>JARWIR010000003.1:38510583-39710583 GCA_029959085.1 Nemophila menziesii | reverse complement strand
TCCTTTTTAATGATTCTCCTTAGACTTCCACCTTTTCCTTATCTCATATCTCTATCTTTATTATTTGTTTTACTTATTTAACCTACCTACCTAACAATCTATAGAGGTCGTGCTCCTCTTATAAATACTAGTCACTATTTTCTCTAATTTTCTCACTCGAGCTAGAACCTTCACTTGATAGCCGCCCTTCAATTCTCTCTTCTTCATTCTTCTTCATTCTTTCTTAAGGTATATTTTTTGAGTCCTTTCCCTTTGGAAATTTGACTTTCAAATAAATTATAAATAAATAATACATTTTATCATATATAAAAATTCTATAATTACTTTGATTTTTTACATTATTCACATTTTTTATCAAAGTAATTTGTCTATCTCAACACAAATAGATGGAAAGTTACAACAAAACTTCTTTCATGGGATTCCTGTTAAATTATTGTACTACTTTTGTATCTCATAATTTATTTTATAGTCATTAATTTTGTTAAATTTTATAATCTTATTAATGAATGCTACTCTAGCTAGCGAGTTTCTAAGAATTGGACGAAAACACTTTCAGTACTAATCATATATCTAGTAAATGAGTCTCATTTGTTTTTAGTTTATGTTACGAGAATATTGATCAAATGTTAAAAATCAATATACCAATTTTTTGTCATTTCATATAGCCAAACAAGCATTACATCTCCATTTTTTTTATTTTCTTTAGTCATATGAATATACATCAAATATTATAGACTTCTAAAATATATTTTTGAAAATTCTTTTAAAACAATGGTCATTTATCTTGGACTCATGTCTTTCTCAGGTATAATTTATCTTATACTGAATAATTATTCTAAATGAAACTTTATGGATTTTTAAGCAATATTTATAGTTGGGTATTATTGTAATGTGTAAGCTATAATATAGATTTTAATTAAATATTTATGAAATAAATTAATTAAATTAACCCTTTAAAATTAATTTATGGGTGTTTTATAGAATTTAAGGAACGTAATCATGCCAATTACAAATAAAAATCAGATGAGACGACCAGCTGCAGCTGCAGTTGCAGTGATACCTGAAATTATAGGGAATATCTCTTCTACACCATCAACTATGGGAGTTATGCAGGTAAATTCTTTCTCTTTATTGCTTGGTAAACTCCTTTTTTTTAAATAAATTTCTATTTTATATATATATATATAAATTGTTACTAGAAAATAACTAATCATGTTTTTACTAAATTTGTTTGTTAACATAATTTGATTTCTCCGGATAACATAATTCATGAATTAGGTTCAAACTCCTTTTTATCATTTGAGCGCAAAGAAAAATTTGTGATTCATTTGAGTATCCTATCCTAAAATTTTATATTCCGATAGTAAAATATGCATTTAACATTAATTTGTTCAGAGATGATTATTTTTAATTTAATGCATTCATTATAAGTTTCCATTAGTGAAGTTTTCATAAAAAACATTTGTTATCTTTGGTTAAATTTTTTGACTTTTTAATCATTTTATATATAATGACAAGTAAAATTCTTTTCTTTTAACCTTTTTAAAAAAGAAAAACAATAATGAGGAAAACAAAAAAAAATTATGCTGTGTTACTTACATATTTTTATAAATAGAATTATTCACTTTATTTATTATTAAGAAAATAGCTACTTCTTCTCATTAATCAATTGAAAATGTCATACATTTTTTATTTCTATATTTTTATAAAAATAAATTCCTTAAAAACTTGCAAGTAACATTAATATATATATATATATATATATATATATATATATATATATATATATATATATATATATATATATATATATATCTTTTATAATTATAATCTATTGATTTTTTGTAATTGTGTTATTTAAAAAATTGTAGTCTTCTAATACTTTGAGGGAGGGTCAATTACCACACCCGGAGTTAGAACGTGATGTTAACTTTGTTGAAGGAATCCCCACAAATGAGAAGGATAGCGACATCAATAATGAGAGTGATCAACAATCCTATAAGAGAAAGCGATACACAAAACTGCAAATTCAAAAAATGGAAGAGTATGTCTTCCTTCATAAACATGTTTATATAACTATAGTAAAAAAGAATTTAAATATTTTACTTATATATTTTGGGTTAGTTTCATTTATGACTAATATATTTATAATTTATAGATTTTTTAAAGAGTGTCCTAATCCGGATAACAAGCAGCGCCAAAAGTTGGGTCATGAGATAGGGTTGGAGGCGTTACGGATCAAAATCTAGTTCCAAAATAAGCGCAATCAAATGAAGGTAAAATATGTGTTTTTTTCTGAACTTGATTCACAGTTGTAAAGTGCCATAATTGCCAACCAAGAGACTCTTTTCTCATAATTTTTTAGTTATTTTAAACATATCAAATTATTATATTTAACATGATATTATTTGGTTTTAAATTCTTTGATCACATCCAAACAAAACTACTACCTCCTATACATATACATGAAATATAAATGTTTTTTTATCATTCACACAGGTGAAACATGAACACTCCATCAATATACAGTTGCAGGCCGAGAATGAAAAATATAGGGCCGAAAACACAAGGATTCGTGAAGCTCTTAGCAAGGGTGTTTGGTGTCAAAAATGTGGAGGAAAGACAATATCATTACGAGATATGCCGTTTAACAATATCATACTGAGAAAGGAGGTACTAGTACCACTAATTAAATTATATAATGTTTAAAATATTATAAATTAACTTTTGTTTTGTTGCATGTATACGTTTTCATCAGTCTCCGATTTCCATGGATGCACAAAGCATGCTTGAATATGGATCAGGTTCACAAGGAACAAACTTGGAGAGCATTGGTGCAGGGTCATGGAGATTCATATGGAAGAATACTTGAGAAGCCTAAGGATTCAGACAAGGAAATCATTACTAAGCTTGCATTGTTTGCGATGGAAAAGCTAACAATCTTGACAAAGTGTGCGAATGAATTTTGGGTTGAGAGCATTGATCGCACGACGCTATTACTGAACGATGAATGTTATGCTTTGGCGTTTACTCAAAAAGGTCAACCAGGCCTTGGTCCAAAACAACCCGGTTATAAAACGGAAGCATCCATAGAGACTGTTATTCTGAATGTGACTCAGATGACTATCATAGAGACGATGATGAATGTGGTAAGTTTTATTGATTATTAATTTAAAAATTCTGTTTAATTATAAATTGAGTGCACCTAATTCTTACTTTTCTTGTGACCAATCACAGAATCAGTGGGCGAGTGTATTTTCTTGCATCGTCTCACGAGCTTCAGTCATTGACGTTATATGGTCCGGAGTAGATGGATCGTTTAGCGGAAAATTGCAACTGGTATGTACAATACATCAAACCCTTTTCATTTAGAGACAAATTTTTTTCTTTGGTACTAAGATAGAATTTCTTGATTTTCAGATGAGTGCCGAATTTCAAGTTCCGTCGCCCCTTGTTCCGACCCGCGATAGCTATTTCGCGCGATACTGTGAAGATCTTGGTAACGGGCTATGGGCAATCGTTGATATTTCGCTGGATAGTATTTTTCGGCCCAATCTACCCGTCCATTACCGTAGAAGGGCATCTGGATGTTTAATTCAAGAAATGACACATGGATGCTCACAAGAGCTCTTTTAATAAGTTAATTATTTGACCATAGAAAAAAGTAACACCTTGCTATTTTTGCAGGTGACTTGGGTTGAACATGGCGAGGTAAATAATGTTGGTGTCCACAATATATACGAGGATCTGGTGAATGGAGGGCTAGCTTTCGGTGCAAAGCGTTGGGTTTATACCCTTGAGAGACAATGCACACGTCTTGCTAGTGTGAAGGAAATAAATTCTTCCCCTACCATGGTTAATATTTTAGTATTAATGTCTCTTGTGATTTTTTGATTTCAATCCATATTTATGTTTCTTCTTTCTTGTACGGGTTAATATACAGTGTTTGGTGATCAAGAGGGGAGAGAGAAACTGTTGAACTTGGCAGAAAAATTGGTGTTAGGTTTTTTTGGTGTAGTGAGCGCTTCTACTCCATACCCATGGACAAATGTATCGGGAAATTGGGCGAATGAAATAAGCGTGATGAGGAAGAGCAGCAATGCTGAAATGGTGTTTAACGCTGCAACTTCCTTTCAATATCCAACGCCACCCAATATAATATTTGATCTCTTCCGTGACCATACTCGCCGCCAAGAGGTATGCTTTCTTACTTTTATTTAGTCTTTTACAAAATTTATTATATGAAACTAGTTCTTACTATTACCGTTATTGTAGTGGGACCTTCTTGTGGCTCGTGTTAATGTTGAATTGATCTCTCATATAGTCAATGGAAGAGATCCTAGTAACTGCGTATCACTATTCCGAGTGAATATAAGTAGAATATTCATCACTTCCATCTTTTGATATTCCAAATATTGAAAATCTTTATTTTTTAACAGAGTGAGCATAGGAGCTAAAGCAACTTGCTGATATTGCAAGAGACTTTCACCGACCCAACGGCTTCCGATGTGGTGTATGCACCCATTGAGGTTCCTTATATGGAATTTCTATTTTATGGTGGAAGTCCTGATTCCATTCCCGTTTTTCCCAACGGAATCGCTATTCTTCCAGACAAACCTACCGGGCTTGTAGGTGAAAACAATGAACTGGTCACTGGGTCCCTTGTTACTGTATCCATGCAGACTTTGACTTCAGGGCCAGATTCAGTTGGAACCATCCTTAGTGTGCTCAACGACACTATCAACCGCATAAAGTCATCCCTTTAAGGATTCAATTGTAAGTACTAATTTGTTGAATAATTCTTCAATCCCACACATATCTCTAATCCTTAGTTGTTTTTGGGCTGAGTAGGATTTCGATGGAGTCAACAACAACCTCATGTTCGTAGATACAAGATGCTTTTTGAGGATCAAGGAGGATATTATAGTTATTTGAATGTTTTTAAGACGTTATTTTTTTGTGTATCATTTTTTTGTGTGAATGTTACTAAGAAATATTCGTCAATTGTTGCATATTCTGATTTTCCAAACATTGTAAGTTTTAATTTTGACAAAGTGAGCATACGACCTAAGGCAACCTGCTTAATATTGCAAGATACTTCCACCGACCCAACGACTTCTATGTGGTCTATGCACCCGTCGATGTTCCTGATATGGACATATTATTTGGTGGTGGAAACCCTTATTCCACTCCTGTTTTGCCCAATGGAATTGTTATTCTACCCGACATACCTACAAGGCTTGTAGGTGGAAATTGTGAACATGTCAGTGGATCCCTCGTTATTGTGTCCATGTTGACTTTGAGTCCAGGTCTAGACCCAGTTGGAACAGTCATTAGTCTGTTCAATTATAAGTTCTACTTTGCTGAGTAATACCTTAATTCTACACATATCTCTAATACTTGGTTGTTTTTTATATGTAGAACTCAAAAGAAGTAAAAAAAAACTCTCATGTTTGTAGTTACAAGATGTTTCCTAAGGAACAAGGAAGAGATTACAGCTATTTGAATGTTTTATGAGACGTTGTTAATTTTATTTTATTTTCAAGGCTTATTATTATGTTGTTATGAGTATTTACCAGCGAGTAGTTTCAAAACTATTGCTTGAATAAGAATCCATATTAATGGTAATTTGGAGTAATTTTGTTATTAAAATTAACTTTTTAGAGTAATGGCTCTATTCTATACTCCTTAAATAATTTTCTTTAAAGTATCATTATGAATCTGGAAGAGATTGTAGCTACACTATTTCCATTTATAAGGGATATGTACTTCCTTACGCAATTCTATAAATTACATATTGGTGAATATGTTCAAGTTATTTGACAAATTAAATCATTTCGATTTGCATTTTATATTGATAAAGAGCTTGATGTATCAAAAAAAATTGCTCCTCGTCATTGGAAAGGATCTACGGCTGCGTTGATCATAATTTGAATCCGTAAACGATAGCGTCTCTCTCTCTCTTTCTCTCTCTCTCTCTCTCTCTCACTCATAATTTGAATCCCATCCCTAAACCCAACCTGGGCTCCGTCGTTGGTGGCTTCCCGGTGTTGATGGTGTGCCCTTCTTTAGTGTCTTTAATCCTCTTCCTTTGTTATTCCTTTCCCTTTTCTTTTTCCTTCTTCTCTGCTTTCTCTTTTCTAATCCCCATCCCCTTCCTTATCGTGCTTCCCATCTCCCAGGTTCCGATGGCTTCACGAATTTGCTTCCTCCACCACGTTTTGTCAGAGCCTTGCTGAGATGGGGTTCATGGACCCACTACGTGGTTTTTACTTTAACCACCATTTCTGGGTTCGTACCTTTCGATGGCAAATCCTGTTTAGAGGCCTAGAAAAAGGCGTTGCTATTCCATTTCCGAGAATTCAAGCCTTAACGCTTAGTGTTTTGGATTCCTATGGAGTTTCTTCATATTACAAAACTACTGTTTCGGAATTTCAGCTAAAGGTGACGTCTCCTATTTTGTGTTAGGATTATCTTCCCATGCGGCATCATTTTAGGGTTAAAATGGACCAAGTTATTAGATTTATCATCGTATTTTTATTTAATGCACTTCTTCCTTTGTTTTAGAATTATTGGTACTCTTAGAGCTTTTGTGCGTTAATTTGTTTGTTTAGTGTGAATATTTTAGGCATATGGATGCTAGGATTCACCAAGATGAAGAGGAAGAGTGAAGATTCATGTCCAAACCGAAGAAGTAGTGCTAAAAGAGTAAAGGAATAACTTTTGAAATTTTAGAAGAAATCAAGTCATCACTTACTTCAATTTCCGAGGCTTATTCGTGAAATTTGAGAAGTTAAAAAAAAAATTAAATTTGGACTTATAATGCTGAAGTTATGGCCGAAATACTAAAGTGGTGCAGTATTGTCCAGTATTAAGTGAAACGGATTTGGGTCTTGTTAATAATCACTTAAGTAAGCTCATATGGGTAAAATCCATTTTCTAAATCTATATAAGTTATTTTTGCCTCATTAAATCTATAACTAGAGAGAAATTCCAGTTGGAAAACCGGTCTTTTTAAAATTAATTGTGATGTCTCGGTTAACTTGAAATCTAATCAAGCTGCTTTTGCTTGTATAGTTAGGGATTCAGCAGGAAAAATGATTGAAGGTGTTGCGAAGACTTTGACAGTCAATTCTGTTCTTGAAGCAGAGGCTAAAGGAGTGTATGCAACTTGTGAAATATCATCAAACTATCCTCCAAGAGGTGTTGAGAAAGAGAATGATTGTATTAACTTAATTAACCAAATTAGCTCTAGCAGTAACATCTTTTGTAATATTAGTCTATTGGTTAAGAATATTATTAAGTGTAAGGTTTTGTATAACTTGAAATTCTATTTTGTTAAGAGATCTAACAATGTGGCTGCTGATTGGGTGGCTAAACAAAAGCTTAGAGGCTCCTTTGTTTAGCCTTTGGAGTTTCTCTCCACTTCCCCAATTAGCAAACCTACTTTCTAGCGACCTTCATCCATTAGGGTTAAGCTAAGTTGTAATTATTCTTATTTTTTTAATGCATTTCATTTTTGACTAAAAAACCAGTACAGAACATTATTTTGAGAGAGTAGAAAATACAGAACGCTTGAAAGCAAGGAACGGGAGAGAAGAAGAAGGTTTTCCACTATTATTCAACAATTCAACAGCGAATCATTCCATTTTTTAGCATAATTTCATTTAATTTTATATTCTTAGATTTATGAATACATGTTAGTTTTTAATTTCCTTAGTTTAATTATGAGCTAAACTCCTAATGTGTAATAGGTATGAACCATAGTTTTTAATTTAAGTATATTGAATTTGGGATTGTTCTAATTGAAATAAATTCGAGTATAAGGTAGTTTAAATACATTTATCCACAAATCATTATTGTTCATAGTCAATGAACCAAAAACAATAATATCATTATAATTTTGCAATAGATAATCAAATACTTTAACAAACAATGGTTTATATTACCATGTATGAGTCATATCCTTAGATGATTTAGAAGGCAAAATAAAAATGAACTTACTAAACATGCAAACCAATACATGTTTTGTAATATTTTACGTGGCTTCGATGGTGTCTAGCACTTCAACTAGGAAGGATTATTTCATATTACAAACACCTCTTCCAACTAGTTAAAAAGTAGAAAACACCAATTCACTCCTACATCATCTTCATCATATATAAGTGGTGATATGCGTTATCGGTCATGGAAATTTATTTCACTTTGAAAACTTACAAAATAAGATCCATTGATTTTTTTAATATTTTGAAACATAAATAATGAAGAAGAGAGGAAAAAATTATCCTTCAAAAGTTACACTTGTAATTTGCATTTTAAGGGGACATGATGAATATCGAGAAACACACTATTAGTTGAGGATATCACTTCGTCTCAAGAGGGTAAATCTTCAAGGAGGTAAAGTTGTCCACGTTTCAGATTTTATTTGCATTGTACCCCCATCTTTTCCTTGTGGGTGATAGTGGGTTTATTAGAGATGTGCTAGTGGTGGGTGTATACTTACGATTACTACTTTAAGCTTTTGGGTTTGAGTAGGTGAAGTACTTATTTTTCTGATATTAATACAACTGTTTACCGAACTCCAAAATAATAAGGGAAATGGTGTTTCCTTAGAATATAAATATAAGTCGATATACGGAAGGATGTGGATAAATGTAAGAGAATTATTATGTATATTGAAATTTGAGTGATAAATTTCAAAATACCTTAACATTAGAGACACGTCAAAGTATTTAAATATATATGTCTAAAATTATTTTATAGTTTACATTACTCTGATATAGTTAATAGTTTAACTATGATTCATATTATTTTTTGTTTGTGCTTTGAAAAAATTATTCTCATTTCTAATACACGATAAAAGTTCTATTTATTACAACAATTAAACATGTTTAAATGTATACAACACCGTATTTTTTGGAATATGTGTTACTCATTCAGTGTGTCATAATTAAATGTACACATTTGTTACATATTTTAATCAATCGATCCCAAATAGATAGATTTTTACGAATTAATTTTTTTGAGGTTTAGTTTTCACGACACTTGAATTTAAAGATTAGCATAGTGAGTAAAAACTAACTGTAAGAAAATAGATTCAAATGTACTAATTAGTCATTCATTTTGCACACTAAAAATATAAGTTAGACTTTTCTCCACCTATATAATTTTCAAAAATAATTATACTTAAATAAAATAAATGAACACCCCCACCCCAACCCCAATCTCTATCACAGTCCAATTTCCACCTTTAACCACACTGTCTTGTACTCAAAGATCTGCCATGATTAATAAAAATCAACTCCAACTATTGTTGACAATTAGATTATCCAATGAATTGATTTCTTTACCCTCATTCATTTTTTTTCCACTTTATTTCATTAAAACATGTATTGCCACATAGGAGGTGATAAAACGATTATAGAAAAAGTTAATAACATTTTCATCCAGTTCATAAAATGTTGTTATTAATTCTAAAATTAGATGTTCACAAAAGGTTGTCCATTTAAAAAATCAAGACACTTTTTTATTATTTATATCACTTTTATCCCTAATTAAATATTAAAATTTATGTTTTCAGTAAGTATTTAAGTTATGAATGGAATATTAATAAAAATAGAATATAATTATTGTTTTTCTTAATTTGCGTGTAAAAAAAATGTGACAATCTTTGTGAACAGATAATGTATATCATTACTTTTTTTTCAACATTCCTTTTTAATGATTCTCCTTAGACTTCCACCTTTTCCTTATCTCATATCTCTATCTTTATTATTTGTTTTACTTATTTAACCTACCTACCTAACAATCTATAGAGGTCGTGCTCCTCCTATAAATACTAGTCACTATTTTCTCTAATTTTCTCACTCGAGCTAGAACCTTCACTTGATAGCCGCCCTTCAATTCTCTCTTCTTCATTCTTTAAGAGATTCATCTTAAGGTATATTTTTTGAGTCCTTTCCCTTTGGAAATTTGACTTTCAAATAAATTATAAATAAATAATACATTCTATCATATATAAAAATTCTATAATTACTTTGATTTTTTACGTATTCACATTTTTTATCAAAGTAATTTGTCTATCTCAACACAAATAGATGGAAAGTTACAACAAAACTTCTTTCATGGGATTCCTGTTAAATTATTGTACTACTTTTGTATCTCATAATTTATAGTCATTAATTTTGTTAAATTTTATAATCTTATTAATCAATGCTACTCTAGCTAGCGAGTTTCTAAGAATTGGACGAAAACACTTTCAGTACTAATCATATATCTAGTAAATGAGTCTCATTTGTTTTTAGTTTATGTTACGAGAATATTGATCAAATGTTAAAAACCAATATACCAATTTTTTGTCATTTCATATAGCCAAACAAGCATTACATCTCCATTTTTTTTTATTTTCTTAAGTCATATGAATATAAATAAAATATTATAGACTTCTAAAATATATTTTTGAAAATTATTTTAAAACAATGGTCATTTATCTTGCACTCATGTCTTTCTCAGGTATAATTTATCTTATACTGAATAATTATTCTAAATGAAACTTTATGGATTTTTAAGCAATATTAATAGTTGGGTATTATTGTAATGTTTAAGCTATAATATAGATTTTAATTAAATATTTATGAAATAAATTAATTAAATTGACCCTTTATAATTAATTTATGGGTGTTTTATAGAATTTAAGGAACGTAATCATGCCAATTACAAATAAAAATCAGATGAGACGACCAGCTGCAACTGCGGTTCCAGTGATAGTGATACCTGAAATTATAGGGAATATCTCTTCTACATCATCAACTATGGGAGTTATGCAGGTAAATTCTTTCTCTTTATTGCTTGGTAAACTCCTTTTTTCTAAATAAATGTCTATTTTTTTTTTTTTTTTTGATGACGAGGGTTCCCTGGCTTACACCCGACTAGTCCCATTTGTTTTTAGTTTATGTTACGAGAATATTGATCAAATGTTAAAAACCAATATACCAATTTTTTGTCATTTCATATAGCCAAACAAGCATTACATCTCCATTTTTTTTATTTTCTTAAGTCATATGAATATAAATAAAATATTATAGACTTCTAAAATATATTTTTGAAAATTATTTTAAAACAATGGTCATTTATCTTGCACTCATGTCTTTCTCAGGTATAATTTATCTTATACTGAATAATTATTCTAAATGAAACTTTATGGATTTTTAAGCAATATTAATAGTTGGGTATTATTGTAATGTTTAAGCTATAATATAGATTTTAATTAAATATTTATGAAATAAATTAATTAAATTGACCCTTTATAATTAATTTATGGGTGTTTTATAGAAGTTAAGGAACGTAATCATGCCAATTACAAATAAAAATCAGATGAGACGACCAGCTGCAACTGCGGTTCCAGTGATAGTGATACCTGAAATTATAGGTGATAGTGATACCTGAAATTATAGGGAATATCTCTTCTACATCATCAACTATGGGAGTTATGCAGGTAAATTCTTTCTCTTTATTGCTTGGTAAACTCCTTTTTTCTAAATAAATGTCTATTTTTTTTTTTTTTTTTTTTTTTTTATGACGAGGGTTCCCGGGCTTACACCCGACTAGTCCCCCGGGAGATATGACTGCCTCCCCAACCATACCTCCAGGTAATCAGAACTAGGTTGCCCATGTTCTGGGGAGGGTTTCGGACCTTGGAAACTTTCCAAACATAATAACTTTCTTCCACCTGCGGGATTCGAACCATGTACCTCTCACTTGAGAGAACTTTCCAAACTTTAATAACTTTCTGCCGCCTGCGGGATTCGAACCCTGTACCTCTCACTTGAGAGACAGAGCCCTGGCCAGATGAGCTAGCTCACCTGGTTTAAATATCTATTTTATATATATATATATATATATATATATATATATAAATTGTTACTAGAAAATAACTAATCATGTTTTTACTAAATTGTTGTTAACATAATTTGATTTCTCCGGATAACATAATTCATGAATTAGGTTCAAACTCCTTTTTATCATTTGAGTGCAAAGAAAAATTTGTGATTCATTTGAGTATCCTATCCTAAAATTTTATATTCCGATAGTAAAATATGCATTTAACATTAATTTGTTCAGAGATGATTATTTTTAATTTAATGCATTCATTATAAGTTTCCATTAGTGAAGTTTTCATAAAAAACATTTGTCATCTTTGGTTAAATTTTTTGACTTTTTAATCATTTTATATATAATGACAAGTAAAATTCTTTTCTTTTAACCTTTTTAACAAAGAAAAACAATAATGAGGGGAAAAAAAATTATGTTGTGTTACTTACATATTTTTATAAATAGAATTATTCACTTTATTTATTATTAAGAAAATAGCTACTTCTTCTCATTAATCAATTGAAAATGTCATACATTTTTTATTTCTATATTTTTATAAAAATAAATCCCTTAAAAACTTGAAAGTAACATTAATATATATATCTTTTATGATTATAATCTATTGATTTTTTGTAATTGTGTTATTTAAAAAAATGTAGTCTTCTAATACTTTGAGGGACGGTCAATTACCACACCCGGAGTTAGAACGTGATGTTAACTTTGTTGAAGGAATCCCCACAAATGAGAAGGATAGCGACATCAATAATGAGAGTGATCAACAATCCTATAAGAGAAAGCGATACACAAAACTGCAAATTCAAAAGATGGAAGAGTATGTCTTCCTTCATAAACATGTTTATATAACTATAATAAAATAGAATTTAAATATTGTACTTATATATTTTGGGTTAGTTTCATTTATGACTAAAATATTTATAATTTATAGATTTTTTAAAGAGTCTCCTAATCCGGATAACAAGCAGCGCCAAAAGTTGGGTCATGAGATAGGGTTGGAGGCTTCACGGATCAAAATCTGGTTCCAAAATAAGCGCAATCAAATGAAGGTAAAATATGTGTTTTTTACCGAACTTGACTCACAGTTGTAAAGTGCCATAATTGCCAACCAAGAGACTCTTTTCTCATAATTTTTTAGTTATTTTAAACATATCAAATTATTATCTTTAACATGATATTATTTGGTTTTAAATTCTTTGATCACATCCAAACAAAACTACTACCTCCTATACATATACATGAAATATAAATGTTTTCTTATCATTCACACAGGTGAAACATGAACACTCCATCAATATACAGTTGCAGGCCGAGAATGAAAAATATAGGGCCGAAAACACAAGGATTCGTGAAGCTCTTAGCAAGGGTGTTAGGTGTCAAAAATGTGGAGGAAAGACAACATCATTACGAGATATGCCATTTAACAATATCATACTGAGAAAGGAGGTACTAGTACCACTAATTATATTATATAATGTTTAAAATATTATAAATTAACTTTTGTTTTGTTGCATGCATACATTTTCATCAGTCTTCGATTTCCATGGCTGCACAAAGCATGCTTGAATATGGATCAGGTTCACAAGGAACAAACTTGGAGAGCATTGATGCAGGGCCATCAGTTCTGGGAGATTCATATGAAAGAATACTTGAGAAGCCTAAGGATTCAGACAAGGAAATCATTACTAAGCTTGCATTGTTTGCGATGGAAGAGCTAACAATCTTGACAAAATGTGCGAAGGAATTTTGGGTTGAGAGCATTGATCGCACGACGCTATTACTGAACGATGAATGTTATGCTTTGGCGTTTACTCAAAAAGGTCAACAAGGCCTTGGTCCAAAACAACCCGGTTATAAAACGGAAGCATCCATAGAGACTGTTATTCTGAATGTGACTCAGATGACTATCATAGAGACGATGATGAATGTGGTAAGTTTTATTGTTTATTAATTTAAAAATTCTGTTTAATTATAAAGTGAGTACACCTAATTCTTACTTTTCTTGTGACCAATCACAGAATCAGTGGGCGAGTGTATTTTCTTGCATCGTCTCCCGAGCTTCTGTCATTGACGTTATATGGCCTGGAGTAGATGGATCGTTTAGCGGAAAATTGCAACTGGTATGTACAATACATCAAACCCTTTTCATTTAGAGACAATTTTTTTTCTTTGGTACTAAGATAGAATTTCTTGATTTTCAGATGAGTGCCGAATTTCAAGTTCCGTCGCCCCTTGTTCCGACCCGTGATAGCTATTTCGCGCGATACTGTGAAGATCTTGGTAACGGGCTATGGGCAATCGTGGATATTTCGCTGGATAGTATTTTTCGGCCCAATCTACCAGTCCATTACTGTAGAAGGGCATCTGGATGTTTAATTCAAGAAATGACACATGGATGCTCACAGGTTTATATAATATATATATATATATAAGAGTTCTTTTAATAAGTTAATTATTTGACCATAGAAAAAAGTAACACCTTGCTATTTTTGCAGATGACTTGGGTTGAACATGGCGAGGTAAATCATGTTGGTGTCCACAATATATACGAGGATCTGGTGAATGGAGGGCTAGCTTTCGGTGCAAAGCGTTGGGTTTATACCCTTGAGAGACACTGCACACGTCTTGCTAGTGTGAAGGAAATAAATTCTTCCCCTACCATGGGTAATATTTTAGTATTAATGTCTCTTGTGATTTTTTTATTTCAATCCATATTTATGTTTCTTCTTTCTTGTACGGGTTAATATACAGTGTTTGGTGATCAAAAGGGGAGAGAGAAACTGTTGAAGTTGGCAGAAAAATTGGTGTTAGGTTTTTTTGGTGTAGTGAGCGCTTCTACTCCATATCCATGGACAAATGTATCGGGAAATTGGGCGAATGAAATAAGCGTGATGAGGAAGAGCAGCAATGCTGAAATGGTGTTTAACGCTGCAACTTCCTTTCAATATCCAGCGCCACCCAATATAATATTTGATCTCTTCCGTGACCATACTCGCCGCCAAGAGGTATGCTTTCTTACTTTTATTTAGTCTTTTACAAAATTTATTATATGAAACTAGTTCTTACTATTACCGTTATTGTAGTGGACCTTCTTGTGGCTCGTGTTAATGTTGAATTGATCTCTCATATAGTCAATGGAAGAGATCCTAGTAACTGCGTATCACTATTCCGAGTGAATGTAAGTAGAATATTCATCACTTCCATCTTTTGATATTCCAAATATTGAAAATCTTTATTTTTTAACAGAGTGAGCATAGGAGCGAAAGCAACTTGCTGATATTGCAAGAGACTTTCACCGACCCAACGGCTTCCTATGTGGTGTATGCACCCATTGAGGTTCCTTATATGGAATTTCTATTAGGTGGTGGAAGTCCTGATTCCATTCCCGTTTTTCCCAACGGAATCGCTATTCTTCCAGACAAACCTACCGGGCTTGTAGGTGAAAACAATGAACTGGTCACTGGGTCCCTTGTTACTGTATCCATGCAGACTTTGACTCCAGGGCCAGATTCAGTTGGAACCATCCTTAGTGTGCTCAGCGACACTATCAACCGCATAAAGTCATCCCTTTATGGATTCAATTGTAAGTACTACTTTGTTGAATAATTCTTCAATCCCCCACATATCTCTAATCCTTAGTTGTTTTTTGGATGAGCAGGATTTCGATGGAGTCAACAACAACCTCATGTTCGTAGATACAAGATGCTTTTTGAGGATCAAGGAGGATATTATAGTTATTTGAATGTTTTTAAGACGTTATTTTATTTTTCAAGACTTATTTATTATGTTTATTTTTCAATGTTGTTATGAGTATGGTCTTGCAATCATACACAGGAACTGTTTCTGTATCTGGAAATTATTTTTACTGATCCGAGTGACTAATTATTGTCACGAAACGAGTGAGTGGCTAAAAACACCTATTATTTTCTCGGCCCTTTTAATCGGTTGTCCTCATTGTACTCTGTGGGTGTTCACGGTTTATCTTCTTACTAAAAGTACTTTTTCAGTAGTTGTAAGTATATTATTTCATATCGAAAGCAATCTTTGTATGAGTGAAAAATACGAAAAGCAATCAATCTTCCTATATGAACCTCAATGATTAGCTAGATTGCCCTTCCCATTTCATGCATTGGATCTTTAATCCTCAATTCTGATGTTGATGGTATACTTTATTGTATTTATTAGTTATAAACTTATAATATGTTATTATAGTTTCGAGTAGTTAAAATTGTCTATTCGTATGAGGTGAAGCGAAGGCCTTTAAATGAGCAGCAGAATCACTCGAAAAGGTAATGGACCTCACTAGAGTGGAGCTCCCTTATACAATCAATGGTTGTTGTTCAGTTATCAGGAATGGAGAGGATTTATCATGATATAGCTTCATGTTTGTATGAAGAGCGAGATATTCATGTTATTCTTATGCAGTCAAAAAATAACACACAGAGTGTAAGAAGCTTCGAGCTGTCCGCTTAGCAGAGGAAAGGTTTAGACGGCTAATTACTAACACGACCCCACCAGGTTATTACTTTTTTCTTGATGCGATTAATGGTTTTATTTTATGTCCACAAAATAATTTAGACCATATATTTACTTCATTAGAATCTATGCACAAGAAGCATGTTAATCTGCGAGATGAACAATTCACTAGATAGATAGGTATTAGATGATGGTCTTGGTGATCGTCGCTTTTATTTGTTCTTCATTTTTTATAGTCAGTTTGTTGTTTTTGTTGGGATTGTTGTTTGTATTCTTTATAGGGGTTATGAAATAGATCGTTCCAACAAAAGTAAAATAAATTTTGGGAACAACCTTTAGTAACAAAAACAAATTAGATTTTAAACAATTATCTTAATAGGTTCTCGAAAAGCTCGGGTCTCTCGTACCCTTCGAATAAACTACATGGAGAGAAATCTACACATTTAGACATAAGATGAGAATTTTCCTTAACTATTATCTATTTAATATAAAAGGAAAAGATAACTTATTTGAAATATGGTTAAATATACAAATGAATGTTAAAATATATGAGGTAGATTAAATAAGAGCTTTATATAGGAGGTTTTTTCTATTATTATAGTTGTCAAAAGAATTATTCGTTACGGGGCCTCGAATCGTGGCCTCTTCTTTCCTATTCAGTCAGATTTTCAGCTTTGGGCCTATAGTGATGCCAAATAGGGCAAGTTGTTCTGATACACGCCGTTCTACAACAGGATGGTGCATATATCTCGGAAATTCACTCATCTCCTGGTAATGCAAAAAACAAGACCGCGTCTCAAAATCATCCACAGAGACAGAATATCGTGCCATATCCACTACTTGTTCTGAAATTGTTTGGATTCAACGTCTTCTTTCTGAAGTTGGTTTCTCGGAAACCTCGGCAACTCCTCTTTATGTGGACAATAAAAGTGAAATACAAATCACTATTAATCATGTGTTTCACGAGCAAACCAAACACATAGAGGCTGATTGTCATTATATTTGTGATGGGTATGATGACGGTACAATTACACTCTCACGTGTATCATCATATCAACAAATTGCAGATGTTCTTACGAAAGCTTTGCCACGGAAAAGACACCAGTTCTTTGTTGACAAATTGATGTTGGTTAATTCACCTACATCAATTTGAGGGGGGCTATCAACAAGATATATTTATTAATTATGGAATCAACAATCAAGGAAAATCAAATCATATCTTCTTAATATGGAGTCGAAGATCAAGTGAAATAATATGATTCAAATCGTATCTTCTTAATATGGAGTCAAAGATCAAATCAAATAATATATTTAAGTCAAATCTGTAATTTGTATATATAGCTATATGTAGATTATATACTAGTAATAGAGATTGTAATTGACTACACTCATGGGATATGCAATATTGTAATTGATAAATTATAGTATAAAAGAAAAGTGTTGTCAAAAGATAGAGACTCACTTATTCACAGTAATATTTTCTAGTGGTCTAATATATTTTTTCATAATTTTTTCACAAATCACTTCTTCTCCTTCTAAAGTAATGATAAATATATGATTTTGATTTTCCGGTATCCCTTCTTCAATCATCAACATATGTCTGGCAACTTGCCTTGATAGATTTCTACTTCTCTTTGCAAATTTTTATCACACTTCACCAGAACTTGAACTTAGTAATACCCTTCTTGTAAAAACCTCATCCATATAAGCAACTCAAAGAGCTTCATTGTTTTCATCAGATACAGGATGTTCAGCACGATCGAGGATCATTTTTGGCCTTTGGATAACCGTATATTTGAAGTTTCTAGTCCTTCCTGAATCCTGAATGTCCATATAGGAAACCAAGTCCATGAAAGTGAGCATCTTGAGAATGCGATACTAATACATTATATGGGCAAGCTTTGACCTTGGTAAGACGCCCATACCGGTAGCTCTCAAACTTTGATCGTACATATTATTAAGGTCATTCGACCATTTTATAGGATTGATTTCTCAACTCTCCGTAACTTCTATTTTCTCAACTATCTCCTATCACCGAAATCCTATCTCCTCAAATCATATAACCAGATGGCTAATATTTTTAGTTTCTTAGTGTATATTCTAGGCGTGCCATTAATGTTTTTTCTTTAGTGTTTGTATCCAATACTTTATATTTAACATGAGGCGCAAATGCTTCATTTTATGCAATTTAATCCTTTTTTTGACATGTTCTTGCTGTTTGTGATATGATTTAAAATGGGTTTGTTATGATTGTTTTTCTTAGATTATTTTTTTATAAGTAATTAATTTATTTCTCAAACTTTAAAAACTTTTAGTTCATGCTCCTATAAACAACAGGTTATCAAATAGGTAAATTGCAAATTAACTATTTCTCTAAAAACACACGAAAATTAAACTTAAAACAACAGCTAACTTTGATCAACTCTTAAGAATCTCCTCGTGACTCCACAGTTAAACAAAATAAATCTTTCTTGAAGTAAACTTGAATCTTCTAGATCCATTAAATCTTATTCACAAGAAGTTTTGTATTTGTTTAAAGATATACTTCTCGGATTTGTATTCTTGTTCACGAGTTCTTCTATTCCTTTCACTCCATACAAGATATATTTAAGTATGAAACCAACCTCCAAATATAATACACATGAACTACTATCACTTTGAGTAGTAATACATTTAATTAACTCATCCCAATCATTGAAGTCGTCTGCTTTAACATCATAACAACTCAAACGTTTCCTGAGAATTATTTTCATTAAATGAACATTGCAATAACATATGATATCTATCTTCCATATTACTACTGCAATATTCACATAACACATTTGTAGCAATACCCTTTTATCTGTATTCTTGATTTAGTAGGTAGACGATTTAGGCAAAGCTAACCATGATATAAAATAATATCTCAATAGGTTTGGCTTATGCCAAATAAAAAATCCATTTAATTGATGGATATTGCTCTTTCACTCGAAAAAAGAGTTTTCAAGGAAAATATGTTCTCATGCCTATATTTCCATTGAATAACATCTTTTTTATCATCAAGTTTAGGCAAGATATACACAGTTTAATTAGACAAGATATCCACATCATCATTTAAACTTCTGGCTCCAGGTGGGTAATGCCATCAATTTCTCTGAAAGAAAGTTCAAGTGTTCTTTTTATCCATAGTCCTTTTATTTGCAGCTTATGTTGAATTATATCTTCAATCCTTCTGTCGTTCATCAATTAATCCCGTAAGAAAAAAGTATTTTTTTCATTTCCAACTCTATGACTTATTAATTGTTGTACTTCAGGTCGGATTCCAAATATATGTGTCACTATGTTTTTCTTTAAGACTTTATATACATCGTTCTTTAATAATATTTGTATGTGTCTGTATACTCCATAGACTACTCAATTCTTGGTATATTCTCCATAATACACCCATGAGGCATACTTTGTTTATTGTAGATATATTGGGAAGTTTAAACCACCCCCTTCCTTTGATCTAAAGCAATTTATCCAGGAAACTTTAGCACCTTACGATTCATCTAAATTTCCTTTTCATAGGAAACTAGGCATGAATTGGTTAAGATTATATATAACATTCTTAGGGAGAAGAAATACTCTTTACCAATAGAGTATTTTGTTTATCAATATTACTCGAATCAATTCAACTCTTTTCGTATAAGACAAATACTTACGGCTACATTGATTAATGAAGGCAATATATAATAAAATAGTTTATTTGCATCAGATATCCTCAGAGGTAATTAACATTCCTTTATCTAAAACATATGTGATATAATGATCTTATCTATATTAGATACTCCTCCATATTATACTTTACTCTTATGATTGTTGATTTGCAACCCAGATAATCTTGCAAATAAATAATTCATCTTTAATTACTTCAACTGATCTTGAATCTCTTTTAGCAACTAAGTATAAGTCGTCAACAAAAATAATATGGTTAAATTTCTTATCTTCATATTTTGGTTTAAAAATGAAATCCATATGATCACTTAAGTAATGATTGAATGGATAAGGAGTAGTTGTGTGGACCAGTAGACAACATGGGAGTACCAAGGAACAACCTATAACCACCGTTTCGAACTAAGCGAAAACTGATATCTTCTTGTACTGCAAAACTAATTTTATTCTTGATATTTTTATTATGTTTATTATTTGTATAATAAGTATACTTGTAGATTAATTCTTAGACATTACTTCCTGAGACTTGTTTAATTATAGCTTTTTGATCATTCTTTATCTTCTCTCTTCTTCGATTTATTGGATTTAGACCCTTCTAAGCTCTATTTTTCTTTTTATTTTGCCTGGACAAAAAAACCTTAAGTTGGGGGTATTGATGTCTCTCTTATTGTAATAGATTAATATACTCACTATACATTCTTTTGGGAGTTTATTTGGACTAAGTGAGGATCTTTTCCCTGTTATTCGACATATTGCATTTTTCTACCTCAATTTGGACATATTGCTATTTATAGAGATTTTGTGTCTTAATTGTATGTTAAGTGTGTATATTTTAGATACATGGTTAATAAAAGATTCCAAGATGAAGAGAAGAAGTCAAAAAGTCAAGATAAACCCCAAAGCAGGGCGTGGAATGAGCTTAAAAGTCACTTTGGGAAGTTAGAGCGTTTACTAGAAAAGTCTTGATGTCATATTGTTTCAGTGACCACGATTAATTATTCAGAGCTCTTGAAGAAATTTCTTTTCAATAAGATAGATCTTGAAGTCAGTGACATGGGAGAGATTACGGGAGTCAATTTGAAGTTGAGACGAGAAAGTTATGCTATTTGTGCCACTGTGACTCGAACTTGGACATCACTTCCTAAAAACGTGAGCCATTTGTAATTCTTTTAAGTGAGCCCATTTGACCCCAAAATGTGTTTAGGTTAGTATATAAGCATATTAGAGCCTCCAAAATCATTATCTATCCTTAGACATCAAATTTTTCAGCAGTGGAAGGAGCAAAAACATTTTGGAGAAGGAAGAGAAGAAGAGGAGAAGGGATTCCACCCAATTCCACCATTCTCCACCATCCAGAATCTAATTCCCTTTATTCTTTAGGTTGATTCGATTTTTTTATCTTTTAAACATGATTTTAGCTTCTTTTTTTTTTTTTTTTGATTTCCAGTTTATTATTATGAACTAAACCTCCTATGCTTGAGGCTTGCAATTGGTATGAACCCTAATTGATTGTTTCTTATGTTATTTGGATTTGGGATAATTTTATATTTAATTGAATTGAGTATTAATTCCCATTGAGTATATATTTATTCTTGTTGACTATTCATGCCCTAATCACGTGTTGGAAAGTAATAGACTTTTGGCTAACACTCGGATGGGGGTCGGATTTTAATAATTAGTATATAAGCGTCTAGTGTGTGATAGTAAATCGGGGGTCTTGCCTAGCTAAATAGTTAGCATTGTTAGAACTTAAATCATCTAAAAGCATTTTAAGGTCACCCGGGAGGGGTCTCTAGTGAAGTAGAATTGCTTTCTAAGCTACACGGGAGAGTTAGAGAGACTTTTGAGTCCCGACTAATGTGAACAACCCAATTCATAATTAGGAGGATTAACGCGCAAGAATCAAGCATGTCTATCATCCCTTCTTGTATTTTAGCATTTCAATTGTTTGTCTTTTAGTTTATTATTTATCCTATTTTCAATTTTACACCTTTAATAAAAAAATCCAACAAATTATTTTTACTTTATTGTCAATTCTTTCCAATTCCACATTATTTTACTCTCGTGAAACACATATTGTAACTTTGATAGTGCATGTGGAGACGATAAACTCTTTTACTTATCTTTGTTACTTGTCAACGACTCATACATTTGCTAGGTTTCACCCTCTCTAGAGTTGATTTATATCATACTTTAGGGGACGACAGGAACCATGGTGGATCTATAAGTCTAGTGGTGTCTATGAAAGCTTGTAGCTGAGCTTTAATTTGAGTTAATGACAACGTTAATGATAAGCGGAGTTTGTAGCTGATAGGTGGTGGTAGTAGTAGTATATCTGGTTGTGGCTCAATCTCCTTATTCAAAACTTAGTTTCGTGGTGGTTGTAGAAGTTTTGGTGGTAGTTGTGGTGTAGAACCATGGTGAAGGTATGAAAGTCCATAATTTAAATGTTTGGTGGTTACTCAGCGGTGAAATCTGATTCGTGTTAATGGTTGTTGAGAGGTCAAGTGAAATAAACCTGACGTCTCCGTGGTGCTTGTTTTTTTTCACCGGTTGGTGACAATATTTTTCTTTTTCTGTCAGTTTTCTTACTTTTCACCAGCTGGTAATTTGTTTTTTTTTTTCAATTTTTTTCACCTATTATTTAGCTTTTTATTTTTGTTATTTTTTTTCCTAGTGAGACTTTATTAGATAGTCATTTTTAAATATAATCAAGGTATAATAAATTTAATTAATTTCTTTTTTATTCATTGCTAATTCAAATTATTTAGTGTAAGATAACTAAGTAGATTGATAACTAGTTGGGGTTAGCATAACTGGGCAAAGTCTTGGTTCTCATTCTAAGTTGTACAGATACGAAACGAGTCAATAACTCTGAGTCTAAAGTTGTTTTATTCAATGTATTAAAAAAACTAAGTAGATTGATATTAATTGAAACTTGTACTTAGTGTATTGTTTTTCTCAATTTTATTTTTTTGGAGTTAGACGACATTTATTTATACTCCGTGCATAATTGCTCGACGTACAATTTGCTCAAGGTAGAAAAAAATCTGCTCAATTTTATAAATAACTTTATTAGTGTTAAAAAAGATATGCAAAATGTTATTTTTCCTACTCGGTGTAAAATATATCCAACGTCAAGTCTGAATTGATTGTTAGTAAAGTATTTTTTTTCTTGACATTTAGTTTAGTTCATTGTTCTTTTTGCTCACTGTCGATATCATCCTCATTGTCAAAATTATGCCCACGGTTGAAAATGTATTCTATGTCATCGTCCACGACATTATGGCAACGACGCACAATATTGGGGTCGAGATCTAATCGTGATGAATATATCTAGTTTGTGGATTTGTATTTTGAATTTTGAATTATTTTTCATCTTTTTTTTAAGTTTTTGTCTTTATTGAAACGTTTGAGGGTATTGTGGATTTTCTTACAAAGTAAGAGGCCTTTAACGAAAATACTTTCTCCATTATTTTCTCTTAGTTTGGAATGGTTGCTTCCAAAACAATATGGATCAAAACCCCAATAAATTATCTCGGCTTTTTGTATATTTATTATTATTTCATACCTCACATTTTCATACTTGATTGAATTATTATTTGATAAAGAGTCATATTTTTAAATTCTAATAATTTTATTAAATATTTGATTTGTTTGTTATGTAGTTATACAAGTTGTTCAATGCTAGTGTTACAAACCAACTTCAGTTTTAAGGTTAAACAAAAAAAAGGAATCCAGCCCCCAATAGGATTCAAAGAGTGGAATTGGGAATGGAATGGGTGAGAGCAACACGACGACAAAATAGGTTTTGGGGCTTCATTTACTTGTAGGGGACGAGGTGTGAGGAAAGCAGGGGAGGGGTGGAATTGAGTAGTCATAAAAGTGCTTTTTGGTTTAACAAACGTTGCTTGAAAGATTATTTTCCAAAGAGATCAAGATAGAACTATCCAAATAGATGATTAAACACCTATTATCAAAACTTCAAAGTTTATAAAAATAATTATCATATTATACAAAATTTCTCAACACATATATAGGGATGGCAATGGTTACGGTTAAAAACCGAAACCGATGATAACCGAACCGATTAAAAACCGAATTATATAACCGTGGTTAAAACCATTAGGTTATGGTTTTGAAAAGTGTAACCGATGGTTAAAACCGATAGGTTATGGTTTTTGATAAAAATAAAACCGAAAAACCGAAAACCGTTTATTATCATATATATTTTAAAATTTTATAATAATTTAGATTAAATTAGATATATTGAAATTCTAAAATAAAAAACAAAATACTAGATTTAACCAATTAAATAATAAATATGCAATTTAATTAAATACCAACACAATTTTGTATAAACCTTGGAGTTTTCTTTTATATGTGTGGTTTTATTTTATGACATTTAATATATATATTAAATTATCATTTGAATATGGTTAAAAACCGTAAAACCGTTTGAAAAACCGAAACCGAATAATACGGTTATGGTTTTGAAAAGTGTAACCGATGGTTAAAACCGTTAGGATATGGTTTTTAATTATAAAAACGGTTATGGTTATGGTTTTTGGAATTTTTGCAAAAAACCGATCCGTTGCCATCCCTACACATATAATACCCTTCGATACAAAAATATTTTAATTCTAAAATAAATATTATCCACCCCCACCCCCACCCACTTCTCCAAGAGATTATCTTGAAGGTGGATCTTTTCTGTTAATGGTGACCTTAAAATAGTACTTTTAGTTGGAACCTTTGATGTAGACAAAACTTTTATGGAAATTGTGAAAAACACAAAGAATCAAATCGTGGGCGTGGATTTGTGAAAATGTGTGTAAATTCGTGTAAGGTTCAAAATTTTGTGGGTTTGGATGTGGAATTTTATGATCCTAGGGTTGTAGATTTTACCTTGTGATAACTTTTTCGACGATGTGGATTTTGTTGGTGGGTGGAGGCGATGATTGTTGTGGTGGTAAGTATTAAGGAAAGTAATTATATAGAAATTAATAGTCAATATGATTCATAAATAATCCCATGATACAAGCTCGTGAACAAGGAAAGAATCCACAAACATTTTCTACAATACAAGAACGTAAATCAAGGACCGTGATATAAGCTCGTGAACAAGGAAATAATCTACAAATATTTCCTACAATACAAGATCGTGAATCAAGGTCCTTAATTGTAGCTAAGCAATTATATTTAGGATTATTGCCCAAGAAATACCTCAAGTTAACATTAATTCCCTCTCACCCAAACCATCATTTTTTTGCCCATAAAAGGCCACATATATTTTGTTTTTTCCTTTTCTTTTCTATAAAAAAGTCGTTTAAATTATGGGAAGCTTCCCACTACTCAAAGTTTGAGTAGTGGGACGTTTCCCATTACTCAAACTTTGAGTAGTGGAAAACTTCCCATTACTCGTTGTTCTATAAAAAAGACGGTGTCTTTTATAGGCAAGGGTGTAAGGTGGCAGGTGCCTATTGCGCATTAACCCTTATATTTATGTGTTAAGTGTATGTATATATAGAAGATATATGTAACAAAGTAAATCAATTCAAAATATACCTTCTATATGGTATAGAGCCAGAAAAATCACTCATATCTTTCTAATATTTTTCTAATTTCTCACCTTAAAATCAAACCACATATTCTCATTTCTTCCAAAAAAAAAAACACACACACAACTATCCCTTAATTTTTTTCCATCACTCACCATATCTCATATTTCTTCTTCCTTGTTAATCATTTTTCCTAGCAATATACTTCTTCATTATGGAGACCCAAATCAACACTACAAATACCACAACATCTTCCACCACTATCAATACTACCAACTATATTTCCAACTCATCCATGGAACAAACTTATGTTGCACCAAACATTATCACTATCAACCGCGCTGCCTTACTTCCACTCAAACTCAACGTACCAACTATCCCACATGGAGAGAACAGTTCCATTATCTTATTTTCGGCTACGATCTCATGGGCTACAAAGATGGCTCATTCCCAATCCCACCACCCACCATTGAAATTAACGGTCAACAAGCTTCAAATCCGGCTCATATCTCCTGGAAATGTCAAGAAAACTTCATTTGCCACGCTATATTGGCTTCCGTTGAACCACAAGTAGCTTCAAACATTACCACCACCATCACCTTCTACGATGCCTGGACTAAATTATCCACTACATATGTAGATACCTCCAAAACCCGCATATATGTCCTTCGCAACCGACTTGTCAACACAAAGAAAAACAATCTCTCAATGACAGAATACATGCACGCCCTGAAAAATATTGCCGATGAACTTTCTCTTGCCGGATCTCCCGTCAATGAAGATGACCTAACCTTTCACGCAATTAACAGTCTCGGGTCTGAGTACAAAGAACTTGTTGCTACTCTCCGAGCAAGTGATAATTCCATTACCTTCCTTGAACTCAGCGATAAACTTATAGATCACGAATACTTCCTACGGCGTGAAGACAACTACAAAATTCTAACCTTTACTGCCAACTATGCAAATCGTGGTCGTGGTAAAGGTCATGGAATTTACACTCCTTCCCCCATATATCAAGGGGGCAATCCATCTTTTGCCCCCAAAATACACAAACAACTCACCTAATGTGAATTCTCCTAATCCCAACCCACTCATGAATCATCACTCAAGCACTCCATCAAAGATTCAGTGCCAACTGTGTGATAAAATTGGTCATATAGCAAAAATTTGTCGCTCTCGCTCCCATTCTCATACTCAAGAAAGAGCTCTCTACATCAATCGCAATGCAATTCCATCATCCACTCCATGGATCCTTGATTCTGGTGCATCCCATCACGTAACATCAAATCCATATTCTCTCATGAATCCTACACCATACATGGGAGACGATGGTCTAGTCATAGGCGACGGCACAGATATGCCTATCACACATACCGGTTCAAAAATCTTACCCTATAATTCTTCCAAGTTTCTCCTAAATAATGTTTTATGCTCTTCCAAAATAACACGAAATTTACTTTCTGTATCTCAATTTTGTCTACATAATAACGTATCCATTGAACTTTTCTCCAATTGTTTTGTTGTGAAGGATTTGATGGCAGGAGCGGAATTGGTCAAAGGATAGAATAATGGATCATTATATGAATAGCCTACATCCTAGCCACACATTTACTCCACTACTTTACAAATATGGCATGATCGGCTAGGGCATCCAAATGAGCGCACACTCAAAACTTTAATATCTAAATTTTCTTTACCTTCAATGTCTTATAATATTTCAAATTGTGTTTCATGTTCAAAAAATAAAAGTCATCGAATCCCCTTTGGAGATTCTACGGTGACAAGCTTATATCCTTTGGACATTATTTATTCTGATGTATAGGGCCCAGCGCCTACTATATCAATTGATCACTATCGCTACTATATTCTATTTGTAGATCACTTTACTCGTTTTTATGGCTATATCCTTTAAAAACAAAATCTGAAGTTACTGTCACCTTTGTTAATTTTAAAAGTTTAGTGGGAAAAAAATTTAATTGCAAAATCTGTACTCTTTACACCGATGGGGGCGGCGAATACATTGGCTTGCAACCCACGCTTGTAAAATACGGTATTCAACACATGATTAGATTACCTTACACTCCTCAATTAATGGGGATCGTGGAGTGGAGGCATCGTCATATAATAGAAACTACCCTCACCCTTTTGGGAAAAGCTAATTTACCATCACAATTTTGGTCGCTTGCCAGTCAAGTCGCAGTTTATCTCATTAATCGAATAACTCTTGCATCACTTCATAAGACATCATCTTATGAATTACTTTTTAAAAATAATCCAAATTATACGAAGCTTCGTATTTTTGGATGTTTAGGTTTTCCATGGTTTAAACCATACACAGAAAATAAACTAGAATCAAAATCACTTCCCTGTATCTTTGTTGGTTACTCAACCACACACAACGCTTATAAATGTTTTGATCCTCAATCACAAAAAATATTTATCTCACTTTATGTAAAAAAAAAATTGAAAATGATTTTCCATTTGAAAAACTAAATAAAATATCTTCTTATTCTCATGCTCATTGGCATGATCCAGCTACCATAATTGCCGCTACGACTTATCCACACTACATCGCACCTCAAAACAATATAAATGACATAAATACTCATCCTCGACACGCTACGACCACTTCACCATCAACTACAACACCAAACCAAAAACATGGAATATTTCACTGATGTCTCCCTATTTGTGATGAATTAATATTAGTTGGAGACATCATTTTTAGTGATTTAGGAAGTCATTTAGTCAAATTTCTTGAGAAATAGTGCGCTTTCCTATTTTGAGTCTTGATTTAGTAAATTAATATTTTTAGAGCATATTGGGTTTAATTATTTATTTAGTGTGAAACTTTAAAGATAATTATGGAGATTAATTAGAGTCCAAGTCAAAAACTAAGAGATATGGAAAGAGATAAGCATGGTAATTGGAGATAGAAGGAAACAGAATTCAATTAGGAAAAGGAAACGCTGTCAAATAAATCTGAATTTCTGCACCTACGTCTAAAAAAGTGGTGAAAACTCCAAAACCGAGACGATTCTGGAAGATCCCTTTCATAGGGACGTAGATAATTCCGTGAGGATTCTTTTGATATCTTATGGAGCAAAAACAGTCCAGTAACGAAGGAGATATGGTAAAAACAAGTCAGCAGTAATTATCCTTATCTACCTACGAATTTGAGTTGGGCTAGGAGGTCATTACTTTCCTTCTCCTTCAAGAAAACGAATTAGGTCTTCCTAAACACCTATAAATACACCCTTATACCATTGTAAACATGTCCTTGCTCAGTTTAAAGTTTAGGCTTAGTCCTTACTTGTATTTTCTTAGTTTTAAATATAGTTTAGTCTTTAAATTAATATTCATCCTTAGTATCAAGTTATTCATCCAAGAAGCAAACTGACCTATAGAGGAAGACAAGAAGAAGAAGTTGGAGAGTGACAAACTCCTCTTCTACATCTCTCATTCTCTATATTTAGGGTAATTAGCTATAGATCTATGCTCAACCATAATTCTAAGCTTTTATTCTGTAAGTTTTACTTTTAATTGTTGGGTTATTATTTTGTCTACATTCATTAATACTATTTGTTATTTTAATTGATTGAGCTTGGCGTATATTGTTATTATGTGTTTTGACTTATTGTTACAACCCTATATTTGGCCAATCTTAGGATTATTCTTAGTTATTGACAACACCACATAATCGTCTAGTTTTGATCCTTTGCCTAACTAGATAGCCATAAAGGTTTGATTTAATCAACAATCATTACTTAGGAATCCCTAGTAGTGGAGAGGTTGCTCCTAAGCCTAATAGAGTCTAAGTAGAATTTAGAATCCCGGTTAATATATAATGTGTAATCTGTGACAGGTTAGAATAACAACTTAGTAAAATAGACTCATATTAGTGACCCTAATCTATTAGACTTACATTCATATTTATTTATCTGCATTCATATTTGTTTATTTCATATCAGATATTTATTCCTCTTATTATATTTTATTTTAAACATATAAATTCATCTACGCTTATTGAATACAATTAGATCTAACGGATACAATCCCTGCGAACGAACTTGACTTATCATTAAAACTTGCAAACGATCTGTGATACTTGCAGTGAGTTCCGTGGTTCTCAAGGGTGTGTGCTCTTTATTATTATCTTTATTTATCTATTATTTTATCACACCTTTGCCCCCACCAAGTTTTTGGTGCCGCTGCCAGGGATTTATCTTTAAGTTAATTTATTTGTGTTTATTTAGTGTAGAAGTTTTTATTTGTTTTCAGTTTTACGCACTTTCCCTGTTAGTCTCTTTTCAGGTTTCCTAGGTATGGAGAAATATTACGTAACAAGCAATACAAATATTCATTGGGCCCGAAGTCAAAATTTCTATCAAGAAGGTTTGAGCTATCAAGTTCGAGCTCCACCACAGCCCATGCATAATCCGCAAGAAGTCTCCATCAATAAGGTCTCACAAAACCTGGAAAATTTCATGAGATAATTGAGGTAACACGTCGAACTTTAAAAGACGTTAAACAAAAGTGCTTTCTGGGAGACATCCCACAATATTTTATGTTTTTATGTTTTTTTTTTTGTTTAGATTAGTGAGTTTATGTGTTTTTAAGTGCATATTGCAGTAATAAGAAAGATATGAGTGTTTTTTATGTGTAGGTATGCAAGGGTTCGAGTTTGGGGTGAAAAACTGGAAAAATTTCGGAGTTAAAAAGGCCTGGACAGAATTATTTTGCGGTACACCGCAGGTATTTGCGGTTCACCGCGCCTATCAGCGGTAGAAAAATACCAAAACTTCGAACTGGCAAAACTTTGCGCACGGGTATCGGAGTTCACTTTTTCTTGAGTCTAAATCGCATATTTTTTTGAGATCTATCTAATTGAGCATAGAAAAACTGGTTTGGAGATAAAATAAAAAATAGAAATCCAGCAGTGTCATGCGATACACCGTAGCCCGCCACCAGATACATTAACAAAAGGTTATAAGAAGGGTTTTTTTAAGAGAAGGTTAGTTATTGCACGAATTTATTAATACTTAAGCCTCTTTTTCTTCTCCAAACCTCTCCCAACTCTATTAAAGCTTCAATAAACCTTCACCTAACATCAAAATACTACCAAATTACCATGAATTCACATCCAAATCCTTCCCTACATAATTACAAAGGAGATTCAAGCACCCAAATCATATCAAAACACTTAGAAACCAAGAATCAAAACCATGAATTTCAAAATCTTCATCCAAATTCCTTAAACCCATATCATCTAAGCTTGATTCAATCATACCCACATAGAGATTTTTTATCCTAAGACCTTTTCTAACCCAAATAAAGCTTGTTCCACCTATGATCAAGAGTTACAAATTTCAAGAGTGTTCAAAGCTTTGAGTTGGGGGTCAAAAGAGATGATGAAGAGAATAGAGAAATTATCAAGTGTTATGGGAGATGAAGAATCAAAGCAAGGTATTGGGTTAGTTCTAGATGAAATCAACTGAGATGGGTACTAGTTTGGGAATATATTACAAGATAATTGGAGTCAAGCAATTAGAGAGGAGCCGGTTTTTGGTGGATTCAAATCCTAAAAAGCAAGCAACTGTGATTAGGGAGCAGAAGATGCCAATACCTCTTCTAATCAAAGATTCCTATATCAGAGATGAAAAAAGCTTCTGGGACGCTAGTAGTTGGTTTCAAAACATATTCCTGGATGAACACCGTCACATGAAAGAGTATTCGAGAATTGGAAGAAGATAAACAAGAGATTTCTAGAGTGTGATTGATTGGGATGGAGCATAAGAGGATGTAAGGGAAAGCGAAATTGGTTATACTAGAAGTTTACATACATGGAAAGCACTGCACCCTATTCCGGGTATTGATCAGGCGAGGTAAATAGCCTCGAAGAGTATGTTTTCTTTCTTCCTTACCTTTTCTCTATGTGCAATATCTGTAAAATTTTAATTTTCTTTTATTTTATTTTCGAGTCTTTTCGAGTCGTGGGGACACGACTCATTTTTGAGTTTGGGGTGTAGGGATTCGTTGTCCCTCATCTCCATTTTTTATGTGTTTTATTGTTTTTTAGGTAAAATTAAAATTTTTATGAGAAGGAATAGATGTATGTAGAGTGTGTTTAATGACTTGAAGGCATAAGCTCGGTAAGTTAATGATAGAAAGTAGTATGTTTATGAGCTATTTTATTTTGTATGCTTTGAGTATTTGCAGGAAAACACACATTGATAGTAAAGAAAATATTAGTAAGCAATGCGATATAAAGTATGTTCGATCTCAGGGATCCATGAGAAGTGTGTAGGCCGTGAGATCCAAGCTAGTTGACAAACCCATTTGATGAAAGTGCTAAAGGTAAGAGAATAACGAAATTGCATGGTGTAGAAAGTGATTAAGGCAGTTCTTTCATATTGAAGCCACTTGAAGCCTTTTTATACCTTCTCACCTTGTTATTTGATTTTATATGTTATATCCTTCTCATCCCTTTCTAGCCTTTCTAAAGCCTTTTTATTTAGCCACGTTATAAGCCATATCCCTTTAGATTATAGGACTTTTCCATATGACCCGCACTCGAATCGCGATGCATAGACAGTTGTTTTAGAGCTTGAGTTTGGGGTGGTGGGTCCACCATTATGGGAATATTATTGGGTTGGGATTTTAAGCTTATTAATTGTGCTCTATTAATGATGATTCACAGATGTATATTGTAACCCTTTGCCGGGGTAATAGTGAATGAAAAAGAAGCTACGAGCTAAAATTGCCAACAAGGGCATAAAAAGAAAAGAAAAAATATATATATAAAGAAAATAGCATGATATCTCAACATTAAAAAGAGAGTCATAGCTGAATAAATTGATTTGAAAAGAAAATATATATATTAGGACCGGCAAAGAGAAATTTTTATGTGAACATCTTATGCTTTAATTGGGTTAATGGGGATGCTACTTTGTGCATCAAGAATTCATTGGGTTGAGTGAGAAACGTTTTATGAGAGTAACTCAAGCTCTAGGGCGATTCGTTGATGGCTAGTGAGGAGAGAGCCAAAAGCTCACTCTAAATTGTCCAAATATACTTATCATACCGTCCCTAAGCCTAGATTACAACCTTAAAGACCTTTTGATTCTTTTCTATGTAATTGAGAAGTGATTGAGCCTATTGAGAGTAGTTAAATGGATCTTTGGATACTAGTGAAATTCGATGAACAATCTATAGCTTCCTTGGTGAACTGAGTAAAGTTCATCTCCTTCTTACATTGCTAAACTAATCTGATCTTGAATTCAAACTGTGTTGATGGTAGATATGAAAAGTGTGCAGGTATGTAGTTTTTAAATATTATTACATGAAATTTTCTGAGTAGTTGCTTTGAGTCTATTCTCCATATTCTGCTATCTTCTTCCCTCTGTGCTTAATTGACCTAGGTGTGTATTTAGAGACTTCCCTTTGTTTTTATCTTTATTGTATCAGGACGATACAACTTTGAGTTGGGGGTCTTGATGTCTCCCTATTTGTGATGAATTAATATTAGTTGGAGACATAATTTTTAGTGATTTAGGAAGTCATTTAGTCGAATTTCTTGAGAAATAGTGCACTTTCCTATTTTGAGTCTTGATTTAGTAAATTAATATTTTTAGAGCATATTGGGTTTAATTATTTATTTAGTGTGAAGCTTTAAAGATAATTATGGAGATTAATTAGAGTCCAAGTCAAAGACTAAGAGATATTGAAAGAGATAAGCATGGTAATTGGCGATAGAAGGAAACAGAGTTCAATTAGGAAAAGGAAAAGCTGTCAAATAAATCTGAATTTCTGCATCTACGTCTAAAGAAGTGGTGATAACTCCAAAACCGAGCCGATTCTGGAAGATCCCTTTCATAAGGACGTAGATAATTCCGTGATGATTCTTTTGATATCTTATGGATCAAAAACGGTCCAGTAACGAAGGAGATATGGTAAAAACAAATCAGCAGTAATTATCCTTATCTACCTACGAATTTGAGTTGGGCTAGGAGTTCATTACTTTCCTTCTCCTTCAAGAAAACGAATTAGGTCTTCCTAAACACATATAAATACACCCTTATACCATTTTAAACATGTCCTTTCTCAGTTTCAAGCTTAGGCTTAGGCTTAGTCCTTACTTGTATTTTCTTAGTTTTAAATAATAGCTTGGTCTTTAAATTAATATTCATCATTAGTATCAAGCTATTCATCCAAGAAGCAAGCTGACCTATAGAGGAAGACAAGAAGAAGAAGTTGGAGAGTGACAAACTCCTCTTCTACATCTCTCCTTCTCTATATTTAGGGTAATTAGCTATAGATCTATGCTCAACCATAATTCTAAGCTTTTATTCTGTAAGTTTTACTTTTAATTGTTGGGTTATTATTTTGTCTACATTCATTAATACTATTTGTTATTTTAATTGATTGAGCTTGGCGTATATTGTTATTATGTGTTTTGACTTATTGTTACAACCCTATATTTGGCCAATCTTAGGATTATTCTTAGTTATTGACAACACCACATAATCGTCTAGTTTTGATCCTTTGCCTAACTAGATAGCCATAAAGGTTTGATTTAATCACCAATCATTACTTAGGAATCCCTAGTAGTGGAGAGGTTGCTTCTAAGCCTAATAGAGGCTAGGTAGAATTTAGAATCCCAGTTAATATATAATGCTTAATCTGTGACAGGTTAGAATAACAACTTAGTAAAATAGACTCATATTAGTGACCCTAATCTATTAGACTTACATTCATATTTATTTATCTGCATTCATATTTGTTTATTTCATATCAGATATTTATTCCTCTTATTATATTTTATGTTAAACATATAAATTCATCTACGCTTATTGAATACAATTAGATCTAACGGATACAATCCCTGCGAATGATTTGACTTATCATTAAAACTTGCAAACGATCTGTGATACTTGAAGTGAGTTCTGTGGTTCTCAAGGGTGTGTGCTCTTTATTATTATCTTTATTTATCTATTATTTTATCACACTTTTGCCCACACCATTCACCCAACATCACACCTTAACCCACCAAGCCAAAGTGTGTATGTAAATCAGCCACATGCTACCACCACCCCTGGATCCAATACAACACCAGTTTCTAGCAATGGTCAACAAGATTTACATGAAGACAGGCCCACAATGATGGATCCTAGTTCCGACCCTCTTCCAGTGCAGCTTCCTTGCATTGAACCTTCACGGGTATGCCCTAACGATCCTTTTAATAATCCACAAATATCTCATCATCATATGCAAACTAGATCAAAAGATAAAATCTTCAAACCCACTAAAAAGTAAAATTTAAATACCCAACTCTCTCAACCACAAACCGAACCTCCCACACTAAACCAAGCCCTAAAATATGAAGAATGGAGAAAAGCTATAAGTGAGGAGTTTGATGCTCTTGTTCGAAACAACACCTGGACCTTAGTACCTAATACAAATTTGTCTAATGTTATTGGTTGTAAAAGGATATACAGGATAAAAAAGAATATGGATGGATGTATACAACGTTACAAGGCCCGACTTGTAGCAAAAGGTTTACATCAAAGACCTGGAATTGACTACAATGCCACTTTCAGTCCCGTAATCAAGCTAGCCACTATTCGCCCCGTTACAAGTATAGCCATCAATCTTGGATGGTCATTACGTCAATTAGATGTCAATAATGCGTTTCTACAGGGGAGCCTAACAGAGACAGTCTATATGTCTCAACCACCTGGATTTATTGATCAACAACACGCTACATATGTTTGCAAGCTATGTCAAGCTATTTATGGTCTCAAACAAACACCACGTGCGTGGTATCAAAAATTACAAAATTTTCTTCTATCAATTGGGTTTACAAAGTTCGGAAGTGACTCATCACTATTCATTCAGAAAACTAACAGTTATATAATATTTTTTTTGTCTATGTGGATGACATCATTGTAACAGGTAGCAGCAATCAAGTCATTAACCACATTATTCGTCAATTAGCAAACAGATTCTCTATCAAAGTTCTCAGGAAACTCGATTATTTCCTTGGCATTGAAATTCATCGAACATTAAATGGTGCTTTACTCTCCCAAATAAAATACATCACCGATTTGCTTGCAAAATCAAATATGTTGGACGCCAAAGGAGTACACTCGCCTCTATCAACTTCAACACCTCTCAAACTCAAAGATGGCAGCCCACTTATAGATGTCACTCAATACCGCCAAGTGGTAGGTTCTCTTCAATATCTATCGCTTACTAGCCCAGATTTCTCTTTTGCCGTCAATAAGTTATCTCAATTCATTCATGCGCCAAGCGAAATACATTGGAATGCGGTCAAAAGAGTTGTGTTATCTCAAACAAACACAAAATTATGGACTATTTCTCAAGAAACATCCAAATCCACTTTTATATGCATACTTAGATTCAGATTGGGCTGGAGATCTAAATGATAGATACTCAACCTCAATATATGTAATTTATTTTGGGTCCTCACCTATTAGTTGGTCCACAAAGAAACAAAAAACAGTTGCTAGATCTTCCATTGAAGTTGAATATATTTGCCACCACAACATCGGATATCAATTAGATTCAAAACTTACTCCAAGAACTACACATTCCACAACCAATCAGTCCAACAATATATTGTGATAACATTGGTGCGGCATATCTTTGCTCCAATCCAACATTTCACTCACACATGAAACATGTATCTATTGATTTCCTCTTCGTACGTGAACAAGTTTAAAACAAGCGAATCAAAGTTGCGCATGTGCACTCTGCCGATCAACTCGCAGATTCTCTCCCCAAACCATCGTCCCGGTCTCATCATCAACACCGTTGTAACACGCTAGCCGTTGTTGACTCCACGTCTATCTTGAGGGGGCATATTAAGAAAAGTAATTATATATAAATTAATAGTCAATATGATTCACAAATAATCCCATGATACAAGCTTGTGAACAAGGAAAGAATCCACAAACATTTTCTACAATACAAGAACGTAAATCAAGGACCATGATACAAGCTCGTGAACAAGGAAATAAACCACAAACATTTCCTACAATACAAGATCGTGAATCAAGGTCCTTAATTGTAGCTAAGAAATTATATTTATGTTTTAAATGTATGTACATATAGAAGATATATGTAACAAAGTAAATCAATTCAAAATATACCTTCTATAATAAGGAGGTTTGTGGATTTTTAAAAGAAGATATTTTGATACTTAAATTAGGTTATTGTAATATGGTAAAATGTTTTAAAAGGTGACTGTAATAATTATTGATATCCAAAAAATGATTTATTGTTGATCATATTTCAAAGAAGTCATTGTCAAAAAAACCATCTCGCATATTGTGAAAACTTTGAACTCAACAAAATCATGTTTTATTTTTAAAGCTTCATTATATATTACAAATAAAAAAATATTGGCTCTATGACATCGCTCAATTGGTAAAATCCACAACTATTGTTATACTAGTAATTATCTTTTTTTTTGGACATAGGAAGGTGCCGAAGCACCAAAAAACAAAACCAATCCACCAATTCCTAATTTTCCAAACCTAGATGAAAAGTCGAAAAAACTGAGCGCATTTCGACAAATGACCGTTGCCCCGTGCCTAGCCTCCGTTGCGAGCTTGTCCGCCTTGCCGTTGAGCTTCCTACTAATGTGGTGAAAAGTAATCTGCCCAAACTCTTCAGCGTTGCGGATAATCCTGTGCAGGATAGGTTGGATATTCCAACGCGCTGCTGACACCTGCTTAATACCTTGAATGACCTCAAGGTTATCTGAAAAAATTGCGATCTTCTTCCTTGGATGCCTTGCTCCTAGTTGAGTTGCTCTTAGAACCGCATTAGCTTCCCCTTCCAAGGCCGAATTGCAATCTTGGTTGTAGCTGTGTTCAAAAGTTGTATTATTATTATTATCTATCCCTACAATTGCTAACCCCGTCGGCTCCCATTTGTTATGGAAAGAAGCATCACAGAAGAGTGATAGATCTTGATTTTGTTCCTCTCTGTCCCCTTCTGTGTTTTCTTCCCCAAAGTTTTTGAAACCTTTGTAATTCTCTGTTGTCCAGTTGATTCCGTGAATTTCATTCATTAGTTTTTTTGATGCCATATTTATTCCTTTACCACAAACTGGAACCTCTTCGTGCACGGCCTTTATTTTTGCTTTCCAGATGTTCCAAAGATTGATCATAATAAAGTCTTGTACTACGTTTTCTTCCCATCCTCCTTTTGAGAAAGCTTGGATTATTTTTAAGAACCAATTCTCAATTTTTCCCCATTATCTTGTATTTTAATTTGTAGGATTGATCCCGCCCAGATATCTTTACACATGTTGCACTGCAGGAGTAAATGTTCAATGTCCTCCTTACTATTGTTGCACCATAGACAGTTTGTAGCATCCGCACATTTCTTCTTATATAGGTTGTCTCTAGTTGGTATTACATTGTTGATTAATCTCCACATAAATAGCTTAATCTTTTTTGGTATGTTGGAGTTCCATACCGTCTTCCAGATTGGTGAGTCCTGCATGGTTTTAGTTTCTACTGTTGTTGCTTTGTTCATAATCTGTTCTTCTATTATAACCCTGTACCCCGTTTTTGTATCAAAATTACCATCTTTAGAGAAAGGCCAGATTAGCTTGTCTTTAGTATCTATTTCTTTGATTTTTGTTTTCTTAATGAGTTGTGTAATAGGTTCCGGGAAAAGATCATCCAATTTTTCGTAGTCCCATTCATTTTTATTGTCTTTCATTAACTCACTTACCTTTGTAATGGTAGTTCCTTCTGGTTTCTCTAGTTTCCATTCAGTATCTATCCATTTTTCATTCCATACTTCCGTATCTTTACCATCTCCTATCATTTTTATTCCGTATTTTTTAATAAAGTCTCTGCCTTCTATAATGCTTGTCCAACTCCATGTCCTGCTTTATCTGAGTTTACATGTCATTAAGCTAGATTTATTGAAATAAATACCTTTCAGCAGTCTCATAGCTAAATTTCCTGGACTGTTCATTAGTCTCCATGCTTGGGCTGCTAAAAGAACTGTATTCATTTTTTTGAAATCTTTGAAGCCCAAGCCCCATATTAATTTGCTTACTGCGATTTTTTCCCAAGCGACCCAGTGTATCCTGTTTCTTTCACCTGAACTCCACCAAAAATTATAAATGGCAGAGATAAGCTTATTACAAAAGGTAATGGGAAAAGAAAAGATAGACATATAGTAATTCGGTATGGCTTGAAGAATTACTTTGATAAGTACTTCCTTGCCACCTTCTGAGAGTAGTTTCGATTTCCATCCTTCCGTATTTTTGAAAACCCTCTTTGCTATCCAATCCAATGATTCGACCTTAGATCGCTTGTGACATAATGGTATACCTAGATAATATCCTAGATCCTCTGTCTCTTTGATGTCCACAACTTTAGTTACCTCATTCTTGATTTCCTCAGGTGTTTCTTTACTGAAAAGAATGGCTGATTTTCGTAAGTTGATCTGCTGTCCCGATCCCTTGCAGTAGATATCCAAACATTCCTTAAAAAATTGTTCAATATTCATATTATCCAACTCAAAAAAAAAAGAATCATCTGCGAATAAGAGGTAAGATATCGTCGGACAGTTCCTATTTATTTTGACACCTTTTATTAATTTATCATCAACATAATGGTCTATAATGCTAATAAGGGATTCCGTCATAATAGATAAAATAAAAGGGGATAGAGGGTCACCTTGTCTGAGACCCCTACCAGGTTTAAAGTTTTCAAGTCTCTCTCCGTTCATATTGATATTAAAAGATACTGATGCAATACAATTCCTCATCCATTTAATCCACGTTTCATTGAAGCCTAGTTTGTTCAATACTTTGAAAAGAAAATCCCATCTTATCTGGTTATATGCCTTTGCCATATCAATTTTAATTGCTGCCATGTGTTTTTTGTTCTTCCGTTTCCTACTCATAAAAAAAGATATTTCCTATGCTATGATAATATTGTCTTGAATCGCCCTTCCTTTAATGAAGGCTGGTTGTGAAGGAAAGGTTATTTTGTTCATAATTCCCCTCAATCTGTTAGATAGAATTTTAGTAATGATTTTATAAATAAAGTTAACGCAGGATATAGGTCTAAAATCTCCGAGGTTCTCTTATACTGTTCCTTTTGGGATTAACGTAATCATTGTGTACGTGATGTCTCCTCAATTGTGATAGTAAAATACACTCATGAGACATCATTTTAGGCTTATTTATTAGTTTATAGGTTGATTTTAGCTTAATTTAATGCACTTTCCTATTTTGGGTCTTGATTTGTAGAATTATTATTTTTAGAGCATATTGGGTTTAATTGTTTATTTAGTGTGAAGCTTTAAAGATAATTATGGAGATTAATTAGAGTCCAAGTCAAAGACAACAACTTATGGAAGGAGATATGCATGGAAATTGGAGATAAGGAAATAATTGCTAAAAAGATGGAAAAGGAAAAGCTGCCTAAATCTGGGATTCTGCAAAGATAGGCGTTTTTACCTAATAAAGAGGCCGAATTTGGTAAATTACTCCTAAAGGGTCTAGATAATTCTGTTGCGATTCTTTTGGTATCTTGTGGAGCAAAATCGGACCAATAATAAAGAAGTTATGACCAAAACAACGCAGCAGTGTTTATCTTTATTTCCATACGAATTTGAGTTGGGCTAGGAGTCCATTACTTAACTTATCTCTAAAGAAACGAATTAGGTCAACCTCTAACCTATAAATACAGCATCTTAACACTCTTAAATCATCCTTGGTGAAACCTTAAACCAAGAGGAAGCTTAGAACACAAGAGAGAAGTCTGGAAGGAGCTGTCATCAACAATGTCTTCTTCTACCTTTAGATTTGTAATTTCTTTCTTTTCTTTCATGAACTAAATTTCTTTAGCTTAAGTTTTAGCATATATGTATGAACCCTAGTTTTGATTGACATCTATCTAATTTGGGAATTTAATGTTTTAAATAGAATTATAGTTTTTATTCTCTGTTTATGTGTTTGAATTTATATTCTGTGTTCTTGTGGACGGCCGCCATTAGAATTACCATCTAGTAATTAGGATACCATTGACAACGGTGTTTAATTACATGTTTAGCACATAACGTTTAGTTTTAGGTTTGATCTGACAACCCAACCTAGCTAGATAATCACTATGGTTGAGTCTTGTGACTCTTTACCAATTACAGGAAAAGTTTGCTTAGGAAGCCTTATTGACACAGGTAAATCCTATTTTAAACTACCGATAGCATATTGGGACCGATTAGGGAAATACTACATAATTCACCCTTACATGTTTAGAACGGCAAAACTAGTGGGGATTACATGCTAATAACTTAAGCTATATTCTCATATCGCTTCTCTTTCATATTTATTTTTCTGTCTTTTAAGTCCTTAGTTTAATTTAGTTTATTAGAAAATCAACAAAAATCTATTTGTCTTTACTTTTATTTGCGTTTAGTTGTTCTATCTTTATTTATTTGCACTTGCTATTTGCATAAGATTCTCCTAACCTCTGTAGTCTCTGCGGAACGAATCTTTATCTAAAACTTGCATACGATCTGTATACTTGCAGAACCGTGTAGTTTTAGGGTGTTTTTGCACTTTAATTATATCTTATTTTATCACACCCTAGGCCCCACCAAGTTTTTGGCGCCGCTGCCGGGGACTACATCGTTAGTCCTTGTGCATATATCTTGTGCTTTTATTTTTAGTTAGTTCTATTTTACGCTTTTTGTTTTTAGTTTTTGTTTTTCAGATTTAGTTACAGATGGAGAACCCAAGGAGACTTGAGCTACCCATCGAATTTAGAGTAGAGCCACGAGGAATTCGCGCTCCAGAAATCCAAGCCGCTAAATTTAAACCTGATCCTGGGATGTTAACTCAGTTTGCGTCTCATGGATTATTCAGCGGAGATGCACATCAAGATCCGATCCGATATACTCAGAAATTCATGCAGATCTGTGATGCCTATATCGTAAGAGGAGTTACTAGGGAGCAAGTATATTACTTGATGTTCCAGTTCTTCTTGACCGGATGTGCAAGCGATTGGTATGATGCCCAATACCCTCATATTATTCCAGATTGGGACAAGCTTCAAACAAGATTCCTAGACCGTTTTTATCCGGTTAGTAGACGTTTAAAAGACATTTTGGAGCTTGAACAATTTATACAAGAAGAGGAAGAGAGTTTGGGTGAAGCATGGTTACGATTTACAGAGAAGAAAGCAAGGTGTCCATATCATAGATCCTCGCCAGAATATTATTTAACCTTGTTTTATGGAGGCCTTAATGACGAATCAAGAGAGAAAGCAGATTCGGTAGGAAACGCAGGTTTTGTGTTGCTAGATCCTGTAGAAGCTGAGTTGGGGATGGAAAGAATTCTTGAAAACGAGAGAAGTTGGCCAAAGAAATCAGTAAAGGAGAACAATTCAGAATCTCTAAAGCTTACGAAATTGGCTAAACAACTCGAAGAGCTGACAGAACAAGCCCGAACAATTGCTCAGGTAAATATGGTACGCACAATTCCTTCGTGTCTTGGTTGTGGATCAAGAAATCATGTGTGGGCAGGATGTATGAATAATCCAGCAGTAGCTTCCGTTCAATATCCTCAAGATAACTATTACTCTAATAGTTACAATCAAGAAAGCTACACCAATTATCAACAACCTCCACAACAAAAGAGTTGGGACAGAAAACAAGAAACTAGTCAGCAACCCCAACTTCAATCTTATAATCCTCCACAACCTATTCAGAAAAAGGCACCCATTGTTAAGAAAACTTGTCAAGAACCGAAGAAAAATCCACCTAAACAATCAATGCAATTGGCAAAACAAGAACAACTCCAGAGTTTGACTTCAAGTATGACTAAATTAATGCAAAACGTTGAGAAGAAAATAAATTATAGCCAACAGAGAGTTCGAACTCAGGAGAAGGTTATAAAGCAACTAGAGCATACTATATCACAGATGGCGAGTACATTACAAACTAGGCCGAAAGGGCAACTCCCAAGTGACACTATTGCTCCTAGAGACGATTCTTGCCATGCAGTTGAATTGCGAAGTGGGAAGCAACTGCCTCCACCAAGACCAGAACCAGAGCCTATCCCTATTCCAGAACAAAGGGGGGAAGAAATAATCAAAGATACAGTCAAGGAGGTAGTTCAACCAAAAAGTGTCCAAGCCGAGACACCTGATAAGACAAGACAACCAGTGGAACTCAGTACACGCCCTCCACCACCATACCCTTCACGTGTCAGGAAGAAGGACAATGACCTGGAATTCAAGAAGTTCATTGACATGTTGAAGAAATTAGAAATCAATATACCCCTTGTTGAAGCTCTCAAGAGAATGCCAAGCTACATGAAATTTATGAAAGACATTCTCTCCAACAAGCGAAGTATAGAGACTGGGGAACCAATTGGATTACCTAGGGAGTGCAGTGCTATATGTCAAAATGAGTTGCCACCAAAACTAGAAGATCCCGGAAGTTTTACAATCCCCATCGGCATTGGAGAAAATTGGACCGGGAAAGCATTATGTGATTTAGGTGCAAGCATCAATCTCATGCCTAAATCCCTGTTCGAGAAGCTTAATATCGGAGAAGTAGTACCTACATCTGTGGTACTACAAATGGCGGATCGCTCCCTCTCACGACCAATAGGTAAAATTGAATATGTTTTAGTTAACGCGGGCTCCTTTATTTTTCCTTGTGATTTTATTATCCTTGACTACGACGCGGATAAGAATGTCCCCATCATTTTGGGTAGACCATTCTTAGCCACGGGGCGTACACTAATTGATGTTGAGAATGGTGAGTTGATCATGAGAGTACAAGGCGAACAGGTACGATTTAATGTGTTTCAGGCTATGAAATATCCTAAAGCGAAAGACGAGTGCTTTAAGGTAGATGTCATCGAAAAAATTACACAAGAAGTCTTCAATGAAGAGAACTTAAATGATGATCTTGACAAAACCTTAGCACCTGAAACACCAGAATTCGAGATTCCCCCTGAAGATGTTGCTGCATTAGGGTTAAACGTGAGAGAACTACTTCGAGAGCCAGGTGACATTGAACCAATGAGACAACCATCTATAATATGTCCACCTGTTCTCGAAGAAAAACCACTTCCAGATTACTTACGCTATGCATATCTAGGTACGAACAAAACTTTGCCTGTTATTATTTCTGCTAACCTTTCAGGTCCTCAAGAGGAGAAGCTACTGCAAGTACTTCGTGCGAACAAAGAAGCAATTGGATGGACTATTGCCGACATCAAGGGAATTAGTCCTTCCGTTTGCAAACACAAAATCATTCTTGAGAACGAAGGTGGGCGATCTATAGAAGGACAGAGAAGACTCATGCCAGCTATGAAAGAAGTAGTAAGGAAGGAAGTTATCAAGTTGTTAGACGCAGGAATTATTTATCCGATTGCTAGCAGTGATTGGGTTAGTCCAGTACAGTGTGTTCCTAAAAAAGGAGGTTTCACTACCATCCTTAATGAGCAAGGCGAAGCCATACCATCAAGACCAGTTGTAGGGTGGCGCGTGTGCATGGACTACCGGAGGCTGAACAAATCAACAAAGAAAGATCACTTCCCGTTACCTTTCATTGATCAGATGCTAGACAAGCTTGCAGGGAGAGAATACTACTGTTTCCTAGACGGATATTCAGGTTATAATCAGATTTGTGTGGATCCCCTCGATCAACACAAAACAACTTTTACATGTCCGTTTGGTACTTCTGCTTACAGAAGAATGCCGTTTGGTTTATGCAATGCACCTGCCACGTTCCAGAGGTGCATGATGGCTATATTTTGGGACATGATTGATAAATATTTGGAGGTTTTTATGGATGATTTTTCAGTGTTTGGAGACAGTTTTGATGATTGTTTGAGTAATCTAGAGAAAGTCCTTGTGAGATGTAGAGAAAAAGATCTCGTGCTTAATTGGGAAAAATGCCACTTCATGGTTCAAGAAGGAATTGTGTTGGGACATAAAGTTTCGAAGGCAGGGATGGAGGTTGATCGTGCTAAAATTGAAGTTATCAAAACACTACCACCTCCGGTTTCTGTTAAAGGAGTGAGAAGTTTCTTGGGTCACGCAGGATTTTATCGACGATTTATTAAAGATTTCTCCAAGATCGCCAAACCGCTCTGCTCTTTACTTGAAAAGGATACTCCTTTTAATTTTACTGAAGAATGTCTTCAAGCGTTTTTGACGATTAAGGAAAAACTGATCTCTACACCTGTTGTTATACCTCCTGATTGGAACGCTCCGTTTGAACTTATGTGCGATGCTAGTGATCACGCTATGGGTGTTGTGTTGGGACAGAGGAAAGACAAGATTTTCCACACGATTTATTATGCAAGTAAGACTTTCAACGCTGCCCAGATGAATTATACAGTAACGGAGAAAGAGATGTTGGCCGTGGTTTATGCTTTCGATAAATTTCGTCCCTATCTGGTTGGGAAGAAAACTATTGTATACACGGACCATTCAGCTATTAGGTACCTCATGGAGAAAAAGGACGCTAAGCCGCGCCTCATTAGATGGGTACTATTGCTACAAGAATTCAACATAGATATTCGAGACCGAAAAGGATGCGACAATCAAGTTGCTGATCACTTATCAAGGCTCGAAGGATCTAATGCGAACAAGGAACCATTGTTGGTTAAAGAGGTATTCCCTGATGAACAACTTTTTGCTATTAAACGTGCTTTTGTGCCATGGTATGCAGATCTAGTCAACCTCATTGTGAGTGGTGTCTTTCCCAAAGATTTCCACCCACAACAAAGACAAAGATTGAACCACCAGGCCAAACAGTATTATTGGGATGAACCGTACCTCTGGAAGATATGTAGTGACCAAGTGGTTAGAAGATGTGTACATGAAGGTGAGATGGAGAAAATTATTGAAAGTTGTCATAGTTCACCTTATGGAGGTCACTTTAAGGGCGATAGAACCGCAGCTAAAATTCTTCAATCCGGGTTCTATTGGCCAACCATACACAAAGATTGTCACAGTTTCGTCCAGTCATGCCACAGATGCCAAAGAACTGGTAATATATCAAAAAGAGACGCGATGCCGCTTAATAACATTCTTGGAGTTGAGATCTTTGATGTATGGGGAATAGATTTCATGGGACCTTTCATCACTATGGAAATCTTTATATTTTGCTTGCAGTAGACTATGTATCGAAATGGGTAGAAGCAGTGGCAACACCAAAGAACGATGCTCAAACAGTGATTAAATTCTTAAAATCAAACATCTTTTCAAGACATGGTACGCCACGTGTTCTCATCAGTGATAAAGGTACCCATTTTCTTAATGCTCCCGTGAGACATTTTCTTAAAAAGTTTGGAGTGAAACACCGTACTTCAACCGGTTATCACCCACAAACTAACGGTCAAGCTGAAGTTTCTAATCGGGAAATTAAATCTATTCTGGAGAAGACCGTGAACAAATCAAGAAAAGACTGGTCTTTAAAACTAGATGATGCTCTCTGGGCATACAGAACAGCATTTAAAACACCAGTTGGGGCATCTCCATATCGCATGGTCTACGGCAAAGCGTGTCATCTACCGATTGAACTAGAAGCTCGAGCCTACTGGGCTATTAAAACTCTGAATCTAGACCCAGATTTGGCCGGGAAACAAAGGATGATGCAATTGAACGAATTGGAGGAGCTTCGTTATCATGCCTATGAAAATTCACGTCTCTATAAGGAGAAAACAAAGCGATGGCATGATAAACGGCTCCGTCCAAAGAATCTCGAGATTGGACAGAAAGTTTTATTATACAACTCTCGATTTTCAAACTACCCAGGAAAGCTTAAATCCCGTTGGGAAGGACCTTACATTGTTACCAAAGTCACACCGCATGGAGCGATTGAGATTGAAAATCCAGCCGAGCAACGGACATTCATGGTGAATGGCCAGCGTTTGAAGAGATACTATGACAGTGAGGACTTTGAGCAAGGAGAGAAAATCTACCTGGTCGACTGCGATTAGCCTGAGGTACACGTCTAACTCAAAGACGTTAAACAAAAGTGCTCTTGGGAGACACCCCTTGTTTTAATTGCTTTTTAGATTAGTTGTTTTTGCTTTGTAGTGTTTAAATTTTAAGTTAGTGTATATTTTTAATTGTGTTTTCAAGCTAATAGGAGAGAAAGGTAGTGTGTTATTGTGCAGGAAACGAGTTTGGGGTCAAAAGGAAAAATCTGGAGGAACTTCAAGTCTGGCGCGGACTACCCCGCGGACTACCCCATGGTCCGCAGGGATGCACCGCGCCCCAAAAACCCGTACCACGGGTTGGCTAGCTCGGGTTTTATCCAGAAGGTCGAAAAAAATCACGGGGCATGGCGCGGTACACCAGACCCTAGTCCGCGCCCCAAAAACCCGTACCACGGGTTGTGTACCACGGGTATTTTGACGGACATGCCGCGGACTACCCCCTGCACCGCACCCCTGGTCCGCGACCCAAAAACCCGTACCACGGGGTGCTAGCTCGGGTATTATCCAGTAGGTAAAAATTTTGGAGCAACAGAAGCTGCGGTACACCGCGGGATATGTCCGGTGCACCGCAAGAGGCGGTTTAAGAAGGAATTCTTTTCCTAATCAAACTCTTACCTTATGAGATTAACCCTAGCCTTCCACCCACGAATTTTTCAGACCCAAACCCTATATAAACATCTTAAAGCTTGTGCAAACCTTCACAATTAACACAAACAACTCATCAAATCCTCTCCATCATCTTCCATAAACACAATCCTTCACCAAATTCATCACACTACACCATCAAAACACCATCAAATTCAACAAGCTTTAAAGAGTTCTTCCAAGATCAATCCAATAACCTTTCTCTTCCATCAATTCCAAGCAACAACATCAAGCTAAACCAATTGTCCTTAAACTTCTAATCCATCCGTGGTATAACTTGAGTTGTGGGTGAATCAAGTATGACTAATAGATCTGAAGCTATGGAATACAAGAGAAAGTGTTCAATCCTTGGGAAGAATAAGAAATTGCCTGGAGCTACTATTGAAAAACCCATCAATCTTGATGAGGTTTCTGAAGAATCAAAAGAACAGGCACCTGAACAACCACTACCAAAGAAGAGATTAACTGCTAGAATGTCCACACCATCAAGGAGGCCTTTAGACAAGATAAAAATCCAAGACCAAGGTTCTTCTACCTCCTCTTCCAAAATTGCTTATGATCTTCCTCCTTGGGCTATTCAGTTACAGAACGAAGTTGAAAGATTACGTGAAGATAACAAAGACCTTTGGGTAGAAATTATGCAATTGGAAACAAGGGTAGATAATTCGACCTTGTACAAGGATATAGATGATTACACCGATCCCTCAGCTTCAGAAGATGAGGATGATATGATGGATCTCTATGGCCAGCCAGGCAAGTCATTCTAATTTTTCTCAATAGCTTGGATGCATTAGGTAGTTTAGTTAGTTTTATTTTAAATTTTATTCCATCCTTGAGTCTTTTTCGAGTCGTGGGGACACGGCTCACTTTTGAGTTGGGGGTGGGGATTCGTTGTCCTCATCTTCTTTTCGTTTTTGCATAAAATTTAAAATTTTTAGGTTGAATTAAGGCATAGAATATCTTGAATGTACCTATTTGAGCATGATTTTATTAGGTCAATGATAGTAGGTAGTATGTTTTTGAAAGATGCAACAAATTTGTTTAGATGCATGCATGAAAACAGGAAATAAAGGATAGAAAAGTTAATGAGCAATGCTAAGAAGTATGTTGAAACTTAGGAATAGTTATTTGGTGTGTAGAACGTGAGGTTTAAAATTAGTTGAAAACCCACTTGTCTATGAACTATTAGTGAAAAAGTAACGAAATACGGTAGTTAGAAAAACGACTAAGGCAGTTCTTTCATGATTAAAACACTTGAAGCCTTTAGACTCTCTCACCCTTTTGTTTGATTATGTTATTTATCCGTCTTAGCCCCTCTGAGCCTTTCTAAAGCCTTTTTATTGAAACACATTATAATCCTTACCCTAGTTTTTAGGACTTATCTATATGACCCGCACTCGAATCGCAAAACCTGAGACACTCGTTTTAGAGCTTGAGTTTGGGATGGTGGGTTTTATCATTAGGGAACTTTGGGAATTTGGGAATTATCTTTGTGATTTTATTGATGATGAATTGTTATTATTGTAACCCTTTGCCGGGGTAATAGTGAATGGAAAAGAAGCTACGAGCTAAATTTGCCAACAAGGGCATAAAAAGAAAGAATATATATATGAAAAAGAAAATAGTGTGATATCTCAACATCAAAAGAGAATCATAGCTATACAAAAAGAAAAAAATTGATATGAAAAGAATATATATTCGGACCGGCAAAGTGGATTTTAAATCATCAAAGGTTTTAATTGGGATTATGGGGGATGCACATTAAAAAGCATCGATAAATTGGGTTGAGTGAGAACATCTTCGAGTGAAAACTCAAGCTCTAGGGCGATTCGTTGATGGCTAGTGAGGAGAGAGCCAAAAGCTCACTTTTCATTATCCAAATATACCACACCCGTCCTTAAGCCAAGTTATAACCAAGACCTTAGGATTTTTAACTACTAGATGAAGAAACCATTGAGCTATTAGGTAGTAGGTAAGTGGACCATTGGATGCTCTATTTGGGACCTATGAACAACCTATAGCCATTAACCTGAACTAAGTTATCATCCTCTCCTTCTGGCATTGCGAAATTAATCTTAACTTGAATTTATGGAATGTTGATTACATGTATATTAGGCATGTTTGTGCATTATTTCTTGAGCATTACTACATGAGATTTTTTTTTGGAATTTATGCTCTAGGATCATTCATTATAGTTTGTTCTTGTTCTCCTCCGACTTCTTCTTGTTTATATGACTACCCTACTGTTCTTTACTTTATTGTATCGGGACGATACAACTTTGAGTTGGGGGTCTTGATGTCTCCTCAATTGTGATAGTAAAATACACTCATGAGACATCATTTTAGGCTTATTTATTAGTTTATAGGTTGATTTTAGCTTAATTTAATGCACTTTCCTATTTTGGGTCTTGATTTGTAGAATTATTATTTTTAGAGCATATTGGGTTTAATTGTTTATTTAGTGTGAAGCTTTAAAGATAATTATGGAGATTAATTAGAGTCCAAGTCAAAGACAACAACTTATGGAAGGAGATATGCATGGAAATTGGAGATAAGGAAATAATTGCTAAAAAGATGGAAAAGGAAAAGCTGCCTAAATCTGGGATTCTGCAAAGATAGGCGTTTTTACCTAATAAAGAGGCCGAATTTGGTAAATTACTCCTAAAGGGTCTAGATAATTCTGTTGCGATTCTTTTGGTATCTTGTGGAGCAAAATCGGACCAATAATAAAGAAGTTATGACCAAAACAACGCAGCAGTGTTTATCTTTATTTCCATACGAATTTGAGTTGGGCTAGGAGTCCATTACTTAACTTATCTCTAAAGAAACGAATTAGGTCAACCTCTAACCTATAAATACAGCATCTTAACACTCTTAAATCATCCTTGGTGAAACCTTAAACCAAGAGGAAGCTTAGAACACAAGAGAGAAGTCTGGAAGGAGCTGTCATCAACAATGTCTTCTTCTACCTTTAGATTTGTAATTTCTTTCTTTTCTTTCATGAACTAAATTTCTTTAGCTTAAGTTTTAGCATATATGTATGAACTTTAGTTTTGATTGACATCTATCTAATTTGGGAATTTAATGTTTTAAATAGAATTATAGTTTTTATTCTCTGTTTATGTGTTTGAATTTATATTCTGTGTTCTTGTGGACGGCCGCCATTAGAATTACCATCTAGTAATTAGGATACCATTGACAACGGTGTTTAATTACATGTTTAGCACATAACGTTTAGTTTTAGGTTTGATCTGACAACCCAACCTAACTAGATAATCACTATGGTCGAGTCTTGTGACTCTTTACCAATTACAGGAAAAGTTTGCTTAGGAAGCCTTATTGACACAGGTAAATCCTATTTTAAACTACCGATAGCATATTGGGACCGATTAGGGAAATACTACATAATTCACCCTTACATGTTTAGAACGGCAAAACTAGTGGGGATTACATGCTAATAACTTAAGCTATATTCTCATATCGCTTCTCTTTCATATTTATTTTTCTGTCTTTTAAGTCCTTAGTTTAATTTAGTTTATTAGAAAATCAACAAAAATCTATTTGTCTTTACTTTTATTTGCGTTTAGTTGTTCTATCTTTATTTATTTGCACTTGCTATTTGCATAAGATTCTCCTAACCTCTGTAGTCTCTGCGGAACGAATCTTTATCTAAAACTTGCATACGATCTGTATACTTGCAGAACCGTGTAGTTTTAGGGTGTTTTTGCACTTTAATTATATCTTATTTTATCACACCCTAGGCCCCACCAGTACGTAATCAGTGTGTCATTAATCGTTTCAAGAGAGCAGTTATTCTTAAAAAAATCTTCTATAATATTTATAACATCTACTTTTATAATATCCCAGAATTCCTTATAGAATTTACCGTCAAGTCCGTCGGGTCCCGGTGCTTTTGAGGCTGATAACTCAGTTACCGCCCTCTCAATTTCTTCCAAGTTAGGTTTTTTCGTCAATTCTTCGTTCATATTATCAGTAATTCTTGGTTTAATGTATTCTATAGCTTTCTGCATATTTTCCTCAATTCCTACATTCTCTTTAAAAAGATCTTTATAAAAATTCTGAAAGCAACTTTTAATATTCTCAGAATCATCAATCCATTCGTCTTCTTTATTTTTAATTCTTGTAATTCGGTTCAATTTTCTCCTTTTAATAGTGGCAAGGTGAAAATTTTTTGTGTTTTTATCTCCAAAGACTAACCAGTTGAGTCTAGCTCTATCACACCAATATTTTTCTTCCTTCTCATATTCTATTTTAATTTTTTCTTTAATATCATTCTCTTCCTTAGTGGTGTCTCCATCGTCATTAGCTTTATTTATTTCAATAAGTCTATTCTGAAGTTTTTTAATGGTTCTTTCGTGATTCTTGAAGTTTTTTGTGCTCCACTTAGTTAGTTCATCCTTAGTATATTCCTTTCTTTTAATAAATTTTGGTAAAGGGGTTGAGTCATAGGGGGTATTCCAGCTATTATCAATAACGTCTCTACATTCACTATGATCTAATCACCTAGTTTCGAATTTAAAGTCTTTCATCCGAATTTTCATATTCAAATCAAAATGGAGTATAAGGGGGGAGTGATCCGACCCTATAGCAGGAGGGATGAAGATATGAGATCTCGGGAACTTTTCCATCCATTCGTAATTTGCCAAACCTCGATCAATTCTTGTTTTCACGTTCTTCTCGCCTTCCATCCTGTTAGACCGCGTAAAAAAAAACCCATTAGAATTAATTTCCGCTAGTGAGTCAGTGTGTGTAAAATCCAAAAATGCATTAATATGATTAATGTTCGCTTGATTTTTGCTTTGTTTTTCATTAATATTCAAAATTTCATTAAATTCTCCCATTATCACCCATGGTTCTTTAACCCCTTCACTCCATTTAGTTATATCATTCCAAGTTTCCATTCTTTGATTAAAATCATTAGGGGCATGAACAAAAACCATATAATACGAAAAAGACAGATCATTAATAAAAGCAACAACGAAGGAATTACAACTAAAGGCAATGCTAAGATGCACGTGAGAGTGCCACAAAACCAGGAAACCCACAGAGTGGAAAGTAACTCTAGTAGGATCCACAAAAAAGAGTTGTTAAAACCAAACCGAGCAACTACTTCACGAGAGTCCACCTCTCGCAACATAGTTTCACAAAACGCGACCACACTAGGACGAAATTGATCTATCATCGAGCTAATTCTTGACAATGTTAAGGGTGCTCGAATTCCCTGAACATTCTAGAATATCGTAGTCATTTGTACTTCGCGGCTTTTTTGGAGTTGTCGCCTCCATTATTGTCTTCCTCAAACTCATCTTCATCCTCCTCTGCATCTGCATACTGGAAGTTCATATAATGGTCATCACCACCACCTTCATAATCCTTTTCAAAGTAATTTTCACTATTTTCGTAGCTACCTCCCTTCTCCTCTTCTGGTTCAAACTGTGAATCATACTCATCCACCATTTTAGACATGTTATCAGACTCGTTCCTAATTTCTTTTACAAACACCACACTATCCTCACCTTCCCTCTCATTTTCTAAAATACTAAAAAAAAAAATTTATAAAGTTCTCAATAGATTCAATAGAGTCTATGACCCTAAGCTTTTTAAAACTACCTGCTATTTTCGAGTTCACCACTGTGTTGTCAGCTTCTGCCCCACCAGCTCTTTCTTCTCTCCTCCTTTTAATGTTCTGTTGGATATTGGATGAAGTCTCCATAATAGGATCTGTGGTATCACTTTTGTTCAACACCTGCTTGCCTTTGATCTTCCTCATCTCCTCCTCGAAATCCATGAGTGCTGCTCGTATATTCCCTTCACTGTTCTCCTCACCGTCATCTGTTATACCATGTGTCCTCTTGAAGGCCTCTATTTTCTGGGTAGACTCATGTAGTTCATTCCTAAGGTCATGCATTTGCCTGTTCCACGCTTCCCATTCCTGGTCTTCCTTCTCCTTCTCTTCTCGCACAGTTTTCTGGTTTATTACTTTGCTTGTGCTTCCTTTGGTGTTGTAGTTAATCATGTTCATGTTATTGCTACCACCTTCCAGTGTTCATTACAACACCTTTACACGTTTGACCTGCAATCTTGGCAATCTTTTCATTATATTGGTATATAACAAATTCGCCATTAATATTCAAGTGTAATCCATAAATGGGGTTAAAGGGGGAATTTGGCCATATTATCAATGCTCCATGATACCTTCCTTCGCTCATCTATATCTTCTACCTATTTTATCTGTTTAATTGGGCAATCACCATATTGGTGCCCAATTTTCCCACACCTAAAACACAAAGAACCCGTGTTCTCGTACTGAAAGATCACCCAAGCTGCCCCTTCCTCCTGGTAAAGGTATGTTCCTGGAGGGAGTGGATATTTGATATTAATCTTGGCCCTGAAACGAAGTATTTTGATGTTGCAATTCAAGTTGGTTGGGAAGTCGACTGCCTCTATTCTTATGAAGCATTTCTCCAACGCCTTGACTATATTTATATTGTTTTGTTTGAAGGCTAGTCCTCTTATTTGGACCCAAATAGAGGAATAGTCTGTTGACAAGTCTTTGAACTCCATCACCTGTGGCCACATCGTCATGCTTATATGCATCTTCTGATATATGCTTGGTCTCATCTCCCAAACCCTCTTAAACTCTTTATCATTAAAGATTTCAAGTTTGAACATGTTATTCTTGACATCTGATAGCCTATAATGGCCTTGAATTCCCCATCGATCTTCGATGAATTTCCTCATCTGTACAACATATACAGATGAATCTCCAACAACTCTTAGCAGAATAGATTTCTATTCTTTCATGCTTTCAGCTAATCTTGCTTTGAATCCAATAATTATTACCCCAATTTTGCGCGTCTTGTGATCAGTAAGTGGAATGATTGGTAAAGCATGGAAGTCTCTAGTTGCCATTGAAGTGGGGAAGTTACTGAAAAATAAGGATGAAAGTGGAAAGGGAAGTAATAGATTAGAGGAAGTAAAGATGATGGAACAGAGTAACGAGTATTCTATTACCTTAGAGCTTTTATATAGGTGAGTTTCTGTGGGGTTACCATTGTTCTTCTTCAATACGCCATGCATCCTCCTAGGTGACTTTTGAGCTCTTTGAGGATAGCGAGGTGTTGCAGTGCAGTCTATTGATCCCTTCTCGATGCAGTTATTATTACCACACCAGTTAATTAAAATGAAAAACTCTCCTGCGCAATCATTATTCTTGCATCCCCACTTAACGCGTGCTTTAGGGTTTCCATCTCTCGGGTCTCTTCGCTTCCCCAATGTAAGAGTTTGGGGATTCTCAAACTTTTTCTGCACAGATACTAGAAACCCATTATGTGATAAGAGATTAAAGGTAATATAAACCTTGGTAACTTTAATAGTGTGTCGTGTTTTAGATTTTGATTTGATATAACCAGAAATCAGCTTCAAATCTTTCAGAAAATTATCATCATTAGCTTTGGTCTTACCATTCACGCTGCCAATCATCATCAGTAGTCTCGATAGCCTTAGATTTGGGTTAAAATTGATTTTCCCCAAATGTTTCAGTTCAAACCCTAGGTCATACCCTAGCTGACCATCAGTTGAAATGCCCATTTCGAGGGATTTGAGGTGGGTAGCATGACTGTTTAGGTTCCGCGTGAGCCTCCACCACAGAGGTGATGGAGATGACGAAGATATTTCTGAGAGAACGGTGAGAAATCGTGCCCAGGTAAGAGAGAGGTTAGAGAGCGTACTAACTAGAAAGAGAAAGTTCAGCACTTGTTAAATTTCCTCCTAATAATTATCTTGTTGACAAGTAAAGATCTGAATCTTGAGAAAAATATATCTTTTAAAATGAGTGATAATAATTTTTAAATCTTTGAATAATAAAAAAAAGTAATGTTATATATCATTAAAAACCATACCCATCACTAATAATATAATTGATAGAATAATTTTTTATAGTATATATCATTACATATGCAAAAGAATATATCAAATTTTACTTAATGTTCAATCAACTATATCAAAATTTATTTGTCGTCCAATTAATTAATTACATAGGTTTATATGATCAATTTCATTAAAAATAAGTTTATAAATAAAAAATTGCAAAAAGAAAACATTGAATTTGTTAAAATGAAGCCACCTCTTTCTAAATCACCGAGGTCTTATTCTGACTCAGAACACAAGCATGCATAATTAATTCACTAAAAGCAATTAGAAATAGAATAAACCAACTTTGAACCTTCCAAAGAAAAGAATGGTGTGAAACACGGAATATGAAAGAAGAAACTTTCAAATTTGTTAACCTTTGAATACCAATCAGAATTTACAACAAAAAAAAAAAATGACTTGCCACTTGAATAATTAACCCAGAAAAATTAAAATAAAAGGGGACATAGTAGTAGTAGTATTATTTTGGGAATCTAACTACCCGTAAAAATATCTGACTGCTGCCCGTAGCCAGCCTTCAATGTCCCCTCCTTTCTGACACGGTCAGCTATCTGCTCTCTCGGGCAGCTCAATCTTTCTCTTTCTTCTCACCTCTTAAGACTCCATTTATATTCAATAAATATGTAGTCACCACTTTCTTATTCATCCACACCCACCAATACATCACCACCTCCTCCTCCTCCTCCGCTGACGGTGGTGTATGACCAAAAGGTGGAAGGCTCCTCCTAATATCCCTTCATATACTTACATATAGAAATGGGGCAGGGGTTGAGTTGTAGAACAAGTGATGAACATGGATTATTCAGTGCTGTTCAAAGTGGAGATTTGGAGACTGTCGAGGCTGTGTTAGAAAGAGACCCAACTCTTCTTCATCACACCACAGTCTATGATCGCCAATCTGCTTTGCATGTTGCTGCTGCAAATGGCCAGATCGAGGTCTGTTCTTCACAACTTCTTCTTTACTTTTTCTAATTCCAACTTTAATTTATGTTGTTTTTTCTCGGTTTTAGGTTCTTTCTTTTATTTTGACCCGATCTATCAATCCAGACTTGTTAAATCGCTATAAGCAGGTAAAAAGTTTTCTTCTTTTTGCTTCTTTAATAGGAATCTTCTATCATCCTTTACTTAATTTAGCTATAAACTTTCTTAATATTTGATTATTAATTGTAAATGGTTGATCTTCTTAGACTCCATTAATGTTGGCTGCAATGCATGGGAAGATCTCCTGTGTGCAAAAGCTCATCGAAGCTGGGGCTAATGTATGATCTCTCTCTCTCTCTCTCTGTTCAAAATAAAATTAATTCTCTCTAATTGAAATTTGAATAATATATCAGATTTTAATGTTCGATTCCGTTTGTGGAAGAACCTGCTTACATTACGCTGCTTATTACGGACATTCCGATTGCCTTGAAGAAATTCTTTCAACTGCTCGTACATCACACGTTGCAGCATCTTGGTAAGACATTGAAAACAAATTAATTAATTAATTTGAAGATATTAATTAATTTTAATTTTATATACAGGGGATTTGCTCGGTTTGTAAATATCAGAGACGCTAAAGGCGCAACTCCATTACATTTAGCTGCTCGTCAAAAATCAGCAGGATGTGTTCATATTTTATTAGATAGTGGAGCTCTTGTTTGTGCTTCAACAGGTGGTTACGGTTTTCCAGGAAGTACTCCTCTTCATTTAGCTGCACGTGGTGGTTCTCTTGATTGTATTCGTGAATTATTAGCCTGGGGTGCTGATCGTCTTCATAGAGACTCATCAGGGTAACTAAACTATACATACATATATATTCTTATGTATGTATTATTAATTTATTACAAACTATACAGGAGAATACCATATACAGTTGCGTTAAGACATAATCATGGAGCATGTTCAGCTTTATTAAATCCTTCATCAGCAGAGCCACTTGTATGGCCATCACCGTTAAAGTTTATTAGCGAACTTAAACCGGACGCAAAAGCATTATTAGAACAAGCGTTAATGGACGCAAATAAAGAACGAGAAAAAAACATTTTAAAAGGAAATACTTACATACCTGCATCTCCATTACATTCGGATTCCGGAACTGATGATAATATTTCCATGGTAATTAATTAATTAATTATTTGGATTTAATAAATGTAATTACTAATTTTAGGTGAATGTGTTATATGTAGGAGGGTAGTGAAACAGAGCTATGTAGTATATGTTTTGACCAAGTATGTACAATTGAAGTTCAAGATTGTGGACATCAAATGTGTGCACATTGTACACTAGCTTTATGTTGTCATAACAAACCTAATCCAACTACTACATTAACTACAGCACCAGTTTGTCCGTTTTGTCGAAGCAGTATCGCACAATTAGGTGTTGTTAAGGTTAAAATTGACCGTGATTCTGATTCATCGAAACTAAGAAAAGCGAGGAGATCTCGAAATTTAAGTGAAGGAAGTAGTAGTTTCAAGGGTGTATCATCGATAGGTTCGTTTAGTAAAATAAGTAGTCGTGGATCAGGTAGAATTGCACATGATAATGAATGGATTGATAAACCGATGAGTCTTGAATAAGTGGGACCGGGTCTTGGCAAGTGGTATATATATACATAGATTTGGAAAATAAGTACTCTAAAAGCAAAGTAATTGCAGGTTTGAGTCGGTGAGGAGATTGTTTTTATTTTATTTTATTGTGGGTCACATTTATTGTTGTACGTCAAAATTGAAGAAGAATTGTTAGTTAAGATTGTAACATATGAACCTTTTCCAAGTGTTCAAGCAAGTTAATGTGTAATTTGTCCCCACTGTAATTTGTTTTATTGTTTCAAAGTTGAGATTCATTGTAACATTGATTGCTACTATTTTTCTGAGCATATTATAAGAATAATATTGGGAAAAAAAGGCTTTTTTGGTGTAATTATATTACTTATGTGTATTTTTATTTGTCCAAGGTATTTAATATTATTTATAATTTTTGCAATACAAGATACTTTTTTTCAATTTTAGTATAATTTTCAATCAAGTAGTAGAATTTGATAGGGAATTAAATAATTTAGGTATATTAAATAAAGATAATTTTGTAAAAGTGTATTATTAATGTTTTTAAAAATTTTGTGATGGAATCAATTCAAAAAGATATAGGAATGAAATTGTTATCGTTCTAATTTCTGTGTAATTTTGAATGATTTAATGGACAGTTGTTCTACTAATTACTACTATTATTATCAAAAAATACGCGTCTACACTATTATTACCAACATTTGCATGATCTAACTAATATCTTAACTAAAATTACTTGTTTTATAATAATAAATGAGTACTTTGCTACTTCAATAATGAGCATATTTTACTCGTAATATACATAAGAAATGGACAAATGATATTAATGTTAGCAATCGTCGTTGGATCCGGGGAACATGAATGAATTATTATGTTTCCACGTGAATGAATCAGAGTGGTTCAATATAAATGATGGAAAAGAAAACTGGCTTAAATTAGAGGAATGGTCCAAAAATTTAGTTGCCCTTTTTGTTTTTATGTATTTGGGTGGGGGTGTTTTTTTTTTTTTTTGGGACGTTTGGGGTGTTGATTTAAAGTACGAATAGTGTACCATGTGGAGAGAAAATAAATATTATGTGATCCCCAATTCCTAATTGTCAACTTATTACTATTATTTTTCAACCACTTGACTAATGGATTTATAAACCTCTCCCTATGTTTTTTATTTTTTATTTTAGAATAAACGATTAAGTGGAAAAACAATAAAGCATACAATTATATCATATACTTAAACTCTATAAGTTATGAGTGAATGGGGCGGTTCCAAAGAGCACAAGTCCACATTTCACCAACAATCGGCTCAGATCATTCACCGCTCATTCTAAAATACGATTCAAATACGCCTATCGGTAAAAAGTATTTTAAATTCGAATCACATTGGCTTGATAATAATGATTGTAGGAGTGTAGTCCAAAATAGCTGGAAAGGTCTCAACGATCTGAACCCTCTCAAAAACTATTTACAAAAAACAAGGAACATAATACAAGCCCTTGAATCCTGGAGCAAAAACACGTTTAAAAACCACCAAAAACAAATCAAAATTTCCAAAAAAGACTTATTGAACTCACAAACTTATTGTTGGTCAAATGAGATTTTTACCCAAGGGATGACCATGTTTACGATGACAGTGGGTGACTCAATTTAAAGAAATGATTCGAATATTAATTAACGTAATACATTCATCTGGTAAAAAATCATTTGAAGTTGAATGAGAAATTGAGTCATAGAATTTGAAAAAATTAAAAGAAAAAAAAAAGATTAAAATAAATAATAATACATGTTATTTTTTTTTTTTCTTTTGGTTATGAAGCAAAGCAAAACAAAGAGAAAAAAAAGGTACTGCTGGGCTTTGAATCTGGGCCTCGGGCTTTTGGGCCAGACTTTCATACCATCTGGACCAACTTATGTTTTGGTCTTCTATACTAAACTAAACGTTGTGTCTTTTAATGTAACGTATCTTCAAATGAACCATCACAATTCTTTTGCCAAATTCACCTTTTCATCTTCTATAAATAGTTGGTCAACTCAAACATTTTCATTCATTCATTTTTCAAAGCATTAAAATTATAAGAGAGAGATAGAAAGAAGCAGCATTATTAAGTTCGTCGAAATTCTTAAGAATTCGTGTGTCGGTTTCTTTTGAATAGTTTTTGTCGTTGTATCCTGGAGGTTGAAGCCAACAAACGTAAGACACCGGTACGTGGCCTAAATACCTTAAAGACATCGGATCCAATCCGAGCCTCGACAATTAAAGTTGTTTATTTATATATACTTTTATTTTATTTCTGCATTAGTTTCTAAATTGTTTTACTGGTTTATACAAATAAAACACAACACTTACCATGTACAACAGAAAACCAGCAAGAAGAGATATTATTACGGGAAGAAATAGATTTCAAATTTAAATGCGAAGAAAAATATTGGGCTGACAGGGCCAGACAGCAATGGCTTACATGTGGAGATAAAAACACAAATTTCTTTCACATGGCCACCATGCAAAGAAGGTCTCACATCTCGGATCAAGAACGACGCAGGACAATGGACAGAAAACATAGATGAAGTGAAAATCAATTTCCAATCTTTTTACAACCAACTTTTTGCAGAAAAATAAACGAAGACAGGAGTCATCAACAAGGCGTTGAGATTCATAAAACCAAAGATAACAACCAACGTGAACCAGATGCTGACAACACCACCTACCATGGAAGAGCTCGAACAAGCATTAAAAAACCTACAGCCAACAAAAGCGCCAGGCCCGGATGGACTAAACTGTAAATTTTATATTGAATTCTGGGATATTATTAAGCAGGACGTTTTCAAAGTTGTAGAATATTTCTTCAAACACAACAACCCGTTGAATGATATGAATGATACGTTAATTACTCTCATCCAAAAAGGAGAGATACAAGAATTACTAGGCGATTATAGACCGATATCATGCATCAATTTTGGATACAAACTGATAGCAAAAATACTCTCAAACCGACTCCAACTAATTATGAACGAGATTGTCTCACGTACCCAGGCGGCTTTCATTAAAGACAGAGTCATTCAAGATAACATCATAATTGCTCAAGAACTATCATATTACATGACACGAAAAAGGAAGAACCCGAAACCAAGGGCAAGTATAAAAATAGACATGGCAAAAGCGTACGATCAAGTCCGTTGGGAATTCATCCTAGAACTCTTAACCAAGATGGGTTTTGATAATACATGGGTCCAATGGATCTGGACATGCATTACAGAGTTCACGTTTCAAATTAACTTTAACAGACAGAGAATGCAGAAATTCACCTCTGGGAGGGGCCTCAGACAGGGAGACCCCCTCTCTCCTTTCCTTTTTTCTCTCATGACGGAAGCTCTTATTAGTATACTTGAAGCGGCCTCTCAAGAAGGCTTGATACAGGGGATAAAAATAACAAAAAATTGCCCAGAGATCTCACATCTTTTGTTTGCAGATGACTCCTTGTTCTTTCTCACAATCAATGCTACCAATATAATATCTTTTAAGGGATGCCTCACAGATTATCGCGAAGGATCAGGGCAACAAATTAATTTCCTCAAATCAGCAAATTACTTTAGCAATGACACACCACAAGACATCATAAATAAAATATTGGAAGACCTACAAATGGTAGAAACGGAGGATCTAGACAAGTACCTAGGTATACCGTTATGCCACAAAAGATCAAAAATCGAAGCACTAGAATGGATAGAAAAAAGGATCTTCTCAAAAACAGAAGGATGGAAAGCCAAGTTACTTTCCGAATGAGGAAAAAAAGTTTTAATCAAAGCAGTTCTACAAGCCATACCAGTCTATACTATGTCTATTTTCTCTTATCCGGTTTCGTTCTGTAAAAAATTAATATCAGCCATTGCCAATTTTTGGTGGAGCTCAGGGGAACGAGATCGAATTCACTGGCTAGCATGGGAGAAACTCACTATTGGGAAACTTTTAGGCGGAATGGGATTCAAAGACCTTGAAAGAATGAATACAGCCCTTCTGGGAGCCTAGGCGTGGAGGATCCTACATAACCCAAACTCCCTGGCAGCTCGGCTTCTAAAAGGTATATACTATCCAAAATCTGATTTCATGAATATTAAATTGAGACATAATAGAACGTGGAGCTAGGCGAGTATCATAGAAGGTAGGGATCTTTTAAAAAAATACGGGACGTTTCAAATTGGTAATGGCAGCACAATAAATATATGGAACGACAAGTGGCTCGATACTAACTGGAAACTAGAAAAACCGGTCTTTTGCGACCTTCAAAAGGTTAATGAACTATGGAAGACAGATACAGGGGGAGTGGAATATGGAAATCCTTGATGATTTATTCTCACAACCGATCATATCAGAAATAACAAGAATCCGAAATATTAATACAAATCAAGAAGACCGATTCATTTGGCCATACTCGAAGAATGGGATATATACAACAAAAACGGGATATAAACGATTAACTGATATAGCTACAATCGAGGAACCACAGTCAACAAATCAAACAAACAACGTTAGGCCCTCCCTTTGGAAGACGATTTGGGATGCGAATATACCAAAAAAGATAATAATATTTAACTGTAAAGCTTGCAGCAATGCAATACCGACAGCACTGAACCTATACAAGCGAAACTGTTCAGATACACCGATATGCCCCTGGTGCCAAACCGAGGAAGAAACGGTTGAACACATTCTACTACAATGCACTATCAATAAATCCATCTAGGTAGCGTCGGCTTTACAAATCTAAATACCACAAACAACGATCAACAACATTGGCGAGTGGCTACAACAAATAATAGAGACTTTCTCGGCAGGAGGATGGGATAGAAAAAATATAACTAACTACATTCAAATACTCATATGGAATATATGGAAAGCGAAGATGAGAGCAATTCATGAGAATAACGTCATAAATATAGACCAGATCACTCAAAGCACCAATAAGTTAATGGGGGAGCTACTTGGGAACAACTGGACAAGAAGAGAAGACACGGTAGAAAGCAACACAGCAGGTACAGAAGACATCAGCATCATGTGTGACGCTTCTTTTTCAACAAAATTTGAACCGACCGGAATAGGAATTATTATCATCAATCGAAGAACGGGTACACATCCTCCCGCTCCTCAACAGCTTTTTGTAACACAAGTCTGGAAGGGGAAGCAACGGCTGCACTGGAAGCAGTTATGCAGTGCAAACTTTTCCAAGAACAGAGCAAGACGATTTTCTCCAATAACCTTGAATTAATACAAGGTATCAGGCAGGTGTCAGCGGCAAGATTGACTATCATACCGATCATCCGACAGATCAGGATGAGGGCAGAATGAAGGTGGACAGGTATCCTTGCGGCATCTACCGAGAAGGATGAACATTCAAGTTGATAGTCTTGCAAAAAACGCTAGACACAGAGCCACTGTGAACGAAGACACGCTTTGGAATCTAACCGGGAGAATCAAAAGACTCGGGATCGGATAAGTTTCTTACTTTTCTCGTTTTACCTTGTCCAAAAAAAAACTCTATAAGTTATAATATTAGTCAATCTACATAACTAGTATTAATTAATGTACATTTCTAATAAGTTTACTCTTATCCATAAAGAATAATGAAGATACAATAAAAAAAAATGAAATGTACAAAGATCTCTCTTTCATGAGGATACTCTCGAGATGTGGTAACATATTCAAATTTTCGAGTGATAATTTATTTCTAACTCTTCAAATGAAGTAAATTGTGACCGCAAAAGAAATTTATGTTTTTTTCTTTAATTTTTATTATCCTTCAAATTTTCAAACCATTTAAAAGAGTTCGAGATAATGTTTATCTCTTTAGTGATAGCAAACAAATTTTGCACATCATTTCACATATCTCTAGAATAATTTACTCAAAAAATAGGTGGTTATTCGTTTCAAAATTATCACCATACAATCCACAAAATAAATCAAATACAATATAAATCATCCTATCTTTTGTTTGTATACTCTTTATTAGAAAGTTATTCATACTATAATAACATGATTTTGGGTTATAAAAGGATTTCAAACTATATTTTCCCATGAACTAGAAGAAAACGGTGATGAAAAACTATCATAAGACACCTTATACAAAATTAAATACTTACTACTTAGAAGATCAGCGATGAAGGATATTTCCACAATAGTTGTTGCATTTGTTTCACCTTGTAATTTCATATTTCTAAACCACTTCAACAATATTTTACCACCTTCCACACTTCTGAAAGAAATTATTAATTCATCCTTCAAATTATAAACTTCTTTCAACAAAGGTGCGTCATTCGAGTCTTTCCCACTCCCACATATTATGATCTTTCAAGAATTTTCCATGTGTCTATTTGATCCATAAAGATTTTCTTTTGTCACACAATCCCCCCACAACATCTTCATTAGGAGAGATTTGTTTCAAGCACCCAGATCATGTAGATCAGGACCTCCTTCATCTTTCGGTGAGCAAATATTTTCCATCTAATTTCAGGAGATTTACCATTCCAAGAAAAATCTTGGCAGACGCAAGTAATATGATCCTTGTCACAATCGCAACCAGAAAGATAGCTAACCAAATAAAACTATCCCTCGAAGAACGCATCGAACAAGTTCTAACCGACCCACATAAGACAAAGATTGAGCATTCCATGATCGAACATAACTTTACAATTTATCAATAAGTGGCTTGTAGTCTCTATACAACCATCCCGAAAATCCAAGCGACATTTCAAGATAACAAACCGACATTTCATCCTTAGTAAGTTGTGAGATCTTCAATATTTTTTTTAACTTGACCTCTTTGATACCTACATAATATATATTAGATTTAAGTACTTTCAGACGAAAACATAAAAATTTGGCAAAGCTTTTTGAGATTATTATTTTACTTATTCTTATCATTTTTCAGAGGTAAAACATATTACCTAGTAGATTTATTAATCTACTGATAAACTCTTTTTGATATAATGAAATTATCATTTTTACCAAAATAATTTATTTTTTAAAAGATGAATAGTTTATTGTTTTATTGATAAGTTAAAAATTGCTTGGGTAAGATTTTCATGATTAATTAACATTATAGTTATTAATTACTATAAAAAGACACGTGATGATAGATTTGTAAGTAAATTATTTTTGTTGTTTTTTATTTGTATAAACCAGTAAAATAGTATAAACAATAATACATAAATAAAGTATAACGTACAAAAAATAAATAAATAATTTTAGTTGTCGAGACTCAGATTGGATCTTATGTCTTTAAGGTATTTAGGCCACGTATCGGTGTCTTATGTTTGTTAACTTTAACCTTCAGGATACATCGACAAAACTATTCAGAAGAAACGGACACATAAATTTTTCAGAAAAAAAAATTTAACAACTCTCTCTCTCTCTCTCTCTCTCTCTCACACACACACACAGTTTTAATGCTTAATACTATAAAAAATTGAATGAATCAAAGAGTTGGCCAACTATTAATAGAAAATATATAGGTGGTTAGACATCTATTAGAAAGGGTTTTGTCTTTTATATAAAAGATTTTTTACTTCGTAAAAGACATAACTTTTGGGTCTGTCCCAATGATAATGAACTTTTAGTATAACAAATTAATTATTGGTCATGATCCAATGGTAATGGTAAAGTTTTGGACGTGGTAAAAGTATTATACAACTATTGGGTTTGGTCCAATAGTAAGAATTAAATTTTTCTTTTTCTTTCTTTCACCTTTGCTATATATATAAATATATAAATAAATTAATTAATACTTTTTACTTATTTTCTCTAAAACTTTATGATTCAATTTCTCATTCAAACTCAAATGATTTTTAATGAAGTGAATATATTACGTTAGTCTTTACAATTAGATAAACGTATCAATCAAATCATCGTCAACCTGGTCAACACTTAGGTAAAACCCATTTAGCCAACAATCCCCACACGAATAGAAGTTGACTAACGAACTAAACGTATGCAAAATGATGCTAAACATGATAGAGCACGAGTGAGAAGTGTAAATTGATACTACATAGAAGAAGGTAGTTTTTGGCCTTAAACCTTCTCTAGTAAGGGCTATCAGATTTACTTGCTAACCAGAGAACATGATTTCCTGAACTGTTCAGGGTTTGTGTAAGCCAGGTCAATGGAACTTACATAGTTTCCTTACAAACATTATTTGGCTCTCACAGTTGTGTTCATTACAGCCCTGGACAACTTTTGGTATTTCATGAATAACCGTCGAAGAATTTTGCCTTAAAAAAATTCTTGTAGGGTGGCCTAACCATGTTATTCATATATGTGGTTTCTTGTCGAAGATACAAAAACCCTTAAAAACGTAGCTTATCCTTCACTTCTGCATGTATCACTGTATTACTTGTATCATAGGAATGGTTTGGGGAGGTCTCTCCACAATGCGTCACCCTGAGTTATAGTTTCAAGATTTAGTTTCCCTGTGAACCTATATTGTGGAATATCCACTTTTCTAGGTAGGGTTCCCATCATGGGAAATTAGCTTTCATAGGCTTAAGACCCATTCCTCTTGACAACACTAGTACTTGCTCTCTTTATAGACCTTTGGAAAATGGATCCACTATGTTATCCTTTGATTGAACATAATGAATTGTGATAACTCTGTTTGAGAGCAGTTGTCTAACGATATTGTGTCTCGGCGTATGTGTCTAGACTTACCATTACACATCTCTTTTAGTGCTCTACCAATGAGACTCTAACTATCACAGCGTATACAGATAGTTGGAATTGGCTTTGTCCAATTAGGAATATCTTCTAAGAAGTATTGAAGCCACTCGGCTTCCTTGACAATTTTGTCTAAAGCTGTAAATATATATTCTATGGTAATTCTGGCTATGCACGTTTGCATAGTGGATTTCCAAAACACATATCCTCCTCCTAACATGTAGATGAATCCACTTGTGGATCTTGAGTTTGTGGAGTCTGATATCCAGTTTGCATCACTGTATTCTTCTAGTACAACTGGATCTGTATACAATAACCTTCATTCATAGTGTTACTGAGATACCTTAGAATTCTTACAGTATCAATCTAGTGGTTCTTACTCAGATTATATGTAAAACTACTTAGCTTTCTTATTGCATGTGCTATATCTTTTCTAGTGTAGTTTTTTAAGTACACGAGACTCCCGGTTCCCCAAGAGTACTCCAATTGGTTAATCGTATCACCAGTGTTCTTAGCAAGATGTAAATTTACATCAATCGATATCTTGGAGATATTTGTATTTCCATTACTAAATTTGTTTGATACTTTATCAATATAGCGTGACTGAGATAGTACTATACCTTCAGATGTCCTAAGAAACTTGATCCATAAAACAACATCTGCAAGGCCTAGACCTTTCATGTCAAACTTACTTGAAACATGTTTTCGGTGGATGTACTCACATCATTGTTACTTCTAATTATTAACATATCATCCATATATAAACAGAAAATGACATACCCCTTTTCATTTTGTTTTACATAAACACAAATATCACATTCATTGGTCTGTAAACTATTCGAGATCATGACCTTAACAAAATTGTTATGTCATTGATTTGATGTCTGTTTTAAACCATATAAGAATTTAACAAGCTTACATACTTTCTTCTCCATACCTGGAAGAACTACGTAATACTCAGGTTGTTTCATGTATATCCCTTTATTTAGTTCTCCATTTAGGAAAGTTGTTTTTATGTACATTTGATAAATTTTGAGCTTGTATATCAAAGCTATAGTAATGAATATTTGAATAGATGATGTTCTCGTGACTGAAGAATAGGTGTCAAATCAGTCGAGTCCATCTTTTTTACCATAATTGTTTACAATAAGGCAAGATTTATACTTTTCAATAAATCCATCGGTATTCAGTTTCTTCTTGAATATCAATTTGCATCCGAGCGGTTTATTCCTAGGAGGGAGTTCCACTAGTTCCCATGTACGGTTTTTCATAATGGATCTATCTAGTTATTTACAGATTCTTTCTAATGAGGGGCGTCAAGGTTTGACATAGACTCCTAGAATGTTTGTGTTCCTCATCTAGCATGTAGATAGAAAGTCATGACCAAAAGACATAGATGTTCTCATCCTATTACTTCTTTTTGGTTCTTCTTCATTTGGTAATGATTCTTGATCTTACTTGTCGGTTTGAAATGAATTTTTATCTTGCTCTTCTTGAATTGAATCGTGTGTTCTTTTTAAGGAATTCGATTCTGGTGCAATCCTGCATGGAAAGGTTGTAACAAAAAAATGTGCATTTCTTGTTTCAATCACCGTATTCACGTGAATGTCAACGTGACACAATTTGTGTACCACGAACCTATATGCAACACTGATATGAGCATATCCAAAAAGATGTAATTGATTGTCTTTGAAGCTATCTTGAACATTTTGGGAGTAGGGATTGCTACCTTTGCTAAGAATTCCCACACTTTTAAATTTTTGAAGGAAGGTGGATTTCCTTCCCATAATTCATAAGGAGATTCATCTGCTGTCTTGTACGGTACCTTGTTACGGATGTGGTTTACGGTGAGCAAAGCCTCTTCCCATAAGTTTTGTGGTAACTTAGAGTTAATTAGCAATACATTCATCATTTCCTTCAATCTACGGTTCTTTCGTTCAGCATTCTCGATTTGTTGAGGTGAATATGGGGTCGTGGTTTAATAGATGATTCCATGTTCAATGCAAAACTCCTCAATAAGAGATACATATTCTTTTCTACTATTTCTTATGAAGTTCTTAATCTTTTTATTCAGTTAATTCTCAACTTCAATTTTTTATTGGTTAGATGGTTCTAAGGGCTCATCCTTACTTCGAAGCAAGTATATTTGACATACCGTGTGCAATCGTCAATGGAAGTTATGAAATATTTTTCCACTTCAAGTTTGCACAAATTTAAAGTCACGGGTCTCACTATAAATTAACTCTAAAGGTACCAAAATCTTTTCTAAGATTTGAATGAGGATTTGGTTAATTTTGACTCAACACATACTCCACATTACTTTGAGAAATGAAGTTCATATTAGGTAATAACCTGACGTTTACTAACTTATTTAATGAACAAAACTTAACATGTCCTAATCTATAGTTCCATAAATTAGGCAAGTCAAGCATATAAACACAATTGGAATTTTCAAAGATTTCATTCTCGGTTATATTTTTGGTTTGTACCACGGTCATTCCATTCATCTCAAAAAAACTACCGCATGGGTGCTCCTTTCTTACATATAGTTTGTTCTTAGTTAATATAAACTTATCAGCTACAAATACAAGTGTAAAACCAGCTTTAACGGTCTGGCCGGCAAAACCGCACACTCTGCTAGGCGGAGGGACAATTGAAGGATGGAGCAAGCACCCTTTGGGCCCCGGCTTGCGCGAATGGGTATTGCCTGATAGTAACCAGGATCGTTGTCTTTTATTGTATCTATAAAAAAAAGGTACTGTAGTGAATTTTCATTGTATAATATTTATTTGAAATTCATGTTTAGTTTATGTATATGAAATTGACTAACGTTATATTTTGTTTTATCATCATCTCATACAAAAATACAAATTAAGGCCTAAAATCTTAAAATATTATTTTATAAGGCCCAACTAGAAAAGAAAAATCCTATAAAAGGCCTAATAGTATAATCAAGTTTGGTTTTTTCTACTATTTACCCTTTCTTATTATTAAAATTATTTTGTTCTTTTATATTCTGTTTCCATTTGTTTTTCAGCACCGAGGGTACATACCCAAGTAACTATTTTTCAGTTGGGTACGAACCTATGTCTTTTTTATATTTATATAAATTTATTTTTTATATAATTGCATTATAAGTCCCTACAAGTATTTGGAAATAAACCCAATTAGTTTTTGTCTATGTCAAGGTCCGTGATGGGTATGCACCCTACTGGTACGTACCCAATTCAAAGTAGGGGAGGTGTGTCTGTATTTGTTTAGATAACCCAATACAAGCTACCATGTCAAGGTCCAATGAGTACTGGGAATGTACCCATATAGTTCTGACAGCTATAAACCCCAAAAAAGTCACAAGCAATCAAACTAGTATGTATGTTCCTACTACAACATTGGATACCGAAAATTGTAGCCTCGCCTTTTTCTCTACAAATATTTGAAATTGTGTATCCATACAAATTCACTGAGTACGTACCCATACATATCCGACGGGTACATACCCAGTCATTGGTACGTACCTAATTCAAAGTATATAATTATCTTTTCGGGTTATGTTAGACCATCTCTAGCAGGTTCGCAAAACAAATTTTTTCTGCAAAAAGTTTCAAAGAAATCAATATTAAAAAAACAAAAAAAAAATCTCTTCATACTCAGCATTGGAACGAAAAACAAAAAGAAAATCTCCACACTCATAGCTTCACACTCGCATTGGAACAAAAAACAAAAAAAAATTGTTCACACTCAACGCATCACTTCTCACATGGTAAACAATGAAATGCTTTTTTATGTTAAAAAATGAAACATGATAAAACCGGTTTGATGATGATATTAGGTTAAAAATAAATCACCTTTTTCCTTAATTTGGTTTCTTCGTGCAAGCCGGTTTGATGATGGTGGAGAATGGTCCAAGCGGCGGTTTTCTTGTGCAGGAGAGCGGCTTGGTGTAGAAGATCGGCTTGTGCAGGCGGCGGCAGTTTCCTCGTATGCGATGTCGTTTTTCTTGTGTAGGCGGCAGTTTTCTTCTATAGGAGAGAGGCTTAGTGCGAAGGTGGAGAATGTTCCACTTGTGGCAGTGGTTTTCCTTTGCAGGAGAGTGGCTTGGTGCGAAGGTGGAGAATAGTCCACTAGTGACGACAGTTTTCTTATGCAAGAGAAAGGCTTGGGGTGAGAGGTGGCCATTTTCTTGTATATGAGAGCGGCTTGGTGAAAAAGTGAGAGAGGCTGGGTCAGCTTGGTGGAAAGGTTGAAAAGAGAGAGAAGAGCGAGATCTAGAGGAAGGAGAAAAGAGAGAACAGAGAAATACTTGAGAAAAGAAGGCCGGGTTGAAAAAAATATTATTATGCTTTTTTTAGATAGTGATATTAATTGAATGGATAAAAAAGAACAAGGGTATTTTAGTTTTTATCTCATCTAGCTAAATTCTAACTTTCTGATTAGAAAAAGGTATTTTATTATTTATTAGTATAAATGTATATCGCTCTTAGTCATGTATGTGGGATTTTATCACATGAGGAAAGAAACTGTGACAACCCTATAAAACTTATTAACAAATTGGGTAATTGGATTAGGTTTTCCGAGAATGAGATAAAATCTAATGAATTTGTTTTCAAGGCTGAGAATGGAAGTCAAGCTGTCAAGAAGAAAGCTAAAAAGACCCTTGAAGAGTAAGAATAAAATTCAATTTGACTGTTAAGGAAGATGAGAACAAGGTGAAGAAGGAAGGCAATGCTAGCCAACCTAACTTGTTCCAATCTCTTATTCTACTACCTAAAGTAGACTTGGGCCATATTGTTTCTGGTGGAGTGGCTTTTAAGTCTACTATCAGGCCTCTTAGCCTAGGAGAGGTCAACACTTTATGTGGGCCTATTACTAGCCCACCTAAAAGTACTTGCCCTAAAGTCCATATAGACCCATCCATTACACATAACTCTGGTAAGAATATCAACTTTGGGTCTCTTGAAAGAAACAAAAACCGTACTCTGAAAGTTAGAATTGATCTAGGTCTTCCTCTTGAAGATGGGGATATTTCTCAAGTGCCTGCAACTCTCAACAATCCCTTTGAGGGAGAAGATGATGAGATGCCAGATGCTATTTTCCTTGACCAAGAGGGTAATGAGGAAGGAAATGATAAGTGGGAAGAATAAGGTTATCTGGAAGGTCTTGACACTGAAGTGGTTTGCGGGGTTGACCCATATCAACCCCAAAAAACTCAATGATACAAGCTTGGAACTGTCAAGGTATTGGAACAGCCTTGACAGAACTGACCCTAGTTGACATGGTTAAGGCTCACCATATTGAGGTACTTTTTCTTTCTGAAACTAAAAATAAGCATGAATATATGTCTAACTTGTGTTCTAAGCTAAATATGAATTTAGATACCTTTATAGACCATATTGGTTTATCAGGTGGTTTAGCCGTGTTTACTAAAAATTTTGATAAATTTAAACTTATAAGTTCTAATAAGAACTTAATTCACTGTCCATATGATTTCAATAAGATGGGATTCTGTGAAGTGGTGTTTGTGTATGGTCCTCCTGTGGATGTTGATAAGCCCCTGTTCATTGAGAGAATTAAAGATATCCCTCAAACATCTAACTGTAGATGTGTTTTGGGGGATTTTAATCTTATTAGCTTTCCATCAAAAAAGTTAGGTGGGGAAACGTAACATACATAAACATAATATGGAGTTGTTTAATAATGCAATCTGTACTAACAATCTTGTTGAGCTGACAGATAAGGGGTGTAATTTTTCTTGGTCTAACAAGAGAAATGGCAACCAACTCATCAAATAAAAGCTTGATAGGATCCTTGTTAACAATGAATGGATGATCAAGTTTCCTAACTCTTGGTGCACTGTTCTACCTCATGTAGGATCAGATCACTCTCATATTATTCTTAACCATGGTATCTCAAATTTACTCGCTAATAATAGATGCATGATTAATAAGAGCTGGATTTATGAATTTTCTTTTTGTTAACTGATTTTGGAAAAATGGAAGACTAAACTTTTTTATTCTGTTTCAGGTGTTATCAAATTTGGGCTTAAACTCAATCATATTAATAAATATGTTTCTCTCCGGGCTAGAAAGAGAGTGTTAAACAATATACTACTCATAAAATCTTCTCTAGCTCAGTTGGAGAAGCTATTTAATTGTCCCTTCTCCGAAATTAATAAAGTTAAGATCGAGAAGTTGAATACTGGCCTTGAAATTTTATGGAAAAAAGAAGAGATGTATTGGGCTTTGATATCTAGAAATACTTGTCTTAAGTTGGGTGATAAGAACACTAAATATTATCATGCAATTACAAAGGTTAAAAGAACTATAAATCGCATTTCTCGAATCAAAAAAGAGATGGTGAATGGTTGTATGAAAAGGGAGATATTATCCGTGAAATAAAGACTTATTACAATAATGTCTTTAAAACAAATGGGGAAAGACATTATGATCCTATTTTACATAAGGTCAAGAAAGTGATTACAAATGTAATAAATGATAAGTTTATTGCAAAAGTAACACTTGAAGAGATTAAAATGATGTCTGGTATTTGGGAAATAATAAATCCCCAGGACCTGATGGGTTTGGAGGATTCTTCTTCAAGAAATTTTGGGAGGAAATAAAAATAGATCTTCTTGATCTTGTTGAGGATTTTATGATGAACAACACCTCATTAAAAGAGATCTATAGTACAATTATTGCACTTATACCCAAGAGTAATAACCCTGAAATGGTAGCTTCTTTCAGACCTATTAGCTGCACAAATTTTATTTCTAAAATAATCTCAAAGATTTTATCCAATAGACTACAATCATGGATGGGAGTTATTGTTTCTGAAACACAAACAACTTTCATACCATGAAGATCTATTTTTGAAAATATATTGATTGCTCAAGAAGTTAGTCACTACCTCAAGAATAAAAGAACTTCAAATAATTTATGTTTGGTAGTTAAAGCAGATATGTCTAAAGCATATGAAAATATTAAATAGGATTTCCTACTTGATTTACTGAAAGCTATGGGATTTCATGAAAAATGGATTGATTGGATTAGTAACTGCATTTCGCCAGTTTCATACAAAATTAAAATTAATGGAGAACTATTTGATATTAATAATCCTCAAAAGGGGATTAGATAGGGAGATCCCTTATCTCCTTACTTATATTGTCTGGTAACATAGGCTCTCTCATCTCTTATTGAATATTATGTTCAAATTGGACTTCTTAAAGGCATTAAGATTGCTAGAAAAGCCCCTATGATTACACATTTATTGTTTGCTGATGATAGTTTGTTTTTTCTTGAAGCAGATGAGTACAATATTGAAATATTTATATCTGCCTTGAACTGGTATTGCTTTGCTTCAGGTCAGAAAGTCAACCTCGATAAAAGTGGAGTGTTATTTAACAAAAATACCCCTCCTGAGGTAAAAAATGAAGTCAGATATATTCTTAGAATGAACAAATTAAATGATTTGGGTAAGTATGTTGGCATTCCATCTTCTTGGGGAATTTCCAAAGTTAGATCTTTGGAGTGGCTGACTGAGATGATTTTGAAAAAAATGGATAGGTGGGATACAAATGTGATATCTAAGAGTGGTAAAGAAATTATTATCAAAACTATTATTGGTTCTATTCCAAATTTTATTATGTTAGTGTTTTTTATTCCAAAAAAACTTATATCTCATTTGACTTCTTTAGTTTCAAATTTCTATTGGAATAATCAGGGAGAATCTAGATGCCATTGGGTTAAATAGAAAACCTTAATGACCTATAAAGATGATGGGGGTTTGGGTTTTAAGGATTTCCATACTCAAAATTTAGCTTTTTAGCTTCTAATGCTTGGAAATTATTGAATAATAAAGAGTCTCTGCTTCATAAAGTTTTTAAAGGAAAATACTTTCCAAACTCAAATTTTTTAAATGCCTCCTTGAATTGTAATTGCTCTTGGGGTTGGAAAAGTTTGATTGAAGGAAGGAATTGTTTTATTGATGATGTTTTTTGGTCTACTGGGAATGGTAAAAAAATTAATATCTGGAATGACAAATGGATCCCTATTGATAAACAAGCTGTTAAACCTGATGGTTACCTTGTTGAGGTTTTGATTTAATGTTACCTTCTAATGAGGGCTGGAATGAGAATTTGTTAAATAAATTTTTTGATGAAGAAGTTGTAGCAACCATTTGCAAGTTAGATATTCCATCTTTCTACTGCACTGACCTACCTTAGTGGACATGTTCAAATGAAAATTGATATAAAAGAAGATCTATTCAATCTCTTTTATGTGAATTATGTGGTGAACAGGAGGAATCAGTTGAACATTTGATCTTTCATTGCTCTTGGGCAAGGGCTATTTGGATGGCTAGTCCCTTATCTTTTATTTCAATTATTGAACCCTCATGTAATTTTCAGAAATGGATCTCTTTTTTAAGGTTATGCTTTATTGATAGAGCAGATATTATACCAGATTTGGGAGAAATATCACTCTTTATAGTTTGGTGTATATGGAAAGAAAGGAATGAGTTCCTATTTAAAGGAGTAGTCCCTGACCCTCTTATTACATTACAAAAAACACTTATAGCCTATGATGAGTATAAAAGAGCTAACTCTAATACTACTGAGGCTAATCACGAGAATCATTTTGGCCCTAATAATATAGCTAATGGACTGAGCAGTTCAAACATCAATTGTTACTCAATAACTGATACTCTTGAAGCTGATTTGAATGGAAAATCTAAATGGTCCCCCCCTTCTAGAGGAAAATTTAAAAGTAACTGTGATGCCTCAGTTATTTTAAAAATTAACAAAACTGCATTTGCGTGTGTTTTAAGGAACTCTACAAGACACATTGTTGAAGGTTTTGCGAAAGAAATTAATACAAACTCTATTGAAGATGCTGAAGGAAGGGGAATTTATGCTGATTGTGAGATGACATCAAAGTATCAAACTGGAAGTGTCCATATAGAGAGTGATAATTGTAGAATTACTAATCAAATTAACGCTAAATGTAAAATATCTAGTATTACTAAGATTTTGGTTAGAAATATTATGTTTTGTAAGGAACTGTGTAAGTTAGAGATCTCTTTTATGAAGAGATCTAACAACAGGATAGCGGATTGGGTGGCCAAACAAAAAAGATTGTTTGGTTTTTGAATCGCTTTTCTTCCTTCCCAATTAGCTAATCTATTAAAGCTAGATTTTGAATTAACTGAAATTGATTCATTTGTAATATTTTGAGATTAATAAAATTCATTGTTTGACTTAAAAAAAAGTACTCCTTTTATAAATATGTTTGAGGAGCCATAGGAGTATTTTTCTTCTCTCATCTCTATAGTCTTTTTTTTTCTTTTTTAAATCATCTCACTAGTCATAGAAGGATGGACTCGCCGTTTTGTGAAGTACCCTAAAAAGTCTAATTTTATGGTCTCAAAGAATATGGACAAAAAGGAAAATTGTCTCGAAGAATGTCGTTGAAGTGTGTAATAATTGCGCAGACCTACTTTTAAAAAAACAGATGACATACGTTTCCTACTTCCTACTTCCTTCTTCCGGCTCCCCTTTCCGCGTTGAAAATAAAAGCTTCCTTCTACTCTCGTTAGGGGAGAGCACGGGTCGGTTTTACCCAGTTTTAAGGTAAGGGTAAACCAAGGGTAATATATTTCGGTTTAAGGAAATGCTTGGGTAACCCAAGGGTAGGGTAAAAAAAAGTTTACCCTCGGGTTAATTCGGGTTACCCACGTTAGTCAACATTAGTCATATTTTTTTACGCATAAAAAAGTTTATAATAATGACAAAATCTGAAAAAACCTGTACTATTATATCTCTTAAGATCAAAGTTACAATTTTGACATCGAATACTTCAAAATAAGTTATGCATGTTTGAAATATTCAAGAAGTCAAATGAAAAGATTCCTCTAATATGCATGTTTTGTATTTCTTTTTATATTATACGGTTTTTCGGTTTGGGTATACCCAACCCAATAGCTTGGGTAATATATAGGTAAAATATATGGACCCGGAAAATCATAAGGTAACCCGATGGGTAAGGTTGACCTTGGTAAAATTAATATATATTTTGGATCGGTCTGGTTAAAATTAACTCGGTTTTTCGGTTTTGTTAAAATTCTGCTCACCCCTAACTCTCGTGGCTAATTTTGGAAGTACAGTTTTTACTCCATAAGATCTTTATCGGTCAAAAGACCGTTAAAAATATTTTTACAAACGAGTAAAGACAATCTGTGATAAGATTTTTTATTAAAAGTATTATTATATAATATTTTTATTTTATTTTTATAATTCATCATTTAAAATTACTTTATATTACAAACTTCTACTATCAGTCTATCATACAACCACCGCAACCAATACAACTACCCAACCACCCCCACCACTTTATTACCACCGCTACCACCATCACCCCACCACCATCAACCTATTACCACAATAACCACAACCATCACTTATTACTATTTCTATCACGCGCGTCCGTCTGGATTTCTTTTTTAAAATCGTCATAAATAATTTTAAAAAAATCTAAAAAATAAAAAAAATGCATTTTTTGACGAGTCAAATTAATATTTAAGTATATGGTTTTTTTGTTTTTTTTTTTTTTGCAGACATGAAATTCCTTGTTTCGAAACAATGAATTCATTGTTTTGAATATTAAAACTATTCCGCATATATGAATTTTATTGTTCATAATAAGAAATTTATATTTTGAAACAAAAATTTCATTGTTAAAAAAAATTCACTATTTCATATAACGAATTCCTTGTTTAGAACGGTGAAATTCATATTTGTGAAAGAATATATCAAAAAACTCAAAAAAAAAAACATATACGTAAAATATTGATTTGCCTCGTCCAAAAATAATTTTTTTAATTTTTTAGAATTAGTTATGTATTTAGAAAAAATATCAGACACGTATGTGTGATGGAATTAGTAATAGGTGGTGGTGGTGGTGGTGGTGGTGGTGGTGGTGTAGATTGTGGTTGTGGTTGTAGTGGTGGTCAATTTTTTTTTCATGGTGGTGGTGGTGATGGTAATGGTGGTAGAGTTGCCTTATTTTTTGCTTAAAATTAAATAATAGATATTACATTAAAAATAAAATAATATATTTAATAATAAAGGTAGTATAGATCGAGATGAAAAGATAAAGGGGTTATTTTCTATAAACATTTTTTCATATGGCGTTTTTTCATAGAGTAAATTATCGTAGATTGTTTTTAACAATTAGCTACTTTTATTAGGCACTTTTAGCAAAAACCCCAACAAACATAAACGTGATAACTTATACCTAATTATCTGTATCCAAATCTCACCAAACGGATTTAAACATAAAAAATATCTACACTTTCATAAAACACGAGTTTTAAATTGACGATGTAAATCCCCAAGGAAACGATACTCGGTTACTTACTTATTGCTTGTTAATGATATGTACACTTGCGGAAAGTATCCGTTCTCTCGAGGTGTGTGTTAAGGGTCATTATTTCATTACACATTCGGAGACGACAATAGCCAATAGTGTAATAACCTTAAGCGCCAAGCATTCACTTAGAGTTCACTCAGAAGAGGTCTCTATTTGTGTTAAGTAGATTTCTAAGCTACCCGGAGGGGAGTTAGTAAGAAGTTAGAATCCCGTCTATTGCATATTTTCCTATTCGCCCTTAAAACAATAAATGTAAAATGGATACTAGTGTGGATTACTTGCTAGTTCTCAAGCTATACTTCTCTCATATCATTCTTAGTACTTGCATTCTTATTCCCTTAGTAAATTTATAGTTAGTTTACTTTAATTGCATTTTAGTCTTTAACGAAAAACCTAACAAATAATTATATCTTTTACTTTTATTTATTTGCAACTCATTCTAAATCACTCTACAAAAACACATCTATAATTAACCTTCATAATCCCTATGGAGACGATAACTCTATATACGTACGTTTTATTATTTGTCAACGATCCGTAATCTTGCGGGGAGTGCTTCTCTCGGTCGTCGATTATTTTATCACACTCATGGGGAAAGACAACCATGTATTGGATTTGACCCACATTCGACAAAATATTTGCATCACATATGCAAGTTTCTTTTATCACTAACTCTTCCTCAATTATTTCTTTTGGTTGATCTATTTCATGTGTCGATTGAAGAGAAATGTCATCCCTCAAAAGAGTGGAATCATGATAGGGCTGATTACAACTCTCGACGATGCTAAAAGCTTGATTTTGGTCTTTCTAAGAAATTTGAAATTTATGTAGCATAACCTTGTAACCTTTTCGGTATGGATTTAAATTTCAAACTTTTCTGCCTCATGTCTTGCCTTTAATTCTTCACACGTCAGTATGAATCTTGCCAAATCTTGTTCAATTGGGAAACTTGAGGTACCATTGGAGGTTGTTGAATATTCCCGGTATACTAATTGTTCCATACTTTCTCTTGTGGGTGTCGATAAGGTGGTTGGTAGTAGTTACTACCCCATTGTTGATATCCTGAAGAGTCTTCCACATAGTTGAATGGATCGGGATTTGAATAATAACCTCCATACAACTTCAAAGAATTCGGTGAATTTTATCCATCTCTCTTGATATAATATTTGGAAAATAAATCAAAGAACAAGCATAAAATTAAACAAAAAAAATCTAAGACAAAACTAAATCTACAATTAACTAATTATTCTCAAGCAACAATGCCAAAAACTTGTCATCCCCCGAGGAGTGTTATAAAATTAACTCTCGGAGTATCATAACTCGCAAGTGTATGAGTCATCAAAAGTAATAAAATTGTAAGTAAAGTTTGTTCTCGACGTGGAATACCAAGTTGACGAGTATAATTGGTTTGATTTTTTATATTCATTGAGGTGAGAACTAAAGCTAAAAGAAAAGATAAGTATTTATTTGGTTTTTATCTAAGATTGTAATACTAAATTATAAATTGAAGAACTATTGAGTAAATAAAGAAGATAGTATAGATAGAAGTTTAACTCGAGAATTGCTGATAATCCCCACTAGTCACGATTTAGATATTTTTTTGACTTAGGGTAAAATTCGATATTTAACCTCTAATTGGGATTTTTTAGTCTCCCTAAGTTCATCCGGTTAAATACAGGGTTGATGTCTAACCCTAGGAACCTCTTCCAAGTGAATCATATGCATGTTATCTAGACTCTAGGGCTGTAAATGAACCAAGCCGCTCGCGAGCAGCTCGAGCTCGACTTGTAGAAAAGCTCGTTCGAGATCGGCTCGAATATAAACAAGCTCAAGCTTCATTTTAAACTCGATAAGTAAACGAGTCTGTTCGAGTTTGGCTCGTGAGCTCGTTTAAAATTATGAATCATAAATTAATATATAATCTACTTATAAATATATTATAAACCTTCAATATCAAATTGGATTTTTTAATTTCTTTAGACTTATTAATGTTATGTTTCATATTTTCATACCACACACTCCATCAAATACCAACCGTTCATGAAGTCCCATTTCAACCATACAAAACAACTAAAAACATTGTTCTATAAGTTAAACAAACAAGTTCTAACATTTCTGATTTGGATCATTGGAAGCTCGGGCTCGACTCGTTTAAATTTGAACTCGGCTCGGCCTGGTTCGTTTAGATTTGAGCTTGACTCGGCTCGGCTCAAGAAATTAAACAAACAAGGCTGTACATCTAGTATTCGGCTTGGCTCGGCTCGTTTACAACCCTAACTAGATGCCTAAAGTTCAAAGCCTATGTGATTATTTGACCAGTCAAGACCTCCTAGTTCATTAGCGCACATCAAACGCATATAAGCTATTCTCTTCAATCAACCCCCCTTCTAAAGTATATTCAAGTTCTTATACTAACCTACTAATTGGACAAAAGAATAGCTTCACACAATTAACAAGTTTATATTTAACATAAAAAAACACAAATTCATTTAAACATAAAAATCCCAAATTACTAGAAAAGCATTAAAATCATGATCTATGGTTCATACATATGCAATCACAAGGTAAAAGATGTTTAGTTCATGCTTGGATAATACAAGAAAAGAAATAAAGGCACAATATGAAGTTTAAGAGAAGAAGAATTACATCAGATAGAAACCTTGTGTTGTTGTCTGGTACTCCTTGCTTCTTTCTTGCTCCCCAAGCTATAACTATTGAATGAACGAAAGATGTAGTAAATGGTTATTTATGTGTTTCTTTATCATGCCAAACAAGTACTTTTATAGAGCCAAATTCGTAGATCTAGTGTAGGGTTATGGTAGAAAAGTAGATTTGGTAAGAATTAGCCCACACATAAGTTTGTACGAATTTGAAAAAGTTGAACAAACTGGTTTGTCTTTATGATGTGAAGAGATTTGAGAGAAATTTTAAAAAAATTTAGTGGAGAAATAGGCATTGTCCTTGACAAATGCTAAGAAGGGAGGCTTGATACTTTCTATGAATCTGAGGCACTCTCTAAAATATGGCGACGAGAAGTTAAAAAAAAAATATTGAAGGTGTGCATTAATTTTTAAAGAATTTTGTTTACAACGAATATCATAAGATATTTATTTCCGTAGATGTATACCATATGTTACCAACCTGTACCTACATGTATTGATTTGCCTAATTAATGAGTTGAGTTGTCAAGCTTAAGTATAATAAATTAATGTATTGTGTTTATCCACTTGCCATGTCGGGGGATCGGTGAAAGATTATCTCATTATGAGTTAGTAGCTTCAAATGTATATGGGAAAGACTTACTAAGAATTTAAAATTCCAGCCAACGTGGTTGAAACATATTTCTTCCTTAATAAAGTATAAAAAATAAACAAGTTGGGTTAGTTTAGTTGGCCAGTGTCTTATTTCGTCTTTTGAAAGGTACATGGTTCAAATCCATTCCCGAACATGGACAACATAATTCTGACTTGTCTGAGAAAAACGTTCAAAGCCTTTACTCATCTTTTTTTATTACGCAACTTCAAAAAAATTCTTTTATGGGTCACACATTTACTCGCGTCCTCTTTTTGATCAGTTTCCTAGACAACAAAGTCATGTGAGAGACACATGTTTAATGTAATGAAAGTGTCTATATCGTTACTTTTTAATCTTGTTTGGAAAAATAACCGAAAAAGGGTTGTATTTAAACGTGTGACCCAAAAAATAAGACATTTGAAATCGTTACCTAAAAGGAAGACCGAGTATATATAATTAACTAAAAATAAAATTAACTTTATTTATAATTATTGATAGAGAAATAAGAAAAGTAATAAATTTGTATATTGTGTTTTTCACACAATGAATTGCATTACAAGACTGTCATATATATAGTACTATCACTACACTAAAAGATGCTAACAGAATTTGTTTGTATGTGTGAGTCACTAAGTTTTGTCTTTATATGTGAGTCACTAACTCTTATCTCTATATACATTATCATCCCCCCTCAAGCTGAGTACTCGAAGAAGAGGAAGCTTGGACAATAAGGCAGTAAATTGAGTAACAGATAGCCCTTTTGTTAAGACATCTGCTAGTTGATCATGAGTAGAAACATAATAAAGGGACAGCAGCTTTGCTTTTACTTGTTCTCGTACAAAATGGAAGTCTAAATCTATGTGTCTTGTTCTAGTATGAAAGACTGGGTTTGTGGCAAGAGCAATGGCAGATTGATTGTCACAAAATATTTTGGGAGAGGATATTGAACAGTGTAGACTTCGTAATAAATAGGTTATCCATTTTAGTTCAGCAGATACATATGCCATAGCTCTGTATTCTGCTTCGGTAGACGATCTAGACACCGTACTTTGTTTCTTGGAGCCCCATGAAATTAAATTTGAGCCAAGAAATATGCAGTAACCAGTAGTTGAACGCCGATCAATAACATTGCTTGCCCAATCGGAGTCAGAGTAAGCACTAAGATCAGGTAATGAGGGACTAAAACGTAAACCATAGTGTTTTGTCCCTTTAAGATAACGAAGCAGTTTCTTAAGAGCATCAAAGTCACCATTAGTGGGTTTATGCATTGTTTGGCATATCTGATTTACTGCAAAGGCAATGTCTGGTCTAGTGATTGTCAGATATTGAAGCGCACCGGTTAAACTTCGAAATAGAAACGGATCTTCAAACGGTTGTAAAGAGAAATCAGACTTCAGCGAATATTTATTTAAGGTAGGAGTTGTTGCAGATTTGCATTCACTCATACCAGCACAAGCAAGAATAGTTGATACATAATGCTCTTGAGATACAATAATAGAGTCTGAAGTCGATGTTATTTGAAGTCCAAGAAAGTGTGATAAAGGTCCAAGTTCTTTCATATCAAAACGAGATTTTAAAGATAAAATTAAAGCAGATATTTCAATTGTAGCTGATCCGGTGATTAATATATCATCGACATAGACCAGAACTATAGTAAGACAATCCGCTTTACCTCTTGTAAACATAGAATTATCAGCTGGACAAATAATAAAGCCAAGTGACTCAAGAAATGATGTTAAAAGCTTGTTCCAAGCTCGAGGAGCTTGTTTGAGTCCATATAAAGACCTGTTCAGTTTACAAACATAGTTAGGATATTTAGAATCAATGAAACCTTGTGGTTGCACCATGTAAACTTCTTCCTCGAGCCTGCCATGTAAGAAGGCATTAGAAACATCGAGCTGATGAATAATCCATTTATTAGAAATAGCAAGTGAAATAATAACGCGAATGGTTTGATGTTTTACAACAGGACTAAAAGTCTCTGTGTAATCTAAACCATATTCTTGCAAGAAACCACGCGCAACTAAACGCGCTTTATAACGTGCCACTGAACCATCAGCTCTCTTCTTTATTTTGAATATCCATTTACAAGTGATTGGGGTCCTACCATGAGGTGGTGGAACAAGATCCCATGTTTGTTGTTTTTGTAAGGCTGTAAACTCATCATTCATAGCCAATTGCCAACATTGATATTGAGCTGCTTCTTTATAAGAGTTTGGTTCAATAAGAGAAGGTAATTCAGTTAAGGACTGACACTTGTAAGAAGGTTTTAAGGACCCAGTTTGCCTTCTTGTTACCATTGGATGTCTAGGTTGTGGAGGAGGCAAATTTTGAGGTATAGAAGATGAAACTGAAGAGGGAGGTTCAGAAGGAGATTGAGTATTTTGTGGTGGAGTATTTGAGGTTGAAATTGACTCAGACAATGGTACTATGGAGGACTCGAATGGTTTAGAAATTGCATAGGGATTAATTGAAGGATTAAAGAGATCAATAAATGGTGTGTATATATTGTCAGTGGTTGGTAAATTAGATTGTTGTAGGTTCTGGAAAGGAAAAACATTTTCATTAAACACTACATGTCTAGAAATAAACACCTTTTTAGAGGATAAAGAGTAACATTTGTAACCTTTCGAATGATTACAATATCCCAGAAAAACACAAGGTTCAGATTTTGGAGCAAGTTTGTGAGGACTATATGGCTTAAGCCATGGATAACATAAACACCCAAACACTTTTAAGTGAGAATAAGTAGGGGCTTTATTATATAATAGTTGAAAAGGAGATGTAAAACCTAAGACTGAACTAGGTAATATGTTGATCAAATAGACACTTAAGGAAAGAGCTTCTAGCCAAAACTTGTAGGGGAGAAAACTATGAACAAGTAAGGACCTTGTAGTCTCAATGAGATGGCGATGTTTTCTTTCAGATATCCCATTTTGTTCTGGGGTATGGGGACATGAGGTTTGATGTATTATGCCTTATGATTGAAGAAAATGTTTAAAAGTTGATCCAATAAATTCTCCCCCATTATCAGACCTTATCATTTGGATTTTTGTATGAAACTGAGTAAGAATCATATTGTAAAAGGTTTTGAATGTGTGACAGACATCAGATTTTAATGCTAATGGATACACCCAAGTAAATCTACTGAAGTCATCTATAAAAACAATATAATATTTGAAAGATGAACAAGATGAAATGGGTGAGGGACCCCAAACATCAGTATGAATCAAAGCAAAAGGAACATCACTTTTATTAATGGATAAAGGGAAATTAAGTTTATGAGATTTTGAAGTAGCACATGGATTACATAGTACACCATGAAAGTTTAACTTAGTATGTAATAAAGAGGACAAACTAGATGAGATATTAGATGAGGGGTGACCAAGCCTGTAATGCCACAATTGAGCTTGATTAGACACAGTTGAAGAAAGACAGCAAGGCTTTGAAGACTGTGTATGGGAAGAAGGACTATGACCAGCAAACTTTAATGGATATAAACCACTTTCACAAGGGCCCTGAAACAACAATTTATGTGAGATAGAGTCATGTATAGACACAGAGGTAGAGGAGAAGATCACATAACAGTTATTATCCGAGGTAAATTTACTGATGGACAATAAATTGGATGCTATTTGAGGCACATGAAGAATAGATGATAAATTAAAGGAGTGAGAATTGAGTAGAAGCTTACTGTTCCCAATATTGGCAATATCTAATGAATGACCATTACCCACAGCTACTGAGTTACCACCATGATAAGATGAAGATTGTTGAAGAACTGAGGAGTCTGGTGTTACATGGCTGTTAGCCCCTGAGTCTAGATACCACAGCTCAGGGTTATAAGAAGAAGATGAACCAGTATAACCAGCTGAAGAAGAGTTATAAGTAGAATTCAACTGAGCATTGGTATTGATATTACTATTATTATTATTATTATTATTATTATAGCCCGAGTGAGGACCATTAGTAGCAGCATAAATCATCCGTTGTTGAGCCTTAGGTGATGGATAAGTAACAAAATCAGCTCGAGAATAGCAATCAATTGCTGAGTGTCCAAAACGAGTGCAAATTTGACAGGTTGGAACATGAGATTGAGAAGAATTAGATGTAAAACCTGTATTATTTGAAGGCTGATTTGAGTTGGAGAAGGTATTAGAGTAGGCACCACGATTTCGACCTCGACCACGACCACCACGAGGTGAAAATCCACGACCTCGAGATGCCATAGTAGCTGGTTGAGATGGGGTAAACAAAGCGGTGTGTGTAACTCCAGATTGATCAGAATTATCAGCCATTGACATATGAAGCTCCTCAGAAACCAATAGACTCCCCAAAGAATGAAAACTGAGCGTTGAGGTGTGAGCATTAGTGATTCTAATACTCGATTTGAACTGATTGTACTCTTGAGGTAAGCCTTTCAATGTATACATGATTATATCTTCTAATGGTAGAGCTGACGACGCAGTTTCTAATCCATCACATAGATCTTGTATTTCAGCTAAATAATCGGACATTTTCCTATCGCCTTTCTTAACATTACACAGTTTCATCTTTAATTGATGAATGTGTGTGCGACACTGGGAAATGAAGATTTCTTCAAGTTTCTCCCACACCTCAGTAGCACTAGATAGTTTAACAACTTGTGTTAAAACAGAGGGAACCATCGATGAAAGCAAAGAGACTTTCAATTGTTGATCTTCGAGAAACCATGTTGAAAAAGTTGTATCAGTTGATGTAGGTGGTCGATCTACACCTGTAACATGATTTAAGTACCCGTGAGCCTCTAATACAGCCTCAAGCTGAGATCTCCACAATACATAGTTGGAAGAATCTAGCTTGATCTGAACGAGACTGCTCCAGTTTTGACGAAGGAGCAGCAAGCCAGGAGGTATAGAGGCACTAGAAGATATCAACGGAGCAGATGTGGATGATGTAGCCATTAAAGCAATATAGAAATTGAATATATATATATATATATTGATATATGTAGCGGAAGTGAAAGCAAATAAGGATCGAATAGGCGGAGAAGAAAGCTTCAAAACACCATTAATGGTGAAGAAATAAAAACGAAGCTTTGCTGAAAAAAAATCTCCTTAGCTCTATGATACCATATTGATAGAGAAATAAGAAAAGTAATAAATTTGTATATTGTGTTTTTCACACAATGAATTGCATTACAAGACTGTCATATATATAGTACTATCACTACACTAAAAGATGCTAACAGAATTTGTTTGTATGTGTGAGTCACTAAGTTTTGTCTTTATATGTGAGTCACTAACTCTTATCTCTATATACATTATCAATAATTAATAAACAACTAAATGTGCTCTCATTAATAAGATATTTGTGTTTACTTTCCGCTTCAATATTAATTATGCATTTAACCCCTAATTTAGGGATGGGATAATAGTGAGATGTTGGATTTCGAATTTGGGTTTGGAAAGGTGAATGGACACAATTTTTTCAACCACTAAGGTTATAATTAGTTTTTGTTGAAAGCTACTTAGCAGATATTTTGCAAAGTAATAATTTAAATGTCGACTAAAATATTCAAGTTCTTATTTATATATATTAATACGTAAAAAGAGGTTTAATGGAAAATATCTTTCTAAAGCGTCATAATGGGGGTAGCAAGTTGTAGCCAGTGGCTTTTGAATATTGATTTTCGAAAGGTTGATGTTCTTTTCACGTCCATATTCTCATAGACATGAATATGACTGTTTCAACGATATTATTAGGTGTTAATAAATGATAACGCCACGCCACCTGAGGGTTTAAATAAGTATGAACTCAGTCGATTAGGATATTTGCGTGCATCTTCTTCTTAGTAACTCATCTGCTTGTGATGACATATTCAAGTTCTTGTGAATTTTCAACTGTCTCTTTTTGACATTTTGGAACAAAAAAAAAACAACCATCCCTTTTTGACACGAACCATGTTTAACGTCATAATCTTACAATAAGTAATTACATTAAATTATAGAAGAGTAATTGACACTTTTGTCCCCTGGGTTTATACCCGATTGACAGGTTGCCCCCTAAGTCTTAAAATGCGCCTTCTTGCCCTCTAAGATTCACTTTTGTGCCCTTTTACCCCCTAGGCGGGTTTTCCGTCCATTTTTTCCGTTAACTGTGACGTGGCATTTCCATGTCACCTTTTTTTTTTTAATCCTAATTCTAATTAATAATTTAATTAACTTAAAACAAGGGTATAATAGGTTTTTTAGTTAATAGTTTTTATATTATTAAATATAAATAATAAAATAACCCTCCCCCCACCCCACCGCACCCCCTCCCCCCCCCCCCCCCCCTCCCCCACCCCTCTCTTCCCCTCTTCTTCTTCCTCGTTCTTCTTCTTCTTCCCGAACCTCTGATTCTTCTTAAAAAAATCAAGCAAATCTCCATTAATCCCTTCTTCATCATCATAATCTCCATTAATCCCTTCTTCAATTTACCCTAATAAATGTCCGTACCAAGTGGATTTGCCCCAAATTATGTTCACAAATCATCTTCAAATCCAAACCAAAATCTTCACAAATTATCTCAGAATTTGATGTTAATTGCATTTTCTATTACGAATTTCAGTAACGGGAGAACTTAAAGATGAAGAACAAGTATCAAAAGCACAACTTGGAGCCATTTTCGCAGGAATGACCATTAGAGAAAATGTCTTCCCTGAAGAAACTCAATGGAGTGAAGGTGAAAGAAGAGCAATGTTCTATTATTAAATACTGCTTCTGCTGCCAAAAAAAAAAAAAAGCAGCCCCCTTTTCCAAAAAACTAGACCTGTAATTCCAGAAAATTGCGCACCCAGTCCCTGCACAATTTTATCACCCCTACCCTTGTCTATTGTTCTCGGCTTATTTAAATTACTATTACGTTCATTCACCTCATTGACATAGAAGCATTTACTCTACGCATGGCCAAACTCTTTGTACTTGGGGCAACACGCGAGCCATTAGATAATTATTGAGTAACAACAGATTTGCTGGGAAATTCCCTTATCGATAAGCCATTAGATAATTATGATGAACAATGGGTTTAGATCATGTGTGCCTAAAGAGATTGGGTTGTTGAAGAATTTGAATGTGTTGGATTTGAGTTATAACACCTTGTTCTGGTCTTGTTTTCTAAATCATATCGAATAGAAGTTCAATATCTTTTCTTTGTCTTGTGTTTTGTTTTTAGCAGGTGAAGAATCATGAATGCATTAGCAGCAACCAATCGCAACTTCAAGCTCATGTTGCTTGATTTTTTTTTAAGAAGAACCAGAGATCGGGGAAAAAGAAGAAGAACGGGGAAGAAGAAGAAGGGGAAGAGGGGGGGTAGGGGATTCGGTGGGGTGGGGGGGTGGGGGAGGTTATTTTATTATTTATATTTAATATTATAAAAACTATTTATAAAATATCTTTTTTACCCTTGTTTTAACTTAATTAAATGGTTAATTAGTATTAGGATTAAAAAAAAATATGACATGGAACTGCCACGTCGGATTTAACGGAAAAAATGGACGGAAAACACGTCCAGGGGGTAACGGGACACAAAAGTAACTCTTAGGGGGCAACAAGGCGCATTTTAAGACTTAGGGGGCAACTTGTCAATCGCGTATAAACTCAGGGGGCAAAAGTGGTATTTACTCATTATAGAAAAAAAATCTTAAATATTTACACAATTCAGGAAAAAATATCTGAATATTTATACTATAAAAAAGAACTAGGTATACAACGTTTCGATTTGGTCCAATTAATAATACCATCGTTTATTTCACTTTGAATGCCGACAAGACAAATACTTTTCGACAAAGCCGTCCTTAGAGTAAACCACCAAAATGGGCTCTTTAGATCCTATTTTTCTATTTGATAAAAGAGGACCCTAATTTTATCAAAATAATTTTTTTTTGTTTAGAAAGTCTTATTAAAACAAAGTTTGTTTTAGGTAACTAAACATATTTTGGATTTTTGGACCAACTCTGCTATCTAAATAAAAAAAGACAAAGGGGGTACTGAAGAAATTTGAAAAAAGATAAATATGTACCCATACCCATGTCACGTCAACATTTAACAATTGACTGATGACGAATACTAATGGTTTGATCAAATTAAAATGTTGGGTATCCAAAGGTCATTTTTTATAGTATGGGTAATCGAATGTCCTTTCGTGAATTCTTTGGGTGCCCACGTCTTTAAGATATTTAAGTCACGTATTGGTGTTTAAATTTTGTTGACTTCAACCTCCAAGATACAAAAACAAAATTATTTAGAAGAAACAGACATAAAAGTTCTTTAAAATTTCAACGAACTTAATAATGTTACTTCTTACTTATCTTTCTTAAATAATTTTAATACTTATTGATCTAAAAATTGAACGAATAAATTGTCTTAATTGACCAACTATTTATAAAAAATGATTAGGTGGCTAGATATTCATTTGGAAACATTGTGACTTATTTTGGAGATGTGATTTTTGGTATAATATTGTTGTATCAATTAAATAGATACAACTATTTAGCCTGACCCAATAGTAATTGATCCTTTTAAATTACTTATTCATGGGAAGGTGAAGGTTCTTTTTTTTTTTTTTTTTAAAATCATGCCTTAAAAGATCTTTTTTTCAGTCCCCCTAGTCCATTTTTCAACTAGCCAGAATATTACTATTTTTTCAGCACTTAAAGGGTGTGAAGTGAGAGGTATAATGTTCGAACTCCTTCCTGCATATTCCCAAGAGATTAGTCTGGTGCACGCAAGCTGGACCGGACCAACCACGTACCAAAAAAAGAATACTTTAGACTTTTTAGTCTAGTGGTTTACACTTATTTATTTAATTTATATTAATTTTTCCAAATTTCATAACTCAATTTCTCATTAAATTTCCAATGATATATAATCAAGTAAATATATTATGTTAATCTTCAGATATATGTATTAATCAGGCCATCGTCAATCCGGTCAACACTTGAGTAAACCAAATTGACCAAAAATTCCCACATGAATGAAAATTGACTAACCAACAAAAAAATATATGAGAATGCTATACACAAGAGAGAGAAAGAGAGAAGCATAGAAGTATACTGAGTCGAGAAAGGTAGTTTTTCGCCTTGAACCTTCTCTATTAAGGGCTATCAGACTCACTTGCAGACCAGTTATCATGATGTCATGAGTTGTTCATCATTTGTGTAGACCAAGTAAATAGAACTTACATAGTATCCTTTCAATCATTATTTACAACACTGGACAAGTCTTGGTATTTCATGAACAATCGTTGGATAAATTTGCCTTAAAAAATTATAGAGCTACCCAACCCATGTTATTCATATACATGGTCTCTTGTTGAGAGTATTCTGTATTACTCTATCTTATGTTATATAAGATACAAGAACCATTAAAATTTTAACTTATCCTTCACATTTAAAGGTAGATTTGTCTACTTTGTCCGAAGAATGGTTTGGGAAATTCTCCACAAAATGTGTCGCACCGAGGTCTAGTTTCATGATTCAGTTTTAGTTTCAATAGTCTTAAAACTCATTCTACTTGACAACAATTTTCTTTGTAGACCTTTGCTCAGTGGATTCACTATGTTAGGTTCTGATTGGACCTAATCAATTGTGATGAATTCGTTTGAGAATAAATCTGTTTGAGAGTATCTTTCTAACGATATTGTGTGTACAACATATGTGTCTAGACAAACTTCGCATTGTATGCAAAATGTTATTTTTAATCGTCTGAACAAAAAAAAAGATTAATAAGAAGCCGTCGCCTGAGAGATTCGAACTCTCGCGGAGAATCCCCATGTACTTAGCATGCACACGCCTTAACCACTCGGCCAAAGCGACATCTGATTTCTATTTTTCTCGGATCAAGCTATAAACGTGTTTTTAGTGCATTTTCAATACACGTCTGCTTCTCCCAATATGTACAAAAATCCACTTATGGCTTTTCTTAGGAGTCTATTATCCAATTTGCACTGTTGTATTATTCAAGTTTTCTGGATATTCTATGTACAACAACCATTCGACAATAGTGTATCTTAGATACCTTAGAGCTCTTACAATAGCAATCAAATGACTCTTATCTGGATAATTTGTAAACCTACTTAGCTTGCTATATTTGGCTTGGTGTATTTAGTTAGGTACATGAGACACCATATAACATGTGTGTGTTCTAACTGGTTACTTGTATCACTACTATTCTTTGCACGGTGTAAGTTTACATCACCATGTGTATTAGAGATATTTGTGTCACCAATACTGAATTTGTTTAATACTTTATCAATATGATGTGATGAGATAGTGCAATTCTTTCAAATTTTTAGAAAATCTTGATACCCAGAATAACATCTCACTTCATAGACCAGGGGGATCGAAAGTATAATATATGTTTGGTTAAATCAATAAAATGCGTAACTAATGCATATGGAGGAACCAAAGAGGTTAAGAGAGATAAGATTTGTAAATTATAATGTCTTTAAAGATTAATTTAGTAATTTGGCGTGCGACTCATGAAATGATGGCGACAAGAGGTAATTTAATCAAGTGTAGGTTGGAGCTTCAGAGCACTTGTTCATGGTGTGGTATATGTAAGGAAAATGAAATTTACTTGTTTAGGTAGTGCGTAAAACTTAAAATTATATGGGAGTTCATCAGAAAACAAATTTTTTGTGCTCGTTGAATGAAGGAGCACCCCATGGTAGATAATCTAGAGAGAAATGTGGGAGGCTATAGTGAATCGAGGGTGGTATCTTAGGTCTAGTTTTTTAAGACATACATAACATTCAGACCAACGCTACAGGGACTCCACACAAAACTATGTATCTTTAAAACATTATCAGATCTTCTTAGTAGCAGCAAATCTGCAGTAGTCTCTCACATCTGCATAAGCAATGTGAAGTTCAGCAACAAGGATCTTTCTCCACTTTGCAACAACAACTCTCAGGGGTTGGAGTAAATGCAACATTTGGACATGCATTATTGGACAACATCTCAAAGCTTGGGACTTCCGTGCAAGGTGATAGCGACATCATGTTTGAGCAACATCAGCCGTATCAGGTGAGGAATTACGATTATCAACTTTTTTTGGCTATGAACACGTATGATTGGTGGAATAGGCATGTCACTGCTAATTGGTTATTCGCTGGTTTACATTGGAATGTATTTTTTGGATATTTAATATGGGTGTTCTAGTGGGAGAGGAGTGGATCTATTTTAAAAGTTGGTGTACTTAGATATACAAAGGGATAATGTGTTTAGGGGTTCTCTATAGAAATTTATTGTATTTATCCGATGATTGCGGAGCTGATAGCTTTATATGAGAGACTTAAATCGGCAGAGGGGATCAGGGCCATGGATCTTTGTGTGAAGGTGGATTCTCGTGAGGCTATAGAGGTGGTAGCTCAGTCAGCAAATGGGAGGGTCCAAACACATCATGGGTTGAGGGGATTCAGTCCATTTGTCAAGGAACACGTCGTATGTAATCGAGTATATCTTCATGGAATCGATTGTTTGTGCTGACGATTGGCACGTACAGGGTCATGCCAGGTCCACATTTTTTCTACGTATATCGACCCACCAAACATGATATAGAGACTGCTCAAACGGGAAAGGTTTGGATGGAAAATATCAATACTAATTTATAACCTCGGTTTTTTTGAGAATATATTGGATCTCTTCGGTTTAAGGATCTCCTCTGTAACAAATAGAATGTAGAAACTTAAATAATATAAAACAAGTTATAACTATTCCGAATCAGTTTGCAAAATAGATTTTACTAAGGTGTTGTTTGTATTTTTTAAGTGATAAGTATTGAATACTGAATAAATATTTGGATATAATTTATTTTGGTAAGAAACAATGTCTGAATAAATTAGGTTTAACTTGAATTTTTAATGAAACATGCCCATTAAAAGTCATTCGAATTTGAATGGATTAGAAAAAACAAGCAATTTTATTAATTTAGTGTCTTAATGAACTAGTTTAAATTTTAGAAAGGATAAATAAATTTTTTAAGACTCTAATAACTTAAATTGATCTTAGTTTCTATTTGAGGTTTCCTTTTTTCTTTTTTCTTTTCCTTTTTTTTTTTAATTTCCAATTTGAAATTATGTGACAGGAGGAAACGGTTTTGAAAATATAATCGTATTTAATCTTTTTCTCTAACCCCAAACAAAAATAATAATAAAATTTTAATATAGTGGCACTCCCAAAATGAATCGGTATCACCTTCGGAGACGCTCTAAGTTATATCCAACGCTCCTAACCTTTTTGACTTCTGGATTTGTGAATTTGAACAAATCGATCCCAGACTATTTTGAAGGACCATTACAATAAATTTTGGTAGTAGATTGCTTTGGTTAGACTAATCATATTTTCCTAGAAAGAATTATTCATTCACATTCTAAAATGCTAAAAATCGAACAACTTACCGTCATAGCACGAAACAGACACAAAAAATCTCTAAAATTTCAACAAACTTAATATTGTTACTTCTTACTTATATCTCTCTAATGATTTTAATACTTAATTCTCTAATAATTGAACGAATAGATGGTCTGAGCTAACCAACTATTTGTAAAAAATGATTAGGTGGTTAGATATCCATTTGAGAACATTGAGACTTATTTTGGAGATGTGATTTATGGTATAATAGTATTGTATCAATTAAATAGATACAACTATTTAGCCTTACCTAATAGTAATTGATATTTTTAAATGACTTATTCATGGGAAGGTGAAGGTTTTTTTTTTTTTCATTTTTCACGCCTTAAAAGATTTTATTTCAATCCCCCTAGTCCGTTTTCAATAACCCATAGTTCTTTTAACTTCCTTTCCTATATATATATATATATATATATATATATATATATATATATATATATCTATATTATATTTCGAAGTTTTTTCTACGGTCCTGATTTACCCACTTAAGTGGTGGCCAGGATCGATTCTGGCAAAACATAAGTGGTGGCCATGATCGATTCTGGCAAAACATAAGTGGTGGTCAGGATTGATTCTGGCCCAATTTTTTTTTTTTTTTAAAACCTGAGTAATTCTTTTTTGCTTTAGTTTTCAGACACGGGCGATGTTTCTTTCTCTCTCCACGGCCACTTAGAATCCGTAAAACCTAACCCTTTCTTTCTTTGACGGCGACGCTTTCTCTTCTTCTATGGCGACGGCGACAGGGATAGCGGAAGAGGCGAAGGAGATAGCGATAGAGATATACGTTGCTACTACAATCGTGTTTCTTCCCAAATTAAAATTCTAAAACCTAGCCCCCTTTTCCCTCACGGTGGCGCCTGTTCGGATCCTTCATTATCTCATATCACTATACACGGTTACCACTATACACGCTTACGTTATCGAAATCTAAAGTATTCATAAAGGTAATAGAACTAGCCCTTCGTTATCTAATTATTTTTTATTTTATTTTATTTTATTTCATTTCCGCCGGGATGCTCTGCTACAACTTCGACCTCTCACATCTCTTCATTATTTCTTCTCTTTGCAGCTCTCCCTTTCGGCCACATTATTTTGAAAAACACTTTCTATTGGTTAAGGTATGTCCTATATTAAGATCTACCGTTTTCACATAGTTAAGTGTTTTTCTCTAATTAATTAATTCATGTTGTTTATGTGGGTATAATCAAGTTTTTATTCGATCAATTTGTTTTTTCAATTGGGGTTTTTATAACCCCACTTAAATATTATTATTTTTAATCTGAATTGAGGATTTTCATAATTTGGTTTTCTGGATCAGTATTACGTTAAGTTTTGATTTCATTTTTTATTGGCTATTGAAATTGATATTACTTTGGGGAGTGTTTGGTGTAGGGTTTATTGAAAAGTTATTTAGTTTTTGAGCTGGGTTTTGAGTTTCAAGATTTTTAAAAAAATTGTTTCAACCATAGAAGATCCTTGAATTTGTTCGAAGATGTGTATGAGCTTATATACATATTGAATGATGCAGGTTAAGTAGGAGGAGCTGCGAAGTTAAAAATGGCGGGGTGTAGTGTGACTGAGGAGTCTGAAGTGGGCGGCAGGTTCCCGGAGAGTATTTTGATTGGTCAGCAAAGAGAAGCCATGGCAGAATGGAGGTCATCTGAGCAGGTTGAAAATGGAATTCCATCAACTTCACCTCCTTACTGGGATATTGAAGATGATGAAGGTGATTTTTTTTTTAATTTAATCTAGAAAGGAAATGAAATTACCTTTTCTTTTTCTTCTATTTTTTTCCTATGTTACATGGTTTACATGGTCTAGGGGTTTAGTGTTAACTCTGTGCTAAAGAAGTGTGTGGGTATGGCTATATGTAAAGTGTTGACTCTGTGCTAAAGAAGTGTGTGGGTATGGCTATATTGAATGATGTATTTTTGTACAGTGATCATCTAATGGGAGTGAAGTAGTTGCTATGGATATATATAAAATTAGAGGGACCATTTGTGTAAATAATGTAAAGTTTCAGGTAATAACTAAATCATGTTTTTGTGATAATATTTATCACAATTTATATTATTGCCTCTGAAATGTTTTTAATCGAGTCAATTTCACTATAGGACCTTTTATTTACAGTCTCGACTTGGTGTATATTCAATGAGAATCGAGAATGCTGGGGTAAGAAGACCATCATGGGATGATGTTCGTATCCAAGACATAGTAAATCCTCTTTCTTTAAAAAGAGTACTAACTAAATCATGTTTTTATGATAATATTTATCACTGCTATTATAGTATAACAATAATAATGTTTGGAAATGTGGTTATATAGTATCTCTTTTTGTGGTGAAAATGCTTCTTAAAATACCATTTGTAATTTATTTGATCTTTTTATTCCTAATTTTTTAATATTGAAAATTCTAATTTTTTCTCACAGGATAGTTTCAATTTTTCAATATAACCCAGATTAAATTATAAATAGCCAAATCTAAAGAGTCCTTCATATATACAGGATGGACATCTTTATAAAATGCTTTTAGACGAGAGAACAAAACTCGCTAGAGGTAGCGAGTTATTTTTTTACGCAAGAAAGTGTATAATTAATTAATTAAAGTCTTGAACTGTTTCAGATATGCAATTTGTGGTGATCAAACATTGCAAAGAATAGCATTGACTAGACCATCTACTAAAGCAAGACTAGCAAATATAGATGGTGTAAACCAGGTACATATAATCATGTCTTTCTTCCTTCTATATCTGACACTAACGGTTTAAAAAATTTGCAAGCTTATGAAAATGTATGGGGATAGAATTTTGCAATTGTATACAAAATTGGTCACAAGAATTAAATCTTTCTTTAGATGGAGAACAAAAAAGCACTCAATCTCCAGATCCAAGAAAGTTAGTTACAACACAGTGAAGTGATAAATTAACACCAGCTAAGTTTGAAGCATGAAAAATGTGGCAAGAAGTTTGCGGTAAATATTATATTCAGTTATTATTATTATTATTTTCTCAATTTTGTGTTTTTTGTGTGGAATTATCCTGGTAGAGCAGCTCGATTAAAGAACAAACTGTGGTTGAGAATCTTCTAGAAGCTGTAACAGAAGGACATGTTCTTGATTGGGTTATGTTCTGTGAAGGGGATAGGTTCTTGATCTGACACTAAAGGTTTATAAAATTAAATATTAAAATTTATTTTGTTATCAGTTGAAGATTACAAGACTCGCAATTTCATCTTCAGCCTTTTTAACATGAAACCCCTCATCTGGAGCAGGTTTCTTAAAGAACATTCCAAGGCTGCTTTTTAATTAACATTCTTATGCTTTCAAGGCGTGAAAGCAGGTCAAGGTTGGCCCTCATATGCAGGTAATCTCTAATTTACTTTTACTTTTACTTAAAGAGTATAGCTGTTGTTTTTTTTCAGAATATGCAAGCTTGATCTGATATTTTCACGTGTTTTATAACCATCAATTTTAATTTGAAAATTGAAATTTTGCAGCCTCATATAATCCGGCTTTATGAAGTTATTGAGACCAAGTTGTAATGGAATATGTGAAATCTGGCGAGCTTTTTGACTACATAGTAGAGAAAGGTAGATTACAGGAGGATGAAGCTCGCAATTTTTTTCAGCAGGTTCGTTTGAAATATCAGGGACCAAATTGCAATTCTTGAGAAATACAAATGGACAATTAACATTTTTATTTTATTGGTGCAGATCATTTCAGGCCTGAAATATTGCCATAGGAATATGGTAGTTCGTAGAGATCTTAAACCCGAAAATCTTCTTTTAGATTCCAAATGTAACGTAAAAATTGCTGATTTTGGATTAAGTAATATTATGCGCGATGGTCATTTTCTCAAAACAAGTTGTGAATCTCCAAATTATGCTGGGAAGGAGGTACGATCCAGTAAATTTTGAACTATATTTTCAAATTATGCTAACTAGATACTGTTCTTTTAGGTTATATCTGGAAAATTATATGTGGGACAAGAGGTAGATGTATGGAGTTGTATAGTATCAGTGTAACTTATAGTAATTCATTTGTTAACTTTTTTAACTGTAAGTGAATTATTTGGTCAAAGGAATAGCGTGTTTGAAGAAACTGGTAAGGAGTTGGAAAGGAATAAGTGGGTGGAAGAGGGAGGATGAGGAGCTTGAAGAGATTCAAGAGGAGTGATATGTAAGAGATAAATCTAAGAGCAATCCTCATTCTATATTGTGAAGTTAAGAATATACTATTAAAGGTGATGTTGTAAGAATGTTGTATAATAATTTTGTATGTATGTATATAATATAGATATCTCTTAGTAGAGAATCGATTAATGGATTTAAAAGTCACTTTTGTTTATATCAATATTTTTAAAAATCAATGCAAAGATATTTCTTTGAAAACCTGTGTTTTTAGTTAGTTGCACTTTAAGATCCCATATTATACAAAAATTACTTTAGTTAGTTGCACTTTAAGTCCCCTTACTATACAAAAATTATACTTTGTGTTCATATTATTTTGCTATAAGACAATTTTATTTCTCTTATTGTGTTGTATCATTTCAAACTTTTGAATTTTGCCTATTCTTTTTTAATTGGGTAGTGCCTTCAGGCACGGGTTATACCTAGTATATATATATATATATATATATATATATATATATATATATATATATATAAAGTATATAAATACTTCAGACTTAACCAGTTGGGTTAGTTTAACTGGCCAAAATCTTGCTATTTTTTCAGCACTTAAAGGATGTAAAGTGAGAGGTACAATGTTCGAACTTCTCCCTACATATTCCCACGGGATTAGCGTGGTGCACGCAAGCTGGCCCCGACCACCTATGTACCAAAAAAAATTACTTTATACTTTTTAGCATATTGGTTTATACTTATTTTTTAAATTTATATTAATCTCTTTAAATTTCATAACTCAATTTCTCATTAAATTTACAATGGTATCTAACCAAGTGAATATATTACGTCAATTTTAAGATATATGTATCAATCAAGTCATCGTCAATCCTGTCAACACATGAGCAAAACCATATTTGACCAAAAATTCCCACATGGATAGAAATTGACTAACTAATAAAAATTCATGAGAATGCTATACACAAGAGAGAAAGAGAGAGAGAGAGAGAGAGAGAGAGAGGAGAGAGAGAGAGAGAGAGGAGGAGAGAGAGAGAGAGAAGAGAGAGAGAGAGAGAGGGAGGGAGGGAGAGAGGGAGGGAGGGAGGGAGGGAGGGAGGAAGGGAGAGAGAGAGAGAGAGAGAGAGAGAGAGAGAGAGAGAGAGAGAGAGAGAGAGAGGAGAGAGAGAGAGAGAGAGAGAGAGAGAGAGAGAGAGAGAGAGAGAGAGAGAGAGAGAGAGAGAGAGAGAGAGAGAGAGAGAGAGAGAGAGAGGGAGAGGGAGGGAGAGAGAGGGGAGAGGAGAGAGAGAGAGAGAGAGAGAGAGAGAGGAGAGAGAGAGAGAGAGAGAGAGAGAGAGAGAGAGAGAGAAGAGAGAGAGAGAGAGAAGCATCGAAGTATACTGAGTCGAGAAAGGTAGTTTTTTGGCCTTGAAAATCTTCTCTAGTGAATGATATCAGACTCACTTGCTAACCAGTTACCATGATGTTATGAGCTGTTCATAATTTGTGTAGACCAAGTAAATAGAACTTACATAGTATCCTTCCAATCATTATTTACAACATTGGACAAATCTTGGTATTTCATAAACAATCGTTGGATAAATTTTCCTTAAAAATATTATAGAGTTACCCAAACCATGTTATTCATATACATGGTCTCTTGTTGTGAGTATTCTGTATTACTCTATCATATGTTATATAAGATACAAGAACCATTAAAATTTTAACTTATCATTCACATTTGAAGGTAGAATTGTCTACTTTGTCCGAAGAATGGTTTGGGGGATTCTCCACACAATGTGTCGCAGCGAGCTGAACTTTCATGATTCAGTTTTAGTTTCAATAGGCTTAAAACTCATTCTCCTTGACAACACTTTTCTTTGTAGACCTTTGCTCAGTGGATTCACTATGTTATGTTCTGATCGAACCTAATCAATTGCGATAGATTCATTTGAGAATAAATCTGTTTGAGAGTAGTTTTTCAAACGGTATTGTGTGTACGACATATCTGTCTAGACAAATTTCGCATTGTATGCAAATAGTTTTTTTAATCGTCCAAACAAAAGAAAGATTAAAAATAAGACGTCGTCTGAGAATATATTACGTAAATTTTTAGATATATGTATCAATCAAGTCATCGTCAATCCTGTCAACACTTGAGTAAACCATATTTAACCAAAAATTCCCACATGAATAGAAATTGACTAACTAATAAAAAAAATATGCATGAGAATGCTATACATAAGAGAGAGAGAGAGAGAGAGAGAGAGAGAGAGAGAGAGAGAGAGAGAGAAGCATAGAAGTATACTGAGTCGAGAAAGGTAGTTTTTGGCCTTTACACCCGTTAGGGAGGAGATTCGAACCACGGACCTCCCCTTTAAGTGTTGAAGAAATAGCAAGGCTCTGGCCAGTTGAGCTAACCCAACTAGTTACCTAACCATGTTATTCATATACATGGTCTCTTGTTGAGAGTATTCTGTATTACTCTATCTTATGTTATATAAGATACAAGAACCATTAAAATTTTAACTTATCATTCACATTTAAAGGTAGATTTGTCTACTTTGTCCAAAGAATGGTTTGGGAAATTCTCCACAAAATGTGTCGCACTGAGCTCTAGTTTCATGATTCAGTTTTAGTTTCAATAGGCTTAAAACTCATTCTCCTTAAAAACATTTTTCTTTGTATACCTTTGCTCAGTGGATTCACTATGTTAGGTTCTGATTGGACCTAATCAATTGTGATAAATTCGTTTGAGAATAAATCCGTTTGAGAGTATTTTTCTAACGGTATTGTGTGTACGACATACATGTCTAGACAAACTTCGCATTGTATGTAATTTTTGATCGTCCAAACAAAAAAAAAAAGATTTAAAAGAAGACGTCGCCTGAGAGATTCGAACTCTCGCGGGGAAACCCCATGTACTTAGCAGGCACACGCCTTAACCACTCGGCCAAAGCGACGTTTGATTCCTTTTCCTCGCGGATGAGTGTATAGACGTGTGTTTAGTGGTTTTTCAATATACATCTGCTTCTCCAAACATGTACACAAATCCACTTATGACATTCTTTTTGGAGTCTATTATCTAATTTACACTGCTAAATTATTCTAGTTATCTGGATCTTCTGTGTACACCAACCATTTGATCATAGTGTATCTTAAATACCTTAGAGCTCATACAATAGAAATCCAATTACTCTTATCTGAATTATTTGTAAACCTACTTAGCTTTCTAATTGCATGAGATATATCTTGCTTGGTGTAGTTAGTTAGGTACATGAGACACCATATAACATGAGAGTGTCCTAACTGGTTGCTTGTATCACTAGTGTTCTTTGCAAGGTGTAAGTTTACATCACCATGCGTATTAGCGATATTTGTGTCACCATTACTGAATTTGTTTCATACTTTATCAATATGATGCGATTGAGATAGTGCAGTTCTTTCAGATGTTTAGAGAATTTTGATACCCATAATAGCATCTTACTTCATAGACCGGGGGGATCAAAGGTCTAATCTTTGTTCGGTTAAATCAGTAAAATGTGTAACTAATGCATATGGAGGCACCGAAGAGCTTAAGAGGGATAATATTTGTAAATTATAATGTCTTCAAAGATTAAATTATTAATTTGGCGTGCGACTAATGAAATGATGGCGACAAGAGGTAATTTAATCAAGCGTGGGTTGGAGCTTCAGAGCACTTGTCCATGGTGTGGTACATGTAAGGAAATGAAATTTACTTGTTTAGGTAGTGCGTAAAACTTAAAACTATATAAGAATTCATCAGAAAACAATTTTTTAATGCTCGTCGAATGAAGGAGAACCCCATGCTAGATAATCTAGAGAGAAATGTGGAAGGCCATAGTGAATCGAGGGTGGTATCTCAGTTTTGGTTTTTTAAGACATACATAATATTCAGACCAACGCTACAAGGACTTCACACAACATTATGTGGTTTTAAAATATTATCAAATCTTCTCAATAACATCAAATCTGCAGTAGTCTCTCACATCTGCAACGACAATGCGAAGTTCAGCAAAAAGGATTTTTCTACACTTTGTAACAACAACTCTCAGGGGTTGGAATAATTGCTTCAGTTGGACATGCATTATTAGACAACAACTCAAAGCTTGGGGCTTCCGTGCAAGGTGATAGCGACATCATGTTTGAGGAGCATCAGCCGAATCAGGCGAGGAATTACAATTATCAACTTTTTTTGGCTATTAGCACGACTGATTGGTGGAATAGGCATATCAATGGTAATTGGTTATCTTCCGGTTTACCTTGGAATGTACTTTTTATAGATTTAATATGGGTGTTCTAGAGGGAGAAAAGTGAATCTATTTTTAAAAGTTGGTGTACTTAGATATACGAAGGGATGCTGTGTTTGGGGGTTCTCTATGAAAATTTATTATATTTCTCCGATGATTACGGAGCTGATAGCTTTATATGAGAGACTAAAATCGGCAAAGGGGATCAGAGCCAGTTTCTTTGTGTGAAAGTGGATTCTCGTTAGGCTACAAAGGTGATAGCTCAGTCGGCAAGTAGGAGGGTCCATACACGTCATGGAGTGAGGGGATTCGGTCCATTTGGCGAGGAACACGTCATATGCAATCGAGTATATCTACATGGAGTCGATTGTTTGTGCTAACGGTTTGACATGTATAGGGTCATGCCAGGTCCATATTTATTCTACATATATCGACCCACCAGACATGATATGGTGACTGCTCAAATGGGAAAGGTTTGGATGGAAAATATCAAGACTGATTTATAACCTCGATTTTTCTGAGAATATATTGGATCTCTTCGGTTTAAGGATCTCCCCTGTAACAAATAAAAAGTAGAATAATATAAAACAAATTATAATTATTCCGAATAAGTTTGCAAAATAGATTTTACTAAGGTGTTGTTTGTATTCTTTAAATAATAAGTATTGAATACTGAATAAATATTTGGACAAAACTTATTTTGTTAAGAAACAATGTTTGAATAAATTAGGTTTAACTTGAATTTTTAATGAATAATATCAATTAAGAGTCATTCGAATTTAAATTGATTAGAAAAAACAAGCAATTTTATTAATTTAGTGTCTTAGTTAACTAGTTTAAGATTTCATTAAGGATAAACAAATATCTAAGATTTTAAATACTTAAATTGATCTTCTGTGACAAGAGGAAACGATTTTGAAAAGAGTAATGATATATACCACCCAAAATTATACCATTCAAATATCACTCAACAATGACATGGCGTGAATTGGTGGGTTAATGTTTAATAGTATTTAACCTATTTATCTAACCATAGACAAAAATAAAAAATATAGAATTTTCAATATAGTGGCACTCCCAAAATAAATCGGTATCACCTTCAGAGACGCTCTCGGCTATATTCAACGCTCCAAATCTTTCTGACTTCTGGATTAGTGAATTTGAACAAATCGATTCCGGACTATTTTGAAGGATCGGTACAATAAATTTTAGTAGTAGATTGCTTTGGTTGGATTAATCAGATATTCCTAAGAAGAATTATTCATTCACATTCTAAAATGCTAAGAACCGAACAACTTACGGTCTTAGCACGAAAAACATGGAGCATTAATCGTTTTTTTTTTTTGGGGATTATAGGAGCATTGAGTAACACATGGCCGATGGAATGAATGGTGATCTACCCACACATGCACGCGAACATCAGTGGAAGTCCTTGCCCATTTCCTTGCTCTAACACATTTTGGCGCCTTCTCTGAGCATCCGAACCAGACCATGGACTTGATTGAGGAGGAGCGATTTGGCCATTAACAAATAGTGAGTTTTCGTTTCCACGAGTCTGAGCCATGTAAAGTTCATCAGGTCCATAAATTAGAGGACTAAGATTTCTTCTGTCTCCATAAGCAGCCCTTCTTTCAACTGCAAGAAACTGGCCAAGGGAAGGAGCATTTCTTATTCCACATTCAGCATCTGTACTGTTGGTTGGGCATAAAGAGAAACACCACGTTTTAGACCTACGATTCTTCTGAATTCCTGTGACTTCTCGAATCGATCTTCCCCTTAACGATCTTCTAGAGAGAGTCACTATGCTAGAAGCACCAATGAGACTCCCAAGTGTAGTGCTTCTATCATGAAAGAATGACTCCGATGACTACAATTACAAAAAAGCATATATAAATTGATAAAGTGATTAAACATTAGCAATGTCAATTTGGTGTTAGTCTAGTTGCATTTATGATTTACCTCTGTGTCCAAATCCGAGGAAGAATATGTGGAAGTACTAGGAGAAGCGCTAAGTAAAGTGTTGAATGATGTTGATCCTGAGTTACCACGGTTCCTCGCTAGCCCGACTCTGCTATGCAGAGGCCTCAATCCTAAAGGCCATCCTTCTTCCTACAATCAAATCCATTAAAAAAATAACCCGAATACAATATAATCAATGTGTACATGTTGAACAATAATACTAGGAATAACAAAAGAAATGAGATATCCCATATATTAATGTAATAAGAGATACCTGATGAGCCATTTTAACCTAGTATGCACTTGAGTTAGCTAGATTGATGGATGGAACTTAAGTATTGACTGAGGTCACCTTGCCTTTGACAGACTGATATTTTAACTTATTGTATCTGAAAAACATGGAAAGATGTGTCAAATCCATCTACTCTAACTAAAACAACAACATTGCAGTGGCAGTGGCACCCATCTAGAGAGAGAGAGACACTGACTTTACATACAGTCTTGGAATGAAGTGTTATACATTATAAACAAGCCTAAAAAACATACCGGCATAATAATTGTACGTTTGTCTTATTTACTAACTTCAATTTAATTTTGAACTAAATTATTTAATTACTATTTTACCTTTAGCACTCTTAGAGAATAGAAGTAAGAAACAATAAGTTCTCTACAACAAGCTAGCGACCCCCAACGAGTACCACAGTGGAGCTCCAGAACTAAATTATTTAACGTGTTTTGGGCGAAGTATACATTTGTTTGTTAATATGAATCCAATGTTTATTTTGATTATTTTTTATATTTGAAGTTGTCTGATTAGTTTTGTTAATTACCGAACCATACATTTGATTTTTCAATTACGATTCATAATGAAAGAAGAAGAATACAAGTAGGAGAAGGCCAAACAATATGAAGATTAATAAAGAAAACTTATAATTCCTATGCACTGTTATGTCTGCTTTATTTGGTTGTGTTGACGAAACAGAATAATTACATATTTTAAGATTATAAAGCAAACAACCGAACAAACAAATAGTCCACACCCTCATTTTAATTACTTTTTATTTCTTTTACAGGTTATCGGTTGCTCTCCACCCATACTAATTACTTGGTACTTGGTACAATGTCGGAATAAAAAAACCATATTGGAGTATATTGACCCATTAGATGAAATTTGAGAAATGTCACATAAGACGATAAATTTAGTTAAAAAATAGCGAGAAAAAATTATTATCCTGATCTAGTTACAGATTTGATTGTTTAGTAGTTTGTAATTTCATAGTGTTAGAACTTTCTTTGTAGAAAGAAAAAAATGTTTAAACATAAAAAAATTCTTTCATCTAATATCAAAGAATTATACATCAATAATATTAATATACATAACTTATATTTTAAAAAGAAAAATGTTCAAACATATCATTTTATTAACCATCTTATTTCTTGTATTAGAAGGTATATTTTTTGTTTTGCTAAGCAAAATTTCTTTTATTAATCTCAACATCCAAAAACTTATGGACCATATGGTCCATACAACTAACAAGCAAAAGCGTGGACAAAAATCCACCAAGCTAGCCCAATACAACAAGAACAACCAATCGGCCCAAAATATTGATCAATTAAAACCGTACAGGTACTTAGAACTCTTGAGGATAGTAACGGGATGTTTTTTTTTGTTACAACCATGATTTGAATTAGGGCTGCACAAACCAAACCCACAACCCGCAAACCCGACCAATCCGACCCCACCCGACCCTAAAAAACCCGAACCCTACCACCCGACCACCCGTTAGGGTTTAAAAACAATTTTTTTTTGGGTTTGGGCCGGTTCTCGGATTTGGACCAGCCCAATCCGCGGGTTTGGCACCCGATCCGAAATATTAGGCCTGTTTTTTTTTATATATATACTGCTTATATATTAACTACTAATAGTCCATTACTAATTAGCAGCCCATCAACCCATTAGCCCATCAGCCCATTTTGCGCCTTGCCCTACCTATATAAACTAGTTTCTTCACAAATTCATTTCATTTTCATTTAACTCTCTCTCTCTCTATATGCTCTCAACCAAATGGTCCATATACACTATTCTACCGTCTCTCAAAATGCTCTCCTCAACAAAAAAGCTTCAATAAAGCTTTAATGGATCTGACCCTTTTCTCTTCCATAATAATTATTTCAACCAAATCTTATTTCGTTTTTCTTCTATATAAGATTTGAAATTTTATTTGATGTTTTTTTAAATGTTATTATACATACGAATATATTTATATATAGATCTATTATATCATAAGCTTTAAAGCTGATTAGATTAGATCTATATATTTTCTTATATTTTCGTATATTTAATAGTAAATAAGTATTTTGTATATTATTTTAAATAGCAATCTAGTATTAAACATGTTCAGATCTAAATTATTTCGAAAGTAATACATAGATTTGTTTTTTTATTCCGATTTTTAGTCTAATCGAAACAGATATGGATCTAATTTATAGATCTATATTGTATATATATTTATTTTAATTTCGAAATAATAGATTTATTATTAATTCCAAAATAATATATATTCATGTATTTAATTGATTGTGTAGGTGTGAAGTGCGAAATACAAACTATGAACATACCAAGAAGGAGCAAGGTGGCTGGAAAGTTAATTTAGACTTATATTAAGCTTTGTAATTTAATTTCTGATTTTTGGATCTACTGTTTTTCTTCGATATTTCTTTGTTTAAATAATTGAAGGCTGTGGTTTAATTTATATTCAGGTGTTTGTTTTTGTTTTGTTGTTCTATGATTTTTAGTTGACTAAAACCGAACCCGACCCAAATCCGACTCAACCCGCCCTGGCCCAACCCGTGCAATTTACAGAAAATAAAATAGGGTTTGGGTTTACATAATTCAAATCCGACAAAAACGGATTGGGTGTAGGGTTTAGCACTTCGGGTCGGATAACCGACCCGTGTGCAGCCCTAATTTGAATAGTGAATTAGTAACTAATCTTATTGTAAAATCACTTAGCAAAACGTTTAATCTTTGGCGAAAAATAGAGCAGAATGATCTAAGGTTGAAAACTAAATCAAACCCAGAAAAGAAAAATACAGAAATTAAAGAACACAAGGATTTATTGTGGTTCAGCAATAAATGCCTACATCCACGTTGAAGCCACCCTCAGATGATACTTCGCACACTATTAGAACACGATTACAACTTCAAATCTGTCTCACAGTACAAATTACAAGAGTAGAACACCTTCAGAGTTTCAGCGTGAAACCCTAAGAATACGATCGAGAAATCTACTCAATATTCAAGCAATACACTTGATCTATCTATTCTAATTAACAATCTTTATATATTATATTGTTAATGTACAAGAAACCCTAAAACCTTTCTGAAGAAGATGAGAGAGAACGGAGAGAAGAGGTCAAACGAAACGAAGTGAAGTCTGACCAAGTATGAAGACTTGGAGTATTTATATGACTGCTGAAAGAGTTTTAATCTGAGCCGTTCAAGATCATTATTCATCAACGTGTAGGAATGAGCCACGACAGTTAAGTCGGTGCAAATAAAGACCCGCTCAAGTAAATAACCACAAAACTGAAGTGTAAGTCCACATAAGCTGCCAACTCATCTTCGACCATTCAACTTTGACTTTACAATATATCAACAATCTCCACCTTAAAGTCAATTCCCGAGACTTCTTTATTTCCTTTTCAGCACCTCATCATTAGTTGTCTCCAATTGTTCAAGTGTGCTCAGCACCATCTGGTTGCTTCAAATATAAATACCTGAAATAATCACTAAAAACTGAAAGTTTAGTAAATAATTTGATAGATAAAACTAATAGAAGTTTACTGAATGTTCAGCAAAGTCAAGTGATGTCTCCTGATTTGTTCTAATTATTATCCCCTTGGAGACATCCTTTTAGGTGAATAAATGACTGATTTGATAGACTTTTAGGCTGAATTGATCATATTACACTTTCTCCCCTTGGAAATTAACTATTTGCAGAATTTGAGCTTTTGTGCGTAGATTTGACTATTTTTAATGCAAAGTTAATTGGTTACTGAATCTCATGAAAGACCAATCCAAGGAGAAAAAGTGAGAATAAAGTCTTAGTGTATTTAAGAGTGTTAGGAAATGATTTTGAGTCGAGTTTCTATTTTTAGAGTGCACTTTCCTATTTCGATTTCTTGATTTATTGATTTATTCTTTTTAAGCATATGCGGTTTAATTATTTATTTAATGTGAAGCTTTAAAGAGATAAATGGTAATTACTTAGAGACCAAGTCAAGATAAAGATGAAAGGAAAGAAGATTTACATGGAAATAAGAAGATTTAGGAAAGATTTATTCAAAAGAGGAAAAGATAAAGCTGCCTTTTGAAATCTGAAAATCCAGCCACGTTTTAGAGATTAAATCATAATAAAAGATTGGCTAGGATTCTGGACGAATGGTCTGCACCAATAGAAAGCTCTTTCCAAGACAAGCAGTTTCATATATTGGAACTTCTCAAACGGATAAGTATTGAAAAAGATAGAGCTACGAATTTGAGAGTCCTTGACTTGTCTTCCACTCCAAGCAAATTCGACCTAGGGTCTTCCAACACCTATAAATACACCCCTTAACCTCCTACTTTCACACACTTCAGAGAATTACACAAGAGGCTTAAGGTTTTCAAGTCAGAGCAAGAGGGCAAGGAGAAGCTAGTGCTGGAGGAGTCCTGTTCTTCCATCATCAGTCATCTTAACCTTTAGGTTCTTTATTTTCTTTCTGTAATTCGAAACTATGAATTCCTTTATTTTAATTTTAGTTTTCCATTCCGTTATGAACTAATTTCTTTAGTACTTGAGAATCGCTATATGGGTTGAACTTAATTCTGTTTAATTTATGTTTTCTGAATTTGGGATTTAATAGTTTAAATTAGATTAGGTATTTTGTGTTGACTATTATTTTGTTTTAATTACTAACTTTGAAGTCATGAATCAAACTTAGATCATAGTAATTAGGCTATTCCATATAGTGGCGTATGGATCACCTTGACGGGAGGTTTAATTACAGACTTAGATAATAGACGCATAGTATCCGTTATTGACCTTGACAGGCTTAACTAACCATGCAGCCAATGAGGTAAATTATTATTCATCTGAAAGTAGCTTATATTCACCCTGACGGGGTTTGTAATACCGTAGGATAACTCTTAGGTCCACCCTGACGGGGGCTAGGAGATATTAGAGTCCCGACTAGCATAATAATACCAGTTTAGCCCTTAAACAGAAGCATGAATTAGATAGGTTAGGTGAAACCCTTGCGAGGATCAAGTACTCTTTCTCATCTGAAGTTTAAGTCTCTTTTATTTGCTTTCTTTTATTTACGTAATTTATTTTCTTGCATTTTAATTTATAAAACCAAACAAAAATCTTTACTTTATTTTTCTGTTAAGCAATTATTCTTACTTTTCGATTAATACCTGAGTTGTGCCTAATCCGTCCCTGCGAACGAACTCGATTTATCGAATATTACTTGGAAAACCGTACACTTGCGGTGATTGTGGTTCCTTTACTTTCGCATTAATTTTATAACACACCAGGACCCACCAAGTTTTTGGCGCCGCTTCCGGGGACGGTAGCGTGTGACCCCGGTGTTAATTTTTTAGTAGTTTAATTGTTATTTTTATTTTTCAGTTTTACGCTTTGGGTTGTCTTTCTTTCTCAGGTTTACAGGTTTTGGTTTATGCGTGAAGATATCGTGATTATTGCAAATCCCAAAAACCTAGTTCGTTAAGCAAACAAAAGAAAGAGAGACGCTAAAGCAAAAGAGTTAGAGGAGCAATTAGCAAGAGAAACAATGGCTGGTCAACTCAACCCAGCTGCTCCTCGAAACAATGATCCGTGGTTCGTCAATGGCCCTGCAGAAGCTCCGTTTCGAGTTCCTGCCCTCAGAATTGGCCCTGCAAATATTAATGTCGAGAGATTCAGACCCGATCCTGGTATGTTATCTCAGTTTCAGAGTTATGGCAATTTCCGAGGAGCACCTACCGAAGATCCAATCCGTGCTGTACAGAAGTTCATGCAAATTTGCGATTCTTATATTACGCAAGGAGTAACTAAAGAGAAAATGTACTTTGCTCATTTTAGATACTTCGTTATTGATGGAGCAAGTGAGTGGCATGATTCTCAAGAACCCGGAACAATTACAACATGGGACGCATTAACGACCGCGTTCTTCGATAGATACTACCCAACGAATATGAAATTGGATGCGCAAGTTGAACTAACATCATTCAAACAAGAGGAAGACGAGACTTTGGGTAGAAGTTGGAAGAGATTTCAGATTTGCTTACGAAGAGTCCCTGATCATGGCCTCACAGAAGTTCAACAAATGAAGATATTTTACCGAGGACTTGATGGCTCTTCAAGAAAGGATCTAGACTTGCTTTGTGGTGGTGGATTCCTACAGGTACAACCAGTTCATGCGAAGATTATTTTGAATAGAACTGTAACAAATGAACTTGGTTGGAACACTGTAAGAACACCTGTTCGAGGTGGAAATACTGCGTCAATTGAAGAAAAATTCACCGCCATGGAAAACAAACTCGAACAACAACTGAAACAGCTTACTCTAGCTGTTACAAAAGGTGCTACCGGTAGAAGAGCAGATGTTAATGTTACACAAGAAGTTTATGAATGTTCTAACTGCGGTACACAAGATCATGATTGGGAGACCTGTCAAAACAATCCAGAATCCGTAATGTTCGTATCCAACCGAGGAAATTACAATTCAAGTGGTCAAGGCTATCAACCGAATAGAAACCATCCGGGTTTCCAATATTCAAATCCAAATGGGGCTGCTAATCCAACTTATGCATATCAACCATGCCCCCAAGGAAACAACTTTCAACCAAGACCTCAGAACAACTACCAATGTGGACAAGCATACGGAAATCAAGTGCAGAGACAACCTCCTCAAGATGCTTATACCGAAACCATGAACCAGAAAGCTTTACCTGCTCAACCTCAAGAAGGTGCTCTAGATGTTCAACAAACCTTGACAACACTAATCAGCATTCAACAATCTACGGCCGCAGCACTTAAATTGATAGAAACTCAGATGGCGCAGATAAATAAGCAATTAAATCAACGTCAACAAGGACAATTACCAAGTGACACTGAAGAACCTAAGAAAAGAGAAGATTGTAATGCAGTGACACTTAGAAGTGGTAAGAATCTCCCACCACCTCCTTTTCCCGTAATGAAAGAAAAAGAAACAAATGTGAAGGAAAAACCGGTAAAAGATGTGGGGGAGAAAAAAGATGAACCTGAATTAATAGAAGTGGAGAAGATTCCGGAAAAGCCAAAGAAGCCAGATACTACAGTAACCCGTCCTCCTCCACCTTTTCCCTCGAGAGTTCAGAAGAAAGGCGATATGGCTGACTATCAGAAATTCCTGAATGTGGTACGCGGTCTTAATATTAACATTCCATTCTTAGATGCCATTAGAGACGTGGCGAAATATGTCAAATTCCTGAAGAGAGCCATCGCCAACAAAAGACCACACCTTGAGAACGAGATGATAGGTTTGCCTGAAGAGTGTAGTGCCATATGCCAAAGCAAATTGCCACCAAAACTACTTGATCCTGGGAGTTTTACAATTCCTATTTCCATTGGCAATGAGTGGCATGGTAAAGCTCTGTGTGATTTGGGAGCGAGCATCAATCTCATGCCCAAATCAATTTTCGAGATGTTGAAGATAGGAGAAGCAAGGCCGACATCCATGGTATAACAAATGGCTGACAGATCCCTCGTACATCCAGAGGGATGCATAGAAGATGTCCTCGTCAAGGCAGGTGCTTTAATTTTTCCTGTCGATTTCGTTATTCTTGAATACGACGCGGATAGGAATGTCCCCATCATCTTGGGACGACCATTCCTAGCCACGGGGCGTACTGTTATTAATGTAGAAAACGGAGAATTGACAATGCGAATCCAAGACGAGGAGGTAAAGTTCAACGTGTTTAGGGCAATGAAGTTTCCAGATTTGCGAGAAGACTGTTTCCAATTGGACATGATTGATTTAGCCACACGAGAAGTATGGGAATACATGAACTTCGGTGATATCTTGCAAGCTGCCCTAACACTTGACTTACCAAAACCAATTGAAGAGTTAGCCGAAACTGTGGCAGCTCTTAACTCTGGATATCCGAAGCAGAAGCGTCTCACTTATGAACCTGTTAGAGAACCGGGGGAGATAGTTCTTAAAAATAAACCATCTATCGAAGCTCCCCCGAAATTAGAAGAAAAGCCGCTTCCGACACACCTGAGGTATGCGTATTTGGGTACTAACAAAACTCTGCCTGTTATTGTTTCAGCTACTTTAACAGGTCTTCAAGAAGAAAAACTGTTGCGCATCCTACGAGCTAACAAAGAGGTGATCGGTTGGACTATTGCTGACATCAAAGGCGTTAGTCCTTCCTATTGCCAACACAAGATCATTCTGGACGATGAAAGTGCGCGCTCAATCGAAGGACAAAGAAGATTGATGCCAGCTATGAAGGAAGTAGTGAAGAAAGAGGTTATCAAGTTTCTAGATGCGGGAATTATCTATCCCATAGCTAGCAGCGAATGGGTGAGTCCAGTGCAATGCGTACCAAAGAACGGTGGTATTACTACCATCTTGAATGAACAGAATGAAGCCATACCCTCTAGGACCGTTGTTGTTTGGAGAGTGTGTATGGACTACCGTAAGTTGAACAAGGCCACCAGAAAAGATCACTTCCCTCTTCCGTTTATTGATCAGATGTTAGACAAGCTAGCTGGTAGAGAATATTATTGCTTTTTGGATGGATATTCAGGATACAATCAGATTTACGTGGATCCAAAAGATCAACACAAGACAACCTTTACATGTCCTTTTGGTACCTTTGCCTTCCGAAGGATGCCATTTGGATTATGTAATGCACCTGCTACTTTTCAAAGATGTATGATGGCGATTTTCTGGGACATGATCGATGATTTCCTTGAGGTATTTATGGATGACTTCTCTGTATTTGGTGATAACTTTGATGAGTGCTTGCGGAATTTGGAGAAGGTGTTAGTTAGATGCAAGGAAACTGATTTGGTTTTGAACTGGGAAAAATGTCACTTTATGGTTCGTGAAAGTATAGTGTTGGGACACAAGGTTTTGAGTTTGGGTTTGGAAGTTGATCGCGCAAAGATTGAGGTAATTAAAACTCTTCCCCCTCCAATTTCTATTAAAGGGGTGAGAAGTTTCTTAGGTCATGCTGGTTTTTACCGACGTTTCATCAAGGATTTCTCCAAGATCTCTAAACCATTATGTAACTTACTTGAAAAGGACGCCAAATTCCTTTTTGATGAAGCTTGCATGATGGCCTTTCAACAGATTAAGGAGAAGCTTATCTCTGCACCTATTGTATTACCTCCTGATTGGAAGATTCTGTTTGAAGTTATGTGTGACGCTAGTGATCTTGCTATGGGTGCTGTTCTGGGACAACGAAAAGATAAGGTATTTCATTCCATCTACTACGCTAGTAAGGTCTTTACAAGTGCTCAAGTGAATTATAACGTAACTGAGAAAGAGTTACTAGCTGTTGTATATGCATTCGACAAATTTCGTTCCTATCTTCTTGGGGCGAAAGTTGTTGTTTTTACTGATCATTCTGCAATTAGATACCTTATGGAAAAGAAAGATGCTAAGCCGCGTTTAATCAGATGGGTGTTATTGTTGCAAGAGTTTCACTTAGAAATCCGAGATCGAAAGGGTTGTGATAATCAGGTTGCAGATCATCTGTCACGTCTTGAAGGTTCAGAGCTTAATAATGATCCTGAGTTGGTTCGAGAAGAGTTTCCTGATGAGAGTTTATTTTCTATACATGATGGTACTCTGTGGTATGCTGACATTGTGAATCTTATTGTGAGTGGTAACTTTCCTCAAGGAGCCACATCACAAGACAAGAAAAGATTGATCCATCGTGCTAAACAGTTCTTTTGGGAGGATCCCTTTCTCTACAAAATGTGTAGTGATCAAATGGTGAGAAGATGCATACCTGAGAAAGAGGCTTGGGCAGTGGTTGCGGGTTGTCATGATTCGCCATACGGAGGACACTTCAAAGGAGACCGCACAGCTGCTAAGGTACTACAATCCGGTTTTTATTGGCCTACTTTACATAAGGATTGTCATGAGTATGTTCAGAAGTGTCATAGATGCCAGTTTACTGGTAATATATCCAAGAGGGATGAGATGCCGCGTAATAATGTGCTTGAAGTTGAGATATTTGATGTGTGGGGTATTGATTTCATGGGTCCTTTTGTACCATCTAACGGAAATCTGTACATCCTACTAGCTGTTGATTACGTGTCTAAATGGGTAGAGGTTGTAGCTCTACCAACTAACGATTCGCGAGTAGTGATTAAATTCTTAAAATCACACATCTTTACTAGACATGGGACACCTCGAGTTATTATCAGTGATGGAGGTTCACACTTTGTGAACAAATATCTGAAGACAGTTCTAGAGAAGTATGGTGTGAGACATCGTGTGTCTACCGCGTATCATCCACAATCCAATGGTCAAGATGAGGTCTCTAATCGAGAGGTCAAATCTATTCTGGAAAAGACCGTTGGCCCTACACGAAAAGATTGGTCTATGAAGCTAGATGATGCATTGTGGGCATATCGTACTGCGTTCAAGACGCCTGTGGGTGCATCTCCGTATCGTATTGTTTATGGTAAGGCGTGTCACTTACCTCTTGAACTTGAAATGGGTGCCTATTGGGCAATTGCGGAGATGAATATGGATCCAACCTTAGCTGCGGAGAATCGTATGATGAAGCTAAATGAACTTGATGAGTTTCGATTACATGCTTATGAAAATGCGAAGCTTTACAAAGAGAACACGAAGAGGTGGCATGATAATCGCATTCGTGTAAAGACATTTGAAGTAGGACAGAAGGTCCTAAAGTACAACTCCAAGTTCAGTAATTATCCGGGGAAGTTGAGATCGAAGTGGTCTGGTCCTTACATTGTGACCAAAGTTACGCCTCATGGAGCTATCGAGATTGAGCATCCAACTGAACACCGCACCATTATGGTGAACGGTCATCGTTTGAAAATCTATCATGGAGGTGAGGATACTAATCGCATGGTGGATCCACATCCGGGAGAGGTCATGTACCTCCTCGAAGCTGAATAGATGCGAGAGGTAACCCGTCGAGCTTAACGACGTTAAACAAAAGCCATTTCATTGTATATTAGTTTATTGCTTTAAGTTTTTCAATTCCTAGTGTATAATTCTAAGTTAGTGTCGAGTAATAGTGTCTACTTTTAAAGAAATGAGAAGGGTATTGTGTTAATGGTACAGGAATCGAGTTTGGGGTGCTAGGAGAAATTTTTTGGAGAATTCAAGGCTGGCGCGGACTACCCCGCGGTGTACCCCCTATACCATAGGGATGTACCGCGCCCCAAAAACCCGTACCACGGGTCGCGCACCACGGGTCTTATCCAGAAGCAAGAAAAAAAGAAGCTGATAGCCGCGGTGCACCGCGCCCTATACCGCGCGCCCAAAACGCGTGCCACGGGGTATGTACCGCGGGTTTTTTGACGGAGCACGTGCGGACTACCCCATGCACCGCACCCCTGCACCGCAGGGCAAAAACGTGTGCCAAGGGGTGCTAGCACGGGTACAAGGCAGAAGCGAGAAAAATCACACCAGCAGTGCTGCGGTGTACCCCGCGGTATACCCCATGCACCGCAAGGATGCACCGCGCCAGGCGGTTTGTGAAGAGTTCAAAGCCCAATCAACTTCTAACCTTAAAGAGATAAACCCTAGCCTCTTCCACACGAATTTTCCAACTCCCAACCCTATAAAAACACCTTGAAGCTTGATTAAACCTCCACAACAAACACATTAACATCATCAAATCTCTCCTCCATCCTCCATAAACATAACCTCTTCATCAAATTCATCACAAAACACCATTAAACACAATCAAGATCATCAAGCTTTTAAGAGTTCTTCCAAGATTTGTCAAGAACCAACTTCCTTCATCCAATCCAAGCAAGAAACTCAAGATATACCAAGTTTTATTAACTTTATTCTATCCTTGGTATAACTTGAGTTTGGGGTCAATTCAACCATGACAAACAGAACAGATGTTTTGGATTACAAGAAGAGATGTTGTATCCTAGGGAAGAACAAGAATTTGCCTGGTTCTACACTTGAAAAGGCCATCAATCTTGATGAGCCTACTGAAGAAACACAAGAAGAAAAGGCACCTGCACCACCACAACACGGGAAATTAACAGCAAGGATGAAGGTACAATCAAAGCATAAAGAAAAGACACCAATCCTAGATCAAGGTTCTTCTTCCTCTTCTCTGAATGATTCTTACACACCCTAATGGGCTATCAAACATCAACAACAAATCAATCATCTAAGAAAACAAGTCATAGCACTTTGGGAGGAAATTGCCAAGATGAATTCAACAAGAGACAAGGTAACTTTGAACATGTATATTGATAATAATTCTTCTTCGGAGGAGGAGGACATGATGGATCTTTATGGCCAGGTACCCCGTTCTAATTCTTCTTCTTAATTGATGGTAGGCACTAGTTAGGTAGTTTAGTTTAATTTTATTGCTTTATTGAGTATTTTTCGAGTCGTGGGGACACGACTCACTTTTGAGTTTGGGGTGGGGTTCGTTGCCTCATCCCAATTTTTTGTGATTTACATGCTTTAATCTTAGGGTTGCGTGACTGTAGAGAATTTTAAATGCCCCCATCAAGCATGCTTTTTATGAATTAATGATAGAAAATAGTTGACTTTAGGAGTTAGTATGAAGCTGAACTTTAATTGCATGCGAATATGAGATAATTGATAGGAAAAATTAATGAACAATGCAAAAGAAGTAAACTTGTGCTTAAGGATAATGGGTGGTTTGTCAACGTGAGATCTAAATGAGTAGAGAACCCACTTAGGTATGAACTAGAGATAAATTGTGTAAATAAGAAGATGATAGAGGCAGTTCTTTGTTAGCCCTTTGAATCCTTTTTGGCTGTCTATCCCTGAATTAATTTTATCCTTCTTAGACAATTTTTAGCCTTTAAAGCCTTTCTTTCGTCGCCACATTATAAGCCAATTTCCCTTTAGATTATTAGGCATGACCATATGACCCGCACTTGAATCACGATCCTGAGACTTCCTGTCTTGAGCTTGAGTTTGGGGTGGTGGGTCCACCATATGGGAATTTACATTGGGTTGGGATTTTTTAGAGCTTATCAATTGTGCTCTTTCTATATTTTGATGATGATTCACAGGTTTATTGTATTGTAACCCTTTGCCGGGGTAATAGTGAATGGAAAAGAAGCTTCGAGCTCCAGTTATGAATAGGCATAACTATGAAAAATAGCATGATATCTCAACATAAAAATGAGAGTCATAGCTATAAGAAAAAACGAATGATTTGAAAAGAATATACATATTCGGACCGGCAAAGTGGAAATTTTTAGGTGAATCATCCTTAGTGCTTATTGGGTTAATTTGGGGACGCTAATTAAGCGCGTCAATTGGGTTGAGTGAGAACGTAATTCGAGTGTAAACTCAAGCTCTAGGACAGTTTTGTTGATGGTAAGTGAGGAGAGAGCCAAAAGCTCACTTCAAATTTACCAAATATACATACCATACCGTCCTTCAGCCTATGCTAAAACCGTAATGTCCTCGTGATTCCTATATGCACAGTGAGTTAATAGGGATTATGCTAAGTGGAGCGTTCAAAGCAAGTAAAGATCGAGGAACACCCTATAGCCACCATCTTGAGATAAGTATTAAGTGTAACCTTCTAGCATTGTGAAATTAATTTTGGATTGATATTGTTTTGTATTTGATTTTGCATGATAAGTATAGGTGTATATTAATTCCTAGATTAGACTATATGAAATTTGTTTTAAGCTTTGCTTTGGGATTATTTTCTAGATTCTACCTTCTGCGTTCACCTAAAAGATCCTTTGTTTTTATTTTACTTTGTCGGGACGACAAAGGTTTGAGTTTGGGGTCTTGATGTCTCCCGATTTGTTCTAATTATTAGCCCCTTGGAGACATCCTTTCAGGTGAATAAATGGCTAATTTGATAGACTTTTAGGCTTAATTGATCATATTACACTTTCTCCCCTTGGAAATTAACTATTTGCAGAATCTGAGCTTTTGTGCGTAGATTTGACTATTTTTAATGCAAAGTTAATTGGTTCTTGAATCTCATGAAAGACCAATCCAAGGAGAAAAAGTGAGAATAAAGTCTTAGTGTATTTTAGAGTGTTAGGAAATGATTTTGAGTCGAGTTTCTATTTTAGAGTGCACTTTCCTATTTCGATTTCTTGATTTATTGATTTATTCTTTTTAAGCATATGCGGTTTAATTATTTATTTAATGTGAAGCTTTAAAGAGATAAATGGTAATTACTTAGAGGCCAAGTCAAGATAAAGATGAAAGAAAAGAAGATTTACATGGAAATAAGAAGATTTAGGAAAGATTTATTCAAAAGAGGAAAAGATAAAGCTGCCTTTTGAAATCTGAAAATCCAGCCACGTTTTGGAGATTAAATCATAATAAAAGATTGGCTAGGATTCTGGACGAATGGTCTGCACCAATAGAAAGCTCTTTCCAAGACAAGCAGTTTCATATATTGGAACTTCTCAAACGGATAAGTATTGAAAAAGATAGAGCTACGAATTTGAGAATCCTTGACTTGTCTTCCACTCCAAGCAAATTCGACCTAGGGTCTTCCAACACCTATAAATACACCCCTTAACCTCCTACTTCACACACTTCATAGAATTACACAAGAGGCTTAAGATTTTCAAGTCAGAGCAAGAAGGCAAGGAGAAGCTAGTGCTGGAGGAGTCATGTTCTTCCATCATCAGTCATCTTAACCTTTAGGTTCTTTATTTTCTTTCTGTAATTCGAAACTATGAATTCCTTTATTTTAATTTTAGTTTTCCATTCCGTTATGAACTAATTTCTTTAGTACTTGAGAATCGCTATATGGGTTGAACTTAATTCTGTTTAATTTATGTTTTCTGAATTTGGGATTTAATAGTTTAAATTAGATTAGGTATTTTGTGTTGACTATTATTTTGTTTTAATTACTAATTTTGAAGTCATGAATCAAACTTAGATCATAGTAATTAGGCTATTCCATATAGTGGCGTATGGATCACCTTGACGGGGGGTTTAATTACAGACTTAGATAATAGACGCATAGTATCTGTTATTGACCTTGACAGGCTTAACTAACCATGCAGCCAATGAGGTAAATTATTATTCATCTGAAAGTAGCTTATATTCACCCTGACGTGGTTTGTAATACCGTAGAATAGCTCTTAGGTCCACCCTGACGGGGGCTAGGAGATATTAGAGTCCCGACTAGCATAATAATACCAGTTTAGCCCTTAAACAGAAGCATGAATTAGATAGGTTAGGTGAAACCCTTGCGAGGATCAAGTACTCTTTCTCATCTGAAGTTTAAGTCTCTTTTATTTGCTTTCTTTTATTTACGTAATTTATTTTCTTGCATTTTAATTTATAAAACCAAACAAAAATCTTTACTTTATTTTTCTGTTAAGCAATTATTCTTACTTATCGATTAATACCTGAGTTGTGCCTAATCCGTCCCTGCGAACGAACACGATTTATCGAATATTACTTGGACAACCGTACACTTGCGGTGATTGTGGTTCCTTTACTTTCGCATTAATTTTATAACACACCAGGACCCACCATCAAGCAATGCTTAAACATGCTAACAGTCAATACTTTAGTCCCCATATCAGCTGGATTTTCTTCAGTTGGGATTTTACACATTTTAATATCCTCAGAACCAAGCCAATTTCGATTAAAGTGAAATTTTACATCCACATGTTTAGTTCTTTCATGATAAACTGGATTTTTGCTCAAGAATATAGCACTTTGATTGTCACTATATATGGTAACAAATGACTTAGTAAATCTCAACTTTATTGTCAAACCATGTAACCAAATACTTTCTGTAAAATAATCACATATAGCTACATATTTAGATTGTGTAGTAGATAATGCAACCAAAGGCTGCAATTGAGATTTCCAAGTGATACAGTTTCCACCAAGTGAGAAACAGTAAGAAGTAGTTGACTCCCTACTATCTCTATCACTAGAAAAGTCTGCATCTACATATCCTACTAGCTGAAAAGGTATATTCCAGTTACCATAACACAATCCAACCTCTAAAGTACTGTTAACATATGATACAACCCATTTCAAAGCATGCCAGTGTTCAAGTCTAGGATTGGACATATATCTACTTAGTAAGGATATTGCATAAGCTAAGTCAGGCCTTGTACTAATCATGACAAACATAAGAGATCCTATAACATTAGAGTATGGCACATAACTCATTTTCACTTTCTCAGTAGCAGTTTTAGGACATTGATTCTTACTAAGGATAAAATGACCAGCTAAGGGCATATCAACATGCTTACCACTCAAATTCCCATATTTTTCAACTAACTTCTGCAAATATGGTTTTTGATGGAGTTTAAGAGAGCATACCTTTCTATCTCTTTCAATACAAATACCAAGTATCTTTTTAGCATGTCCCAAATCCTTCATATCAAACTCAGAACTAAGATCAGACTTAAGTTTGTTAATTCTCTACACTAAATTACTGATTAAAAACATATCATCCACATATAGTAAAATGAAGAGCATAGTATTAGACTCAAAACTCATGTATAGACAATTATCATATTCACTTCTCTTAAAACCAAGACTTAAAACAAAAGTATCAAATCTTTTATACCATTGTCGAGGAGATTGTTTCAAGCCATAAAGTGATTTTTTTAAGTAAACGCACATAGTCAGAATGTTTTGAGTCAACAAATCCTTCAGGTTGATGCATATATATATATTTTCATCAAGTTCACCATGTAAGAATGTTGTTTTAACATATAATTGTTCCAGTTCAAGGTCATAACATGCAACATATGCAAGCATCATTCTTATATTTTTAAATTTAACTACTGGAGAAAAAATCTCATGGAAATCTATCTGTTCTCTGTGTGTGTATCCTTTAGCAACTAATCTAGCCTTAAACCTAGGTGGATCATTCTCATTTACCCCTTCTTTAAGTTTAAATAGACATCTACATTCAATGATCTTACCGTCTATAGGTGGTTTAATTAAAACCCAAGTTTTGTTAACATTCAGTGAGTTGATTTCTTCTTTCATAGCTTTTATCCAACTATCTTTATATTTTGATTTAATAGCTTCACTATAAGACTCAGGTTCAGCCTTACTTACCTCAGAAGCTGCAATTAAAGCAGTATATACTAGTTCTGCATATGAATATCTTGAAGAGGGTCTAGGCTCTCTTATTTCTCTATCTCTAGTTAACTGATAGTTGGTTGAGCTTTCTTGAAGTGACTCCTGAGGAGTCTCAGTCTCAGTGTTATGCACAGTTTTGGCTGGCTGCTCTGGGTTCTGGACTCCTTCAGTGTCATCTCCATTTGCTGAATCAGGTTGACTCTGGTCAACTTCATCATTTCCAGCAGTTGATAGTGGCTCCACCTCAATTGTAACATTCTCAGGTACACTTTCAGTCTCAGTGGAATCATTTCCTGAAATCACAAAATCCTTCTTGCAAGGGAAATTAGTTTCATCAAAAATTACATCTCTACTGATAATAATTTTTATCCCCCTTGAACTTTTATCCCACAATCTATAGCCTTTAGTACCATGCATTGTTTGATATCCCAAAAAACACATTTAATGGATCTAGGGTCTAATTTTCCTTCCCTATTATGAGCATATGCAGCACAACCAAAAATTTGCAAATCAGATAAATCAGGTTTTTTATTATTCCAAAGTTCCATAGGACATTTCATATTAATGGATCTAATTGGGCTTCTATTTATGAGATAATTGGCAGTATATAAGGCTTCACCCCAAAAAGATTTAGGCATACCAGAGGTGAATAATAAGCATCTAACTTTTTCTAATAAAGTTCTATTCATACGTTCAGCAAAACCATTTTGTTGTGGTGTTTTTCTAACAGTTCTATGCCTTAATATACCACGCATTTTACAGAAATTATCAAACTGTTCATTACAAAATTCAAGTCCATTATCAGTTCTAAAGGTTTTGACATGTTTACCAGTTTGATTTTCATGTAATATAAGCCATTAGTTTATAGTGTTAAAGGTATCACTTTTATTTTTCAACAAGAAAGTCCAAACACGCCTAAAATAATCATCAACTAGGGACAGGAAATATTTTCTACCTCCATGTGTTTCATATTTATAGGACCCCACAAATCAGCATGTATATATTCAAGTACATATTTAGACATATGAACACTCACATTAAACTTCATTCTGTGTTGTTTAGCTAACACACAAGGCTCGCAAAAAGAAAGAAAAGAGATAATATCCTTACCCAACATTCCATCTTTACTTAGCACATTCAAGCCTAATTGGCTCATATGGCCAAGTTTCAAATGCCATTTTACTGTGGCTGCATTCTCAATGTTAGTATTAACTGAATTCAAATCATTTTTAATACACATACCATCAAGTATATATAATCCAGACATTTTATTTCCACACAGAACAAGTTTATCATTTTTAAACACATTTATCACACCATTTGGAACTTTATAAACACACCCTAAGTCATCTAAAACACCTAATGAGATAAGGTTTCTTTTTAGATCAGGTATCCATCTAACATCAGTAAGGGTCACCAATTTTCCATTATTAAGTCTCAAATTAATTTTTCCAATACCAGTTACCTGACATGTATGATTATTTCCCATATAAACAGTTTCAGTATTTGACTCAATTAAATCCACAAACCAATCTTTAGTTGGACTCATGTGAAAGGTACAACCTGAATCTAAAATCCAATTAGACTTATAAGCAATGTCAGATACATTTAGGACTTCACAAGTATTATCATTCTTATGGGGCATACATGCAATATTGGTTTCATTAATATTATTGTTATTCTTGTTCTTAAGCGTATAGCAATTCTTCTTAATATGGCCAGGTTTTCCACAATGGTAGCATTTACGAGTTTCTTTATTCTTATTTCCCTTATACTTTTTCTTGTTCTTAGTAGTTGTAACATGCTCATGAGTTTCATGTTTATGGTTCACAAATAGGTTATTTCCAACACGTTTAATATTCTTTAATTCAAGTTCTCTAGTTTTCAGAGAGGCAACTATTTGATCAAATGTAGGAATCACAGTGGAATATTGAAACGCGTCTTTTACTACTTGATAAGAGTCAGGTATAGCATTTAAAAGAATCATACACTTTGAGGTATCGTCTAAAGCCATTTCAGAACCTTTCAAAACCAAATTAAGTTTTAAAAACTCACCAACATTTTCATCAATAGTTTTTGAAGAATCCATTTTATACGAAAACAAATTTCCTATCAAGAAAGCCAAATTGGGAGCTGATTGAGAAAAGTAAAGAGATTCTAGCTTACCCCATAAATCAAGTGCGGTATCTGTTCCATCTACCTTTCGTATAACATTGTCAGAGAGATTTAAGAACAAGAGATTATACGCTTCTTCACTGATTTCATTAATTCTTTTTAAGGATTCCTCAGACCACTTTTCAAGATCAGGCTCGAGAGCATTTATGACCTTGTTATGTGAAAGTAACACTCGCATTTTCTTCTTCCATACACTGAAATCACCTTTTCCATCGAAGACCGATATTTCAAACCGTGTTGTTGCCATTCCTTATCACTGTATATAAGAAACAAGAAGAACAACACATGCAACAAACTATTAGTGTAACGCCCTGAAAGGTTATTCTAGTATTGGTCCTTATTCCTTAGAAAAATTTAGTTTAATGTGCAATTACAGGATCAGCAAATTCAACAGTTTCAGTTTCCTACTAACTTTACTATTATTATTCACTTCATTTTACTCCCCCTAAACAACTAGATTTTAAGTTGGCGATAACAAATGATAGATAAAAAAAATCAGGTAAACGAAATGTATTAATTAGTGTTTTACTTTCTTATTAATTACCTAGTTGTGCAAGCAGTCCTTTAAGTTAATTAATAATAAACACAACATTATTTTTCAGCATCTAACTAAAGGGATGGCTAACATTAAATTACTCAGTAATTGAAGAGAACTTAAAACATAAACAAAAGGTAAATCTCATACAACAGGGCATGTAATTAATACAAATTAGGTCTTGCATTCTTAGAGCTTCGTTCGCGCATGTAAATAAATAATGTAGTATTTAATATTTCTAATTTGCTCATTTGGTCCTTGTTTTATGCACTACAGTCAAATAAATGTATGGGGTTATACTTACTTGATTCTGGAATAATAGCTATGTGATATGTATTAGTAAATTCACTGTCTTTAACTCTATGTTACAAAAGAATTACATAAAATACATTTACAGATACTAAGAACTTTATGCAATAAACTAGAATCTGGGATGAGAAAGAACTAATAACTTGAATATACAATAGTGACTTAAATATTTTACACAAAATACGATCAGCCAGATCGTTAATAAGTTCACAGCTATATAAATTTTTACAGAAAAGACAAAAGACAGGTGTTAACAAGATCCCAACTAGACTGGAATACTATGTACAATGCTAGAACCGAAAAGGAGCGGTAAGCTCATTTCGGGCTATACAATAAGTCCTAACAACAAATCCAGCTAGCTTTTGTAACCCAAACTTTAATCATACCTGTCCTCCAAAATCTCCACCTGTGACGTTTTAAAATAACGTGATGAGCTATAAGGCTCAGTGAGTATGTGAGAAGGTGAGTTTTGAAAATAGTTCCATTTTATCTATAAGTAATATCAATCTAATGTATGACAAATAAGAATGTTCAAGAATAACACTGAATCACAATAGTAATTAACCACATAATTAATTACACAGTAAGGATACAGTACTCCTCGTTGAAAGAGGCTCCTTATATCTCCCGCCATCGATCTCATCTCAACCCGTTATATCACCCACTGGTTGTAACCCAGTTACACCGATCCTACGACCCTATGGCCATGGGACTCTCCGCCCATGCACCGAAAGGGAATAGATCATAATGATCTTATCATTCCTGGCAAGCCCGCCGCCGCCCAGGGTGATAAGATATCACCATGTCGAAGCAATCACAAATATAGTACACAAGGACTAACATCATGCATCTCATTAGCAATTAACAGATAAATAAGTATTATTGATAAACGACGAAGTAGGCCGTTTACCTACAATACAAATTATGCATATTACAATAATTGTTACTCAAATAATGCAGACATAAAGTCTCGTAATTGAAATATAAAACTACTGTATCATAAAAACCAGGTTAACAAACAATTGCAAGTCACAATATAGTTGTGATTATATCCTAAACTATTTTACCCTATGATCATTAAAAACTAATTTCTTCTTATTGTTCAGCTTAAGACCTAAATTCATATTTAAACCCACTTATCCCCTGTAATTTTTCATGATTATTCTTCTATTACTCTTAGTTCCTAATTTATACCACTGAATACCTAATCCAGTGGACAATAATAGTAATTATAATTATTATCCAATACAGCATATTTAATTGATTAACAGAACACAAGAAATCAAAAAAATCTCACCTGATTAAAAGAAAAGTTGTACAAATTCTTCTTACTGATTATCTAGGGTTCTTTTGTATACCCTTAAATTTTTTTCTCTATCCTCTATCTTCGATAATATTAAGTATGTGTTTTAAGAGGGGTAAACAAACGCCTGCACCTGCTATTTGCAAGGATGAGCTGTGCGTTGTTGTTTCTATCCTTTTGTCCTAATGCTAAAAGTGGATAAGTTATTAAGCAAGTAATCCCCCCTCAACTAATAATTATTATACTTAGACCCCAAAGAAAAACTAGCTTAAAATATTAATTATCAAAATTACACTCAAGACCCCCCAAAACTATAAATAGCTTTTATTTGACTCTCTAATCTAACTAACTAGCAATTTAGGTTTTTCTGGGCTTCACACTCTCCCCCACTTAAAATAATTTCGTCCCCGAAATATCTACCTGGCTTTGGAAATAGGTCAGGATATCTGAGTTGTATCTCTTCTTGCCTTTCCCATATAGCTTCTTCAATTCCACGATGCTTCCATAACACCTTTACCAACGGAATCTTCTTTGTGCGAAGTTCTTGCAATTTGTGATCCAGAATTCTAATCGGTCTCTCTTCGTAAATTAAGTCGTCTCGCAACTCTAAAGATTCAGGTTCTAATACATGTAACGGATCTGAATTATACTTCTTTAACACTGCGACGTGGAAAACGGGATGAATCTTAGCCAAATTTGGTGGCAGGGATAATCTATAAGCGACTTGGCCAATCCTTTCTGTAATTTCAAACGGTCCCACATATCTCGGGCTTAATATGCCCCCTTTACCATGTCGTATAATTCCCTTACGTGGTGATATTTTTAAAAATACATAATCTCCAATTTTGAACTCTAAATCTTTCCTTCTTTTATCGGCGTAATTTTTCTGTTGACTCTGGGCTGTAAGCATCCTTTTCCGGATTAGGCGAACTTTCTCAATCATTTCAAGATGCTCAGGTAAAAAATCAGTGGATATAATCTTCATTTCACCAACTTGATCCCAATATAAAGGAGATCGGCACCTGCGGCCGTAAAGTGCTTCGTATGGGGCCATACCAATAGTTGATTGATAGTTATTGTTGTATGCGAACTCGGCAAAAGATAGATGCTTCTCCCAGCTTCCTCCAAAGTCCATTACGCATGCACACAATAAATCTTCAAGAATCTGAATTGTTCTTTCAGACTGGCCATCGGTCTGAGGATGTGACGATGTACTAAAGTTCAACTTAGTGCCAAGTGCTACCTGAAGTTGTTTCCAAAATCTGGATGTGAATCTTGGATCTCTGTTGGAGACTATACTACTCGGCACACCACGCAATCTTACGATGTTAGAGATGTACTTCTCAGCTAGTTTCTCGAGAGATTCCTTCTTGTTCATGGCTATAAAATGAGACGTCTTAGTTAACCGATCTACCACTACCCATATTGCATCGATCCCATGAGGTGTTCTTGGCAAATCTGTGACGAAGTCCATGGTTACATGTTCCCATTTCCACTCAGGTATAGATAATGGTTGAAGTAACCCGATGGACGCTGGTGCTCGGCTTTAACTCGTTGACAAGTGAGACATCTCGATACGAACTCAGCAATTTCCATTTTCATGTTATTCCACCAGAAACTTTTCCGTAAATCCTGATACATTTTATTTTCTCCTGGATGGATTGTATATCTTGAGTTATGAGCTTCTTGGAGTATTTCAGTTTTTAACTTCGGTTCAGCAGGAACACAAATTCTATTTTGAAAACGTAATATACCATCTTCCCCCAATTTAAAGTCTGGTTTACCTGGTTCCATTCGCCCCATCATCTTTTGAAGGTACTCGTCACTTTGTTGAAGTTCTCGAATCTGAGATAATATGACGGGTTTCACTTGTAAATTTGCAAACAAAATTCCCGTCTGAATTGGATTTGGTTTCCAAAAACTTACTTCCTCCAGTAGCTCCCATTCCTTGACAACCAACTCTGCAATACTTGCTTTCCGGCTTAGCGCATCTGCCACAACATTAGCTTTTCCTGGAAGGTAACTAATTGTGCACTTGTAATCATTTAAGAGTTCCATCCATCGTCTTTGTCTCATATTTAACTCCTTTTGAGAGAATAAGTATTTCAAGCTCTTGTGGTCCGTAAATATTTCAAATACAGTTCCCCAAAGATAATGCCTCCATTTCTTCAAAGCAAACACAATGGCAGCCAACTCCATATCGTGTGTCGGGTAATTTTGCTCGTACGGTTTTAACTTTCGTGAGGCATAGGCAATTACTCTCCCATTTTGCATTAATACACACCCGAGACCTTCTTTCGATGCGTCACTATAAACCACAAAATTTTCAGTTCCATCAGGTAATGCAAGAATTGGTGCAGTAGTCAATCTTTTCTTCAAATCCTGGAAGCTTTTTTCACATTTTTCATCCCAGGTAAATTTAATCTTTTTTTGTGTAAGCTTTATAAGAGGTCCAGCAATCTTCGAGAAATCTTTCACAAATCGACGATAGTATCCCGCCAGTCCAAGAAAACTCCGTATCTCTGTGACATTTTCTAGTTGTTTCCACGCTAAAACTGATTCTACTTTCCTCGGATCCACACTGAGGCCTTGTCTTGATATTACATGGCCTAAAAAGGAAACTTCCTGCAACCAAAACTCACATTTGCTAAACTTTGCATACAACGGATTTTTTCTCAGTAATTGGAGAACTTGATGTAAGTGTTGTTGATGTTCGGCTTCGGTCTTTGAATAAATAAGAATATCGTCGATAAATATCACAACAAACTGATCAAGAAACGGCCTAAATATATGGTGCATTAAGTCCATGAAGGCAGCAGGAGCATTCGTCAATCCAAACGACATGACCATAAATTCATAATGACCATAACGGGTTCTAAAAGCTGTCTTTGGAATGTCATCTTTCCGGATTCGAAGTTGATAATACCCTTGTCGCAAATCAAATTTAGAATAAAGTTGAGCCCCCTGCAGCTGATAAAATAATTCATCGATGTGCGGCAACGGATATTTATTCTTGATGGTCATTTGGTTGATCCCTCGATAATCGACACATAATCGTAACGTACGGTCTTTTTTCTTCACAAACAAAACTGGCGCACCCCAAGGAGATGAGCTTGGTTGAATAAATCCTTTCTCCAATGAATCCTGTAATTGCATTTTGAGTTCTTTAAGTTCGGTAGTAGCCATTCGATAAGGAGCTCTCGATATAGGTGTTGTTCCCGACTGTAATTCAATCACAAATTCTATCTCTCTTTCAGGTGGTAACGTAGTCAATTCTTCTGGAAAAACATCTGGATACTCTTTAACTACTGGGACTTCATGTAGTTTCAACTTATCATCATTGTTGTTGATTAAATAAGCGAGATACCCCACACATCCTTGTTGAATTAACCTTGATGTTTTAATCGCGGAAATAAACGATATCCTCGGCAATGTTTTATCCCCGAATAATTCCACGACTGGTCTTCCTGGAATGCAGAACTTGACTTTCTTAGAGCGGCAATCTAAATTACTGTGATGTTTTTCAAGCCAATCCATTCCTAAAATAATTTCATACCCTTGGATAGGAAGTAAGATAAGATCAACCGGAAAGTTCTGACCCCCAATAATTACCTCACACGCCTTACAAACTGAATCTGTTATAAAATTAGTGCCCATAGGTGTACTAACTTCAAGCATATAAGGTAGCTTATCAATTAATTTATCAGTACGATGCAAACAAGGTGGTGAAATAAATGAATGTGTTGCTCCAAGATCAATTAATATTTTACATAGTTGGTTTAGAATTGAGAGATTACCTTCTACAATAGTGGTTGCATCAGGCAACTCATTTTGATCGATGGCGTACATTTGACCTTGAGAACGTGGTTTGGAATTATTTGCTACTGGTTTCCCTTGAGTTCCCTTACTTTGAATGTTCTGATACTTCGGACAGTCTTTAACCATATGTTTATCGCTACCACAACCTGTACGATTTCCAGATTTCCTCCAACAATTTTCTTGTAAATGTCCACTTCGATCACAATAAGAGCAATGTTGTCTAACTTTATTATTCGAGGAGCCACTGTGGTTTCCCTTTACATTATTTGTTTTGTTCGAATTTTGCTTTGGTTGCCATTGCGATGGGAAAGGCCTCTTATTTCGTCCACTCATGTACCTCACTGATTCTCCCTTCCTTCTTTCAACACGACAAGCTGCCTCAATTGCTTCAGAATATGTAGTAAACTGAAATGGTGCAAGGCTGTCTTGAATTTCTGATCGAAGGCCCTTGGTAAATCGCCTAATTCTTTTTCCTTCAGTTTGAACCATCTTTGGAGCAAATTGTGATAGCTTATTGAAACGAGCTTCATACCGAGCTACTGTCATATCTCCTTGTCTGAGGGAAATAAACTCTTCTTCGCGCTTTTCTCAGACAATTTGAGGGATAAATTTGTCCTTGAATTCTCGTACGAAATTTGCCCAAGTTGGTTCAGTATGATCACGATCCCATATCAGTTTCACGGTCCTCCACCAATGTCGAGCAGCATCTTCTAATATAAACACAGCAAATGTAAGTTTCTTGCCATCTGGATAATTCAATGCATTGTAAATATTTTCGACCCCATCAAGCCAAGACTCTGCCTTCTCATCATCTGGTTCTCCTCTAAAAGTTGGTGGCCGATATTTCAAGAAGCGTTCTAGCATGTATCCATCATTGTTTCTATTCGGATCTTGCAAATTATCACCATCATTAACATTCGGCACTTGCCTTGCTTGACGTTCCAATAAAGCAGCCATTCTATCCAATGCTGTCGCGACACGGTCCAATACTTGTTCTGTAACAGGTGGTGTCTCTGCTATTTCAGGTTCAGGTATATTTCTACGACGCCTGTCTCTTCCTCTAGGTGGTGGTTCTGCCATCTGATTACACTAAGATATAAACGTATATACTTTGTAACTCATATCTCGAAGCCAAAACTTTATCACAGTAAAATTATGTCTGACATATATTATTTTACAAGCTAAACACTTAGAATTCATCTACTGACCTACAAACACATTTTACCTACAGACCGAGGAACATATCCCGGCTACACTTAAAATAAAAAAATTCAAGCTCTGATACCACTTAATTGTAACGCCCTGACAGGTTATTCTAGTATTGATCCTTATTCCTTAGAAAAATTTAGTTTAATGTGCAATTACAGGATCAGCAAATTCAACAGTTTCAGTTTCCTACTAACTTTACTATTATTATTGACTTCATTTTACTCCCCCTAAACAACTAGATTTTAAGTTGGCGATAACAAATGATAGATAAAAAAAATCAGGTAAATGAAATGTATTAATTAGTGTTTTACTTTCTTATTAATTACCTAGTTGTGCAAGCAGTCCTTTAAGTTAATTAATAATAAACACAACATTATTTTTCAGCATCTAACTAAAGGGATGGATAACATTAAATTACTCAGTAATTGAAGAGAACTTAAAACATAAACAAAAGGTAAATCTCATACAACAGGGCATGTAATTAATACAAATTAGCTCTTGCATTCTTAGAGCTTCGTTCGCGCATGTAAATAAATAATGTAGTATTTAATATTTCTAATTTGCTCATTTGGTCCTTGTATTATGCACTACAGTCAAATAAATGTATGGGGTTATACTTACTTGATTCTGGAATAATAGCTATGTGATATGTATTAGTAAATTCACTGTCTTTAACTCTATGTTACAAAAGAATTACATAAAATACATTTACAGAAACTAAGAACTTTATGCAATAAACTTGAATCTGGGATGAGAAAGAACTAATAACTTGAATATACAACAGTGACTTAAATATTTTACACAAAATACGATCAGCCAGATCATTAATAAGTTCACATCTATATAAATTTTTATAGAAAAGACAAAAGACAGATGTTAACAAGATCCCAACTAGACTGGAATACTATGTACAATGCTAGAACCGAAAAGGAGCGGTAAGCTCATTTCGGGCTATACAATAAGTCCTAACAAAAGTAATATTACAAGACTCCTATCACAAATCCAGCTAGCTTTTATAACCCAAACTTTAATCATACCTGTCCTCCAAAATCTCCACCTGTGACGTTTTAAAATAACGTGATGAGCTATAAGGTTCAGTGAGTATGTGAGAACGTGAGTTTTGAAAATAGTTCCATTTTATCTATAAGTAATATCAATCTAATGTATGACAAATAAGAATGTTCAAGAATAACACTGAATCACAATAGTAATAAACCACATAATTAATTACACAGTAAGGATACAGTACTCCTCGTTGAAAGAGGCTCCTTATATCTCCCGCCATCGATCTCATCTCAACCACTTATATCACCCACTGCCCAGTTACACCGATCCTATGACCCTATGGCCATGGGATTCTCCGCCCATGCACCGAAAGGGAATAGATCATGATGATCTTATCATTCCTGGTAAGCCCGCCGCCGCCCAGGGTGATAAGATATCACCATGTCGAAGCAATCACAAATATAGTACACAAGGACTAACATCATGCATCTCATTAGCAATTAACAGATAAATAAGTATTATTGATAAACGACGAAGTAGGCCGTTTACCTACAATACAAATTATGCATATTACAATAATTGTTACTCAAATAATGCAGACATAAAGTCTCGTAATTGAAATATAAAACTATTGTATCATAAAAACCAGGTTAACAAACAATTGCAAGTCACAATATAGTTGTTATTATATCCTAAACTATTTTACCCTATGATCATTACATCCTAATTTCTTCTTATTGTTCAGCTTAAGCCCTAAATTCATATTTAAACCCACTTTATCCCCTGTAATTTTTCATGATTATTCTTCTATTACTCTTAGTTCCTAATTTATACCACTGAATAACTAATCCAGTGGACAATAATAGTAATTATAATTATTATCCAGTACAGCATATTTAATTGATTAACAGAACACAAGAAATCAAAAAAATCTCACCTGATTAAAAGAAAAGTTGTACAAATTCTTCTTACTGATTAGCTAGGGTTCTTTTGTATATCCTTAAATTTTTCTTCTCTATCCTCTATCTTCTATAATATTAAGTATGTGTTTTAAGACGGGTAAACAAACGCCAGCACCTGCTATTTGCAAGGATGAGCTGTGCGTTGTTGTTTCTATCCTTTTGTCCTAATGCTAAAAGTGGATAAGTTATTAAGCAAGTAATCCCCCCTCAACTAATAATTATTATACTTAGACCCCAAAGAAAAACTAGCTTAAAATATTAATTATCAAATTTACACTCAAGCCCCCCCAAAACTATAAATAGCTTTTATTTGACTCTCTAATCTAACTAACTAGCAATTTAGGTTTTTCTGGGCTTCACAATTAGGGTTAATTAATACGAAAAACCCTAGAAATTTTTATTCTAGGATAATCAAGTTTCGAAAACCCTTAATGCTTTTAGATCCGTGAGTTACCGTACAAGATAATGAACTTATACTGTTATGAAAAGATTTTTAGAAAAATTACACCGCCAAAACACATATTTGTGAATATTAGAAACAAATCTTTTCTTAAAACGTTTTTAAAGAATAATAGAACAAAGCTCTGATACCACTGTTGTAAACTCGCTTAGAAAAATGTTTAATCTTTGGCGAAAAATAGATCAGAATGATCTAAGGTTGAAAACTAAATCATACCCAGAAAAGAAAAATGCAGAAATTAAAGAACACAAGGATATATCGTGGTTAAGCAATAAATGCCTACATCCACGTTGAAGCCACCCTCAGATGATGCTTCACACACTATTAGAACACGATTACAACTTCAGATCTGTTTCACAGTACAAATTACAAGAATAGAACACCTTCAGAATTTCAGCGTGAAACCCTAAGAATACAATCGAGAAATCTACTCAATATTCAAGCAATACACTTGATCTATCTATTCTAATTAACAATCTTTATATATTAGATTGTTAATGTACAAGAAACCCTAAAACCTTTCTGAAGAAGATGAGAGAGAACGGAGAGAAGAGGTCAAAAGAACCGAAGTGAAGTCTGACCAAGTATGAAGACTTGGAGTATTTATATGAGTGCTGAAAGGGTTTTAATCTGAGCCGTTCAAGATCATTATTCATCAACGCGTAGGAATGAGCCACGACAGTTAAGTCGGTGCAAATAAATACCCACTCAAGTAAATAACCACAAAGCTGAAGTGTAAGTCCACAAAAGCTGCCAACTCATCTTTGACCATTCAACTTTAACTTTACAATATATCAACAAATCTTCATATCAATAATGCACATTGATATCATATTTTTCATGAAATAATCATGTAAACTGACTCGTACTATTTATATATTTCCAAAAAAAATACACATTGACATAACTAATTAACATTAGTTTAATTGGACAAAAATAGGCGTAAACTGGTACTAACTACATAGATTATTAAAAAAATATCGTAATTTAGCATGTCAAGATGTTATGAAGACCAAAATGTACATGTTTAAAAACAAGTTCAACCTTATAATTCAAAACTGTTGAGCAAGTAGTATGATAAGTAGTGTTTCACAGATCAACATTGCCTTTTGCACAACTTTATTTGCTTTGAATAAGAAAGCATCCATATCACGAAATTGGGGACCTTAAAAATCATATATCCTTACAAAAACTATACAACTAAAGCAACAAGCAAGAGCATTTTGATCTACATAGTTGGAAAAGTACTGATTATCTAAAAAAGTAAATACTACTACATTTTCTATCTCTAGTATAATTAACTATAACAATAGTTCATTAGTGATGTGCCACACATGTCATCGCTATTGGGGTGTTAAAAAAATTAAATAAAACAATAGAGACGAAATTTTTTGTTGCTAATAATAAATATAATTAGCGACGACATTAATCCATCGCTAGTTAGAGGTTGTCAGTGAAAATTATTGGTTAGTGGTTCTCTAATTCAATCAAAGTACGCCCCATGGTTAAGAATGGTCGTCCCAAAATGATTGACACATTCTTATCTATGTCGTAGTCAAGAATAATGAAATCACACAAAAATATAAGGTTACCTACCTTGACGAGTACATCTTCAATTTGTTCCTCAGGATGGGAAATCTTCATGTCTGTCATTTGCAACGTCATCGTGGTGGCTTTTGCTTTCCCAACATTCAACTTCTCAAATATTGACTTGGGCATCAAATTAATACTTTCTCCCAAGTAACACAAAGCTTTCCTAGTCCATCTCTCACCAATAGAAATTATAATGTTAAAACTTTTGGGATTCTTTAGTTTTGGAGGCAACTTGCTATGGCATATCATGCTACACTCCTCTGGTAGACCGGTCATCTCTCCCTAAAAATACGTATGTTTGTTGGAAAGTACCTCCTTTATAAACTTTAGATACTTTGGCATCCCTTGAATGACTTCCACAAACGTCAAATTGATGTGCAACTTCTTCACCATGTCTATGAACTTCTTGTATTCTTTATCATTGTATTATCTTGGACACGTGAAGAAAATATGGGGGAGGACGATTCTCACTAACAATTTATTTCTTCTTTTTCTGAGCCAACAGTATCTTTGAACATTCTCTTTCACGATCACCGGCTCATTCACCTCTTCTTCAACATCCTCTACAACTTCTTCTACTTCTTTAGGCTTAGACTTTGACTCTTTCTCTTTCATCTTTGAAAAATATTGGGAAAATTTTTCCCACTTCTCAACACTATCACATTACACTTCTCATTATTCTATGGGTTATGTATTGCTTAGTAATTGACCTTGTGGCCTCATATTAAGAAGATTAGAAATATAGGGTACCACGGGTTCAAGCATTTTTAGTGCCCTAAAGTGTTCATTCATTCTTTCATTATTGGTCTTTCATTATTGGACTTCCACATCTCTTGATTGGACTCCAAATTCTCTTGAGTCATCGTCATGAATGAGCTTAAAGTTTGAACAATATCATTTTATGTACCTTCTTATGGATATTTAGGTAGTGCTTTTTGCACGAGACTCTTAGAATGAGCGTCTTGAACGGGCCTCCTTGGAATTGATTTTGAGGTCTTTGCTGAAAATTTTGTCCTTGAGGGCGTTGTGGATAATTTCCTAGTTTTTTCGCTCCATTAGGATTTGACCAATTGAATCTGGGATGATTTCTATTAAGCTACATATAACCATGACCACCACCATAGTGGTTACCTCTATTCAACATGAAGGCAACATATTCTTGGTTACTTTGATACTCCTTCACAACATGATCATTAACACCACAATTAGAACACCCAAAGGATTCTTGAACAACTTTCACTTCTTTTTGCTTATTTTGGAATCCTTCCTTTACAACCATATCCAATTTCTTCATTTGACTCTCCAAGGTAGAGAGTTTGACATCTATCACACTATCATTCTTAACATGTAACACACCTCTATTTGCTGGTGTCACTAGCCAACTCCTTTCAGTATCAATAAACTTCTGCAATGCTTGTATGGCCTGAACAAGATTCATTGACACAAAACCACCACCACCAAAATTATATACTCGTAGCCTTGCATTTCCGTCAAGCACTTTATAAAACATGGGGAGTTGCATTAGAGGAGTGTACCCATGAAGTGGGCACTTCACTAACTATTGTTGAATCTAGTCCATGTCTCCCCTAAGGTCTCTTCTACATTTTGGTTGAAGTTTGCAAGCTCAACTTGGTCTTTCATCCTCATATTATGCGGGTAGAAGTGATCGAAAAACCTTCCTTGAAGTGAATCCCAATCAGGGATAGATTCATATGGTTGTCTATCTAGCCACTCACTCGCACCTCTAGTTAAGAATAACTGGAACATGAAGTAGTATATTTGTTCCCTTGTAACGTCTTGGGTAATGTAGGTGTCACATATCTGCATGAACTCTTGGATAGCACGAAACGGGTCTTAGTGGACGGCACCACTATAATTTCCATAGCTAAGGAATTGATTTAACATACCCATATCGGGCTTAAAACGCATGGCTTAAATAGTTGAATGGTAAATCCCCAAAGGTTGAACACAAAAAGGCACTCCCGTCTCAGGGATGCCTTGCACTGGGTGATTAGCTCCACTTGGTGGAATGGATCCATTCAAGTTCGCTCCATGCGGAATATTATTTTGAACTCCCTCAAGTGGATTATCTCATTGAGGTTGGTTCACTTGATTCTCATTGGCTTCAAAACCAGGCGGGAGGTTAAGATTGGTCATTAACTCTTGCGCTTTTCTTTCTCTTTCTCTCTTTATTTGGTCTAAAAATAGATTCTCGGGATCCGAATGCATACACCAAACCTGTAAATCTGAGAAGAGACAAAAACACAAAAACGCCGTAAAACAGATAACAAACTACACATTTCTAGACTAAAATAATAACACAAAAATCAACTCAATAATACCCGGTAGTGATACCATTTTACTTCATGTACTCCCGTGCGTGATATAAAATAAAGCAATATTAGGAATGGGGTGACGCTCCGTAGTGTACGAATCGAAGACAAGTAAAAGTAAGGTTATCGTTTTCGTCAGGGATTGATTGCGATTAGTGGTGTTTAATCTAGTGCAAATATATGAAGCTTGTAATCGAAATAAAAAAATAGTAAATAGTTCAAAGATAAATTTTTTTGTTTGATTTTCAATAGTTAACAACTAAGAAAGTAAAAGAAATAATAACTAAACTAATAAGAAAAGTAAACAAGTAAATGAATAGGAGATAAACTATCAAGAAATGGTTGCTTTAGGAATTTCTAATAATCATTTATGCCGCTAGTTCATAGTATTATTGATATGGGTGAATTGTTGTGTTCACATTAGTCAGGATTCGAATGCACTCTAACTCCCCATCCAGGAGAACGTAGAACTCCACATTACACACCCGCGAGCTATTCGATGAATTATAACCTCAAACCTAATTGACTACCTAGCGTACACGCCCATCCAATTCAATGCCTCGCACTAGGCGTTTATATGCTAATTTCATAACCGAACCCCCTATCCAGGTGCTTGCTCGAGTTACTACGGTCACTCACTAATTGGCCAGATTACATGTTGTATTATTACAAACATATAAAGAAATTGAAAATATACAACCAAACTCAATTAAATATATTCAAATCCCAAATGCAACAATTCCATTAAAAAGCTAAACAATAACTATCACAATAGCATCCTCAAGCAATAAAGGTTTTAGTTCATAACAGAAGAAATATAAATTAAAGACAAGCTAATTAAAACTAAAGATGTAATCATGTTTAAAGTACAAAATAAAGCTAATTTAATTTTTATACTGAATGGAAACGGTGAGTAGTTGAGGTAGAATTGATGGGTTCGTAGACAAACCCTTGTCTTCTCGTCTTCCTTCTGTTCCAGCGCTTGTCCCATTTTAATTGATGGATAAAATGATAGATAATGAATTGGGTGCTGAAAAATAGCTTATATACCATCTAAAAACGTTTGGGCTCCCTTTAGGCTTACTTAATTAGGTTTAGAAGGGTCCAACCCGTTTTACTAACCAGATCTCTAGTTCGAACCACAGTGGAAGCAACTAGCGTTACTTCTTCATTTTAGCTCTGAATTGACTTCCTTCACTTGCCACATGACGCTGACTTCATGATCTCTTCAAATCAAAAGGAATCAGGTCCAAATATATCACCAATATGTCGTAGTGGCTGGAACACTAAGGTGCAAAGATTTATCTGGCAAACGCTTCAACTTACCAAGGTGGCTATAAGCTCAAATTTTGCTTTGACTTGGGTTTTATCTTGACTTATTGAATGATTCTCCTCTTCTTGGACCCTTGTATCAAGCATGTACCTAAAAGCTACACACTTAAGACACAATTAAGGCGTAAAATCTCTATAAACAGTAATAAGTCCAAAACTAGAAGTAAAAGTACAATATAGCAAATAACTGGGAAAATTCCCGTACTTAGACCCAATAAACTCCTATAATAATATGGATATGGATAAAGGATTTTATCCATATCCCATATTAGGAGTTTATTGGGTCTAAGTATGGATATGGAAAAATCTCATACTTAGACCCAATAAACTCCTAAAAAATCTCATACACTTTTATGCGTGATGCTTCTACTATTTCGCACAATCTAAAAAGTTATAGTAACACCACTAATATGGATGTGGATAAAGGAAATGAGTTGATGTGAACAGTAATTATATACCTGTATGCCACACATCTGGGAAGATTAAAGGTAGTAAAGTTGTTGCGTTAAAAGAAGTTCACCTTGCCTGAGAAATATGTAGGCGAATGGGCCCATAACTGAGCAAGGTTGGGCCAAAGTTTCCATGCAGCGGAGCAGCTAGCGTGAAGGTTGGGAAATGTTGTTATGCGTTGAGGACTAAGTTAGCAGTTGTTGCGAATATTAATGAGAAGACTAATATAGCAGCTGCTGCGAATAAATATTTTGTGAAGACTAATATAGCAGTTGCACCTGAATGCCAATTGGAGAACCAAAACAGTATTGTATATGCTGCTATAAAAATTCCAACACAATCTAAAATAGTAGATGGAAAAAGTTTTGAAAAAAAGAAAAATTGCACCTACAATTTTTAGAGCAGAGAAGCACAATAACTGTGAAATTTTCTAACGTTTCAACAACATGTGTTGTGACCGAGAGGGTTATTTTAGATGCAACACACATAAATGAAAAGAGAATTAGGGAGCTTTATGGGCTCAATAGAGTTTGAATGGTCAGTGTCAAATTTGTGAAAAGACCGGATAAAGAGCACATAATTGAGAATTCAGTTTATTCGGGTTCCACGAGTAATTCGGGGTTTTAGGTCACGATGCTTTGAGTTTGGGAAAAGTAGTAGAGGTTGAGAATTCATTTGTGTTAGTGGTTAGCAATGAAATACGGCAAACTCTAGTGAGGCGAGAAATTATTGGAGGATTAAAAACGCAATTGTTGAGAGCAAAAATAAAGGTAAACCCTTGAAGAACATTTAATGATTATCACAACTTGGAATACATGCGGTTTCGGCTCACCCCATAAGAGACGAGGGGTAATTAAACTATTTTAAAGAAGAACATTGATATTATGGGTATTTTGGAAACTAAAAGTGCTAGACTTTAGTGTAAAACTTTTACAGGAACTATGTTACAAAGGTGGAGATATATATTAACTTTGACAAAGTTGAGCATGGTAGAATTTTACTTGTGTGGGATCCAGATAATGTTGAATTTGATGTCCTTGATATTACTCCTTAAGTCATCAGTTGTAAAGTGGTATGTAATGTAACTTCTATAAGCTTTTACATTTCTTTCATATATGGTAAAAAAAAATTAGAGAAGAGATTTATGAAATGAGCTGGAGGATCATACTTCTACTTTTGATGCCTTCGTGGCTTCTCCTTGGTGATTTAACAATGTATTAAGGCGTGATGAAATGAAATATGGAAGGGTAGTGAAAATGGGAGATTATAACGAGTTTGCATAATAGCACTAGTTTATAAGATCTTCAATATTTGGGTCAATTATTTACGTGAGATAACAATCACACTCTTAGTCGTGTCGAACGTGTGATGGGTAATAGAAGACTCGCTGCTTCAGACCACTACGTGCACGCAGAGTTTCTTCCAAAATCAAGTATCTTAGATCATTCAACATGAATAATGTCATTGTTTCTACGAAATGTCACGAGAGTCTCCCTAATTTGTTTCTTTAATACGTGGGTAGAACATAGATATTATGGTGAAGTTATTATTAATGGAGGGAACAAATATCAAGGTAGAGCTACGAAGCAATATATTGTTTGTAAAAATCTTTGGATCTTGAAACTGAATTGAGGAGATTGAGTAAGGAACATTTTTCTCACATTTCAAAAAGAGCTAAAATAGCACGAGAGACCTTAGAGGAATATGAACTTAAATTTTAACTTGATACAACAAATGATGTGGATCTTAAAGAGTTGGTAGAGATTCACAAAGTTTCGAATATACTTGAGAAAGCCGAGATTACTTTTGTTCAAAAAAAATATGAAGCTTGGATATAACTTGAAGAGTATAGTTGTACTAAATTTTTCTATGGCCTTATGAAAAGTAAACAACGGAAAAAGTTTATTGCAAATGTGCAATTCCCTAACAGAGAAGTTACTACTTCTAGTGACTAGTAAATGATGCATTTTTGGATTATTATAAGAAGTTTTTAGGTTCGAGGGTTGAGCCCAATAATGTGGATCGTAGAACGCCTGAGTAGGTTAACAATTTGACGGGTAATCAAGGATTGGATTTGAGTAAACATGTCTCCAATGAAGAGATAAAATAGGTGATTCTCTGATTGAAAATGATAAAGCACCCGACCCCGATGGATATTCTTCAATCTTCTTCAAAAAATATCGGGTGATTATCGGAGATGAGGTTATACAATCAGTATACGAATTCATTGTTTCCGGTTCCTTACTTAAGAATATAAATACTACTATTATTTCTCTAATTCTGAAAAAACATAGTCCGGGTTTTGTGGAGGATTATAGGCCTATGTCAAGTTGTAACATGATCTACAAATATATCACTATGATCATTGTTGATCATATGAAGCCGGTGTTAGAAGATATTATTGATAAAACGCAAAATTATTTTCTTTTTTGAAGATCGGTGGCTGAGAATATCTCCCTTATGAGAGAGTTTTTTAGAGCTACAACAACAATAGTAGTTTTCCAAGATACACTACTAAAATAGGTTTGCACAAAGCTTATGATTCGGTTTCTTGTGATTTAGTTTGTGAGGTACGTAATGGATTAAATTTCCCAACTTTGTATATTAATTGAGTTATGGAGTGCGTTACAACACCTTCATATTAGATTGCTCTAAATGGTAAAGTTCATGGTTTCTTTAAGGGTAGAAAGACTTAAGATAAGGTGATCCTCACTCTCCATACCCTTTCATTATGTGCCTTGAATACTTCTCAAGGTTATTGAAGAAAAACACAAATAATAGTTTCAAGTATCATCTGAAATGTTGGACAACTAAGATCACTCACCTATCATTTGTAGATGACCTTATATTTTTTCTAAAGGTGTCCATGTTACGGGAAATTTATCATGGCTAGCTTGGAGAAATTCAGTAAGTGTTCAGGACTTCATCTTAATGTACTCAAATAAAAAAATTACTATATGGGAATCAAAAGAGGGTTGTTGAAGATATTTTAGAAACTACACAACTAGAAAGAAACTTACCACTACACAATGGAAGACTTAAGCATTGCTCATGAAGGTGATGTAGAAAATAGTGTCGAAAAAAAATTCTTTGTGGATCAAATGTGTGCATGATAAATATTTGAAAAATAAGAATTTTTTGTTGTGCCTAGTGAGAAAAATGTCTCTCTACTCTTTAAACAATTATGAGAATTAAATGATGAAATTGATGTTTTGGTGGGACATGAAAGAGGATAAAAGTTATTGTATCATTGGTTTTCCACCTCAATTGATAACCCCATTACAAATGAACCGCGTAGTGAAAAGTTTCTATCTTTATATAAGAAACTTCATGATATCTTTCGTTTGTTGATTTCTTTATAAAACTTGAACGACTATTGTGTGGCACCTTTTTATTATTATCAATCATGCAATCATTGTGTGAATGTCAATACAACATAGACTATATATACACTAAGGATATGATGACTTGTAAGGAATTTGATCCACTTTATAAATTGTGTGGTGAAATTTTTTAATCAAATTAGCACATATTCTTTGAATGTGTGTTTGCTAAGAGCATTTGGGAGGATATTAGGAGATGGTTGGATATTGAAAAAGAGATAAGTTTTATTTTGAATATCCTTAAATGACTCAAGAAGTTTAAAATTTAAAAAAGAAAAGAATTAGAGAAGAAAAGTATAAAGACTTGTATTTTACACTATTATCCAAGGCCGGCCCTGACATTTTGGGAGTCCTACGCGACCTCACAAAATTAGGCCCTCTACATAAATAAAAGTATCATTACTATTAGCATTGTTCGAATTTTAGACCTCATAAAAGAATAACATGCAACATTACCATCAAGCTTACGACGATACTTGTACATACTTATTCGAATCCATCACACACATATATATATAGAGAGGATACGGGAGGTGAGACGTTGTCTCACTTTTAAAAGTGAGTCATCATCCTCTATTATATAAAGAAAATAAAAAATAAAAAACTAACAAAACATAATACTCCCTCCCCCTCTTTCCCCTCCTTCATACGTGCCCTCACCCGTCTTCAATTATCATCTTAAAAACTGGTTTCATTACCCATAAATTTTAATATATATTCTGAATTCGGCCTACCCGGTTCACAAGTATATATATTTAGGATTATCACGATTAGAAGAAATTAAAAAAAGAAATTGGAGGGTTTTGAGTGAGTCTCTCCTCTGCCTTATCACTGCATTTGCTTCCTTGATTCTCAACGTGCTCAGTTTGAGATTATAAAAATGGCAGACAAGAATTTCACCATATGTACACGAAAGTTCATGACCAATCGTGTTCTCTCCAGAAAGCAATCCGTATTTGATGTTCTCCATCCAGGAAGGGCCAATGTTCCCAAGTCAGAGTTGAAGGAAATGTTTGTGGAAATCTACAGTGTTAAGTAAACAAATTAAAAAAGTCTGGACAAATGTCAAAAGAGAGGTGTTGGAATTTGGGTTGAAAGATGGAGGGGAATCTTCGCAGGTAGGGGGTTCTTTTGATTCTTTTGTTCAAGTTCTGGACAGGGATACAGGGGCTGGGGGGCTGGAGGTTCTAACTAATTTTGGATTATTGCAAAACAGGTCCTCGGCTGGAATAAGTGCAGCGACCAGAAGGAACTCTCAACTCGGGAAGGAAAACAGCCGGCATGATCAGTGGCTGGACATTGCCGAGACCAGGGAAACAGCTCAGGACAAATACAGATCAGTGGCCAGGGGCACGGTGCATCTAGCTGACGGGGCAGTGGTTCAGAATACAGTGAATATCCGACAGCAGCAGGATGAGGAAGGGGCGCGGCAGGTTTTCGACACAGCGGAAGGCAATGTTTTATTAGCTTCAACGGATCGAGAATGGTGGATACGAAATATCGCTAATAACATGGCGTTTGCTGGAGTACAATGGAGTGTATTTTTTGGAGCGCTTTTAGACACAATTTGGAAGCAAAGGAACCAAGTTGTATTCGAGGGTGTAGATTTTCCTAATGAAGTAGAAATAGTAAGGAAAGCGAAGTGGGTTGCTGTCAAGACTTCTAGAGCCTGGAGACGGATGTCTGGCATGAAAATATCGAAAAATAATATGATTTCCTTAGTCGGGTGGACAAAACCCACTAGAGGGGTCAAATTGAACACGTACGGAAGCTACATTAGGTGGAGAATGATAGGAGGAGGAGGCGGACTTATTAGAGATTGTAATGGCGATTGGATTAGCGGTTTTAGCATGAAGATTTATAACGACTCCCCAGTTATTGTGGAGTTAATAGCGCTTTGCGAAGGTTTGAAATTGGTAGAACGTTTGGGATTCCAAGAGGTGATAGTTGAATCGGACTCAAGGGAGGCAATTGACTTAGTTCGGAGAGCAAGGGAGGGGCGAGGACCGGGAGCGTTGTGGATTAGGCAAATTCGGTTGATTCTCGATAGGAACAAGAGTTTTAGCATGAGGAGTATATTTAGAGAGTCTAACAATTGTGCGGATTGGTTGGCGAAATCAAGTTGGAAAAATAGAGAGGAGTTTGAGCTATTGGGAGACCCCCCCGGATGGCATTTGGAGTCTCCTTACTAAGGACCGTATGGGTTATAAGATGCCGCGAGAAATCTATAACCCTGAGCTACTTAATGATGTAATAGAGTAGTTTTAATCTTGTTTTCATAATCACGATCCGAGGATCTCCGTTGTAATAAAAAAAAAAAAAGTAATGCTGGGTATCGCCCAAAAAGTGATCACCCAAATATCACCTTCCTAGGTGGTCCAATGAAACTGTTTCATATAAGAGAGAGAAAAAAAGTAATTAGGAAAGAGAAACAGTTTCATTGGACCACCTAGGAAGGTGATATTTGGGTGATACCCAGCATTACACAAAAAAAAATGCAATTTTTGTTCTCAAGTTTCGGACACATTTTGGAGGTGGGAAATCAACCGGTTCGATTTGATTTATGATTCTACTGAGAATGCAAAGAAATTTGATCCCAAGTATAGTCTCATCAGGAATGGACTTGACACTAAGGTGGAGAAGTTAAGAAAGCAAATGAAGGAAAGAAAGAACAGGTCCAAGAAGATCAGAGGTGTTAAGAAGACAAAGGCTGGAGATTATGCAAAGAAGAAATGAGTTCAAATATTGATTTTAGTTTTGAGATATTATGTTAGAATTGTAGGGAATGGATGCGTTATGGCAAGAAATATTATATTTATTATTGGAAATGAGAATGAGAAATGATTTTGATGGTATTAGTACAGTTGATATAGCTTGTGTAGTTAAGGCTTTTGAGCTAAGAGATCCATAAAAAGAATATTAGTTGTATATACATCAAAATAAGTTGCAGAACTAACATATCAAAACCAATTAGATTGTACTTTTCCTAATTTTGTTATTGTCAATATAGATGTAGATGTTTCATTAAAGATCAATTGCATTGCATTGATTTGAGTCATGAAGACTTGATATAATTGCAATTATATAAAAGAAAGATGAGTTTCCAAGAGAATTGTCTATGAGTGTTGTCTTTGCTTTAGGGGAGTTGTTGACTACATGGTATAAACCATTAAGGAACCAAAAGTGCTTCAAATTCACTCTCGTGGTTCAGATTGCGGTATAGGGAGGAGTCCAAATGTTACAGATTTCACATGCTGGAACTTGAGCAGCATTGCAGTCATCAGACGTTCCATTTCTTCATCGTGTCTTTTCGGTTTTGTCTTGTGAGCTTTAAAAATATATAAAAATCCAAAAATGTTTGGCGTCTATGTCCCTGTACACTACTCCAGACCCGTACTTCCATTCTCACTCAGCCACATCTCATGTCTCTCATTTTCTTTTACTCTAGGCCACCGATCTGCTTCATTCTCTGAATTTTGTAAATTTGTCATAGCAGGTTCAACCCCAAGCAGACCACTGATTTGCTCCTGAATATAAATGCAATTACTAATCTAAAGAAACATCCCCAAGTATGTTCATATGATTTACAAGCAATTCTAAAAACAAACTAGTATTAGTATTAAGGATCGATGCAGGAACCAATACAACAATGCAAAATTATCCCCTCTCACTGATCATACATCGTCTTGTTTTCAAGATTGAACATAGGATTAAATTTCTCCCTTAATTCATCAATTACTAAGTCAAAGCTGTTTGCACATGGCTGAGATATGAAGTCATAGGTGTATTTTCTGATTGGCCGTAGGAGTGGAGTGGGCACCTAACCCTGTTGTGTAAACATTAAACATAGAATCTAAATGAATGTGTTTATTAGCATTTACAACATTTTTTCAATTTTCTTTACAACACAAGCAGCACGGTCAAAGAAAATGCAACTAATTGAACCAAAAGTTAGGCGTTAATTGCTTGATCTATACATTACAAAGTAATGCACATATGAAGTTTCATCATCAATAAAAATAACACATACTGATACAAATATTTTCTCTTAGATCAAGCATGTAGTACAATTGGTTTCTGGAAAATTTATATAGCCAATAACCAAAGCTTGATCTTATAACACAAAATGCTAAAACATTGTTTTGAAGTGTAAATGATGAAATAACGAACAAAATGGCTAATCAACAACTAATTTCCATTCTCCAAGATGTTGTATTTCTTCTTGTATAGATCACCATTTTCTCCTGATTATTTTTGGAGTGAATGTTCAACTGCTCCCATAAGGGAAATCCATATGACCGTCCATGATTGACCTGCTTTCCCATCTCGAGTGGACTTGTTGATTCGAATTCCACCTTAAACCATCCAGGTCTCTTATAGCACGTTGGATGGTAACAGATTGAAATGACTTATGTGAAGAGTTTCTGCGAGCAAGAAGAACAGGGACCAATGGTGCAATTAACAGTATTTGATTCATTATCTCCAGGGTGAGCCATTTTTTGCATAGCAGTTGGACCTATCAATGATAGGCACTGAAATTGCATATAACTACTATTACATCTATACATCTTAATTTGTGAAATGGCGCAGACAATTTTAGATATAACTCATTATTTTTGAAATTAGGGTACTGTATGGCTTCCATTAGAGGGGATAAGAACATGCAGATGAGTGAAGAGAATAATGTACTACGCGGATACAATTAACCCCACTAAGGGATCGGGTGTATGTGTTCTAAGAGAAGAGAGAACGTACTAGTGGCTGCAAGTGTATTCTATTCTATTTATATAGTAGAAGGTGATGGTTCACTTTTATGTTCTAAGAAAGGTTTGTGTTCTAAGAGAAGAGAGAACGTAACGTTGTTATGAGAGGTAAAACTCTCTTCAGAGTAAGAACTATTAAGATTAAAATGTGTATTTTTTTATTTTATTCGTTTTGTATAAAAAGAAAAAAGAAAAAATCACGTACATTTTCCCACGCGTCTTTTATCAGCATACTTGTATAGAGATCACTATCCTACCCTATTATCATCCAAGGTGTGGTCTTACGAGGCAACTTTGGAGTCTGAGGGTCTCGAGTTCTTTTATGTTTTCAATCTTAACAATTAAGAGGACGTCATTTCATCCTTTGTGGAGTTTAATGATCTTTGTTCATTATTTGGAATCAGCAATTTCGCGTTATGAGATTAGAAGTAAACTTTACACAGGAAAATTAATTTCAAACAGTAAGGACAATCGTGAGCTTTGCAACCAGTTAGCGAATAACTTTTATGATCCTAAAAAGTAGTTAGTTTTCTCAGGTTACTAGAAACTTGTTTCCAGTTAGGTATCTTTCCAGTGGCGAATGTAAATTACTTTGAATTTTTCTTTTATATATGTTTTCAACTTATACAACTTAATTGTTTACTAATGAAAGATTTTTGGTAGTGACTTAGAATAAATGAAAATAGCAACGGTATTTTAAGAAGAAGAAAAAAGTCATAGTTTAAGTGATTCTTTTTTCAATCTTTGAGAACTCGATATTGTAAAAAGTATAGAGAAAACAGATCTAATTTGCAGACGCGAAATTGTAATAGCAGTAGATAAAGACCAAAGCTAGATCCATCTCTAAGCATTAATTTGTGATATTAGTAGATTATAGAAACCTCGAGCTAGAGATATATCTGTGAAGGTTATAAAGAGAAGAATTATTCTAGGTTACTAACTCTCCTAACTTTCTGGATCTTACCACAAAGATGATCTAGAAGAGTTTGTCGTCGTCGAAACATTAATGCTTCAATTTCTTCAGAGAAGTCAAGAAAAACCATTCTTGTATTACTTGACCTTTTTCGCTTTGTTGAAGGAAGTGTCTTTGGCTTTCTTGGAGCATGTGGAGAAATCATCTGAATTCTCTGATCTGCTGAGGTTGGAGTTGTACACTCTTTATCATTATCATTTTCAAGATTTTTAGCCTGATCTTCATAAGATGGTAGCTTAATCTTCATAGAAGAAACTGAAACTTCAAATTTATCCTCTCTCTCTCCCTCATTTTCTTGAAAATCCAACATGGGTTTTGAAAAGAAATTGAATTCTAAGGAATTAATATTTTACTTAGAAAGAGATATATCAGAATTAGGCAAACCCATCCATGCAAGTGATTGGTCAGTTAAATTTTGTATAAAAAATATGTAAATGAAAAGGCCACAAGAATCAAACAGACGGTAGAAAAGAGAATTTTTTATGCTAGGAGAAGAAAGGAAAGAATAGAAGATACTATATATAGAAATTGTGTTTTCAAGAATTATCATCATTTTATTACTACCTTTTTCAACTTGTTAGTGAGACCTAGTGGACACTTATTGATTTGGATTTTAGCTTTTTCAACGTTTTCAATGAGAGAGAGTGTGGAAGCATTTCATGCCCTACGGCGAAGGATCCGATGCACAGATCTGGTTAATTTACAATTTTATATCCATACAATCAGTTAAAGTCTTTTTTTCTTTTTTGTTCCAAAATCAGTTAAAGTCTGACCTTAACTAACTCAATTTGGACGAAAAACTGCCTAATAAAATCCATATTTTCATTGACAAGAAAAAAAAACTATATACCTTTTGTTGTATTAAATTTTTTGTGACTTGTGGAAGTTGATGGTTTACTACAAAGTAAAATTTTTACTCACGAATTTTTTAAACGACGACACGTAGTCGTCATTAATGGTAACCCATTAGCGGCGTTGTATTGAGTTATTAAAAATATACAAAGTAGAGGCAGATAGTTTTGTCGTTATTGATAAAGATTATTAGCGACGGAAACAACCCGTACTAGTAAGTCTTTGACGACGATAATTATTAGTGACGACATATCGTCGTTTTTTATTAACTATTTAGTGACGAAATTTTATAACATAAGCAATGACAACATGTCTTCGCTAATGATGCACGAGAAATAAAGGTAAAGAATTAGGTAGATTTCATATTTATTACCCACAACCTATGTTGTAGATCTCCCGTCTAGGCGCACCTAGATATCAACTCCCCCCTCAACTGTTTACGTCTAGTTAAAATTCTATGAGTTTTTGCCTAGTGTCTTAATCGCCGTGGAATAGGCGCCTAACCCGTCTAGGCACCGATTAATGGCAAGAAAATGGTCGCCTAGCATCGGTTAATGGAAAAACATGTCCGCATAGACTTTTTTGTTATTTTTTTATTCTCGAGAATTCTTTAGTTTATAATATAACTCAATTTTTAGTATTTTTATATTTACTATAGTGTTTTTAGAGGAATTTTATGACTTAAATAGTTAAAATTGCTACAATTACTACATATATATTATTAAATATACAAAATTACACATCGAGATTCAAAACCGTATAATTCCGCCTAGGCCTCGTGAAATCCCGCCTAGGCACTAGGCCCCGGTCGACCACCTAGCGCCTAAAACTGAGATTCATGGCATAGCCCTCAACGAAACATTTTCTACCCTCAGTCCCAAACCCTACAACTCATGTTATCAGAATTATGTCGCTTCACCACTAGAGGATCTTACCTCCACCTCCACGTGGGGGGCTACTTGAATATCAAAATACTCATAAATTTATCCCAAAAAATGGTATTTTCTCAATTTATATCTTTTTCGATTCTAATTATTTTACATCGTTGTATGCTTATTGTTTGATTTATATATATATATATATATATATATATATATATATATATATATATATATATATATATATATATATATATATATATATTGTGTAGTAGTGTGTGCTATATAAATGATATAATATATGGTTATTATGTTACTAAATAATTTTATATATTATTTTCTCCTTTTATACATTTTATTTTTTGATTAAAGGGTCGGACTGAATCAAAGAATAAGGCGAATCAAGAATTTACGTTAGGGGTGATGGATTTTATTAAATTTGCAGAAAATCACATGGACAATACAAGTTCATTCATTGTCTAAGTAAGCGGCATTTGAATAATCGAAGGTTTTGTATTCACGAGGTTAGAGCTCATATTTTAAGGTACATTTTTTGTCAACGTATGAGATTTGGACAAACCACGGTGAAAACGAAGAAGTTTATATTACTAATTCTAGTTGTATTGTAGATGACAAAATGTTTAATGTGTCTGGTAATTTGAGACCCACTTTTAATGTTGGTGGTTCTTCTGGTGACACGGGATGGGAGGCAAGAATATTTCAGTAAAACCGTGGGTGTTTCGATACTTTGTTTGAGGAAATGGAGAGTGAGTTGTACCTCGATTTCAAGACAATGGGGTAGTGAATTTTATTGCTAGGTTGATGCATGTCAAAGTATAGTACAAGTGGATGAATACCTCTTCCACTGAACTCCTACAGTTATTTGTCGTATTTTATCTGAAAGATATAATTTGTTTGCATCGTATTGAGGAGTTCAAAAAAAAATTGAAATTTTTTAGGTATGGAATACATAATGTATAAAATATTTTTGAAGGATTGTTTATTGTATTAAAAAGATGAAGACCTCTCAATTAGTGGTGATATTAGGTGGGATATGAAGAAGTGGAAGAAAGTACCTCATACGAAAATTTGATATTTTCCCATTGCTCCAAGGTTGCAATGATTATAAATTTCGAAGAAAATCGCGAAAACATAATTTGGCACCATACCAGCAACTCTTCAGACGATGACGTGTTACATCATCAAGTTGATGGAATTAGTTGGAAATCATTTGATGAGTGGAACCTTGAGTTTGCAAGTAATCAACATAATGTTAGCTTGGGTTTAGTCATCGGCGGGTTTTACCCTTTCTCCATGCTGAATAACTCATATAGCATGTGGCCAGTTATATTGACCACCTATAACTTGCCATAGTCTTTATATATGAAGGAATCCACATTTATGCTTACTTTATTTATTTTGGGTATGCGTTCTCCTAGTAAAGATATGATTCTTTTTCTACGCCCTCTTATAGATGAATTGGAAATATTGTGGTCTACGGGGATCCCTATGTATGATACTCATACACATATTAAATTTGTCATGAAAGCTTGTGTATTGTTTACGATCAATGATTACCTGTTAGGTCGTAAGCTTTGGAGTGGCAGCGTCAAGGTTACAAACCTTGCCCCAAATGCATGGATTTTACACCGTCCCTATGTGTGTGTAAAGTTATAATGTATTTTCATCATAGATGTTGGTAACCTATATGGAATCGGTTTAGAAACAAAATATTGTCTTATAGTAAAAGCAAGGATAAGGCCTCACATAGAATGCATTGCCAACATATATTCAAACACAACTTGATGGATTATTTTTGTGTTTTCTAGTAAACACAAGGAATTTGGTGGTAAGGCTATTAAGCAAACAGGTAAGCGAGAGTTTAATTGGAAAAAAATGAGTATTTTATACAAATTACCTTATTGGTCAACAAAAGTTGCTCAAACATAACATTAATGTAATGCATTATGAAAAGAATCTGTGTAATAATTACTCGATACAATAGTTGGCCGAGATGGGAAAGTGAACAAAGATAATGCAAAATCCAGAAATGATTTGGGACATTTGGATATTAGGAGAGACTTGTGGTTGTTCGAGGACCAAGGTAAATGGATGCATCCGCGCGCATAATTTGTGATGCACTCAAACAAGCAACATTCCTTTTTGAGATTGGTTGAAGGTGCAAAGGTTTCCCATAGTTTTGCATCTAGTCCAAGGAATAACGTTCTAAGTGATGTTGGAAACATCATCGGTATGAAATCACACGACTGGCACATAATGATGCAGTTTTTCTATGACAAGTATCCCCGAGTAGATCAATGATAAATCAGTGAGCGGACCGGTAATAGGGTTGTGCAACGTGTTTAGAAAAATTTGTAAAAGAAACCTAAGTGTGATTGACGTCGAGGTCGGAAAAGCATATGTTTTGTTGCTCATGTGTAAGTTTGGAATAATACTTCTACATGCATTTATTGATATAATGGTCCACATAGTCCTGCACTTATAGGAGAAGCCCAATCAGGTTGCCCATATCAAATTCGTTAACTGTACATGTTTGAAAGATACTTGAATAAGCATAAAATTATATCTGAAATCCACCTACGAGAAAAGGATCGATCATGGAGGGATAGATTGTAGAGGAGACATTGACAGTTATATCATGCAATCTATAAGTAGAAAAATCCAAGTTTATCTAATATGGAAGATATGGTGAGCCTTTCCCAGAACCAAACAAAATAACCATGTTTAGGATCGACTGTCAGTCAAGGTTGTAAGAAGGAGTTTTGCTCACTCCCCTACAAAAAATGAGAGAATTGATTGGTACATCCGCCACAATTGCGACGAGATCCAACCATATATGATGTAAGTAATTTTTAGTGAATTTCCATCGCTTACTACTTATTAACAATATTACTTATATATAATCACTTTTTACAGTGAACACAAGTCTTCACTACAAGTACCTGATGGTTCAATGGGAAGGTATACATTTCAATATTTGGTACAACTAATAACTTTTCTCATTTACAAGTGTTTATAATGCAAAAAATCTAAATATGCATTTGTCACAAATGAACTTATTGTGTTAGGAAACATGTCACGGGTGTCTTATATAGATTTGTGTCTTGTGTTATAAACGGGGCCAAATGGGTTACACATGAAAAGGGAAAAAGAGAGTGGCCCAAGATTACGATGTTTATACTATCGCGGATAGAGTTACTTTTAAGGTAAGTTAGTCAAAATAATCAAGGTAGAATTCGGTGGTGGTTATTCAATTTGTTTTTGTTGAATGCAAGTGGTTTAACATCTACGAGACAAAGAAAAAGAGGAAGTCAAAACACGAAGCAACCATAATCAACACGGGTTCATTATGGTGGAGTGAGAAGTCCTGCATCTTTTCCACTCGGGTAAGAAAGGTATTTATACCGACGTGATGAATGCAAAGAAGTTCCAAAAAGAGTAGAAAGTTGTATGAAGTAGATGTCTGTCATGGATAGAATGCATATTTATGGAGTGTGAAAACTATTATAACTATTAGAGATCTGATAAATATTCATATAGTTGATATGAATATCTTGGACACAAATGTCTCTTAATTACATTCAACTAGTGGAGAAGACATAGAAGTTGATTTGAACTAATTGGGACACGATACCTTGATCAACAATGATGATGAATTCCACGATGATACATGTGATAAATATGGCGATGAATTCGTAAACCATGATATCGATCAGGACATCGAAGACCATAATGAGTATGGTTAGACATAATATTGAGTTTTGTTTTCTTATTTATGATTCCAATATTTTTAGTAAGTATTCATTTGTTAATAGGTATTCATTAGTACTTGTCCACATGTAAGTCAGTTTGTAGCCTCTTTTAAAAAACACATTTACCTAACCTCCCTTATTGGAAATTAACCCTTTCTCAAAGGCATGTTGGGTCAATCACCCATTATGTTAACCTAAAGGTTATATTTTTATTGATGAATTGGTGACCAAACAATACTGGAAAATTTTAACCAAGATTGGTTGATTTATATGCACTAATAATATGGCATCCTTACCTATTATTTGGGCCACATTAGCTTTATTTACCACGTTATTTGGTGATATTGCAAGCTTTAAAGGCGGTGATGATTTCCAAGAGCTTAAAATGGAAATATTATATCTAAATCAAGGAAGTGCTGTTTTTAGCAGCTGTCAAAAGAAGAATTGGAATACTTGACTTGGACAGAGCAAAAAAGGACCCGTTTGGATCAACCAAGTCGGCCAGAAGAAATGAAATTCGACCCCCACATATGTGTTAGTCAAAATTACCACATTGGAAGCCAAAAAATATTATCTTATAAAACAATCCGAAAATGGGGAGTTCAAGAGAAACATAGTCCAGGAAAAGAAAAAATAATAGAAGATAAAGACTAGATAAATGCAAGATCAAGATAAATATTAACATTTTGTGTTAGTCGTTAGAGTCTTATACCTGGTTTATCTCTAGTCTTATTTCATATAAATAGAACTAGACTAGTTTAGAATAAAGTTGGACATACTTATGATTAATTAAAGCACTATAACTTAGTAATAGTTTCTTTAAACCCGTGTTATTATATTTGTGCTACCTTGTGGAATCATTTGTAAGTAGGAAAGAAACCTCGTAAATGATACAGTAAAGTTTGACGACTTATATTTTTCAAACCAACAAAGTATGTTCCCCATAATTCCAACTATTAGAAAGAATACCTAAGACTAAAAAATTATACATTGTGTTTCCTCCACAATCAACGTGCCATTTCCAGAATTTGCTAAAGTAAGTGTATTCAGCTCTACGCCAATATCTAGTTCCGTGTTAATGATTGCAAGATCTGAAGTTATTATTCTAAGTAAATATCGTCTATTAATTAATATATATCTTATAATCATAATCAAAAATATACACATAACCCATCTTAGCGAATATAAATACCAATTTACCTAAATAACCCCCAGTTCTCAGTTAATCAACCATTCGTACCACGTAATGGTAAAGAGGGATAAAAAAAGTGAAATTGATAGTGTCTTGTAATAATTTCTTAGTAATTGTGATTTCTTAAGAAATCAATGACCTTGTGAAATACATCAATAATTCTACACGTTGGTATGGTGTGTTGGTAATTTCATTTTACCCCTAGTGGTAAGAGTGTTCCTTTGGTAGTTTGCACGTCTTCCTCCGTGACTTCAATAGTTAGGAAACCCCCAACCTCTTCATCCATCAATTGTCTACATCAGTCTAGCATGTTAATGAGCTCTTTCTGAGTTGATTCAAAAAATTGTTATGTTCCCACGATGGATTCCAAACTTATAGGGGGAAATAATTGTAACGGTCTTGTTGGCATCCTATAGGCGGTTTTAAACCTTTCGAGATACATATACCTTGTAAATGAGATCACAACTCTTGGTCCTTGAGTTATTAAGGCATTGATGTATACATATATGTGATAGATTAATCTATTAACGAGACATCATTTTAGGGTTATATTAAGCATGGTTGAGATCTATTCCCAATATTTTGATAGATACTTGTTACTTGTCTAATTATGGTTTCTTTTAGAGTTATTTGTGTGTAATTTATGTGTTAAGTGTGCAGCTCTTATGTACTTTGATGATATTAGATTCCAATATGAGGATAGGAAGTCTAGAAATGAAGGTCAAATCCAATTCAAGGCATTAAAGAACCAAGAAGCCACTTCTGGAAAGCGAGAGTAGATGTCCGTTAGATTTAAAAATCAATTGGTTTGTACCACATGCAATTGATGAAGATTATCTATGAGCCCTCTAGATCTGGATATACTTTGAAGTTAGGAGCGTGTAGCTAGGAAATGACAGTTCGTGATTTGGAGTAAAATTGAAGAAGTTATAAAAGTTGCATCTGTCGTAGCTCGAACTAGTCCACTCTTCATGGAAAACGTTTTTAGGTTGGATTTGGTCATTTAAAAGAGGCCCACAACCTATAAAACGCTTTTAACCCTTTATATATATCAAAATTTAAGTTTAGAAAAGGGTCACAAATTCATTATTTTTCAAGGGACACGCCTAGAGAAGAGAGAAAATCTTGGGAGAAGAATTTGGAGCCCTACTGCATTACTTCTACACCATTCCATCTTCGCTATTAGGGTAAATTATATTAGTTATTGTCTTAAACATGATTCTAAGTTTTATTTCTTTAATTATGCGCTAAATTTTCTTAGCTTGAGTTTGCAACATGTATAAACCTTGAATACTTATTTGATGCTTTTATGTTATTTGGGATATCTCTATTTAATTGGATTGGGAAATTGTTTATAGTTGCATATGAATTGAATAAATCTATGCTTTCAGTAACTTTATCAATTATAGATTAACCTAAGTATCCAAATTGTCACCACATCGGGGGTTTAGGAACAAAACTAGTTCATATTTGTTATGTGTGTGGTAATGATCCTGACAGGCTTACCTAGTCGGATAATCGCATAACTTAAGTATTTATAGCGTCGGGCTTTTGCATAGAATAATCTCATCTGAGGACTCTATTAATAGTAAGGAAGCCATCTAAGCTACCTGATAGGAGTTAGAAGAAAAAATAGAATCACAATTAGCATAACAAATAATTCACCTTTTTAACTAGAATCATCAACTTAGTTTGATAAAATGAATACTAGCAAACTCGAGTTAAACACTCATCTCATTCTTCGTAGTCTATTTACTTGCTTTAGTAGTTTAATACGGAAACTAGTTTGCATTTATTTTCATCTTTGTCTATTAATAAAAAATCAAATGAAAATATATTATTTTTAAATTTGTCTTTTAGTTAGAACAACTAAATCATCTACGATCTTTAGGAACACGGGCTTAAAATTAGCGACTTTAGTCCCTATTGAAAATGGTATTATTACTTACTTTATTACTTGTGAACGACACGTAAAATTGATGGGAATGATCACTCAAGCTGGTGATTTTTTAGTTATTTTTATCACATCTTGGAAGAATCACTTCTTCTACAATCCCTAAGGGCGTATGGGGTAAGGACCCTTATGCTGGGACATCTACCTTAAGATATAATGAGGTTACAACTAGATTATCTCTTGCGATATACCCAAAAATTATAACTTTTTTAATATACCTAAAAGAATAAGGTGTAGCCTCGGAAGTAGAGTTTTGGATGACAGTCTAATGCTCAGGTCGATGAAGTCTTTGTGATGGAGCGCCCATATAGAATCTTGTGACCTGGAAAAGTTGTAAAGAAATATAATAGATGGTAGTGGATAAGATAATATGAATCAGTTGTCTCAACCTTTTTGAAAAAACAATTTATAATTGAGAAATTATCGGGTCGCCGACTTACAATTATGAAGCACGCACCCAGTTGACTGAATGCTAAGGTAGTTAAATTGTATACTAGATTAACTAATGATTATTCACGTTGCATATGGTATCCATGATTATGGCCTGAGAGATAACATTGATGTCTTATGATTAGAAATCCCAATGAAAATCGTTAAAACAGGGGAAATTTTATTTTACGAACCAAACTATTATTCCAAGTACCCGAAACTTATACGTCTCGTTGATATAATATAAATTTGATGTGTTTAAAACCTTTTTTTTGTTCCAACAACAACATATATTAAAATTTACAAAATACACATATTGCCCAACCAATTCCCAAAATAAGCGTACAACGAAACTACTACAGTAAAGACAAAAGTGACTAAAACAAAACATCTCAAACCAGAAAAACACCACCCTCGCGCAATGAAACCACGAGTTTGAAACAAAACCACTCCAAATAGTCCAATCAAAATGATCATTGGAAAGAAAATTTTTAATCTCTAGAAGAGGGGGGAAAACCTGACTATATTTTAACGTCTACAAGAAGTAAGATAATCAAAAATAATTCTAAAATTTTAACTATTATTTGTAAGAAAATCGTAGTATTTGATAACCCCCAAACCTCCAATCTTTTCATCAGAAAAAAAGGTGTAACCATCAGAATCAGAAATATTATGGATCGAAACCAAAACAACCAACAATCATTCAAAGAACATCTGAAATTGTCAAACTCATAATATAATGAATTAGAAAATAGGGTAGAAAAATGTTGAAAAATATAAGGAAAAAAAAAGATAGAAAAGGAACTGATATAAGATAGAGAAAGGAAAAATGAATGACTAACGGAAGAAAAAAGTATTGCCATCGTCTTGGAGAAGAGTAAAGGGAAGGATGACGACCACGGCTATGTGATAGTTTTAAGAGTTGAAATTTTGAAAAGTTTCTTTCTTTTGCTAGCGTTATATGCGAATGTGCTTAAAACTTGAATATTATAAAAAATTTAACATATAGGACTATTGACAAAAAAACAAATAGGATTACTAATCAGCTTCCAGATTTTTTTATCATCAAGCAAACAATAGAAATTACCTGTCACTCTGATGCTTTTTATTATCTTTTGAAGCAATAAGTTTTGCATAGGATGCTTTTGATTTCATCCTAATATATTTAGACAAAAATAATAATAATATTACTGGCATACTATTAAAAAGGGTGATTTACCTATATAGTTCACGGAGGATAGTTTATTGCCCATCAGGTCCAACCCACCTCAAATGACCGTCCTGCCCTTAGTACCCCATTAATTAGAAATTTAGTTACCAAAACAATTTTCCCTGATTCTATGTAATTAGTCAAAAATTTAGTAACCCATTAATTAGAATTTAGTTACCAAAACAAATTTCCCTGATTTCATGCAATTAGTCAAAAATTAGTAACCCATTAATTAGAATTTAGTTGCACAATTATTCTGTATTGGGTAATAAAACGGGGGTGGGTAATGTTTTTTTTTGTGATGGGTTGTCTTTAAAAAATTGTGGTACACGGAATACTATTTTGATGGTGTGTTCGAGCAAAATGATGGTTACGCTTTTTTCGAGTTAACAGGGGGTTGGTTACCTTTGTTATCTTGATGGTTTGTGCGTTAAGAGTGATGGTGTGTATATAAGCTCAGCAAGTTTGAACACTAAATATACATTGAGGAGGTGGGAGGTAGAGGAGCGGCAGCTCGACTGCGATATCTTGAAATGAGATGGGTGGTGATTGGAAAAATGAGGATTTGTTACCATCGTCGGAAGAGGGAGGTGGAGGAGCGGTGGCTCAACTGCGATACTCTGAAAAGTTTTTACGTGTATCTTCTAATTTAGCCGTTTTGGAAGGTGAATTATAAGCGTCGGTATTGGTGGTGGAAGAGACTTTCCATGGTTTGGACGGTGGAGAAGAATTGGGAGAATGTGATGGTTGCTTGAGGCTGGCTTTGACGGCGCTGAAGTAAGACGAAACTGATGATTTCGATTGCGGTGGTGATGGATTCGATTCGTCATCACTGGTAGATTTGAATAAATGGTTGTCCTCGTTGTCGGAGGGGGTGGAAGAGAAGATTTTAGATTGGACGCCATTAAAAGATATGCTAAGATATGCTACTTAAATGGAATTAGTTAATTGCGTTAATCATGGGAAGATTAGATGTTATCTGATTATGGTGAAAGGTAACGATGGAATATTATAAAATTTGTTGGACCTGCTAGGGAAAAAATCAATGGCTAGACTTAATAGGAATGGGTAATTGAATTATAGGACTTAATTAGCTAATAACTCTATTAAAAAACAATCCAAGCTGATCATTTTTTTATGAATAAATTGAAACATATCTGATACTAGAAAATTATTATATTCTACTAAATGATGTTAAAAGGTAATTAAATCAACGCACTGCCATTATATTATGGGTAATACTTCCATCCAATATTGGATGGTCCAATATGCATATCACACTCATTAATTATTTTAATAAAACACATGTCACTAGATTAATGTGTTAGTTACTTTTGCAAGTTTAAAACACGGAGTATGTGTATTAATATCATTGGTGTAGGATCATCCAATATTGGATGGAAGAATTTTCCTATATTAAAGCTAAACTTCCTATGATATTAAACATATAGACATATTCATGACCTATTCTTATTTAGGATTACAAATGTTCAAATAGTATAAGTTTAATAATTAAAATTAATGAAGGTCAAAAGATTTTATTTAGTGAATAATTTAATGTGGCTTAGATTTATTTTATAGTATATATAAATTAAGTTAAATTTAGTTTTACTTGAAACAACAAAAAATTTAGTTTTACTCAAATCGAATGTTTTGGTTTATTGAATTAATTTATTAGTAAGTATTACTGTGTAAATTTTGGTTTTATTTATCATGAAATATGACTATGAATTCAACCTTAGATCTTTTTTTTTTTTTTTTCTGACAGAGAACCTTAGATCTGAATATAGTTAGTTAGACAAATACATTTTAAGGCCACCAATTAAATTAAATGTTGGAAGAGAGTGTGTTGTGAAGTTGAGGTCAAAATTATATATTAGTTGACAATCAAGTGAGGCACCCATGTTATGTAGCTAGATCTGATCTTCCACTAGACCCGTAATTTTATAAACAATCTAATAGACAGACATACACACACATGATGACACGATCAGCGATGTTTATTTGGGCTGGCCTTGGATTTGCTTGCCTCAACTTATGGCCGTCTGGTCCCATGCACTAATGACAACATGTTTATGTTTGTGTTACGTGGAGTGGGCAGCACGCATCATTCCTAAATCTTAATAGTATTATTTACATAGGATTCCTTCAAGTGGTTGAATTTTTATCTAAGTGCTTCCTCGTAACTCGCTGAATGACTTATTTACTGATCATTAAAGCATTGTTAATTCAGAATTTGATCCCTTGGGCGAGGCACATAATTATGCGAGACAACCTAGGGTTTGAGAATTGCTTCTCCTTAATTACAAACTAACACTATGTTTGGGAAGTTATTGCCAATAATCGATAACCTAAACCACAACTGATCAGTTGATATATTTACAAAGTTGATTCTGATAACCATAAGTTAATAATATAAACTGATTGGTTTATAGTTTATATTGAGTTCGACCCCAAGCAAAGAAATACTACTATGAAGTAACGTAGAATCTCCAGAAGTGTGGGATCCACACTTTCATATTTTTAGTCATCATGCATGTATAGCCGTATAAGTGGAGGAACCAATTAAGGTTGTTTGGATTTCATGATTATAGATAGACATGGTCATGAGAGTGTGCTAAAGGCTAGGGCCTAGGTGCCTTATGTTTCATGTTTACATTTACTTTTTTATTAATTATTCCCTAATCCAATCCTATTAATTACTCAACTTATTGATCTTTACATTTTTACCAAAATAATTTACCATCAATCATGAGTGATGACAAAAAAAAAAATTACATAGCTTGCACTGAGGAATTTGATCAGTTCTTACATATATTAGTATTCTTTAATCCCAATAAAGTATTTTGGAAATTCTTATGTTTTTTTTTGGTGATCCATTTTATTTCGGATCAATTCATGCTTGTTTCTCTAAAGATCGATGAGCTTTTGATTAAAATATAATTTTAAAAAAAAATAAGAACATATCATTCCTAAGTTGATCAGGGACCACAACCTATTTTTTTGAGCGAAACAAAGCTAATTATAGAACCTAATTAATGATTAAAGGTTTAATAAGCACCTGAAAGTCTCTTTAATGCGATGTAAGAAATATAGATATCAGTATACATCGCTTAGTAATAAATTTTACTTTCTATATATACATGCTATTCAACCGTACATTAAAAAAGAGATGTCTTTCAATTGCTACACATATACTTAAACTTCTATAATATTAGATGGTTTTATTTTATTTTTTTGTCAATAGATGATTTTAATTGAATTCAAAGTATATATGTCATTCCGCTATAGATTATAAAAAAAATTACTTATAAAATTAGATTTGGAAGCATGTAGTTGAATATAATGAATTAAGGAGAAAATACATTTAATACCTTTTAAATTTCTTGAAATTTGACATGTTTGACATAATATTTTATATTTCAAATTTTAAATCTATTTATCCCCGAATTTTATTCAGTATCTTGTTATTCTTTAAAAATTTATTTTGTTCCCCGTTACCCACCAAACTTTTATTTTGTACCCATAACCCCTAAATTTTTATTATGTGCCTCGTTACCCCCTGATTAATGTGTTTTACAATCATTTTGGACAAGACATAAAATCATGTTAAAAAAGGGTAACTAGACACCATATAAAAGTTTTGGGGAAAAAAGATTTAAAATTCAAAATAGAAGGTATTGTGTCAAACCAATTAAAGTTCAGTGGGTAAACAGTATTATTTCTTGAATTAAGGGTGTTTGTTTGACATAATTTTTGTTTTAAAAAATTCTATAGAAATGTTTGCATAAATCTAAAAGCGAACGCTAAATCATCTAACCATATTCAACTATGATGACTATGCTACTAATTAATCAAGATGATTCAATAAACAAAGATTTACTAAACTATTACACGGATTTGCAACATTTAAGGTAAGTATGTGAAATCTAGAGTTTCATAGTCTCAGGGTTCGAGAGAGTATTCGGTGAGTGAAGAGGGAACGAATTATAAAGAATAAAAAAGAAGTTGGGCCTTTTATATGGAACATGTAGGTTTTTAGTCCAAGTCGTTCATTTATTTCAATATCAAGGGACAAATTAAAACCATGTGTATTTACCAGCACAAGAAAACGATGTTGCTTGGAACAGTGTCCAATTATCATTTCAAATATCTGCTTAGCCACAAGTGTACAACGTAAAACACTTCACACACAATCTTAAAGATGAGTTGTGTGTGTGTGTCATCCATATATATCGACAATACCCATATTAAAGTGTTTAATATCTTTAATCTTTATTAGCATACTGAAAGGCCTTCTACTTCACCATCACAACTCAATTTCCTACAAAAAAAAACAACTAAGAAATAACAAGTGTAAGTAGTGCTTAAACTTGTGATAGTAACCATTTTTGTACCAAATTCTGTAGGACTATTCTCAATAACAATCTTAAACAATTTTGCATTACCAAAAGAAATAACATCTCAAATATAATGTAATTTAAAATCAATAAGCTTAGTTTTCTCATGAGATATCGTATTTTGATTTAATTGGATTGCACTTTGACTATCTAAGAATACAATTACTATGTCTTTGATGAATTTGCCTCATTTAGAAACTTTTACAACTATGTGGATTCTTTGACGGTGACGGAATCAGTGATAGCAGCATATTCTGCCTCAGTTGTATACAAATAAACTAAAGGTTACATTGTGATTTCCTAAAAATTTAGTTATTGCCTAAGATAAACAATAAGTTGTAGTGGTTTTTCAGAAATCCCTATCGCCTTCAAAATAATAGTCAATATACCCAACCAACAATATTGTGATTTTCGTAACATAATTCAATGTTTATAGTACTACTAACATATGCCAACACGTGCTTCAATGCATTCCAATTCTCAAAACCAGGATTAGACATGTTTCTAATTGAAAGATAAATGGAAAATGACAAATCTGACCTAATACTTATCATAATATACATAAGAAATCCAACAAAAAATTTATAAGAGACATAATTCATTTTAACCAGGTTAGATTATGTTTTAGGGCACTGGAATTCAAACAAAACAAAGAGACAAGCCAATGAGGTATGTTGTTTTCAATTTAAACTACCATACTTAGAATATACTTTTTTCAAATATGGTCCTTGATAAAAAAAATTAACATCCAAGATTCTCTACTTCTATCAATAACCATTCCTAATATGTTTTTAGCATTTCCTAAGTCTTTCATATCAAACTCATATATTAAGGCAAATTTGAGTTTATCAATGGCATGAACAACCTTACGAAATAGCATATCATCAATATAAAGAAACAGTAAGATATTATCATTTTTCTTAGCCGAGAAATATAAACATGAATCATACATAGACCTTTTAAAGTCAATTTTCATCATGAAAGAATTAAACTTCTTGTTCCATGGCCTAGGATAATACTTTTAGGCCATACGCAAATTTTTTCAATAGGTCGTCTCATATATATATATATATATAGTCTCATCTAAATCACCATGTAAAAACAGTATTTACATCTAAGTGTTTAGTCTCAAGGTCAAAGCAAGCATAGCTCTTATAGTTTTAAATTTCAAACAAGTGAAAAGGTCTCATTGAAATGTATGCCCTTCCTTTAAATATAACCCTTTGAAACAACTCTAGCATTAAATATAGGGGAATCATTATCAGATAAACCTTCTTTCAGTTTATAAAGCCATATACACTCAAATATTTTATTATCAATAGGTTTCTTAATTAATCTAAGTTTTATTCATCGTTAATGTTTAGATTTCCTAATTCATAGCTGTTAGTCCATAATCTACTATCTTGAATTCTAATGCATTAATATAAATACGAGGCTCAGTATTATTTACCTAAATGTTTGCATTAAGTGTAGTATGCACAAGATCTTCAAAAGAGTGCCTTGAGTGTAGTTTACTTTCCTACTTTGACTATCTCTTTCCAATTTATAGTTTTGCATCTCTCTTTTTGATGACTCGTTCAAATGATTAGCCTTATCAGCAATATCAGGTTCTTCACCTTTATCTTTATTTTGTTGGGGTTGATCACCATGAAGGTTTCCAATATGGTTGTCTTAATTTAAACGCTCCACCTCAAACTCAATTCCCACGATGTTTGAACCTGCTATAGTTTCATCAGATGCATCACTACCTACACTTTGTACCATCTTGCAATAAAATGTTAGTTCATAAAAAAAACATATATACTCACAGTTATCTGAATGCATTTAGCCCCATTTTCCCACAATATATACCCAATCATAATATACTTTAAAGATCTAAGGAAATTTTTTCAATATTTAGTGTTAGCATAAGTTGCATAACCAAAGACTCTAAGGTAAGATAAGACAAAATTATTTCCTTTCCAGACTACCATAGGGGATTTGAAGTCAATGAATCTATTGAAACTTCTTTCAATATGATAAGTAGAAATATATAATGCTTCCCCCAAAATGATTTAGGCAAACAAGAAGTAAATAGTGAATTTCTAACCTTTTTTTCTAATAAGGTTTTGTTCATTTGTTTCAGCAACCTCATTTTGCTGAGGAGTTTTCCTAACGGTCCTATGCCATAGAATATCTTTACAAAATGAATCAAACTCTGCATTGAAAAGTTCTAAGTAATTATCAGTTCTAAAAACTTTTAAAACCAAACTATATTATTTTTCCTCTAAAGTTTTCCATTTTTTATTTTAGAAAATGTTTCATCTTTAGTTTTTAACAAAAATGTCCGTACTCTTTTACTAAATCATCAAATATAGATTGAAAGTTTCTGAAATTAATATGAGCAACGTATCTTCCAGGCCTCAATATAGCAACAAGCACATATTCAAGGAAAACTTGAAACATATGAGACTCAACCTTGAAACTTAACATGTGTTGCTTTTCCAATATACATGATTCATAAAATTTAAGATCACAAATTGTATCTTTACCCAACATAGCTTGTTTTCTTAGAAAAGTGAGCCCTTATGGCTCATATTCCCAAGCCTAAGATGTCATTTTAGAGTAGCAGACTGTTTAGGATCATGAGTAACATCATTCACATAAGTAGATGAGTGACAACCATCTAAAACATATAGATCAACATGTTTAGTGCCATTACATAATAGTTTAAGTCCTTATAAACATGCATACTACCGTTATAAACCTTGGAAATATGACCAGTATAATCAAGGTAATTTAAATAAATCTAGATTATTTTTAACTCATATATATATATATATATATATATATATATATATATATATATATATATATCACATTAGTTAAAGATATCTTTTTACCATTATTCATTTTCAAATACACATTATTAATGTCTCGTGTTTTGTGATAGATTAATTGTATCGTGAGATGTCATTTTGGGGGTTTATTTGACTTATTTGAGGGAGTCTTCCCTATAATTTAAAATGTTAGTCTAGTTTCAAATATTTTGTTACTATTAGAGATTTTGTGCACTAATTGTGTGTAAAGTGTGAATCCCTTAGGTACGCATATGATAAGAGACCCCGAGATGATGCGAAGAAGTCAAAAAGCCAAATCTAACCCCAAGTAATGGCGCAAACTGACCAAAAAGTCACTTTGAAAGATCTAGAGTTTTTACTGGTAGAACATTGAAGTTAACTCAAGAGAGTCACCACGCACATTTGGCTAGGATTTTGAGAATAAAAATTGGTTTAAAGATTTCCTTGAAGTCGGGAGTGTTTGGGACGTGACGGTTCACAATTTGGAGTTAAGATGACAAAGTTATAATATTACTTCCACGGTGTCTTGAACCAAACCGGATTCATTAAAAACTTTTTGGGTTGACTTTGACCACTTAAATAGATCTCACACTATCCAAAAACAATTTTTTACTTTAACATATCAGATATTTTGAATCAAAAATAAAGAGTTAGACAATTTGAAAAAGCTCTACACGCCTCTAAACGCCTTGAAAAGAAGAATGAAGAAGAACAACAAGGGTTTCCACCTTTGCACCAATCATTTACCGGATTTCAGCCATTTTTAGAGTACTTTGTAGTAGGTTCTTTTTATAAACATGATTCTAATACTTTTATTCATTTTCTACTGTTTTTATTATGAACTAATTAACCCATAGCTTGATAAAGCTTAATGTATGAACCCTAGCTTTCAATTATGACAAATTATTGTGTTTTGGGATTCTATAATTGAAATGAATTGATTGTTATTACTTTGGGTATTTACTTGTATTTGATTTTTTTTATCCCCTTCCCTAACCAAGTAGTGGGTCTAGTATAGCAATGTTGACTTTCTCCTGGGAAGGGGTCAAATTATGAAAAATAATATATAAATGTTTTTTGTTTGCGTTAGTGAACCGCGAGGTCTTAGCTAACCGGATAGTCAATAGTATTAGTGTGTATGCGTTTGAATGCGCTGTCAGGCCACTTGGGATAGATCCATAGCATTATAGTCCTACCTCATATCAGACCCGAAAGGGATTTAGGGAGATTATTGAATACCGGCTATTGCAAAAAGTATTAAGTCGCCCTTATGTCAATTACATGTAAAATCGAAATTAGTGGGGATTACTAGCAGATTTTTGAGCTATATTTCTCATTCATATTTCCATCTTATTTGAGATTTTAATCCTTTATCCTTAATATTCTTAGTTTAATTTCAGTATTTTCATTTTAGTCCTTTCTTATCGAAACTCAAAAACTTTATCTTTTAGTATTTGCAACTTAACCCTCTTCTCTTAATAAAACATAAAATTATTAGCCTCATAGTCCATGTAAAGAACGATAATTTATACTTGCTTTTATTACTTGGGAACGACTTGTACACTTGCGAGGAGTAGTTGCGTTTCCCCACGTGTTGAATTTAATATCACACACTGGGGGACGACAATTACCTACCCCTTTAACATCTCATATTTGATCATTATCCATGTATTCAATTTCATTATTAGTTTTAGATAAATAATGAAATAAATCGAGTATGGGCCTCATGTGAAAGGTGCAACCAGAATTAAATATTCAATTAGCTTGGCTAGATATATGTTAGTGACATTAAGTACCTCACATACATCATCTTCAGTTCTAGTAATACATGTTATATTAGACTCATTATTGCCAGCATTCACTTTATTTTTTAGTTTGAAACAATTCTTTTTCAGATGATCAGTTTTATCACAATAATAACACTTTCTATTTTCTTTAAACTTTGTATTTTTTTGTTTCTTTTTTTTTTTACTTAGAGGGGTCATTAATCGAGGTATCATTTTTTCTTGGTTTTACAAACATATAAGAACTAATATTTCTAAGAGACTTCAATTCATTTTCTCTGGTTTTTGAAGCATTCACAACTTGATCAAAAGTAGATATAGTAGCACCGTACTAAAAGACATCTTTAACAACTTGATATGTTTCATGAATACAATTCAACAAAATCATGTGTTTACTAGTCCTTGTCAAAGGCTAGTCATTTTAAGAAACTCGTCTAGATTATTATCAATAGAATTAGTAAAATCCATCTTGTAATCAAACAAAGAACCTTACAAGAAAGCTAAATTAGGAGCAAACTGAGTAGCATATAAGGACTCAAACTTACCCCATAACTCAAGAGTAGTATTAGAACCATCAAACAACCTGATAACTTAATTAGATAGGTTAATAAACAGTATATTTTAAGACTCATCACTGATAGTTTTAGCCTTATCCATCAAATCTTTAGGCTATTATTTGACATCTTCATTCAAAGAGAAAATAAATGTATAGTGAGAAAGTAAGGTATTCATCATTTTCTTCCAAACACCTAAAAAAATCTATCATAAACATACACCTATATTCGAGTTATTGTCATCAGATTAGTACATGCAAATAAAATATATAATGCAAGTACTGACTATAAATAACTTCAATGTAGTAATCACTTTTAAATCACAAGTTGTAAAATCCTAAAGAGATCTTGGAAACACAAATGTCTCCATGAAATTAAACTTTTTCAGAAAATCCTAATTTTTGAAATATATCAAAAAATTCCTGAAAAGTATGAATCCATCAAAAAGTTTAAGATATCTATCAGATATGAAACTCAAGATTCAATAGAGATTAAGGTTTACCAGATAATAGAACAGAAACTAAAGGGTGGAATATAAAAGAATACAAACAATTTCATCGTGGTTCGAAAAACCTACATCCACTTTAAGCTCCGGTGGAAGTATATAAAAGTATTTTTTCACTATAATATGTTTCAGATTACTGATTGCAGCAAATACTCGAGATACCAACACTTGAATCAACCTAGAAACCTCAAAACGAATCAATTTTCTAACCCAAGTCAACTATGTTGACTTTACTACTAATTGAATCGTGATGATTCAATAAACAACGATTAGTAAGCTATTACAAATATTTGCAAAGATTCAAGGTAACTATGTGAAGCCTAAGGTTTCCGAGTCTAAGGTTTCCAGAGTGAATTCAGTGAATGAAGAGAAAAGGAATTACGAAACAGAAGAAAATAGTTGAGCCTTTTATATGGAATGTGTAAAGTTTGAATCCAAGATGTTCATTCATTCCACGATCGAGGGATGGATTTAAGCCACGTATCTTCACCAACATAAGAAAGCGGTGATATTTTGAATGGGGTTCAATTATCATGTCAAAAATTCGCTTAGCCACAAGTGTACAACTTAAAACACTTCACACAAGTATATATTGAGTAAATACATAAGATGTCTCTTGTACTTTAACAGAATTGATAGCTTACTCCCTCGATCGTATAAAGTGTAAATTTACTCCCTAACTTTTGTTTTTGCGACTCGTTACCCCCGAATGACGGAATCTGTTAATTCCTCCGTTAAGTAGGCACGTGCAAGGCAAATTAAGAGGGTAAGTAGGCAATTTAAGTAATACTTAACGGATGATTCAGACGGATCCCTTTAGCAAGGGGTAAGGAGTCACAAAAAAGTATGGAAGTAAATTTACACTTTATAGGATCGAAGGGGTAAGCTATCAATATCGTGATAGGATAGGGAGCAAAAATATGTATATACCCATATATATAAATTATCTATATATCAATGGTTTCTTCAACCAATTGTTGTTTATTATATATTTGGTCTATTTGGAAAGAATTTTTATCACTTTCAAAAATAATGAATTAGGAATATATTATTTTTTACATAAATAAAATTTAATATCATCTAACTTTGTTCTAAGGGTAAGTCCAACCGCCTCCATATTATAGTTTTTCGCTATAATTGAAGGTTGACTCTTTTGTCTATGCACTCCAACATCTTCTTGATTATAGGAATCAATTATTGGAATCCCAATTTATAGGAATTTCTCAATAGATGTAGCTAACTTTATCACATCCTATTTTTTTTTTTTAAATTGTTCCTTCATCTATTATTTTGTTTTTGTTTTTTTAAGACTTATGTTTATATTTTAAACTATTTTAATTATTTAATTAATTATCTTTGTATAACTTTTTTATAAGAATTTAAGATTAATTTTGAATAAACTTAAATTAAATTTTATTTTATTTATTTAATATCGATATATTCTTGGTTTTTGATTTATATAAGATATATCAAAAAAATTGTATTTGCTAATTCTTTTAGGATTATAAATTTTTTGAATTATTTGAAAATTATAATTTAATTATTAATATAAATTTTTATTTCAATCATTTTTATAAGAAAAGTATTTTCAAAACATACGTATATCAGTTTTATTTTCTTTGTTTCTATTTTGTTAATTATCCTTTTGATTATTTTCTCTTTTTATGTTCAATTCTTTTAATAAATAATGAAGACTAAATTTGAATAAGTTTAATTAGAATCATAATAAAATAATGATGTTCATAATTATTAGAAAAATTATTAGTTTTTTTTTGGACAAGAAAAACTATTTGTTAAAGTGGTTTTTTTATCAAGAATTTAATAATTAAATTGACTTAAAAAATCATATTATCATAAATTATTGAAATAATGAGCCTTAGGGTCTTGAAGACACACCTCCTTTTCTAATCCAAACCCCTAAGTTATTCTTTTCTTACTAAAGACCTCAAATCAAATCTTACACTTAAATCTAAAAAACCAATTACATTTATACCCCTTTTTGTTTTATTTTTCCTATATATACTAAATATATTATTTCTAAATCATAAAAATCTTTCCATTTTCCGTCAATACATTTCTCTTTCATCCCTTCACCTAACTTTTCTAAACAAAACCCTAGAAACCCTCCCTGCTTCTCTCTCCTCTCAACAGCCACCACCACCACCGAAATGGCCACCCCACCAACACCACCACCAAGCTCACCTATCTTCTCTCTCCCATCAACAGGCACCACCTGCTTCCTGCGAAGCTCAGCCACCTGCGTCCTGAAAAGCTGCGAAGCTCGGAGCCACCACCTGCTTCCTGCGAAGCTCAGCGCCACCACCTGCTTCGCTCGAGGAAGCCACCACCTCTATTAGCTTTGAGCGACGAACAGATCTCGGCCTAGTTGTGAGCTCGATGAAGATTAGCTGCTGCACAAATTCGACGAGGCCACCATAACACCACCACCACCATAACACCACCACCAAATGGGTTTCGAGAAAAGCCCAAGCACCACCACCACCATCCTCCAGCTTTGTATTCTGGCAATAAAGAAGAAGATGAAGTCGCCCGCCGTTCGAGCTTCCAGAACCGCCGTTTGAGCTTCCAGTTCCGGTTCACAGCGCCGACGAGAAGAGGAGAAGCTCCGACAACACTATTACCTGCTCAGGAAACACCATTGTTGCAGCTTCCAACTCCATTCTATGTTTTTTTTTATCACCTTTGTTGACCAGATCTAGTCATCTTTGTATTTAGTTTATTTTTTATTTTTTTTATCTGTTGTAAATAGTTTATTATACTTTTTTTTGTATATAGTTTGAAATGGTATAAAATACACATTGATTTCACAGAGTACTCCTTTAATTTCATAGAGTTCTCCTTTAATTTTATAGAGTATTCCATTAATTTTATAGAGTATTTCATTAATTTTATAGAGTACTCGTTTAATTTGATAGAGTACTCGTTTAATTCGATAGAGTACCCATCAAATTTGATAGAGTACTCATCAATTTTTTCCGGTGGTCAGAGGTCGGTGATCGGAGGTCGGTAGTCGTTGGTCGGAGGTCGGAGGTCCGTGGTCGGAGTTTGGACGTCGGAGGTCGGAGGTCGGTGGTCGGAGGTAGGTGGTAGGTGGTTAGTGGTAGGTAGTAGAGAGAGAAACAGTGACATCAAACTTTTTGTCTTTTTATGTTAGTAAGGGTAATTTAGTATTTGGTCCACCTTGAGGTCCCTTGCAATAATTAAGATTGATTCCCCTCCTTATAGAGAAGAATCTTTGTCTCCAAGACCCTATGTATCATTCACCGTAAATTATTAAATAATTTTAATATATTTTGATTAAAATATTAACAAAAAAACTTGTTTCAATTAAAAAGAAAGACAAAAGAAACTTGTCTGATATTCTGTTGAGAATTATAATTTAAATATTAATATTTTATATATTTTTTCAAAATTTTATAATAAATTTGGAAGTTAAATAATAAATAAATAATCGTGTTAGAATTTTAATAATTAATAAATTAATTAATTTAAGGAAAATGCTATGTTAAAATTAAAATAGATTTTTTTTGCAATTGGAGAGTTATTGGAACAAAATTGTTTTACGAGAACCAGTTGAGGTAGCTCAACTGGCCAGGGCCTTGTTATTTTTTAGCATTTAAAGGGAGGTATAGGGTTCGAATTCCCTCCCTAACTGGTATAAAAGTAAGAGATACAAGATCTGAACCCTTCCCTGAGACCGTCAACAACAAATGCGCCATTTTTATACTCCATATTTCGTTATGCCTTATTAAAATAAATCTACGGTAGATGCGGCAAATTTATAGGGTATATGTATTTTGATAGGGAAAATTTATAAAAAAATTATTTTTATCTTCTTGACTCCTCTATTTTAACATATCTATTCCATGTCTGCTAATTTGATCTCTCCGAAAAGTAGTTATTTTATACAATGGTATATAAAAAAAAATTCTCCTCCGATTAAAAAATCTCCCTCCCTCTATGACAAAATTTCGCCCTTAGGTTAACTTTAAAAGAAATTCAAACCTACTGCCTAGAATTTCGCTATTTTTTCACTTCCAAGTTAAAATTTCCCTTCCTATATGATAAAATTTCACCCCCAAATCTAAATTTATATTCAAAAAATAATTTTAGACCTGCCTCCCAGAATTCCGCTATACTTTCCCCTCACCACCCCTCCCCTACATTCTTATTGCATCCATCACTGTGCAATGCAACCTATAATTCCAAAAATAATCCAACAAATAACAAAAGAAACGCTCTCTGCTATATTTCAAAAAAAACCTAAACCTATCTGCCGTCGTCGCCCCTCCACCTCCTTCTCCCCGGCGACGGCGGACCCCCTTTCCTTTGTATCTGCTCTTTTTCGTTCCTATTTTAGTCTTCTTTCTTCCATTTTGTACGTTGGCTTTCCTTTCCTTCTTTTTCTTTTTTTGCATCTGCTCTTATCATGTCGAATTGTTGCCTTCCTGATATTAGTACCCCTCCCCCTTTCGTTGTACAACTCTTGGTTTCCTGGGCTATGGCGGTTCTTTGTCTGGTTTGGATTAGATCTAAAACAGCAGATGGGGTTTCAGATGGGTTTTGTTGGGCCAATTTCTGGGCTGGTTTACTCCATACTAGCTAACTTTTGTGTTGGTAAATGGAGCGAGGTTTGTTGGGTCAGTTTTGGCTATTGTTACTACAAGCCTAGCCTGTTCTGGAGGGCTTGTTTTGGTCGAGGCTTTTTTGTCTTCTTAGGTCGGGGTTGGTAAGTTTTTGTTTCTCAAGCTCAGCGACTATCGTTTCCGTTTGTTTTAGCATTTATTACTTTATTCTTGATGGTGCTTGTTTTATTGAGTCATTTGTGTTTGCCGTTCATGAATGGTTTGAGTTTTTCGAGCACTATTGGTTTGGATTAGTTGAGGCTATTGTATACGGTTTGATTGTGCGTTTGAAGGTGTTCTGGTGGGGCCCACTTTTTGCTTCTTGTAATATTTCGCTGCCTCCTGGAGTTGATTTAGGGAGGCAGATCCTGAAACTGATATGGGGTTCGAAACTGGTCACGCTTCTTTACGGGTATTTGCCAGGCTTTTTCTGCACAGGTTCTCTGTTCTGCCTTGGTAAGGTCCTACTCTTGAGTTGTTGGGACCTTAGACAGTGGGCTTTACTCCAATTTTTTGTCTTTTTGTGGTGTTACCTTTACATACATTCTGAGTTTTTATCTGCGCTTGCCGTTGTTGCGTCATCAAGAGAGTTACACCTTTCCTCGGCCTTGCTTCTCACCCTTTATTGTGGAGATACTATTTGGAGGTTTGGACTAGCTCGTGACTTTGTTCTGGAAGATTTTTCCATCCTCAGCTCGGTGGTGAGTACCACTCGAGCATGGTTCTTTGGTTTTTGTTTGATTGTTCGTTTCAGTTTGGTTTGGCTCGTGGGAAAGGATCTTGGTAGCTCTCAGGTGGTTTTGATGGTGAAGCAAGGTGCCTCAAGGATGTGTTGTAGTTTGGTTTTCACCTTATGTATTGCTTTTACTTTTATTTGTGTGTCTGTTTCTAAGTACCCTGAATTTGGATTTTTTGTCCAGTAGGTGCTATTTTAATATTTATATAAATGTTTGAAAAAAATCCTAATGCAATAATATTACTGAGAATGGGAAAACAATACATTGACGCCTCATTTTTCAGTGAGAGAATGTGTACATGGCCCGTTTTTAGGATATGATTTATTTTTCTTTTGGTCAGATTTAAGAATGATTCCAAAACGGCTCTTTTATGCACAAAATTCTATCTTTTAGATTGAAAGATGCTTTAATTTTATTTAAAAAATCACTTTAGTTACTAAGTTCTTTTGTTTTTCTTCTTTACATTTGACCTTTTATGTACAATGTACTCCACATTATAGAGGAATAGAATGAATTAGATTCCTTAAGTAGAAACATATAATTATATAAAATCAAGAAAGTTGATAATTATTAATAATGTATATTATACACAAAGAATGATGCAACAAACATGGCAGGGCATGATTAGTTTACAAGAATAAGTGCGCATACAGACTCTCATGGAACATAATTGCTTCTTATGCTCATGCTTAATAATTTTGTTATCGGGCCCTCTTCTATATAATGTATTATTTCCTCCCATACATGCCTCTCTTTTATATTCCATAGCCCCTTTACAAATAATTTGTCGAAATATACAAGAAAAAAGATATATCTATAGCATACCGGTTACTTTGTTTAAAAAAGAAAAATTAAAACCAGTTGAGACGACAAGCTTACTGCCAAGATCTTGGTCATCCAATTTAGTGGTACATGTTTGAGCCGAGTCAATGACTCCGAGTCCAAAGTGACTCTTCTATGTAACAAAAAAATAAATAAAAAATGAGAAATTGTTTCATGTATATATACTAGATAGAAGTGATAATCATTTTATTATAATACAATATAGAGGTTTTTACCAACAAATATTAGATTTCGTTTTAAATAGACCCAAACACATTTTACCAATATACTTTTCTTACTAAATGTCACATGTTTTAGTTCTGATATGTATAAAAATTAATTTAATAAAATATCTATGATTTCAAAATACTTAATAATATTATACGATAATATTAAATGCAACAAATATTGAGGCTTGAATTTGGTTCAATATCCTTAAAATATATTCGCCCTGCTCCGGTACTTACATTTTATAGCGATGATCTCCTAAGATACAACAAACTCACTTCAATCAATAGTAGCACTACAAATCGATTGACCTACGGCGAACTCAAATTGTATTGTCTTTCTCTCTAAAATATAATGATATATTGAATGAAAAAAAAAGTAATTATTTTCTGAATTAATGTTTTTAAATATGGTGGAGGCCTCCACTATTTATAGAAAACGAAAAGATGGAAAGGCAACCATTGCAAAGAAAAGAATGACTTTTCTGGAGCGTTACGACGTTAAAATAAATATGTGGGTCGAAGCTAACATCAGTAATTGGGCTGGTCCATTGGTTCAGCTAGTTTTTTATATAACTATTGAATCAACACCAATGAATATATTGGTTTACCAACATTATTTTTACAAACTTCATTATCAAATTTATTTCCTTTGAACTTTAAAAATTCAATTTCTCATTCAATGTTTATTGGTTTTAACCAAGTGAATATTCTACGTTACCTTACACAATGAGATGAACACGTAGATATTTAGATCTTGTTCATGATATAAATCTCACATTAAAATTGAGTTAAAGTCACTAGTTAACACTTGGATAAAATCCAATTAACTAACAGTCCCCACATGAATGGAAAATGACTAACCAACCCAAAACCAAAAACTCATGAAAATAAAACATATACGAGAGAGAAGACGGTAGAGAGATACTGCATCGAGAAAGGTAGTCAAAGACCTTGAACCTTGCCCTAGTGAGATATATCGGATATACTTGCCAACTAGTGAACGTGATGTTATGAACTGTCCGGCTTATGTGTATACCAATACAAAATAAATCACACAGCACCCCTCGCTATATTTTGGAAGTTCTCATTGTTGTGTTCATTTTGGCCCTGAACAACACCTGGTTTCATGAGTACTCTCGGAGAATTCAACCTTATACATTCTCATATGAGCGGCCCACAATCCTTACTCACATAGGTGGTTGACTTGTTTAGAGCATCCTGCAATACCCTACTTGATTTTATCAAGATACAAGAACCATTAAAAGCATAACTTCCCCTCAAGCTTTTACAGGTCACACTGTCTTCTCATCATAGGAATAGGTAGTAGGTTTAGTACCTCTACAGTGTTTAACTAGTTGCGATTTACATACGAGTTGTCTCTTGAACCTAGATCTTGGGATCTCCAGTCAGCTAGGTAGAGTTTTTGTATGGAAACTTTCATGATATAGATTTAAGACCCATTCCCCTCGACGATTTATAACCTAACTCTCTTATAAACCTCTATAAGCGGATCCATAATATTATATTTTGACTTCACATAGTCAACTGAGATAACTTCATTAGAGAGTAGTTCTCTTATGGTATTATGTCAACGACAAATATGTATAGACTTACCATTATACATGCTACTTTGTGCCCTTCCAATCGTTGATTGACTATCGCAACGTATGCAGATAGATAGCACAGGTTCGCCCAGCACGGAATATCTTCTAGGAAAATTTAAAACCACTCAGCTTCTTCCCCTGCTTTATCTAGAACAATTAATTCAGACTTCATTGTGGGTCGAACAATACACGCCAGCTTAGAAGATTTCCAACATACGGTTGCACCTTCTAAAGTTAATACATATCCACTCATAGATTTTGTTTCATATGAATCAGATATCTAATTTGCATCGCTATAACCCTCAAGTACAGCAGGATATCGTGTACAATGCAACCCATAGTTCATAGAATATCTCAAATATCTAAGAACTCTTATAATAGCTGTCCAGTGGTTTTGGCCTAGATTGTAGTACGCCTACTCAAATTACTGACCGCGCATGCAATATCGGGTCTCGTACAATTCACAATGTATAGTAGACTACCAATAATGCGAGAATACTCCAACTGAGCTATTCCTTCACTGGTATTCTTTGTTAGATGTAAATTAACATCTATGGGTGTCTTTACTAGACTCAAATCATATTTATTTAACTTCTCAATGTAATGAGATTGATATAATACTAGTCCATCAGATGTCTTGCTAATTTTCATTCCCAAAATGACATCTGCCACACCTAAACCTTTCATGTCGAACCTATTGGCCACCATCTTCTTTGTCGCCTTGATGATATCTAGATTACTTCCCATAATTGGCATATCATCAACATAAAGACATAAAATTACATACTCATGGCTCTTGCCTTTCACATAAACACACTTGTCACACTTGTTGAATCTAAATCCATTTGTTGTCATGACATGATCAAATTTTTCATGTCATTGTTTAGGTGTTTGTTTCAGACCATATAATGGTTTAACAAGCTTACACACCTTCTTTTCTTGGCCAAGAACCACAAACCCTTCAGGTTGTTCCATGTAGATTTATTCATCTAAATTTCCATTTAAGAAGGTTGTCTTTACATCCATTTGATGTACTTCAAGATTGTTAATAGCCGCAATTTTTGTTACCATACGAATGGATGTTATCCAGCTAGTTGGTGAATATGTATCAAAATAATCAAGGCCTTCTATTTGCCTATAGCCCTTAACTACAAGTCTTGCCTTGTATTTTTCAATTGATCCATTGACCTTCATCTTTCTCTTAAAAATCCTTTTACACCCTAAAGGCTTATTTCCAGGAGGAAGATCCACCAATTTTCACATATGATCATGTATAATGGAATCAATCTCGTTGTTTACAGCTTCTTTCCAATTTGGATCTTCATCATTCGACATTGCCTCCTAGAAATTTTTGGGCTCATTTTCTAACAAATAAGTTATAAAATAGGGACCAGATGATTTGGCTTTTCTAGCCTTCTTTCCACGTATTGGCTCATCACTATTTATAGACCCTTGGTGGTGTCGACTAGGGTGTGATAAAATAATAAATAAATAAATAAGATGCAAATAAATACCCTAACCTAAACACGTTACTCATTGCAAGTATCACAGGTCGTATGCAAGTTTTAATGATAAATAGAATTTGTTCCTTAGAAACTACGAAGGTTAGGAAGAACTTATGCAATATAAAGTGAAAATAAGAAAGTTAGATGAATATTACGCTGAAAATAAAAGACTAATGGATTTTTGTTGGTTTTTTTTACTAAGACAATTTAAAGTAAAGACAGAAAATAAATAAAGAGAACAAATAGTATAAAAGTTTAGCTCGAGATCTAGCAAGTAATCCCCACTAACCTTGTTTATTTTAATCATGTAAGGGAGAATTGTGTGATATGCAATAGCCATGATTCTATATTCCTTCTAACCCCCTTCCAAGTGGATTAGGTGGGGACGTAAAAATTACCAAGGGACTTGGGTAAGGGGACCCTGCACACTAAATGTTTATGTGGTGTTTTAATAATTAGACACCCCTTCTGGGTGACCATCTAAATACTATTAAGGTAATCATATACTCGTGCAGTAGCAAGAACTATAGACAATAAATCAAACACATAAATCAGAGAATAAAACACTAATATCAAATTAATTGCGAACATCCCAAATTAAAATAGATGTAAAACAAGTCTAGGGTTCATACCCATATACTAATCTCAAGCTAAAATAAAATTAGTTCATACTAGAGAAAGAAAATAAAATACTTACAAATTTGAAGGATTGGGAAGGCATGATTTGTTGTCCAACTCATTTGGATCTTCTCTTCTCTTGATGTAGGCTTCTTCTTGGTCTAAAGGCTGACCAAGGATATGTTTCAAATGACAAGAGGGTGTATTTATAGAGTTTTCCAAACCCTAGGTCAAAATCTTGGAGTAGAAGGCAAGTAATTGGACTCTTTTCCAAATCAAATTCGTTTCCTAAAATATAGGAGAACGGATAAACTGTTGATGTCTTGTTCTGGTTGTATCTCATTCAATATTGCTCTGATTTTCGCCTACCTTATATTGAAACGACCGCCTCGAAAATATATACACTTTATGTTTTTATTGCACAACCAAATTCCCTGCATATTTTAAGTTATATTCACTTTAGTGGACGTAGATGTAAAATATCAGATATACGTGGCAACTTTTCCTTTTCTATTTTATCTCTATTTCATTTTATCTCTAATTTCCATCCATATCTTTTTTCCTTATCTCTTGGAATTGATTTGACATCTAATTAATTTCCATATATTTCTAAAGTTTCGCACTAAACAAACAAATCAAACCGAATATGCTCTAAAAATAATAAATTATCAAATCAAGACAAGAAATAAGACAATATCAAAATATGAATAAATATATATTATTTAATTAACCAAATACACCTAAAATGATGTCTCCAACCTAAATTATTATATTACAAATAGGGAGACATCACTTGGTATGAATCTGCTCATGAGTTCTTTTCCAAGATGATTCACTATCACTAGTTTTACAAGGAAAGACATCTTCAAAAAAGAAAGCATTCCTTGATTCTAAAATTTTATTGACATGAATATCATCAATTTCAGACTTTTGTACAAGGAATCGATAAGCTGAATTATTGTTCGCATATCTAATAAAGATCTCATCAACCGTCTTAGGTCCAATCTTTATCACTTTTGGAGTTGAAACTCTTGCTTTAGCTAGACACCCCCACACTTTCAAATATTAAAAACTAGGTGGTCGTCCGTTCTATAACTCATTCGGGGTTTTCTCAAGTTTCTTATGGGGCAGCTTATTGAGAATATAATTCGCAGTTAAGACAGCTTCCCCCACAAGTTTTGGAGTAGACCAGAGTTTATCGATAAAGTATTCATCATTTCCTTTAGAATACGATTTTTGTGTTCAACAACACCATTTTGTTGAGGAGAATATGGAGCAGTGGTTTGATGAATGATTCCATGATCCTGACAATATTTCTCAAAAGAAAATACATATTCTCCACCTTAATCACTCTTAAGGATTTTGATCCTCTTACTTAACTGATTTTCAACTTCATTTTTGTATTGCACAAAAACCTCAAATGCTTTGTCTTTACTTTTCAATAAATACACATAGCAATACCTCATGCAATCATCGATAAAAGTAATAAAATACTTTTTGCCGCCTCTCGTTTGCACATGTTTTAAATCACATATATCACTGTAAAATCAACCCTAACGGTGATGCATTTCTTTCTACCGACTTAAACGGTGTTTTAGCCAACTTGGCTTCAACACATATCTCACATTTCTTATGAGAATCCAGATTCATTATAGGTAGCAAACCTAAACGCGCAAGTTTATGCATAGATTGAAAATGCACATGGCCTAATCTATTATACCATAAATTAGGAGACTCAAGCAAGTAAGATGAGCTAGAAATATTGTCAATAGACTCGTCAATTAAATTCTTACTTGCAACTCTCGGTACCACGGAAATTACATTCATCTTAAATAAACCGTCACATAGGTACCCTTTGCCCACAAATATCCCACCTTAAGTGAGAATAAATTTATCAGACTCAAATACTAGTTTGAAGCCATTCTTACTCAACAACGAACCTGAAACTAGATTCCTTCTAATGTAAGGCTTATGGAGAAATTTACTAAGACTCAACTCTTTTCCAGAAGTCATTTTTAGAATAACGATTCCAGATCCAACTACTTTCGATGTAGAGAAATTTCTCATACATAAAGTCTTTCCAGTAGTTGCAACTTTGTATGTCTTGAACATCGATCTCTCATAACATACATGTCGGGTGGCCCCGGTATTTAACCACTAGTGTTTGGTATTGCCAACCAAAATTTTACTTTAGAAACTACTACAGTAAAATCAATCTTATTAAAATCGTTGATCTTAGTCATGGTTGTTTGGCCTTGTTTTCCTTTCATGGAATTGCCTTTAACGTTTTCTCTGTGATTTCGGTCATCTATTCCTTTACACAGATAGTCATTTCTATTTAACCTCTTAGACTCCTCAACAGGTCCAAGGAGTCGGGATCACAAATGCATTTTTCATAAATGAAATTGTCAATGGTATGTTCTTATCGATTCTATCATTTTTGGACATATTGTTTATCTTGGTAGACATCATTTGAATCACCAAGGATTATACCATAGTATAAATAATTCAAACAAATGAATTATTCAACTCTTCTTACTAGGAGACAACACAATAAAAAACTAGGTCTGGAGTTTTTCCAACGTACAAAAAAATTAATTCTTTCTTACAAAAAAATAATTAAATTAGTTTTAATTTTCCAAGTTTTTATATTCTTGTTAATCCCCCAAGTATTTATATTCTTGTTGAGAGGATCGAAGAAATTAAAGAGATAAATCAACTCACGTAAAAGAGAATCTCAATCAATTAGGAATTTTGTAAGCGGAAAATTTTCAATCCACAAGGTTCAACAAATATGCAGATATTATCAAAACTAATATTAATTGTTAAAAAACACACTAAAATTACAACATATATTAAATTATTTACCAACACACTAGAACATGAAAAAAAAATAGATCTTTAGTATGTTAGTTCTGATGTGTATAAAAATAAATTTAATAATATATCTACGGTTTCAAAAATACTTAATAATGTTCTACGATAGTATTAAGTGCAATAAATACTGAACCTTGAACTTGGTTCAATGTCCTTAAGATTTATTCGCCCTGCTCCAGTGCTTACAGTTTATAGCGATGATCTCCCAGGATACAACGGACTCACTTCAATCAGTAGTAGAATTACAAATCAATTGACATACGGCAAACTCAAATTGTATTGTCTTTCACTGTAAAATATAATGATATATTGAATGCAAAAAAAGTAATTATTTTCAGAATTGATATTTTCAAATAAGGTGGAGGCCTCCACTGTTTATAGGATGAAAAGATGGAAAGGCAACCATTGCAAAAAGGGGGTGACTCTTCTGGAGCGTTACGACGTTAAAATAAATATTTGGACCGGAGCTAACATCAGTAATTGGGATGGTCCATTGGTTCAGCTAGTTTTTTATTTAACTATTAAATCAACACCAATTAACATATTGGTTTACGAACATTATTTTACAAGCTTCATTATCAAATTTATTTTTTCCGAACTTTAAAAACTCAATTTCCCATTCAATGTCTATTGGTTTTAACCAAGTAAATATTCTATGTTTCTTTACACAATGAGATGAACACGTAGATAGTTGGATCTTATTCATACAAGATATAGATCTTAGAGTTAAGTCACTAGTTAACACTTGGATAAAATCCAATTAACTAACATGTACTATATAATGAAAGACAACTGAAAATCAAGATTAAGCATAAAAGCTATGAGATTCAAGGAAGCCCTAAATATCCAAATTGCGCTTCCACCGATTACCGCAATGGCCTCTCCACCACCAAACTTGTTGGGCAGCCCCCTGCCACCTGAGAAAACATATCCTATAACAACGATCGATCATGACACTAATATGGATGAGCAAGTTAGAGGAGACTTTATGGAACTACATAATGCAATTGAATTGATTTGATATGGTAAAAGATCACGTACAGATACTGATAAAGAACTAGACATCACTAATATCAAAATATTTGCATTAATCAGCGCTGCTTCAATACTTTCACCGCCACAATAAGTTTGCAGGAAAGAAATAAAGGCGCTGCAGTTTTTGTGAAAAATGGTGCTAACCAAGGATTGAAGCTAGGTGGATGAAAAGGCTCGTTAACTGGAAGTATTTTGGTGATTCCTGTAATTGTAGACGAGGGGGAAACTAAAATAAGTAAGATAGTGGGTGAAGAAGAGACTACTGAGATGGAGGAATTGATTGAGGATGGTGTGGCGAATGAGAATGAAACTATTTCGACAGTCATCCGAACTCGTGAGGAATTCAAGGGGGCATTCGTTTATGGAGGAATACCGCAATTGTGAGGTTACTGGAACGAGATATCAATTTCACGTATCTTTCAACCAAGTTGCGTCAAATATGGAATCCTATAGGGCAGCTAGAGTTGGTAGATGTTGGGCATGGGTAATATATGGTGAAGCAGTTGTCTAACGAGCTCGAACGAAGTCGTTTCTAACGAACAAGCTCGAACGAAGTCGTTTTCTGACGAACAAGCTCGAACGAAGACATTTCTTTAATGAACAAGATCTAACAGCCTTTCTTGTTTGCTTGTATAAATGAACGAGTTTGAACGATCTTTTTTCGAGATGAATTCCAAATCGAGCTGTTCGCAAACATTTTGGTTTATTTACATCCCTTTCCCCTTCCACGATCCCCTCCCACCACCATAGCCGCCGCCACCACCTCCCGCCACAATTTTCAGACACTAATACTGGCAAAAAAAAAATTAAAAAAAAACATAACTAATTCAAAAGAAAATCAAAAAATATGTTTTTATCGGATTTGAATACGTAAAATATCGTATCGATTATGGATGAAAAGTTTTGAAGTTTTGAGAAAGAAAAAATCAATCCGATTTCTGGTCAACATCTCGTAGAATATGAAATTTTATAGTCGAAACATGATATTTCAGGTTTGAAACACATAATGATTTCAAACATGAAATTTCATATTCTGTCTTTCGAACATGAAATTTCAAGCTATGTGGAGTTGTTGGCCGGAGATTAGAAATCTGAACGGAATTTTATTTTTCAAAAAATTTAAATTTTTTACCTATAATTCATACGATAATTATGAGTTTAAATCCGTTAAAAATATTTTTCAACTTCTTTTTAATTGAATATGATTTTTTGAAAATTGATCGGTGATAACCAGTGTTCTAAAACAAGGCCGCCTAGCCGACTAGGCGCTCCGCTTAGGCGTTCCAAGGTGCGATCCGCCTAGAATTTCTCTCGAAGGTGGCTCGAAGGTTCGTCTACGCATAATCTAATTAATAAACTACCTAATCAGATTAATGGGTTGCCCAACCCGGATATAACCTAGCATGCTAGCTCATAAATAACTAATTCAATCTACTCCAAGCAAAACCTAAGATAAATATAAAGAAAAAACTACTTAGGTTAGAGTTTGAACGCGCGAAAAAAAGAAGAAGGTGGGATTTTTCAAATTTCAAGTCTAGATTTCTTGAATTGATCATTTTTTAGGTTCAATAATGAATTGTTATTACTTTATAATAAAATATATGTTATTTATGTTAAATTAATATACTTTAAGTATATTAGGATGTAAATATTATTAAAATAAATATATTTCGTAATATATATTTAATATAAATTAATATAAAAACCAGCCTAGACAAAAACCGCCTAAATTCCGATTAATGGGCCGCCTAGTTATCTAGGCGCTCGAAGTTGGTCGACCGCCCTAGTACCGCCTAGCGCCTTTTAGAACCATGGTGATAACTGTGGCGGGGTGTCGTTGGTTGGAGGAAAAAGTTGTTGGCTGGAGTTGATGGTGTGGTAGTAGTGGTGATTTGTTCGGTGGTAATGGTCATTAGTTATTAAATATACTGGAAAAAGAATTAAAAGTAAAATAGTATTATAAAGTAAGGGTAAACAAGTAATAAATGATGATTAAGAGATTATTGGGATCTTTTTATAGGAGAGTCACTTTGGACTTGGAGGAACCTGCCCTACTAGATTAGATGACTAAGACTCTGGCCAGTGAGCTAATCTCAATTAGTTGGAATTTTTAATTTAATAAGAAGAATAACTTGAATAACCCCAACCAGTTGGGGTTAGCTAAATCGGGTTGAATCTTGGTTTCCTTTCTAAACGGTACATATTCGAACAAAGTTAATGATTACGAGTCTAAAGTGACTCTCCAATGTAATAAAAGAAAATTAAAAAAAAATTGAATAACCCCCACCGCCCACCCTCCACCCCTGCGTCAAGGACACATTGGAAAAACTGATTGTTCTATTCAGGGGCGGATGTAGGGGTGGGCTGAGGTGGGTTGCAGGCCACCCCAAGTTATCCAGCCCACAATAAATTAACCTATTTTTTTCTAAAAAATAGAATAAAAATATAACTAAAAAAATTATAGTATAAAATTAGCCCTCCCTAACTTAAATTTTAGAAATTAATTCTATCAAATAATAAAATTTAATAAAAATGACGAAATTGGAACGTAAATACCATTAAATATTCAATTTCTTGGTTTTTTTTAATTTTTTTTCATAATTTTTTTTGTAATTAACTCTTAAATGTTTAAAAAAAATTCATTTGGCCCCCTAAATTTCAAAATTTATTTTATTAGACTTTAAATTCTTTTATTTATAGGATTTTTTGTTTTTTTTATAACAAAATGTATGTTATTTTGTATAAAAAAAGGAAATTTATCAGATGATTAATTTAAAAAAAATATCCGGACATATATTGCAATCTTTACACAATATAGGGATTTATAATGCATTTTAGCATTATATAAGGATTTATCTAGTAATTTTTGCATAATATGTAGACTTATCGTGCAAATACGGTAAAATAATTTTTTTCGGGGCGTTGCCCCCGGACCCCCTTAGCCCCCCTTACATAAAATCCTGGCTCCGCCCCTGGTTCTATTTTTTCTTTTTTTTCTCCTCCCCCGCTCCACAGATTCTAATCTAAAATCTGTTCCCGCAACATATAAGTACGTTATGAAAAATCAAGAGGTTTAATGGAGATGATTTTAGTCGTAACTCCTATTATAATAGTCTAATTTTAAGTAATTAAAATAATTGATAGTTTTAGTAAAACTTCTTACTTGTATAGAAGAAGAAAAACACATGAGGTAAATACAATAGAGTTTTATGATGTATATAAATTCCCTTATGATTTATTTCGTCGTAAAGCTTTTATTAGACCTTGGGCAAATATTGTGTGGGATCCGAGTGTATTTCCGAAACATGCTATCATAGTATGGATGACATTAAAAGAAAGACTTAAAACTAAGAATAGGATTACTTACATGGAACTTGATCCACTTTGTGATTTGTGTAAGGAAGATTTTGAATCGAATAGGCATTTATTTTTTGAATGCTCTTTTGCTAAGGCTATATGGGATGATATTAAAATGTGGCTTGGACTAGACAAGGAAATGAACACTATGCTAAGCGCTTTGAAATGGCTTAAAAAATTAAAAGCTAGAGAGAATTGGAGAAGAAAGGCTTGGAAAGTGGGTTTTGGAGCTACCGTGTATTGTATTTGGACGGCGAGAAATCACCTAGCCATGAGAGGTGCTTCCAAGACTAGAGAAATAGTAACCAAGGAAATTAAATGGTGTGTTTATTCAATCTTATTTTCCTTGTTCCCTCGACATTCTTTTTTGGATGTGAGTGGAAGGCTAGCTTGTATTAGTATAGTATAAGATAGTTGTTTTTTATATTCCTTGTTGCTACCTTAAGCTTTCGAGCCTAGGTAAGTAACACCCATGTATAGTGTACAGTTTTGATATTTTAATACAACCGTTTACCCGACCAAAAAAAAAAACACATCTTTAATGTAACAAAAAGAACACATTTTTAGTTAACCAGTTGGGATTGCAAGTTCGAATCGAGTGAGTCCAAAGTGGCTCTCTAATGTAAAAAAAAAAAAAAGAACAGATCTTTAATAAAAATCGTAGAAGAACTCTGTAGACGCTGAATATAGCGGGATATACGGGCTACCAAGAGGCCCAAAAGCTGAGAAGACCAAAGAAGAAAAGAGAAAAGCGGGGTTAAAGAGAGGAGAAGCGTTAAAATCGAATAAGCGAGCCGTTGATATCACTTTAATTTCTATATTATTCCTTTTTGCATACTCTTCAAATCCTTTCTTATTCTCGAATTCATCAAACTTCAACTAGCACGGCCACCTTACAATTCTTCCTCGATAGAAGAAGTTTCATTTCAAGGTTTCTTTATAATCAAATCGTAATACTAATATTGTATGCATAATTTCATTCCTCCGAATTTTTGTTTCCAGTTAATTAGATCACTATAAGTCCCTATGTTAGGCAAATTACCTATATAATTGAATTTTAGCACTCATGGTTTCTACATCATAAAGAATACCTATACTGTAGTGAAAGTAAAGTTGAAGTTGATCTTAACTTTTGACCCCATTTGTAAATTCTTGAATCTGCCCATGAAAAGTCACTGAAATTCTTTTAAAGTTTGAAGTGGCACATAATGTATAATAACTAAAAAAATAAAAATTGAAAGGGTAGAATATCAGGGGTTCAATTACAACATGACTGCGCCACTGATCTCAAGCATGGTGAATGCATATGGGGTATATAATTTTGTCATAAATATACATATAGTTTAAATTTATATATATTTTTATGCTGAAAAATAATAATTAATAAGCAACTAGTCCCCAAAAAAATAAACTTACTTACAATTATATTTGTAATAGATATAATGTCCAAAGGAAAATTCCATTTTATAATTGTTGTAAGAGCATTTAGCTTGTCTTCTAGGTTGATTCTATTTGTGATTTGCAGGTGTTGATAAAAGATGGCAGATGGTGAAGATATCCAACCCCTTGTCTGTGATAATGGGACAGGAATGGTTAAGGTATAAATTTCTCAAAACATAGTCAAAAGAAACTATGAATTTACCAAGCTAACCCTGAAATTTATCAGGCTGGATTTGCTGGAGATGATGCTCCAAGGGCTGTATTTCCCAGTATTGTTGGTAGGCCACGTCACACAGGAGTAATGGTTGGTATGGGACAAAAAGATGCTTATGTAGGTGATGAAGCTCAATCCAAACGTGGTATTTTAACACTTAAATACCCTATTGAACATGGTATTGTTAGCAATTGGGATGACATGGAGAAAATATGGCATCATACTTTTTATAACGAACTTCGTGTGGCCCCTGAAGAACACCCTGTTTTACTAACCGAAGCTCCTCTTAACCCTAAAGCTAATCGTGAAAAAATGACTCAAATCATGTTCGAAACATTCAGTACTCCAGCTATGTACGTTGCTATTCAAGCTGTCCTTTCTTTATACGCTAGTGGTCGTACAACTGGTATTGTGTTGGACTCTGGAGATGGTGTAAGTCATACTGTCCCTATTTACGAAGGGTACGCTCTTCCGCATGCTATTCTACGTCTTGACTTAGCTGGACGTGACTTAACTGAGTGTCTCATGAAGATATTAAGAGAACGTGGTTACTCTTTCACTACTTCTGCTGAACAAGAAATTGTGAGAGACATGAAGGAGAAACTTGCGTATATTGCTATTGATTTTGAGCAAGAATTGGAAACTGCTAAAACAAGTTCAGCTGTTGAGAAAAGCTTTGAGTTACCTGATGGACAAGTGATTACTATCGGTTCTGAGCGTTTTAGATGCCCAGAAGTACTTTTTCAACCTTCGATGATTGGTATGGAAGCTGCGGGTATTCATGAATTGACTTATAACTCGATTATGAAATGTGATGTTGATATTAGGAAAGATTTGTATGGGAATATTGTTCTTAGTGGTGGATCCACTATGTTTCCTGGGATTGGTGATAGAATGAGTAAGGAATGTACTGCTTTGGCACCGAGTAGCATGAAGATTAAAGTGGTAGCTCCACCTGAGAGGAAGTATAGTGTTTGGATTGGAGGTTCAATTTTGGCTTCTTTGAGTACTTTCCAGCAGATGTGGATTGCAAAGGCCGAATACGATGAATCTGGACCGTCCATTGTGCATAGGAAATGCTTCTAAGCCGTATAAGTGAGAATTGAATTATTAGAGACAGGTTTCTGGATGTACTTGCAAGCTATGAAGTTCGTTTGGAGATCAATGTCATATTGTTAGATTATTGTTGAAGAATCTGTGGAATTTTTTGCTGGAAAAAACAAATCTTTATTTAGCCATTTTCTGTGAGTAATTTGTGGAGCCTCCAGATTCTAAGTTCATAAGTTTTCTTTTGGTGTAGTTTTGTTGTAAAGTGTTAGTTTATAGACTAACATGAAGAACAGGTTTCACCTGTCTTTAAATAATGTCGGTATAAAAGAGTATATGTTTCACCTGTTCGATTCCGTGAGGCTTGTATTTAGGGTCTTAGGATTATATATTTCATGTAAGTTTATCTGGACTGTAGGAGTAATCAAATTTTTCCTTTTTGATCTTTATGCTATACTAAGGATAACAAAAATTGAGTAAAAAATTTCAAGAAACAGAAACTAAACCAAAATAGGAAACAAAATATTACTTATAATGTACTACCATAGTAATATAGAAATGAAATACAAATATTGAGTTTGATATCAAGCGAGCAAAATTTATAAATTAGGGATTTGAGAGAGACAATTGGAATAAAACTTGAGACTTCGATTCATGTTAAAGCATTCCATTACAGTACTTACAGCAATTTAGCATAATCAATCCATACAAAATTGAAATACTAACCCTAAAACTGATTTTTCCCCTAAATAAACATTTAATCGAAAACTTAAATTCATTCAAGAGCTTGTAAACTTGGTGACAGCCTTGGTTCCTTCAGACACAGCATGTTTTGCCAACTCACCGGGTAAGACCAATCTCACAGCAGTCTGGATCTCCCGAGAAGTGATAGTGGGCTTCTTGTTGTAACGGGCTAACTTTGATGATTCTGAGGCCAATTTCTCAAAGATATCGTTAATGAAACTGTTCATGATACCCATGGCTTTGCTTGAGATCCCAATATCTGGGTGGACTTGTTTGAGAACCTTGAAGATGTAGATCTTGTATGTCTCAACGCTCTTCTTGTTTCTCTTCTTCTTCTTATCTCCGGCAGCTGCTCCGGCCTCCTTTGGTAGCTTCTTACCGGCTTTGGGCTTCTTCTCGGCTGGAGCTTTCTCAGCGACGGTAGTCTTCTTCTCTTCTGCTGGCTTCTTCTCGGCAGGCTTCTTCTCTCCCTTTGGCGCCATGGTATTAAAAAATGGAAATTCGAAAGAGTTTTGAATAAGAGAGGCGAAATGTAAACGCTAGGTTTGGATTTGATAGTGAGATGAAGAACAGAAACAGCGGCCCTTGTAAACTTATAGGTGTGTGAAGTGCACTTTGATTGGTGGAAAGAAAATTGTGCGGATTGATTACAGGAATGATTAGAACCGTAGATAGTTTTAGCTGTGACGGGAATCGCACGGTTACTATAACTATTAGATTGGACGTGCAGATTTAGTAAAATAAGGTAAAAGAACGAGTGTTAAAAAAAAAAAAACCAAAAAATCTTTGAAGACACCTCTTATTTTTTTTTTTTTTTTTTTTTTTTGTTACATAGGAGAGCCACTTTGGACTCGGAGTCATTGACTCGGTTCGAACCTGCACCACTAGACTGGTAGACCAAGGCCCTCTTAAGACCCAACAATACCAAACTCAAATTCTCTTCTATTAGAGGCCATAAAAAAAAATTAGCAATATATTTCAAAATCTTAATTACTTTCTTATTCCTTTTTATTTTTTATTTTCCTATATATTAATTTACTCAGAAAATTTTTAGAACCCTAATCATTATTTTTATTCACCTTTCTATCTACTCTCTCTTCATTCTTTTTCCTCTCTCACGTAAATCATTTTACGTTTACCATGGCTGCAAAACACCTCTTTAAATTAGCTTGTGTGTCTTGACCAAGGCCAATGCTGCAAGGACCACCACCGAAGAGCACAAGACCACTGCCGCACAAGACCAAAGCGGCTTCTTCTACAACAATGGCGTCGTTCAGGTTCAAGACTTCACCGCGGCGGTTTTCAAGACTTCACGACGGCTTATGGCGAAAATAGCAGAGCACCGCTTGGTTCGGAGCTTCAACACCGTTTGGTTCGAGACTTTACGGCGGCGGTTTTCGAGGACGGGGATATGTTCTTGAGTATAGAGTTTTTTTTAATTTTTTTTCCTTTTTGTTGCAGTTGAGAGTTGTTGGTGCTTGCTGTGTGCTCAGAAATTGGTCACGTTTGTTTGTAGTCATCCATTGAAGATCCTATTAATTATTTGTGGTTTGATTTGCAAAAATGCTCCAATGTGTTCTTGTGGCATGGAGTAAAATGCAATTAATGATATATCTTTTCAGAAATCGTGGGTTTGACTTATCTATTTAGTGCTCTTTTTCGAACTGTTACGTGTCTTTACAGAATGAAGCAAAATGAATTAGTTTTCGAAGGGCGTATGAATCATAATAGCCTAGGTGGCATGTTGTGTATTTATATACGTATAGGAAATTTGTATTTCCACGTAATTTTTTTTTTATCCTGATGCATATTTACATGTCAATTTTTTTATTTTTTTTTGCCCGAAATTGATTATTCTTTTTTTTATTGTTGTTTGTTTCTTTCACGCTTTTATTAGTTAAGTAATGTAATATACAATTAGTAATACTTAACACGTTTTAAGTTTCATAATCAATATTTCCCTCTAACATATAAAGACCCTACCTACTCCATACCCGTCTTCTTCATTAAGCTTCACATCAGTTCCAATAAAAAAAAACTCACCGGGAAGAAGAAGGCTCCGTGAATGGCTGTATTGTAAACCGTGAGTGTGTGACTAATCGGGAAGAAGAAGGCTCCACTTAGAAGGGTTTGTTTATGTTGATTAATCTAGCAAAAACCTCTCTTTTTCTGTCGATATTTAAGCCGGTGTGTTGTAATAAGGAATGGCACGCAGGGAAAGGTTAGTTTTTACACCGTTCTCTTCCTTCAATACCCTTGTATTTTCGAATATGTCCTCTAGGTGACGGAAAGGGGTTTTTCAATAACTTTAGGGTTTTTCAATTTACAACCTATTAGTTTCAGGAATTGTTGTTTAAGTATGATTCTAGCGTGTGGTAGGTCCCCCTTTTTAGTGTATACTTGTTTAAGATAAAAGGAACAATCTTTTGTTTGTGGTCCCTTCATACATTCGACAATCTTGGACCACAGGGACTATTAATTCACAAATTTTCCTAAATAACAGTAGCTTTCTTTATCAATTGTTATAATTAGTTAATCCTACTATATTTCTTGTGTAGCTTTCGTTATCAATTTTCTTTATCAATTGTGATAAATAACAGTAGCTTTCTTTATCAATTTTCAATTATTCTTTCCATTTTTTTGTGTAACATAAATGGTAAAATATATGTGTAATGTTAGTTATATTTTAGTTATATCATTAAGTTAATCTTTATATTGTGTAGGGATGTGGAGTATTTCACAGGGAAGCCGAAAAAAGCGAAGAGTGCCTTTGCATGTTACCTGTAAGTTAACTTTTTAATTAAACCTTTGTTTTTGTGGAAGTTAATTGTTCCTTATTATAGATCATTCATAGAACTTGTTTTTATTAAATGCAGGGAAGCAGTACATGATAAGAGAAAAGAAACAATCAAGGTAGATGACCCTCGCGAGTTTGTAAGGCTAATAAACCATGAATTTAAACTGTTAACTCCAAAGGAAAAGCTACCGTATGAAAAGTTGGCTGCTAAAGACTTGAAAAGATACTACAGGCAAAAGAAGAAGTTGCAAAAGGCTAAAGTAAGTTCATTTCGAATAATTTTGTTTTTTTATTTCTTGGTATTAACTTTTTTTCGGGCTAACACTATTTCGTGTTGCAGTTTAAACTTGCTACACGGTCTTCGATAAACAATGTGAAGACGGTGAACAACAACCTATCCGAAGAACAATGTGAAGCGATTCGGCGGGTGGGTTTTGGCTCAATGTTAGACATCGATTTAGGGAATTTAAGGCATCCTATATGTTTGTGGGTTGCTGAGGCGTTTGATGGTGTAACCAACTCGTTTGATTTTCATGGAATTAAGTATCCGTTTAGCGCGAGTGATATGGAGTCTTTGATTGGTCTATCGAACAAAGGTAAAAGGATTGACTTAGAGGAGACTAATGACGAGAGATATTTAAGATTGAAGGCTAGTTATGGGAACAATGAAGTCATAACTTTCAAAACGCTTAATTCAAAGTTGGTAAATAATACGAATGCAGATGATGATTTCTTAAGGTCATATCTTTTATATATGTTTGCGTTCTTCTTGTTTCCTAACACCGATTGCGGTATAAGGGCGCATTATCTCCTACCCCTCGTAGATGTGGATTGTATCGATAGTTATAACTGGGCCCAGCTTGTTTTTGAGCTTCTAAGATCCGGGATAATTGAGTACAATGGAAGAATCAAACAATTGGAAGATGTTGACCCTGATTCCCAACCAAAATCTTTCACTTTCAGGGGATGCATCTATCTATTGATGGTAGTGTTATGTTATATATGTTAGCGTAGTTAATATATTTATTATAAAAGTTCACCCTTTGAAGTCTAATGTTAAAATATAATTTTCTTATGTCTTCAGGTTCTATTTTTGGATCAAATAAATGGGCCAAACGAGTTTAATAGACAACACCAAGTGAAGCCGTCAATTGCCTATTGGAACGTGGGTAATATAAAAAACAAATTGAAGAGGGTGGGTGGTTGCTTTCGCTACCGGAACAAGTGTAATGTAATTTTAAAAATAGAAGAAGTCACAGTTAAAGATAACGAGGCAGGGGACATCAAGGATAGCAAGGGTTTAACTGTCAATGATGAAAGGCTAAACAAAATTGAAAAAAATGTCGCCAAGGTGGTTGAGTTTGTGGCCGCTGCTGAATGTGAGAAAGATGAGGTGATAGATAGGTTAAAAGTACTCTCTGAAAGAGTAGATGAGTTACAAGCTTCTGTAACCTTGAAATCTCACAATGAAACTTTGGTGCATAACGGATTGGATAAAACTGAGTGTTCTAGGCCCTCAATAGACATGAACCAAGCTCTACATGTTTTGTCAGATGATGAATTTGTTGATGTCAGTCGTGTCTTGCAACCTCATGTGTATTGTGATACAAGGATCCTCGTGCAAGAAGACGAACCATTAGTGAACTACCTACTTCTCGGGCCTCCTAAGTAAGTGTGTTTATTTAATTTAATGATTTATATCCTTAATTTTTAATCCTCCTTGTTTATTTTTCAGTGAAAGAGTGGTTGATTACGTGGTGGGCCATGTCACCCGGGGTCAGATGAGAAACCTTATTAGCGCTGAAAATATGGTTGATGAAGAGGTTACTTGTTATGTAAGTTATTTGTCATGGGAGTTTGTTTATTGATTTTTTTGGTTTATATATTGTATCAGATTATATCCGCGATGGCACACGCGTTAAACTACGAGGAACAGCGTAACATGGAGCGAAAATATTTTTGCCCCACTTCATTATGGGTTAGTTATTTGTAAATTATTTATTGTTTATCATATATCGTGTAATTAATTTAATTTTTTTATTGTTTAAGCAAATGGCGCAAAGAGAGGATGAAAACAACGAGTTTAGACATCAGTATTGGATTAACAATCAATTCACGGGGAATTTCAAGAACATTCAGGAGGTATTTGGTGAATTATGATGTTCTCAAAGTATATTAGACTTTACTTGAGAAGTTTTTTTAAAGACCCACTTTTTTTCTTTGCTACAGATATATGTCCCATACAATAAAAACTTGCACTGGGGTTTGGTAATTTAAAACTTTCCATTTCGTAAAGCTTATAGGTGCGATACTTTGGGGTCATATATTAGGCGTGGTGTATATAAAGAGGAATTAGACAAGACGGTTAGTTTGTCCCTTACTAATAATTCTTTGTCATGTATTAGTATATTATAATTGTAACCCTCTTAACAAGGTTTTTTTTAACCAGTTAGCTGTTCTACATGAACAATTCAGCCTTCATCCATCGTACAATGAAAATGTCACAACTTTTACGAAAGCCATCCCAAAGTGGATACCAGGTCAATCACCCTATGGTAATGACTGTGCTATATACGTGTGTGAGATGATGCGAATTCGGAATGAATGTAGAGAATGGACAGATGCCGAGTCTGGTTACAAACGGTTCTTCATTGCTCAATACTTATGGCGCCATGAAATTAATATTATTAAATCTCAAATGGGTGTTGCTGTCTATGGTTAATTCTGAATATTTGTATTATGTTTTGGAATCTGGAATAGGGTACTTTTTGTTTTGCGAATGAATGTTAGCTGTATTTTGGTGTATGTATTTTGTTGTTTTTGTTCAAACATCTATGTAATTTGCGTAGCAGTGTTAATGAACTAATATTGTGTATGAACTAGTATTCTTGAAGATGTTATTATTTCAAGAAAGAGTAGTTGTTTTTATGTGTAGATTTTAATTTGGTATGATTTATTTAAAACTTAATTATGGATATGTTTTGTTTAAAACTTAATTTTTGATGAAATTTCAATTTGGCCCCTAGCATTAGATATGAATTGCAAGATATAAATACAAAGGTTATAAAAATGTAGAATTTTGTACAGTATTAAGATACACGAAAAATCCATGTGAAAGTATTGGTGAAAAATCTTTTAGATTGTTGTGATGAAATTTGAAGTTAAAATTTGAACAGTCACCACCAGTGTGGTCTTCATTTCTCACAGCTCCATGCATATTTGTTGTTTAGTACAAAAACCAATAGGATTGCTTCAATAATATCCTCGTTGATGTATAGATAAGGGCTTGTATACTGGGTTTCAACATAAAATATGCAACAACTGGGTTCTTCTAGTGTTATCAATAAAACAGTGTTACTAACCAGTTTGGTTAGCTCAACTGGCCAAAACCTTGTTAAATCTTATGCACTTAAAGGGTGTGAAGTGAAAGGTACAAGGTTTAAATTTTCTCCTGGAACATGGGTAACATAGTGTTCCAATAAAATTGATCCAGTATTATATTTCATTGAGGTAAATATTAGGGAGGAATTCTGAATCAACAATCTGCTCCCTATAAATTGTACGTGTACGACCATATCTAGTTAAATAATGTTGACTGACAGTCTGATTTGGTTGTTCCATGTGATAAGTAAAAGTGTTTTCACCATCATCATGATCAACAAAGATGGCTACATCTACAAAGTGATTTGACCAAAGATGTCTACATATACAAAGTAATTCAAAAAAATCACCCATAATATTACAACTTGATTTTTGTACAGGAAAATACTAAACCCTCTAAAAAAAGGATAAAGAGTTATCACACTCACCCAAGACTCTAACCACTATAGGATCGTTACACACTCACATTTAACTTTCCTATATGATTCTTACTCTTGGATATCTCGTGTCTAACTTCCTTTTTCTCCTTTTTCACCTATCTTCTCTATTCTTATATTCAAACATCACCCCTATGCTACCTATTTATAGGTCTTTACAATACAACCAACAATGGATTTTGTCACCTCTAAAGACTCCATACCTTTCAAACTTCAAAGACTAATATTAGTTCCAAGACAACTTGGTTTCTATAAAAAAACCTTTAGTCTTCTCCATGTATTTGTTCAATGGATCTTCATTTTAAAAAATTAACCTGAAAGGGTTAAACAAAATCTCACCAATAGTCACAATACGAATAGATTCCTATTTTTATCTCACTAACCCTCAAGAAAATGTCAGTTATAATCCCTTTCTCAACAATGTCTTTTCCCAAACATGATCAAACCATCATGTTCATTAATTCGAGCAACAAACTTCATGTTGATTAAGAGAACATCTAATAGTGTTGTGTTAAATGAGTGAAACTTTACTAGATGTAAGATATAAGTGTTGATGGAGGTGATGAAAGAAGACAATGGAGGAATATGGTTTAAGCTTTTCTGATGAATGCAAGTGCAAATGAGACTACTACATATACACAAACATTGTGTGAAATACTTTCGAACTTCCAGCTACCCCTAATAAAAATATAGAGAAGTACGACTCTAGGTTAAAGAAAGATGCTTAAATCTTTGCGAGATTATAGATAACCCAAAGGCTGGGTTATAATAATACACTCCTAGCCTATGGTACTCATGTTGAGTAAAATTGTGCTTCTTACAATGATGCCCATGTGTATAGATATGGTTAAGCAAAAAGCAAGCTTGGTTACGCAAAATAACCCATGTAAAATTATATTGCAGGGGCTTAACTTAATGCCAATATCTTCTAGATTTTCTTTAGATACATTGAACATTCAATAATTTTTCACAAATCCAAAAACTTGAATAAAATCTTGAGAATATCCACTCTATTGAGATGCAAAATATCACGATATAAAGACACATATTGCAAAAAGTATAAAGATTGTGTCAACACAAAACATGAAGCCGAAAGTTGTGATAAATTATCTCCATAAACTGAAAGTAGTATTACTTCCATAACATATCAGATATCAACTGGCTATAGAAGACCCAAAATGAGTATTTTCTTAAAAAAACCCTAAACTCTCTAGGTTATGTTAAGTCCTTATGTATAACCGATTAGGAACAAAATAAAAAAGAAGTAATAACTCATAGCTCCACGACACAAAAAATAATTTATAAGTAAAGGAGAGAAAGAAAAATTCTAATTTCAAGAGATGCATGGTCTCGAAAATAATCAATAGGAAAACTTAATAAAATTTGAAATTAATGATCAAATCATGCTGGCAATTTTTATCTTATTCCTAGATATCCTTACTTCTAATAGATTCTATCAAATGATCATCCTGATCAATATTCCGCTAAATTCTTTTACTTATTTTTCTCTCACCTTCTTTACTCTCTTTCTCTTTAATGTAATACCATATTCCATTTTTACGTATCAAGAAATAAAAAAGGACACAGACTCCAAGGTCGTTTGGTGGTACCTTCGTTTGGCATTGAAATAGTTAACCCCCCATTGTTTCATCAATAACGGAAAGTCCAATGGATTAGTATGGTTATCGAACTGAGAAATGACGGTTAGGAAAGGATCCTAAATTTTGTGGTCGGGTCAAACCTGAGATTATGTACATTATTTGTATACTCGTTTCAGTATTAATAAAACATTTTACCAACCAGTTGGAGTTCGCTCAACTGGACAGAGCTTTGGTTATCTTTTTAGACGGTACATGTGCGAAGCGTGTCAAAGATAAGAGGCAAAAAATGGCTCTCATGTAAAAACAAAAAAAAATTTACCTAGAAAAAAAGTTTTTTAACTATAGAGCAAATAGAGTAAATCAAAATTAGAATGGTTTGTGATTATTCGAAGTGTCACGGTCAAGTGAAAGTCAAGACAAGTGTAGAGCATCAAACTACGGATTATTCGAAGGATCTCAGATAGTCTGACACAGTAAGACCCAGAGATCCAAAAAGTCTTCGCTCCTGACGTCTATCTCTAATTAAAAAACAAATTAGAAAACGAAAAAGAAAGTAACAAAGTTATAAGCCTTCACCATCTTAAATTTCACAAAAAAATCTCTAGCACAGCCATTTTCGCACTATGATGAAGCTTTCCAGCTCATCTCACCCTCCTGGCTCACCCAACAATTCCTTTCATGGTTACTCGCCGCCGCCCAATTTCCGACATGGGGGCGTAGTCGATTCTCAGCTGCCGGAGACTGGTGGTACCGATAATAAAGTGTATGTAGCTGTCGGAAAATCGGTGGATAAGGGTATTGCTTTACTTCAATGGAGTTTAAAGATGTTTGATAATCAAGAAGTTTGTATTCTTCATGTTCATCGGCTTTCTCCTTTCATCCCCACTCTACGTAAGCCCCTCTTAATTACTCCTCTCCGTCACGGTAACATTAAGTGAAATGTATCATAAAATCAAAACACACTATTGTAAATACTTAAGTTAAATTTGTAATTCGATTAGTTCTTATTATCTTTGTGCAAATTTGTAATTGATTTATAACGCAGTGGGAAAATTACCAGCAAGTCGAGCAAGTAAATCAGTTCTTTCTGCATTTAGAAGTCAAGAGCAGGAAGAAACAAAGAAACTTCTACAGAGATACATAAGCATATGCTCCAGAGCAAAGGTGTGTAATGTGTAGCTATAATTACTATCTAAGATAAATTTTATCCCATTTATTGTTCAATTTAGTGTTCAGATATAGTTTAAATGAAAATAAATGATAAAGTGAACTTATATTATCAATGCTTCACACATGGGAGATCCATTTTCTATGTATCACTCAAATTAATTGTCCAAATCCAAGTTAAAACCTTTTTCCAGAATTGAATAACACTATTTTTATTTATTTAAAATGTGATTTGCAGATTAAAGCAAGCTTCATTTCAATTGAAGCTGATGAGGTACAAAAGGGAATAGTTGATCTTATAAACAAACACAGTATTAGGAAGCTTGTTATTGGAGCTTCTCCTGAGTAAGTAGATTAAAATGATTATATTTATTTAAAATCTCTTTTATTCTTCTGATTTTTTTTTTTTTTTTGAAAAGATTGCTTGTCAAAAAAAGGTTTAGTAAAGCAAGTTGTGTAGCAAAAAATGCTCCTTTTTCTTGCGAGTTATGGTGTGTAAATAAAGGGAAACTTATTTGGAAAAGACATAGTTGCAAGAGTTCAAGCTTTGTTGCACCAGATATTCAAATCGAACCTCCATTAGAGTACAATTTAAGATCTTTATCACTACACTCTATTGAAGAAGAATCTATATTTCAATCTTCAACAACTTTAGGAATGAAAAAAGCATGTTCAGACAGTAATAACGAGGCTGAGAAAGAAACATTACATGACCAGATTGAAGAATTAAAGATGGAACTTGAGGATTCGAAAAACAAAGTAATTACAGAGCTATTCAAGTGTAAGAAGATCGAAGCTATATCTAAAGAAGCCATTAACAAAGCCGAAACTTTCGAAGCTGCTCAAGCACAAGAAATCGAACTAAGAAAAGAATCAGAGCAAGCGCTAAATAATACAATACAAGAACAAGAAAAACTTATCCAAGAAAGTAAAGAAATGACTTTTAAGCTACAAAAATCAAAGCAAAATGTTACTCTTCTCGAAACTCGTGCACAGAAATCAAACCATCGGTATAAAGAGGTTTCAGAAGAGTTAAACCTTATCGAAGCTTCATTAACAAGTTTACTCGAAGAGAAGGAGATAATCAAGAAGCAAAAGAATAAAGCTTTATCAGAGATTAAATACTTAAAAAAGTCAAATAACTTGTTGATGAAGCAAGATTTAGAAGAATTCTCACTAATAGATTTAGAAACTGCCACATGTAATTTCTCCGAGAGCTTCAGAATTGGACATGGAGGATATGGAACAGTATATAAAGGTGAATTATCAAACATGACCGTCTCTATAAAGAAATTACATCCACATAATGTCCAAAACTACTCAGATTTTCATCATCAAGTTGAAATACTAGGAAAAATAAGACATCCTCATTTAGTAAGTTTAATCGGTATTTCATCAGAAGCTTGGTCTCTTGTTTCCGAGTATATACCAGGTGGGACCCTCCAAGATCATTTAATTCATAGAAGAAACACAAACACAAATCCTTCCCTAAACTGGAAAACTCGAATAAACATCATTTCTCAAATCGCGAACGCGCTTTTCTTTCTACACACTCATGAAGAAAAGCTTGTTCATGGTGATTTAAAACCCGATAATATTCTACTCAATGCTAAAAACTCGTGCAAATTATCTGATTTCGGGATTTATAGTTTAACTCCGAAACAAACATTTAATTGCACTGAACCAAAAGGTGTGTTTCCGTATACAGATCCAGAGTTTCATAGAACGGGAATTCTTACAACAAAGTCTGATATGTATTCATTTGGAGTAATTATACTTCAATTACTTACTGGTAAAAGTCCAGGAGGGCTTGTATATGAAATTCGTAAGGCTATTTCTTGTAGAAAGTTAGTATCTATTTTAGATCCATGTGCAGGAGAATGGTCTTCTTTTGTTGCAAGAAGATTAGTGGAGTTTAGTTTACAATGCTGTGAATTAAAAAGTAAAGATAGACCTATTTTGACACCAATTTTACTTACGGAGTTAGAGAATTTATCGTTATTGGAAGAGAAACCTGTTCCATCTTCTTTTTTATGTCCCATTATCAAGGTGAGTTATATTATTTAATTTATTTAATTTATTTGATATATTGAACTTATATTTATTTGGATTTGTTTCAGGAGGTTATGCATGATCCTCAAGTGGCGGCTGATGGTTTCACTTATGAACGAGAGGCTATACTGGAATGGTTGGAGAATGGGCATGAGACTTCGCCCATGACAAATTTGAGATTGAGCTTCTCAGATTTAACTCCAAATCATTTCTTACGATTTGCAATTCAAGATTGGGTCTGTAAATCGTGAATATGTTGTATGTTTTTTCTTGTGAGATGTACTTAGTACTTAGTACTTAGTTGCTTTATCTGTGGTTTGAATCACACAATTGTGTATTGTGGTGGAATTTTGTTGACCCGGTAGAGTTAGGTAGGTAAAGCAATGAAACTAATCCTCTATAAATTTTTCAATGTTTAGTGTCACAAGTTCTATCATTTCGAAAAGTTTCTTGATTTAGCTTGCATTAGTTGTGTTTAAGATATTGAGTAAATTTAAGAAACTAATTAATATTTTTAATTATAGATGATCTTAAGCTAAGTAACACCACACATTTATCCAACATTCTCATCTTGCCTACTTATATTTCACCGCTCACTAATCATCTTCTCGAGTAGAGTAAATTCTTTAATGCAAGAAAATTCAAGGGAGTGTAAATTGAACATAAACATTTTTATTTCATATTCATGAGAGTGTTGATGATCTTGAACAACAAGAACCATTAAGAGTAACTACAAGAAGTGATACGAAGAAAGAACAGACTAAAACCCTCAAGGTGGGGGTCCCACATTTAAGTAAAAACAAGCTAAAACCATCTATTCTCATCTCAACATGCTTCCAAAGCTGATTTTTCTGGACCAGAAAGAAGTGAAGTGTTTGTATGATTCTCGGATTCATTAAACGGATGATCTTCTTCTTCACTATAATTATATAAGTCCCACTCATTTTTCTCATCTGGAGCCTTATTCTCTTTCAAATTCAATCTTACACTCACATTTTCTGTGATCTTCTCATCACAGAAAATTTTCCAAGAGCTTGATTTCTCCATTTTCTTGTCAGAATATGTATCAGCAGTACTTCCTTTAGTAGGATTTAACGAGTTTTCTTGACCTTCCAAGGGAAATTCCCCATCTTTTGAGCTTGAAAATAGATCTTCTCGATTACCATGATCATTAAACTGAGAATTACATCTTCCATATTGTTTACTCGATGAATCCTTCAGGGTTTGCTCAGAACTAGTCCTCTCGCAAAAACTCCCAAATCCTTGAATCCCTCTACTAATCTTTCGAGCTTTATCTCTCTCTTCTTTAAGAAGCACTTTATTATCGAGAAGATTTAGTATCCTCTCTGATTTATTTCTAACTTTAAGTCCCCAGTTGAATCTGTAAGACACTAAAATTCAAACATTAGATAAATTCAGATGGAATTTTCCGTAAAAAGAAAGGAAAAGGATTAAGAAATTTATTGACCCTTTCTCATCAATATGTTGAAAATCTCCCATCTTCTTGATAATATCTTTGTCACTTTGAAATTCTTCTGCAACACTTCCAGGTCCATGAGTTAACATGTGTTCTAACACAATAAGAGCTTTATATGCTACTCTCCAATTCATTTTATCAAATTTCATCAATCTGAAACATTAAAATATATTATTATCCAAAAACAACCTTAAACATATGAAAATGTAGATACTAAAAATGAAACGCACTTTTTATGTAAGATCTCTACAACTCTCCAATAATCATCAACTTCGAAAGCAGCTTGTGATATTATTTTCAAGATCTGAGTATCAGGTCCTCCTGGATTCTCGTTTGTAGCTTCTTCAACCATTCTTCACACAGACACACACACGAATATAGCATTCAAATATTTAAAAATAAATAAATAATGAGAAGATAAAAACTCACAGTTGAGCGGGTGTAACATCGGTCAAAGCAAGTCGAGCAGTTTTGATCTTCTCCTTGAGGAAGAAAGAAGCTTGTTTTTTAAAATCTTGGAAAAATGGTGCACTCATAATATTACCTTTACTGTTGTTACTACCTAAAATCGACATATTTTTGTGCAGTTTAGAAAAGGAGAAAGATAGTAGAAGTGAAAGCAAGAAAATGGATCAACTAATCCATTTGCTTCAGACAACTTAAAATATTATTTTTATGATCTCATGAAGTAGGTACTATTGCATACTGATCAAGAAAAAAGTGAAAGATATCATTTAACAAGATAGTCCTTATCTTTGGCACATAGTGTCACTGTAGTCCTTCACTTTTTCTTTTATATACTTTTTGATCTTTCTACTCCGACCGTCCATTTTCAACGTTAGTAGTAATGTTTTTGTTTATTGGGTGTGATTATCAAAATTTCACCTAACCACAAAAATAAACAATCTAAGTATAGATTAGTTTCCATTTATAATATAATTAATCATATGTGTCACGATAAGACGTCCGACTTAACTCAAATTTTAACATTACCTGAACACAAACAAATCAATATAAAAAAAGATCTACTAATGGACTCAAGATATACATGCAAATACAACAATTAAACAACCAAAACTTACAATGAGCACTCCATAAATGGCAATACCATGCCAGTTAAATATGAACAGTTTTTTGACCCAGATGATTTAATGATTTCATTATCATAAGAAATGCTCACAACCATAATAACTTCTATCATCTAAAATCAATAGTTGATACAATGAAGAAATATCGGGATCCAATCTTTCTGTAATTAAAAAATATTCGAATGTAAAGTAACTCTCACATATAATTTAAAAAGAATTCCTATCATCTATTTTTATGTGTATCTGCCTTCAATTTTTTTATTTATCTTTTTAAATTCAAAATTACTGTACTCCACTAAACTTTTAAATTACTATCTTAGCCCACCATAATGAAAATAATGTATCTGTCCATTTCAGTCTTTCCCCAACTTTGTATGATACTACTTATATTATTTAAGATTAGTGTAACTCTGAACATATACAACAAACGTAATGACCAAAAGATTGTAAAATAAAAATAGAAAACCACAATAATGATCCGTATACAAGTAAGGGACTATCCTAATAAATTACTAGTAAGAAATAGGATGATGAAAAGGGAGGAGTTTTTTTTATTTCTGACATATTTTAAAAAAATAATTGCAGGAAAAACTTAAATGATAAAATAATTGCAGAACTAACGTATAGGCGCTCCTCCGAGGAGCGCCTTTTCTATTTAAAAAGTCCATTAACGTAATCAATAATCAAGTCTATTAACGTAATCAAGCCCATTAAACTTAATTTTGAGGCGCTCCTCAAAGGAGCGTCTTTATTTTAAAAGAAAAAAAAACCTAAAAATTGTTGGCCAACGATCTCGTTTTATGTGCTTAAACTCAGCATTATGTGATCTAAATTTATATTTATTGCACAATTAAGTTTATCTCTAATTTATATATTAAAAGAAAATACAGTACAAGTTAAGTCATCATTTATTTATTTGATCATGTAATAATTAATCAACGTCTTATAAATGATTGCAAGATTTATTCCTAACAAATCAAAAATGATGATTATGATTATGAGTATCAATTATTTTAAATATATGTTAATAATATAAAAAAAAGATATTTTGTATAAAAGTTTTTATGAGATTAAAAATGTATAATTTGTAAAAAGTAAATATTAACTAACAATGTATTTCACGCTATTCATATTTTAACATTCTTGAACATCACTTAATCATATAAGACAAATAGTTAAGCACATAAATTCATTAGAAAAGATCGTTGGTCAACGGTGTCAGTGGATTTTTTTTCTATAGAGACGCTTTTGGCAGGAGCGCTTCATAATTAAGGTTAATGGACTGGGTTAAAGTACTGGGCTTATTAAATTGGAAGAGGCGCTCCTCCGAGGAGCGTCTATACGTTACTTTTGTAATTATTTTATCATTTAAGTTTTTTTTTAATTATTTTTTTTAAATATGTTAGAAATAAAAAAACTCAAAAGGGAGGTAGTTAGGTATAAAATTGTTAGCCGTCCAGATATTATTAAGTTGAGAAATTGTCTAAGTTATGAGGTCCCATGTTGAAAAATGTTTCTTAACTGAATTAAAAGACTTTGAAAGTATTAATTGTGACATTGTTTAGTCAATGTGTTACGTTTGCCATGACCCGCTGCCTTCAAATATTTGAATTTTGAATGATACTTTTAAATGTTATCTGGTAGTGTTTGAATTTATGAAAATCTTCTGTATTTTTTCTTGTTTTTTAGTTCCTCGTGATTAAGAGTTTTTTGTAATAATATACTAAAATAAAAAAGTAATTGTAAAAATATACCAAAAGTAAAAGTAAATGCAGAACTATACCATTTCGGTAACCCAGTTACCGAAATACTTCATTTACTTCATTTCGGTAACTGGGTTACCGAAATGGTTTATTAGTTATCATAATCTATAGTTAGCATGGTGGAAAGGCAGCCTGTTTTCTTATAAGAGATCTCAAGTTCGAAACCCTAGATTTACTTTTTTTGAGTCACAACATAAATTAACAATTAATATAAAATTGATTGTTTAATATACTTAATTATATTTATTTTTTTATACATGATTTATTGATTTTTTTTATTAAACCGTAAAAGGTCCCATTTTTTTGTCTCGCTTTAGGTACCCAAGACTTTCAGGCCGGCCCTTATACATTGGTCAATTAAACTCTAATATATTAATGACTAATAATTTTGTGAAAAAAAAAGAATAATAATTATTATATTATATAGTAATATCCCTTATGTAGGTAGGGTTTCTAAAGACTTTTAATTACAGTCTCCTATTTATTAGTAATGTATAAGAGTAAATAAAGTCTGAAAAGGGACTTATTGTTGAGTTTTTCTTAATAATATACTAAAATACAAAAGTAATTGCAAAAACATACCACGAGGAGAAGTAATTGCAGAATTATACCATTTCGGATACCCAGTAATTGCAGAACTAAGGCGAGATATTATCAAGGCCGGCCCGAGAGTCTTGGGTACCTAAGACGTGATAAAACGGTTTAATAAAAAAAATCAACAAATCATATATAAAATAATAAATATAATTAAGTATATAAAAAAACAATCAATCTTAAGGGTGACTAATATGAAAGCCCTTTAATATGGGTTTTAGGTTATATTAATTGTTAATTTATGCTGTGAAACTCAAAAAAAGTAAATCTGGGGTTTCGAAATCGGGATCTGTTACAAGAAAACAAGCTACCTTTCCACCATGCTAACTTATAGATTATGTTAACTAATAAACCATTTCGGTAACCCAGTTACCGAAATGCTTCATTTCGGTAACTGGGTTACCGAAATGGTATAGTTCTGCATTTACTTTTACTTTTGGTATATTTTTACAATTACTTTTTTATTTTAGTATATTATTACAAAAAAACTCCGTGATTAATGTGGATTGTCGGCCAACACCTGTTAACAGTGACGTTTTCAAGGAATATTGTGCTGTTAGAAATGTTTTACGTAACAGAAAAAAGAAAAAAGATAAAGAAAAAAAAAGAAAAAGACAATGCCTTAGATCTTTTTTATGTCAATGTGAGCCGTATCGATTTTACCCGGTTTTAATTAGGATAAACGATAGAGTAAAAATAAATTTACCTTCCGGTTTAATTCAGGTTACCTTTCGATTTATCCTGTTAGTCACATTAGTCAAACTTTTTTTAACACATAATAAAGTTAAAAAAAAAATGATAAAACTTGAAAAAACTGATATCATTATACCTTTAAAGATTAAAGTTACAATTTAATATTACAAACTAAGGAGTCGTGCAGTGGCGGATCCAGAAGATAAAATGAGAGGGGGCTTGATATATATGAGGTTTTGGGATTATCGTTTCTAATTTTTTTAAGGTAAATATGAAAGTATAAATTTATAATTACCAATGTCAATATATGGATATGCAACACTATTGTGATTCTCGTTCGTTCAACAAGTGAATTTAAAAGTTAGCACTTACCTAAATATGATGCAAAATAACACCATTAACGCTAATTTTGGGTAAAAAACATCATCACACCTATATTACATAGTATTGCTAAAATTATATTATTATATTATTATTTTATATTCATTTCTAATTATCTAAAAAGATAAATATTATAACTTTATTAAGTAATGTATAAAAACAATGTTAGCTTAGAATTTAAAATAAATAATGGTATAATGGATTACGATATTCTTATAAGTCGATTAAATTTGACAAATTTATGACTTAAATTTGGTATATCAAATAAAAAATTGAAAATGTTAAAATATAAGAATAAAAAAAAGTCATAGAAAATAGTTATGCAAAATATAAGATTTTTTATGTTAAATCTATTTAAGTAAAAATGATTTTACATTCTATGTCCATTTAAGAAAAATATAAAGTATTAAAATTAGCAATTGCTATGATTCGAACACACAACCTCTATTTTAAATCTAAAAATCAAGCATAGCATTCCACTAGGCTACATTATCTTATATGTACTTTAAAAACACGAATGTATAATATAAACGTTCATAGGAGAAAAATTATTTTTCAGACAAAAAATACACTTGCATATCCTAAAATTTACGGGTTTAGGGGGGGCTTGAGCCCCCCCTAGGCCCTATGTAGGTCCGCCTCTGGAGTCGTGTATCAAATAGTTTAAAATAAGTTACAATCTGTTATCATCCAAAATACAGTTTTATACACTACATAACTTTAACAAAAAACGGTTGCTTGAATATCAAAAGTATAGGTTGATTGGGGGTTTGGTAGTGGCCTTTGGAATATCCAAGAAGTCAAATTAAAAAACTTCTATATGATATGCATGTTTTGTATTTTTTTGTATTATATCCGGTTTTTCGGTTTGAGAAAGCCTAACCCAATATCTTGGGTAATATATAGGTAAAATACATGGACCCGAAAAATTATAAGGTAACCCACTGGGTAAGGTTAACCAAGATAAAATTAACGTATATTTTGGATCGATTTGGTTAAAAATTAACTCGATTTTTTGGTTTTGGTAAAATTATGTCTTGCCTATGTTTTAGTATAGATTTAAAACAAAATTCCAAGAAGGATTATCTATATAATAATATATAGAAAATGATTAATAAGATTTTATCAGGTGTTATTTAACTTTCACTATATAATATTTTACTTTTTTTATATTTTTTTATGTGTCATTTTTTAAATATATTTTTTATTTTTCTTATTATACTACGTGTTCTTTATTATTTTTTTCTTAAAAAAATTGTAATCTATATAATCCAGGGTGATAAACTCATGAAATCCATAACCGACCAATTCCGTCCAAATATCTAATCCAAATAATTGTCCAAAATACCCCTTTTCAAACAAATCATTCTATAAGAGAATATTTTCTTTCCATAACTAAAAAATCATCTAATTAAAACATAACAAAATTTTAAAATCGAAATATTTCTATAATTACAATATTTTTTATTCTAAAGCTAACTTATTCCTTAATATTTTCTATTTTATAACAGACAATTAATCATTTCTTTTGAATCGTCAAACCTGCATGTACATAAAAACAAAAAAAACCAGGGATTAAAAGTATGAACAAAACAAAGGGGTTGACAGTAAAAAATAATCGAGTGACTCTACTAAAACCACGGGTTAGTGCAAAAGCAGTAGGTGATACCACCAAAATAGTGGATTGACAGTGCAAAAATAATAGTGTGTTGACAGTATAAAATTAATGAGGTGATAGTACAAAACAAAAAAACAAAAAATATAACTGATAATGTTGAAATTTTTCACACTCGCATCGGAGAAATACAAGTAAACGTTGAAAACAATAAAAACATGAAACCTAAAACTATCTTTGCCACACTCACATCTATTGGAGCAAAAAAAAGAAAGAAAAAATAAACGTTGAAAAACAATGAAACATTAAATCTAAAACTCATCTCTTTCATAACATCAAACAAAAAAAAGAAATATAACAAGTAAACGTTGAAAACAATGAAAACATTAAACCTAATACTCATACATTCGATTAAGGTAATTTTTTTTTTACCTAAATCTGGGTTTTCAGATGGTGGAAAATGGTTCGCGAGTGGTGACGGCTTCTTTTCTGCAGGAGCGGCTGGGTGGTCAAGCCGGGTTAATGATGGTGGAGATTGATACCAGAGTGGCAGCAGTGTTCTTGTGCAGGCGAGTGGGCTGGAAGGTAAGTGTGAAGAGGTTAGAGTTTTTTTGGTTTCCTGCGAATGTGAAAATATGAGATTTATGAGTTTATTTTCGTTGTTTTTAAACGTTGACTTTTTTTTTATTCTTAAATTTTATAATGTAATATATATAAGAGATTTTTACCCAAGGGGTTTTGAAGACACCCCTCTATTTGCATTTCCAACCCCATTTTCCTTCTCCTCTTACTAGGGTTAAAAACGAGTAGAGTCGAGCCGAATACTAGATGTACAGGCTTGTTTGTTTAATTTCTCGAGCCGAGCCGATCCGAGCTCAAATTTAAACGAGCCAGGCCAAACCGAGCTCAAATTTAAGCGAGTCGAGCCCGAGCTTCCAATGATCCAAATCAGAAATGTTAGAACTTGTTTGTTTAACTTATAAAACAATATTTTTTTAGAGTCGAGCACGAGTTACTCATATACAATTTATTTTTTATGGTTGAAATGGGACTTTCATGAGTGTGTGGTGTAAAAATATAAAACAGAATATTAATAAAAAAATAAATGTCTAAAGAAATTAAAAATATTCAGCTTGATAGTGAAGATTTAATAATATATTTATAAGTACATAATATATTAATTTATAATTCATAATTTTAAACGAGCTAACGAGCCGAGCTCGAGTTGGCTCGTTTATTTATCGAGCTTAAAATGGAGCTTGAGCTTGACCTTGTTTATATTCAAGCCGATCTCGAACGAGCTTTTCTCCGAGCCGAGCTCGAGCTGCTCGCGAGCGGCTTGGTTCATTTACAACCATACTTCTTACTAAAGACCTCAAATTAAATCTTACACTACAATCCAAAAACCCAATTACATATTAACCCCATTTTCTTTTTCTTTTTCTTATATATACTATTTATCTATAAGAAATTATTTTATTAGTTCTCTCTCCTCACCCTAACCCTAAAGCCGCTCTCCTTCCCCTCTCCTAAAAATAAAACCTCATATCTCCTCCCTCCTCCCACTTCCGGTGAGCTTCACAATGATGCCGCCTTCACTACCACACACTATTCTCGTTCATCTAACCTTCGAAGCAGCAACGAAGCTCCATGAAAACGGACGTGGCTCGAACTCAGACGAACTCAGGCGGCGGAGCTCTGTTTCGAGCTCGATCCAGATCTCGCAGGTGTCGAAGACGAAACTTTCCTCTTGAAGACGAAGCTTAGCTCGAAGCTCGACCGTTGTTCGAAGCCAAGCCACTCTCCAGCTCGCCTCTGTTCGTGACCTCCGAGAAGTAAAGCAATATCCAGAAGCAATATACATGAGCTCGATTCCTAATCATTGTCTAGTAAGCTCTGGCGAGTCTAGCCATCTTCTCCAGTGTGCTCAGTCGAGATCAGGTCATCTTTTCCATGAGTCAAGCCATGGCGTGAACTGAGCTCCGACCTATTTAGCTCCGTTCTAAGTTGCACCACCATCGCAACAACTTGATTTATGTTCATGACCAGACTGCTTCTTCGCTAGCTTCTCGAGCTGTGCTTTTTCGTGGAGCTGCTCGTGACCGGAGTTGTTCAAAATAGCCAGCTCCTCTGCCGTGTTTTGGAATCGTTTTTCTTTGGTTTGTAAGATCTAGTCAAACTATACTTTTTAGTTAGTTTTTTTAATTAGTTAGTTTTGTTTCTGAAAATGTAATTAGCTTTTAATGTAATAAAATAATATTAGTTTTTATCGAATGCTCATTAATTTTACATGGTACTCATTAATTTATAGGATACTCATTAATTTCATAAGATACTCATTGTTTTTTTTATAGAGTATTCATAATTTTTTTATGGAGTACTCACTATTGTTTATGGAGTACTCTATATTTTTTGAATATTACTCACTAATTTTGATACTTATTGTTTTTTCCCGATACTCATTGTTTTTTCTGATACTTTATGATTTTTCCGGTGGTCGGTGGTCGGTGGTCGGTGGTCGGTGGTCGGAGGTCAGAGTTCGGTGGGTAGTGGAGAGAGATGAACAATGACATCACTCTTTTTGTCTTTTAGTGTTTGTAAGAGTATTTTAGTATTCGATCATCTTTGAGATCTCTTTAAAGAAGTAAGATTCACACTAGTTCCTACAGGAAGAAAATCTAGTCTCCAAAATCCTATGTGTCAATCACCCTATATATAAGGTAATGTTTTATTTATTTATTATAGTGTAGGGATAGAAATGGTAAACCATAAAAAATATGGACCTTTTGAGGAAGTAAAAAAATTGTGGACTTTGTGGAGGTTGGGGTTTGTGTATTTGGACTCTTTAGGCTAATAACTCGATATTATATATATTATATAAAAGAAAAATCAATAATTGACTCTGCTATATGTTATTTGACTTTTGTCATGTGTTATTTTACTTTTTCCTTATATCATTTTACTTTTTATATATATTATGTTATTTGTGTTTTATAATTTATTTCCTAAAAAGTTTGCAGTACAAATAATCTCTATAAAAGAAGAAACAATAGATGACATTATCCACTGTTATTTAACTTTTGTCATGTACTATTTTATTTTTTTCAAGTGTCATTTTACTTTTGTCATGTGTCATTTTAGTTTTTATATATCTTTTATTAATTTTCTTATTATGCCGTAACTCTTTTAGTATATATTTCTTAAAAAAAATTATAATCTATATAAACTATATAATATACAAAAAAAGAATAAATAGTTGACTATGTCATGTGTTATTTGACTTTTGTTATGCGTTCTTTTACATTTTTATACATCTTTATTATTTTTTTATGTCATATAGTTGATTCTACCATTTGTTATTTAACCTTTGCCATGTGTTATTTCACTTTTTCATGTGTAATTTTACTTTTTTACATATCTTTTATTCTTTTTCTTATTATGCCACGTGTCTTTTATTCATTCCTTAAAAACTTGTAATATAAAATTTTTGAGATAAAGTTTTCCGATTAAGGTAGCACATCACTATTTAATTTTTTTTCTTTATATTTTATTTTTATGTTTAAAATTTGAATTGTGTTCTCGTGCATTGCACGGGATTAAGTTATATCTATCTACAAGAAACAAAACATTACCTTTAACAAAATAACTTAACGAATATCTAAAACCATACAATACAAGAATAGAAATTATGGAATAGAAAAAATATGGTTTCAGGAAAAAGTCAACGACGTACAAAAAAGTCATCTCGACAACTTCGGATTACACCTCGATAAGATTATCTTTTCCCTTAGTATACTCGAGAACCGTCCCAACAAACTCCAGTGGACCCGCTCTGATTTCTACGTAAACAAATTCTATTGGTAGAGTTTCTTATACTCTATGAATAGATGTCGTATGTGAAAATTAAACCCACAAGCACGTTAGACGAGATTGCAAAAAATCCTTTTGAGATTCGAAAAGAGTGATGCCGATGATAACAGGGATGTTTTGGAACTCATTGGTTATCTTAATTTCTTTTACGAAATGTGGCCATGTCATTAGCTTCAGTTTTGATGTATATTTTCTTGGTCTTTGCTTTCAACAACCTTTTTCTTTGACTTTGAGCAAGGTCGACCCCAGGCTATAAGCCCAAGAAACGGTCGTTTTAGGGTCTCAAAATTTTGTCGATTTTAAGGCCTCTTTTGGTGATTGAATAGTTAAATATATTTGATTTCAATAACATTGCAAAACAGATAAGATAATTTGTTGGTTAAACACTGTCTTTTTTTTGTTTGATGTGTAAGGTTAGAATCTCAATATAAAATTTTATTTGTCAAAAGTTGTTTACTTTTCCATATAATTTTTTTCATTATCAATATCCTACAAATTGGGGTCTGATTTTGTTTTTTTTTGGGCCCCTAAATATGTCATGTGCGGCCCTTACTCTAACTGTTGGATATATATAACTTCCGATGTAATGAGAGGGTTATTTATATTTCATCATTTATTTGACAATTTCTTAATTCATGGCTTGATTTGGAGATTTATTAATTTTATAGAATTTTTTTTTTGTAATTTGTGTGTTAATGTGAAGCTCTTAGGTAAAAATAAATAATTAGATGCCAAATCAATGCAAGGAATTAAGTAAAGAAGATCCAAGGTGAAATCTAGAGTTAAAAGGAGACAAATTGGATTTAGGAAAGGAAAAGTTGCCGAAAAAATCTGTGATGTTGTAAAGTCGTCCACTTTTTTAAAGTCTACAGAAATTCGGTTATGAATTTGAAGGATCCCTTTTAGGGTAACATAGGTGGAATTGTGGTCGTTTTGATAGGCCGTACACTGAATTTGGCCAAGTAACGAAGGAGATATGCTCAAATCAATCTTTAGTGTTTTATCCTGTCCTATATTTTAGGAAACGAATTTGAAAAGGAATAGGAATCCAATAACTTGACTAGCACTCTAAGATTTCGACCTAGCACCTATAAATACATTTTTACCTCTGTAAACATTGTCTTTGCTCAGCCTTTAATCAAATATTACTCTTAGAAATCATCCAAAGAAGGAAGAAGACCTAGAGAGGAAGACAAGAAGTTGGAGAGTCACAAACTCCTCTTCTCTATCCCATCCCTATATCATTAGGGTAATTTGTATTATATTTAATAGTTTAACTATGTTTCTAATCTTTTTATTCATTAGTTTTATTTCTATTTCTTTAGATATGAACTAATTTTTCCATAACTTGGGTTTCCATATGTAAAATCACTGATTTCTAATTCTTTATTTTTATATTATTTGGGATCAACCTTAAATTGATTGAGCTACTTAGTTACTTTATATATATATATATATATATATATATGTATATATATATGTTTTATGTGCTTTGACTTAATGATTGTAGTCTTTACGAATGCATGCATATAGGGTTACCCCATTAGTAGTTGGATGGTCACCTTAACAGAGTGTTCAACTATTGAAACACCACACAAACGTCTAGTGTGCGGTGATGATCCGGAAAGGCTTGCCTAACTAGATAGTCACTAAGGTTTAATTTCACCACCTATCATTGCTCAGGGTCCCCTTACCCAAGTCCACTGGTAATATTGAGGTTGCCACCTAAGTCCACCCTGACAGCGGTTAGGAAGAATATAGAATCCTGTATGTTTACACAAAAAGAGCTTTAATCATCATTATAACTAAGATATTGATTTAGAAGGATAAGTGCATGCTAACAATCCTAAGATATATCTCTCATCTCCATTCTTTAATATTTATTTATTTGCATTAGTTTAAATTTTCTTTTAATTATTATTCTAGAAAACCAAATAAATATTATTTCTTTTATTGTCTTTTTATTTAACAAGTAAATTTTTCAACACTTCCCTATATACATAAGTGGATCTAACGGATCAAATTCCTACGAACGAACTTTGCTTATCTTTTATAACTTGCAAACGATCTATGCACTTGCAATTAGTTTCTCGTGGTAATGGTAGGTATGTATGCTTATTTATTATCTTTTATTATCGTTAGTTTATCACACCTATAGCCTCCTCAAACTCCCACTCCCGCAAACAAAACAAAAGAAGGAAACTAGTTGGGTTAGTTCAACTGGCCAAAACTTTGCTATTTCTTCAGTCTTTAAAGGGGATAAAGCAAGAGATGCATGGTTCAAATCCTCTCCCTGAACATGGGTAACGTAGTTTTGATTTACCTGGAAATATGTTTAGGTAGGCGTGTATATTTCCCATAAGATTAGTCATGGTGCGTAAAAATTGGCCCGAACACCTATGTATTAAAAAAGAAAACAAAAAATTCTTGAACCAAGCACAACCAAAATGTTGGTTCAAAATAAATGTCAGAACCAAGTAACTGTTACCTCCCAACTGCATTCTTGAAATTACTACACCATCAATTCAAAAATCGTATGCAGTTGATATTATTATTTGACCCCTCCAACTCTATAAGTATTTATTCTTGGTCCCATTTCTGTTTTCTTACGTCACATTATACTCTATAAGACCACTTTCCTATTTGTACTGTAACAATCTGTTCCATTGATCAAAACTTTATATTAATGGTTGATTATAGTATAAATTACAATTTTCCTTGGTTGCTTATTATGAAGTACAAAACTATACACCTTTACAAACCATTTCATAACTAAGTAACTCAAATTCAATTCCTATACTAACACGTTCGTTATACATAAGATCTCCATATCCTCCCTTCAAGTGAAATCACAATAATCGAAACATCATCATGGTAACGTCTCCTATCCCCTTGTGGAATTTCAAGCAATTCATGAAAATCCATACCTATAAATAACAACATAACATTAATTAAAAAATTAAAAATTAAAAACTAAAACGAAATAAATAAAAAATTAAATACCCGCTTTCTTTGCTGCACGAAATAGAAGCTCTTCAACAAGATGCTGAGCTGGATCTCCTTCAGGTGACCATGAAATAAAATATTCAACTTCAGAAACCGCTTCTTCATTTGTAAAGTATTGATATAAACCATCAGATGATAATATCAAAAACTTATCTCTTGCTTCTAATCTATGGTGATACAACGATGGAATACAGTTTATGTATGACGATTTTCCTATATATTCTATTTTAAACATCTCCAAAAGTGCATCATTCCACTTAGCCTGCCACAAAAAAAAAATGTCATTCTCGAATATGCTTCCAAAAATAGAAAGAATATGAAAAATTCAGAATAAGTTCTTAATCTACTTTCCTATAAGCAGTTTAAGAATCTACTTTTCTAAAGGCTAAAAGGAATCTTTTAAACTTGTACCTGTTTTAGAAAACCAGCACCAAAAGCTCTTGTAACCTTCAATGAGCCTTTTACACGATCATTAATCACAGCACAATTATCATCTGGATGTTCTTTAATTATTCTATCAACTTCCTGAACAATATATATTATTTATTAAATTAATATTAACAATAGAAAATAATTTTAAATTATTTACCTCTTGGATAGAGGTGCTATGATCCATGGTAAGTTGAAACGGGATTAAATCTGGTAATTTATTATTATCATCATCATCGCAAAACTCAATATCATGTGAAGTTTCTTCTTTAATCTTCTCTAAATCCTGGCTCCAAAAATTAGGTTCTTTCTTATGAGCTAAAACAGCTCTACTATCACCAACATTCATTACATAAACATCTTCACCTTTCATTAACATTACAAGAACACATGAACCCATTAAAGCTAGCTCGGGATTCTCTGTGAGCATCATATCTGCTATATCTAAATAACCCTCTTCTGTTTGCTTTAATGCCTGAGATAGAGCTTTTAAAACATCTGTGTGATTAACTGTTCCTTGTTTATTCGAATCGGTTTTGTTTAACATTTCCTTTAATTTTCTATCAAGCTCTAATCTTTCCTTATCCCATTCATTTCTCCACCTTCTCTGATTTTCTTCCCATTTTTTCGCAGCCCCTTTGTATTTAAGCTTTGAATTTCTTCCCCTTTTTACAGAAGGATAATATTCATGATCGACAAATTTCGAGCAATCACCTTTAGTTATATCACTTGAGAACTCATTGTTTATATTTCCATTTGAATCCGGTTCCGAATTTGAATTATTACCACAATTTGAGGGATTAATTTCATTGTCATCCCATAGCAAGCCTTTTAGTTCTCTATGTACAGCTGTATATAAATTCGATAACAGATAATCTGGGGCATCTGGGCCATTAAACCCATCATAAATACCCACGAAAACCCATTCATGCTCCTCAGATACCACTACATGGACTCTATCTTCACCAGCTTTACCTTGAGCCCATTGAAGATTTCGTGTGTCTAACAAATGATCATCTCTATCTAAGCTACACTCACTGCTTAAATTAACACTGTTAATTGTTAACTCATTTTGCTTCTCAGACGTTACAATTGAATCCCTATCTTTGATCGAAACAGCTGTTTTGATTGGGGCAACAAGTGAATTATGGCTTTTACTGATAGTCTTTGAAACGGCCCTACGTAGGGCTTGAATTAACGATCTTTTTCTTGATTTACGACGAAACTCAGAACCACCATGGGAGATGCTTCTTCGGAACTGATCAGATGTACCCTTTTGCAGAGAACCTGAAAGTAGCGCACCACGATCAAGTGGTCCAGATAAGAATGCTCTCTCAATTGGTCCAGACATGAAACCTCGTTCAATCGGTCCTGAGCTCGGAATCAAACCTGAAGTTGACAACGGGCCGGAATTATAACCGGAATTCCTGGGAATTGGCTGGAGCGGGATCGAAGCAAAGGAGGAAGAGCTTTCAAAGGTAGCAGCGGCGTTATTATAGGAGTAGAATTCAACGACGGAGGTGGACAGAGGTGTGGAGGTGTTGGCGCTAACGGAGGCGCCTGAGATAGTACGAAACATCGTCGTATTGGTATTAGTATCTTCAGATTGGGCGTTGGAGGATGATAAATGATCGGGTCCAGGTCGAACGTAGCAGAAAGAATGACCCAGATCGTCCATCGGGTCGGATGTGACTAACGCCATGTTTTTCCTCCGTCGCGCCGCCTCTTCATTGCCGCTGAAGCACACACTCAGCTTCACTACTCCGTTACCCATCGAATAACAGTTGTTACAATAAATTCTACTAACAAATAAACTATAAATGTTCTAAATTCTTATTTTCAAAGAGTTTGAGAGTTCATGTAAGAAGAGATTTGAGAAGAAATAAAAAAAGAAAATGAAAGAAGAAAAAGAAGAAGAAGTGATGAAGTAATAGAGCGTTGACCTTTATTTAAGAGGTACTTTGAAATGAGGGGAGATTTAATAATGAAGTATACCAACTCTTTCGGCATTAGATTTTTCTTTTTTTGGGTGGAACAAAACAATTAATTTTAGTCTTTCATATAGTGGAGTACTAGTATTCTTATGTGGGGGTTGACTGGAAATGCGTTACGGAAGCGTGGTGTCTTATGATAATTTTGTTGGAAGTTAAATAGTAGTTTCGTTAAGATTAAGGGTCTTTTGGAAATATATTTTAAATTTATAGTCATTTTTTATATATATTGAAAATGTATTTATGGTCTTGATAAATAAAAATATGTTTACTATTCTAAACGTGGTTCAAACTTTAGATGTTATACAACATTACCACCAATTTAACAATACTATTTTTATTTAATTATTTAAATCCGGAATATATATATATATATACACACACACACCCACATAATATATTTGATGATCGAGAGACCCTAAAAACGTTGAAAAATTAGGGCCACCAAAAAGGTCGCTTCTTCCGCATACATCCAGTGCCGACCTCGTAGATGCGGAACATCCATTCATGTCTCTAATTATGTTACTCTAGAGATAGTTGGGTGGATCGTCAAAATCTATGGGTTCCATCTTCGACTCTGCCCCTTTCTTTGACAGAAGCACTTATTTGTCTCACGATAAACATGGTCTACCACAATAACCTCGGCGTCGTTGCATTATTTCAATGCACTCCCTCCAAATGTGACACAACCGGTCCCTAGAGCCACCACCGCCCTTCACTAGCGCATGAAACAAAAGTACCTTAATAACAAATCGAAGTGATTGCCAAACATTTCAATTGTGTTTCTAAGGTGTTACATAAGAGTTTAAAACGTATTTACACACATAGTAGTAATAAAAACATACGATATCAGTTCGAGTTTGTCTCGAGAAAAAAATTATCCGAACTTATTTGTTTATAAACAAGTTCAAATTCAAATTTAAACTCGTTTATAAAACATCTCATTCAAACTCGTTAGTTAATTGCTCATTTTTATTCTTGAAATGTGGCGTTATATTTTTATGGGTGAATTATATATAGGGTTTTGGAAAACATCTTTCTTCTCTATAGAGTAGTTTAAAAAATGCTATTCTTCTTAGGGACCTCATTTTTTACAATAGTCTTTCCTACCCTTACTAACACTAAAAGACAAAAAAGTGTGATGTCACTGTTTCTCTCTCCACTACCTACCACTACCCACCTACCTCCAACCTCCCACCACCTACCACCGACCTCCGACCACCGACCACCGACCTCCGACCACAGACCTCAACCAGTCACCGGAAAAAACATAGAGTACTCCGAGAATTTGCCGAGTACTCCGACAATTTTGCTGAGTACTCTATATATTTAAATGAGTACTCTATATATCCAACCACCAACCACCGACCACCGACCATCGACTGCCAGAAAATTGCGAAGTACTCTAAACAAATCTCGGAGTACTCTAAGAAAATCTCGGAGTACTCTTAAAAATTGAGGACTAATATAAAAAAATTACTAACAATTTATTTAACAAAAGTAATGAGTATTACTAAAACATATACAGATATATTATTCTCATATATTTTTACACAAGCCAAAAGAAAAAAGAAAATTCTATTTGGTTTGACCAGATCTAAATCTGGTCAACCTACTTAAAAAAAAGGCACTCGCTGCTTCTTCCCAAACCGCCGCCACCACCACCATAACACAAAACACTTCCACCTAGCTCCGATCTGCTTCCCCTTCTCTTCGCCATGGAAACCATACCACCACCACCATAACACCACCACCACTATAACAGAAGCACTACCACTCGAAAACAGAAGCACCACCACTCGAAAACAGAAGCACCACCACTCGAAAACAGAAGCACCGCCACCAACGACATAACACCACCACTGTAAATCGTAAACAGAATCACAACCACCACCATAACACTACCACTACCGACATAACACACATCCACGGAAGAAGAAGAACGAGATCCATGGAGCTTCGTGGTACCACGAACATGGCTGTGTGTCGAGATCGGAGCAGCGGTTTCCTCTGTTGCCGTTCGTTGTAGTGTCGGTGGCTTCCTTCGGTGGAGGACCGGAGCTCGCGAAGAACATCAGCACCCCAGCTCGCAAACAGATCTAAGGAGAAGAATAAGCTGCGCGAACAGATCTGGAATGAAGAGGGACCATCGGATTCGAAGACTCTGAGCTCCTTTCCGTGACCATCATGTCTCCGGCGAAGCACCTCAGCGCCGCTGCACTTGTCTTCTTCGGCGAACCACCGCCATAGCAGTCTTCATCGGAACCACTTGTCTTCTTCTGCACTTGTTTAGATCTCGGAGCTTCGTCATCAGCAATTCTTCGGTGGTGAAGAAGGTGTTCTCGGTGGTGAAGAAGGTGTTATGGTGGTGGCGGGTTTGGTTTTTTGGGAGAGAGAGATAAAGTAGGTCAGGGGAAGAGAGAGAAAAAGTTTTTCACGGGAATGATTTTATGAGAATTGTAATAGAATATTTAGTATATATATTATGTAAAAAGGGTAGTAAGGTAATAGGGGTTTTGGGCTTCATGTGTTAAAAACTTCTTGAGGTCTTTAGTAAGAAGAGGCTCTAGGCCGGGTCCCCATCTTGAAGAGGGGGGTGTGTTCAAGACCCTAACGTGAATTTACTCTATTTTTATTTATCAGTTATAAACTATATCATTAATGTATAAATACGATTAACTAGGACATTGTTTATATCTTTAAACTTATATTCCTTCATTTATATCATATTGCATACTCCATCCAGTACCAACCTCTCATGGATGTCTCACTTCAACCATAAAAGAAATAAATCATTCGTTCTTTACTCGAGTCTGGCTAAAAAAATTGCTTGAGAAGTTAAATGCTTAAGTTTGAACATCTATTACTCGTCTTGTTACGATCTGAGCTCGACTCTACTCGAATAGTTAAACAAACAAGTTTGCGCATTTAATATCGGCCCGCTTGACTCCTTGACTCACCTACATCATTGCTATGTTTTAGAGAAAAATGAAAATCACTCCCCAATAAAGTTGTCATTATAAAAGCATCTCCTAAAAATCGACCCTAAACTCGGGTGTGATTTAAGATTTTAGGATTTTATGCTTATCATATTTTCGATTATTTAATCAATTTTTTCTTTCGTACAATAGAGGTTGCATGTCTAGTAAGAAAACTCTTATTAAACCTTGACGGGGTTCTCTAGCACTATCGGGGCTTCTCGGTGCACTAAATTAGATATATATATATATTATATCGGAAGCAAGGTAACACGGCACGGCTACACCAATGAGGTGTCCGATTAGACACGCAATAAAATGCAAAATGCGGTTGCAAGTAATAAATTTTTGGAAGTCTAGATATCAAACCCAAAGGATCGTTGTGAGTTGATTGCTTACTTGTATCATAGTGTTATATTCAAGTTGTGTGAGAAAACGATAATAATAATAATAGAAGATAACGAAAATGATGAAAATACTAAGGCTAAATTCGAAAAAGTAAAATAATGACCCCAAATTTAACTCACTAAGGTAAAACAAGCTTGGAATATATGTTGTTCAACACAATTGTTACACTAATATTTCATTTATGATAAAGGGCGATTCGGGAATTCAGCCATACTAACCGGGGTAAAGTTTCCTACCAGGATTAACTAAGAGGCTATCAAATTCTTCTAACTACTTCCAGGATATACCACACCGAAGTTAGATTAAAAGGAAAAATAATGTAGAACACCCCATATGTCATGAAATCAAATAACAATGCTTTCCCCCAATATCTCTCACAATGGTATCATATACCTAGCTCAAGGGCAAGCAAATGAAGACAATATCCTACAATGCTTATGTTAGGGTTCCTATGGTTCTCAAGCATGAGGGGTGGGGGTGAAATCTATGCCTAGTTAGTGCTAAGTTGATACCCACGCACCCCTAATTCTAAAGGTTTAGCTTAACCCAAGATAATAGTAAATGTGTGATCCTTAGTGATTGATTAAATTTCGCTACTAAATAGTTAGACACCAAAACCCATAAGCTAACAAGAGCTAAAAAAAAGTGAATCACATAAAATCCCAAGCTATATATAGTGGAGGCTTAGCTCGTAATAAAATCAAGATAAGAGAAATAGATTTATATTAACTAAAGATAGAGTTAGATTATTCATTATACCATAGAGATCACAAAACTAAACCTTGTGTTATCTTGGAAAAGACTTTGTTTCCGCTCCTACCGATTCTCTCAATACTTTTTCAGTCTTTAATAAAATTTCTCTATATTTCTCTCGTTGATGGTCAATACTAGTATTCTCAGTATTGCTCGGTAGTGTCCGTATATGTTGATTGTTCAGGTCTTGGGTTATCTCTCCCAAGCATGTCTCTGACATTCTTATGGATGATCCATACCTCTTCATAGATCCATCGTTCCATATCATGCACTTCTTTGCTCACGTCATAAATTTGACTAGAAGTTCTATGAGCCCAATTTTATTCTTTTTTTAGGTTGTTGTTGTTGTTGGTTGTACCCGTTGAATGCTTGTGAAGCATTTAACATGTTAGCTCCATATCATCCATCCATTTAATAAGATATCAGTACAAGCCTTGATCATACATAAAAGTTATATTTTTTTCGTCCTTAGGGTTTATTGTGAATTGATTGTATCATTTAAACACGTATGTCAACATCAAAATCATATCACCAATGGTAGAGTCAACCAACCGATCAATTTTCTATAGTGGAAAACATCTTTTTGGACATGTTTTATTTAGGTTGGTAAAATTGATGCAGATTCACCATTTTTTATTGGGTTTTGATATCAGAACATGGTTAGATTTACAAGTAGGATAATGTACTTAGCGAATGTGAGGATCTTGTAGTAGTCTTTGAATTTATTTCTCGATTATTATGTTCTTTTCCTTGGTTACATTCTACAATGTTGCTTGATAGGCTGAGACCCGAGGTCATCATTGAGTTAATGTACCGTGGGGACATTGTCAGTGCCAACCATCCATGTCGTATATTGTACAGGAAAAGAGGTCTTGAAGTTAATCCACAAACTCTTAAAAGGTATCTCTCATGTTCATTTCAAGCGATTCACCAACCCGATCTTTCGATCGAGTCTTCGATCAGTTTCTCGTCGGGTTATGACATTGTTTTGGAACTTTTTACATGACTGTCAATTGCGTAGAGTCTTCTCTAAGTAATGGGTAATATAGATCCATAACTGCGATTAATTCAGTTGACGGATTTATCATCTCTTAATAAGTAAATTCCTAAGCATGTTTGACTTCCACCTAAAGAAGTTTTTATGGGCTCATACAAGTGGAGAGGTAACATGATCACAATTTTTAGAAATCCCAAACAATTTGATTTTATCGGAGATACTATTTTATGGTATATTGTAGGGTTGAGCAGAATAGTGGTAAATGGTAAACCGACCCGTTAGGGTAATAAAAACCTACCTAAAACAGGGTAAAAATTACCCTAGCCCATTTTATAACATACCTTACCCTTCAATTTTGGGCATGTTAATTTTTTTACCACGGGTTTACCTTCTATACATTACCACATGGGTTGGACCCGTCCAACCCGTATACTGTTCATTTATATATATATATATATATATATATATATATGTGTATATGGTCAAGACCTGGCTATTTGACACATTTGGCTACTTCGTTTACCGAAATCTTATCCTCGTCTCTTCTTTGAATTTTACCTAATATGTACTTTATTTTGAAGAACAAAAATTCTTTTAATCGAATAGTAGCATTTGAACTTTATTTGGCTTTATGTTTTTTATTGTGATTAAATTATGAATTTTACCAAGGGTAAAACCCGGGTAACCCGTTAGTTAACTCGTCTTAACCCGTGGTAATTTTTATTTTACCATTAACACGGGTTTACCCTCCAACATTTACCACTTTCCAATATTACCCTACCCTTACCCTAGACCCCAACCCGGGTAAACCCGACCCGTGCTCACCCCTAGTATATTGTATAAGGATAGTCAGATCAAGTCAAAGTTTGATTAATGGGGAAATGATAGTCGGATAAAAAATATAGTCATTGGTAGTAGTATATGGATCATTCAGAAGCCTTGTATTGTGGAGGTGTCATTCAGAATGACTTCCTCCACACCTTTTTCTTCAATCGCATTACATGTATCATCATGTTGTGTTATTATACTCAATGGGACAATTTTCAATAACCTTTCCACAGACGATGTCCCATTGATGATGCACACGTGTCTTTAAGACATGCTCGAGGATATCTTTGATCCTTTAATTCTTCAATAAACCTAAAAAAATGAATATTGTGTGAAAAAATTTGGAGAGCGAACTTCCCTTGACAGTCAAACGCCCACCTTAGAGGTGAAATGCAAAATGTCCCTATAGTCAGTCCTAAGCAAGAAAGTAGTATTTGTATTACGTAGAAATCGGGTGCCTCAGCCAGTGGTAATAACATGGTATACATAGTATTGTGAATTTGACATGAATTGTACCTGATGAGTGGTTGGGAGTTGGAAATTCCCCCACAATAACTATTAATCAATGTTGTAGACGACTTTTTTTTTTAATACATGAGAGAGTCACTTTAGACTCAGAGTCAATTGTACCTGATGAGTGGTTGGGAGTTGGAAATTCCCCCACAATAACTATTAATCAATGTTGTAGACGACTTTTTTTTTTTTTTTTTTTGGGTCGGGTAAACGGTTGTATTAAAATATCAAAAACTGTACACTATACATGGGTGTTACCTACCTAGGCTCGAAAGCTTAAGGTAGCAACAAGGAATATAAAAAAAAAACAACTACCTCATACTATACTAATACAAGCTAGCCTTCCACTCACATCCAGAAAAGAATGCCGAGGGAACAAGGAAAATAAGATTGAATAAACACACCATTTAATTTCCTTGGTTACTATTTCTCTAGTCTTGGAAGCACCTCTCATGGCTAGGTGATTTCTCGCCGTCCAAATGCAATACACGGTAGCTCCAAAACCCACTTTCCAAGCCTTTCTTCTCCAATTCTCTCTAGCTTTTAATTTTTTAAGCCATTTCAAAGCGCTTAGAATAGTGTTCATTTCCTTGTCTAGTCCAAGCCACATTTTAATATCATCCCATATAGCCTTAGCAAAAGAGCATTCAAAAAATAAATGCCTATTCGATTCAAAATCTTCCTTACACAAATCACAAAGTGGATCAAGTTCCATATAAGTAATCCTATTTTTTGTTTTGAGTCTTTCTTTTAATGCCATCCATACAATGATTGCATGTTTCGGAAATACACTCGGATCCCACACAATATTTGCCCAAGGTTTAATAAAAGTTTTACGACGAAATAAATCATAAGGGAATTTATATACATCATAAAACTCTATTGTATTTACCTCATATGTTGATCGGGGCGCCTTAACGGAAGCAAACCATAAATCTAATATTTCTTTTCTTCCTACTTCACCTAGGGACCCACGTATAATTTCTTTTAACTCCCAAATATTTTTCAAAAGTGGGGAATTAATTTTTTTAGGAATCCATTCCCAAAAACCACTACTATTAAAATACTCACCATGAATCCATCTAATCCAAAGTGATTCTTTATTTTCCACTATTTTCCAAATCATCTTTAGAAGTAAAGCTTTATTCCATGCTTCAAAATCTTTTAATCCAAGTCCCCCTTCATATTTAGGCATACAAATATTTTTCCAACTAACTTGGGGTGGCTTATTATCCCAATAAAAGTTACGGCAAATACTAATAATTCTCTCTTTAACACCAACCGGAACCGGGAAAATCGTAAACCAAAAGCATGTCACCCCTTGAAGAACCGATCTAATCAATTCCAATCTACCCGCAAATGAGAGTGAAGAGGCTCTCCAACTCCTAACATAACCTTCCAATTTATCAAAAAGAGGTTTATAGTCTCTCGATAATAATACGGAAGGTTTAATACATGAGAGAGTCAGTTTAGACTTAGAGTCATTTTGACTCTAATGAGATTCGATCCCAAGACCTCTTGGTCTTTGCGGAGTAACCTAACCACTAGGCTAACTATCGATCTCCAATGTTGTAGACGACTAGAGATTGAGGTTTGTGGGGAACATGGATCAAAAATATCTTTGAATTTTATGAATAATGCTTTAATCAAAACGCTTGAGGGTATTGTTTGAAGATGTGTACATGGACAATAATTGTTCTACCACGACTTTTTGATTTCGATACACGTTTGGGGCTTGGGTAATAACACATGTGAAGGACAATTTGGTTTATCACTCCTAACTTTCTTGTTCTTATTTTTAGTAAAAATTCCCCAAAGAGCTTATGTGATCATGTTTATACCCATTTCTATCTATTATTATTTGTTACCTCAAAAAGACCCAAATTAGTCTTATGTAGCCTAATGTCCAATATTTACTTTTATAAGCTCAATACGTTAGTATTTAACTCAAAGCATAACAAACTTAAAAAACAAGTATACACCCTCCCTTTCCCTAATTTTCTCCTTGATTTTATTTTTCAAAAAAAATTATATCTTTTCATCAAGCTCGTTCAAACTAATTTATTTTCATTGCGTATTTTCCAATCTTTCATCTTTGTTTGTTTACAAGTTCATTTTTATTGCTTTAAAATTATAGGCATAACAAATCTCTTTGAATATTTTGGGGAACAAAACTCTTGTTGAGATAAGTGATAACCACTCTTACACCCATAATGATTTAAATACATACATTTCTAAAAGTATAAGAATATAAACATAAGGGAATGGGGCTTCATCTTATTATCATTGATATTCTTCTAGAAACTTTTGCCACTAGAAATAGCCGACAATGACACAGAGATAGCCCACCATTTTGCCACTACAAATAGCCCACCATTCTATCTTGTTAGTGCGAGATTTTCAATAGCTAGGCTAGGCCTTTAAACCCGTCAATAAATAGATAGTCCTGTCCTGTGCAGCTGTGCTCGGTTGTAGTAATATATAGTTTCATTGAAGTTCATGTATAAATACTTGTTAGTGTATGATCTGTTTTACTAGATGTGACCGTGAAAATTCTAACGTTTACTTTACCTTATGAATAGTTTATGATACTTTTCACTAACCCCGGAAAGAATATTTCAAGAATTGTACCAACTTAAGATGTCGAGGGGCACTTTAGAATCTTATGCTTGTTTGGTCATTCCTAGATTTCATTGATGTACACATGTAAATACTTGTTATATGCTAGTATGAATAGTTCCCAAACAATTTTCAAAAACCCCGAAAAAACTATCTCGAGATTTATACCAATTCCTACCACAAATGATGAAAGATAGAAATATGAATTGAAGTAGATCTACTCGAGGCAATTGGAATTATGCCCTGCCTTGAAGCATAAGGTCGAGAAAGAGGAGCGCAAAACTTGAACTCAAGAAAGAAGAAACAAGTGAACCTACCAAAATAATATTTATTCTCCTCATAGTACATAAGCCTTTAAGCCTCCTTTTTTAGAAGAGAAAGAAAACACATTTTTTCAAAAGCGGAAGATCATTTCACAACATTCAACATTATAAACGTGTTATTAACCTCCTTAATTGCAACTTCATAACTATTATAAAGAGAAGACCAAAGAAAATGTACAAGTTCACCAATAAAATCTAAGAAACAAGATCCCGAGAGTCTAAATTGATAGATTTACCATCATATTTGAAAGTAAGAAGTCAATGAGAGCTTATAAGAAAGGCCTGGCTTAACATATACCTTGTTTTAGGCATTGCATTACGAAACAAAATGAGGTCAGATACACATCTGAAAGTAGTGGCAAAACGTAAAACAAAAGTATAAAACAAAGAATAACCTGTGAAAAGTAATCATCTACTGTCAATTGGATAAGAGAATTACAATTTTATATCATTATATAAATTAAAAATTCAACTTCTTTACAACAACATAAACATCAAGAATGCAGATCCAAGAATACCTAATGACCAAAAACAACAATTTAAACGCAAATAATTATCTTTCTCCACATAAATCTCAATAACAAAAAAATGGCTTCTTTACAGCCTCCTCCGTGTTTTTTAAAAAAAAAAAGGAAAAAATTGAACACGAAAAAGTTTTATAAATTATTATTGCAATAAAATTATTGGCTTACCAAGATAACAAATACTATACATAACCACCCAAATAATGGTCTCAGTAAATCAATTCTCACAGCTAAAGATTTCACATCGTTACTTAACACTGGCGAGTGATTAAAGGTTCCATAAGGATCTGGTGACAATGCATTATCTGGTGGCTGAGCTATTGTAGCTCCATTATTAGCATTAGAATCATGAATTGGATTTTTTCCAAATAATTCTCTAGGTAATAAAACCATTGAAACACCAAAAATGGCAACAGGGTTTTGATCAAATACCGTTCGAGTAACCGAAGCTTGAACAATTCCAGAATTAATGGCTACAGAGCCATTGATTTTCGATATGTTAAGAGTAAAACTTCCAGCTCCCATTGTTTCTGTAGCTAATGTGGGTTGAACTGGATTTACAATTGACTCTAAAGAACCTAATGGATAGTAAGAATGTAAAACGTGAAATCTTAACACTACTGCTTTTTGATCAGCTGTTAAAGATTGAAATTCTACACTTGATGGTAAATTAGAGAAAGCATCATCTGTTGGTACAAATAGTGTGATACCAGCACCTCCTTCATCTTTTTCAAATTCTTGTTCAACCCCAGATGCTGTAAGCATAGATGCAGCTACATTGAAGTTATGACCTTCAATAAGTGCTCTTGTGATATTAAGCCCTAAAGGTGGGCGTGTTTCAGAAGCCATTAAATCGACATTATTAGGTACGAGTAGTGAGTCTATGGTGAATATGGAGATATTGTATGGAAGGGTTTTGATGAGGGAAATAACTGTAGCGTTTGAAGTTGAGGTATGGATTGTGATTGTGTTTGTATTTGGGTTACGTGTAATGTTAACGTAGCCCGAATTAGTGGCTGCTCGGCCCGTTGTTTGGAATAGAGTTGTGAATAGTTTTCCGGTGGGTGGTAAGAGAAGGAGATCGGACATTGAGAGGTATTGTAAGATGATGTGGCAACGGATGATATCGCCATAGTTGGTGTTTGTGGGTGGTGGTGAGTGGCGGTTTAGATGATCGTGGAGGAGTGAGTTGGGTACGGTGAGGAGTGTGAGTGAAGAACGTTGAGATAGATCGGCGGCGACGGCGGTGGTGGTGAGGAGGTTAGTAAAGTCAGAAAGATCAGGGTAAGATGATAAGAGATCAGCTATGTTAATTGCTAAAATTGGTAGGTGATATGAGGATAAAAGAAGAAAATAGAGGAATGTAATGGGGGTAAAATGGGGACAAGATATTATGGTAGCCATTCCCTTCTTTGGTGGTCTGAAAGAGTTGAGTGTGTGAAGCTGAAAGAGTGAGAGATGAGAAGGAGGGGGTGGGGGGTCTTGTCTTGGGGTGGGGGTGGTAATAGTGTATGATGAGAAATGATGTTGATGGGGATTAATATTATTTTTATATTATTTTTTTATGTAAACATCGAATATTCTTGAACCACTCATTTATGAATCTGAGTAAATAAAACTTTGGTTTATTGTAATTGACAACTGGCTATATAGCTTTTTGGAAAAATCTGATTTTAGAAAACAGTGGTACATAAAGGTATTCAGTAGTAATCAATGGTAATTGGCCACCTAACACTAAACTTTAGTATAGAGTACAAGTATTTCAATTAAGCAAAAGGCCATCAAGGATGATCTGCGTATAAAAGGGGGGAGCATTTATTGATTTTTCATTAAAAGCACTAAAAGGATTGATTGTGGTCGACATACTTCTTTTGTTTAGGATCATAATTTGAAAAGGGCCAAATACTAAATTAGGATCATGTCAACTAAAACAATTGGTAAATTCTTCTCTTCCATTTTTTATTTGTTCACTTTTTTAATATACAAAAATTAAAAAATATATATAATATTCTTTTTCTTTGTAAAAATATTTTTAATTAATATATATAAAATCATTTATTACATACTTTTTCTATTATTTAATTAAAATAATAGTAAAAAAATAAAAAAATAATATTTTGATATTAAAAAAGAGACAAACAATATTAGACACCTTCTATTAGAAAATGGACAAACAAAATATGATTTTAAACAAAAAAAAAAGTGTGCCTTTTCTTTTCTTGAACCACTCATTTTAAGAATGATTATGGTCAATTTTGTAGATAAAATTAGCGAAAAATGCATATATGGACTTGAAAATAAAGCTTGTATTTTTTCTTTAAGTACACACTATATGTAACAGATTAGATATTTATACTAGGTTTGTAAGGTAGATGGTCAATATTTCTGATTTTATACTTCAGTTTTTCTATATTGATAAAACTATTGTATGAGAACATATATTAGAAGTTTATTCAATGATAGAGGCAAACTTTGAAAAAAAGTAAAAAGTAAAAAAAATGTTTTCTTTAGATAATATGTTTGAGGATGTCTCGGGGTTATTTTGATCAACTTTCTCATTACTTATTTAGTAAAAATCTATAAAATTAAACAATTTATTTGATATATGGGATTAGGATTCTTTTAGGTACTCTGACGCTCAAATTCGTGGATATTTATGATGTATCCACTCAAATGAAATTTGGTGGAGAAAAACTCATGAAAATCAAGTAAATGTAGAGTAAAAACAGTATACGATGTCTCGTTTTCTGTGATATATTTTGAGACTCACGATACATCATATTGGTAGGAGGGGTTGAGAATTAAAGTGGGATTTACCACTTTATTTGGCACTATTTGAGTTTTTAGCTAATCTTGGTCATATGTGTGTGTTTTGACCAATTTAAGCTGATATGTGTCGAAGTGTGTACCTACTAGGCGCATGGATGATAATGAGACCCCGAGATGAAACTAAAAATTCAAAAAGTCAAGGAAAAATCCAAGTCAATTAGCAAAGGAGTCAAAAGTTTCATAAGAAACTCAAACAAAATTTGTCGGTAAAACGTTATCATTGACTTTGGAAGTTCACGATAAATAATTTGAGAGAATTCAGATCAAGCCCTTCCAACTCAAGATAAATCTTAGAGTCTAGATCATGTGAGAAAAAACAGTTTACAAATTGGAGGTGAAATGACAAAGTTACATGGGTTTCTTCATGAAGCAACAGATTGTCAAGAATTTCCAAAAACCCTTTTGGGCCCATATTTGACCCACCTAAGTGGGCAGCCTTGACCAAACATTTTTATTATATCATGTCAGTTTTAGAAGTTAAAAACACCACACAACAACGTCCCAATCACAAATATTTCCACCATTCCAATATTTTTCTTAGTGTAAATCTTATCTCCTTTTGATTCTTAGCTCAATTATGACAGTTGATGGCAACATTATACCGACAAATTCTTCTTTAGTTTTAAATGGACTTCTTAGTTCCATTTGCGACTTGTTTCAGGCTTCTTTGTGACTTTATGACCTCCTAACTTCATCTTGGTGTCTAAGTATCCATGTAACCTAGTGGTTTCACACTTAACACACAAATTATCTCAAATTACTCCAAAACACAAATATCATCTAAGCTAGCTACAACTGAAATAACATCAAATAAAGGGACAAATCCTACAGTTAAACCTTAAAACTAACCTAAGTTATGTATGTTTGGTCTCTAAATCTATCACAAAGGTAGAGACATCAAGACCCCCAACTCAAGGTTTTGTCGTCTCGACAATATAAAAAGAAACGAGGATCCTAAAACCAAGAATCTACCAGGGAGAAGCAAGCAATAATCCCAAGATATACAGTGTAAAACAAGTCTCATAAGGTCCTACTCAATAAATAATTCACAATATAGTATCCTACACATAATCAACATGTGAAAGTTCCAAGAGAGATTGTCTTATCAATGCAAAAAGGGATATTAGAATACTTAGCTTGAAGTGAAGGATGATCCTCAATCCTTCTATGACGTGTAGTGGCCTATAATTCACTTCCTTTCTGGCTCATTTGTAATTCAGTCAAACAACTAAGAACCAAATGGTCTTTTCAGTTATAGCGTATCGCTTAAGGTAGGTATAATATGTATATTTGGATAATGTAGAGTGACCTTTTGACCCTCTCCTCGTTGAGCAAACAACCAACATTCTAAGAACTTGAATTAACGCTCATAGATGTACTAATCCTAGTTTTTATGCCAAGATTAGCATCCCTAATTCCCCAAAACTCTTTTCTTTTTTATGCTCAAATAATTCACTTGCCGAATTCCTTTATTTTTCACATTTTTTTCGATATTCTTTCTTTTTGCAAGTCAAACATGAGTTTTTTTATATGTAGAATTTGTGTTGAATTATTTTCAATTGTTTCTTTATTTTTTTTATCTTTTCTTGAATCCCGACAAGGATCATATCGAATTGCATCAATATACATTACACCATACAAGTGTAACACCCACCCAAATGTATCCTAGAACTACGAACATCGATCGCCCTAAACTCAAGTTCAAGATGACTAGTCACTAGAAATTGTGACTCGAGAGTGGATCATATGGTAAAGACCTACACACTAAGGGGTATCAACTTATAATAAGAGCTAAAAAAGAAAATGTTTCAGTCTCATAGGGGTTAAGACGGATGATTCAATTCCATTTGGTCATCAAGCTAAAGGGAACAAGTGGCTAACAAAGAATTGTCCTAGTCATGATCCTAGATTATATGATCCCATTCTTTATTCACGTCAAAGACACAAGCAATTAGATTTTCCACCAGGTCAGATTTCACATTCTACATCACTACTTAGTTATCTCTTAGTTTTAAGGCTCTTATATGCATGTTTCACTAATTTTGTTACCACACTGACATGTTTTCATATGGGAACTCAAGTACACGTTGGATAATTTCAAACATAAGCACCTTATCTATCATTGTTTTGTATGTATGTATATACATATACATATATACATACACATATACATATACATATACATGTATATGTATATATATGTATATATGTATAGATGTATATACATACACATATACTTATACATGTATATGTATATGTATATATATGTATATATGTATAGATGTATATGTAAATGTATATATATATATATATATATATATATATATATATATATATATATATATATATATATATATATATATATATATATATATATATATATATATATATATATATATATATATATATATACGTGTGTGTGTGTTGTTTTCAAGGGACCGTTACTAGTTCACAACTATTTTCTATACTAAATTTTTGTTGTTTTTTATTAAAGCACGTTAACACATAAAATTGGGACGCATGCAACAAATACCCCATCCTAACTCAAAGATAAGTTGTGTCCACACGACTCGAAAATACTCAATAAAGCATTAGGAATGTACACTAACACATATTATACAAAAGTAAATACAAAGAAAGGATAGGAAAATATATCTGGGTGCTCAAGGCCTCGCAAGCTGGCGCTCATAATCCAATAGTGAGTCGTGTGATGTTACCTTATTCCCGCGTTGAATTTATTCAAGGAGTCTGACCATGTGATGTTGTGTCGCCATTAGTTGTGCCACATCCTCTCTCAAACTCATATTGTTCTCTTTATTTCTAGCTTGATCTTCCTCCATATGCTCAATAATACCCAAAAAATGAGCTTGCTAGTCTTTGTATTGGGCTCGACCTTTCTCCCTATGCTCCATAACATCTAACATACGCTTTTGATCCTCCTTCATCCTCTCAATCATTCCCATTATACGAACTTGATTCTTTTTATATATATTATAAAATTCTATCATCCTATCTTTCCATGAAGTATCATCACCCTCAACTTCTACATGTGGAATCTCACTAGCCAATGGAACTAGTGAGGTCCAGGTTATGATAAAATAATGACAATAAAAGAACACACACCTTGGAAATAACCACGAGAAACTATCTGCAAGTGCACAGAGCGTTCACAAGTAATAGTTAAGTAAGTAAATATTTGTTCTCAGAGATTTAGTTTGTTAGCTCAAAACATGTGTTCGAATATAAGCGTGGATGAGATTAGTTGCTTAAACTAAAACATAAGTAAAATAAGATATTTGTATGGTTTTATAAAAAGGAATTAAATGCAAGAAATAAGATTAAACTAATAAATGCAAATAAATTTTAATAATAATGGAGATAAGATATAATTTAGATTTGCTAGTATGCACCTATTTTTTTAAACCTTCATTCTGATTATAAGGGAGAATTGAGTATGGCCATGTTTGGTTTGTGAAGGTATTTTCTATTTTCGTTTTCAGATAATGATTTTTTGTTTTCAATATTCTCAGAAAATATGGAAAACGTCGAATTCACCTTCTCCAATATAGCAGCATTTTCATTTAATTTTCCAAAAAAATGATTTCATTTTCTATAGCCAAACACGTTTGTATCAGTATTTTGAAAAATATAGAAAATAAAAACAGAAAATACCCATTATTTAACAAACCAAGCGAGAATATATAAGTAGTCGAGATTCTAAAATCCTTCTAACTCCCGTCAAGGTAGCTTAGTAGGCAACCTCGGCACTATCAGGGGATTTGGGTAAGGGGACCCTATACAATGATCGGTGGTGAAATTTAACCCTAATGTCCATCTAGTCAGGTAAGCCCGTCAGGATCACTACCACACACTAGACAATTATGTGTCACTTTAAGCAATTGGGCCCCCGTTAAAGTGACAATACTAATTACTTAGGCTAGTCCTAAACTTTGGCAAAGTTAGGGCTGGAATAAACGACAAACACATAATACAGTGACATAAAATAGAAGTGCTCAACTTAGCTAAATTCAACCCCAAATAATAACATAATAACTAATTAGAATTCAAAGATTATACATATTGCAAACCCACGACATGGAGAAATTAGTTCATAATAAAATAAATAAAACTAAATTAGAAAGAGATTAAAAACATAATTTAGCCAAGAATTTAATACAATTCACCGTAATGGTAGCGATGGAAGGATGGAGAAGTGGTGTTTGTGATGCTCCAGCTTCTATTGCTTCCTTCTCTAGTTAACTTGCTCTCTCTCTCTCTCTCTCTCTCTCTCTCTCTCTCTCTCTCTCTCTCTCTCTCTCTCTCTCTCTCTCTCTCTCTCTCTCTCTCTCTCTCTCTCTCCCTCCCTCCCTCCCTCTCTCTCTCTCTCTCTCTCTCTCTCTCTCTCTCTCTCTCTCTGATGAATTTCTGAATAAAATTGAGGCAAGGACATGTTTTTAATGTCAAATATTGATATATGTGTATATACATATATATATATATATATATATATGAGTGTATATATATATATATATATATGTGCAAAGTAGGGGTTAACTAATGACCCGCTTGATCCATTCAGGCCGTTTGATTCGCCATAATCTGGCCCATATGGCCCAATCCCGCAGGTCTTGGGTCTATATCGAGGCTTAGATTTAACAAAACCCGTGGATTCGGACCTATACATGACTTTCATGTTTGCAAAACCCGTTCGATCTAGCCCGATCCGTTCCTTTATATAAATATATTCATTTTTATGATATATATTATGTATACTATATAACCTTTAACTTATTTATATTATTCTTTGATTATTTAAAGAAATTTCTTGAATTTTGTCAAGTTATTATTTGTATAACTAAAAATAGTGTCAATAATAATATGTTTTGCATAAGTGTTCCATTGTCACTGATATAGCTTTTACTTATATTAGAATATAATATTATATTAATACCAAATTTTAACTAATATGACTTTTACTTGATAAATAATATAATTTCAATGTGATTGTCTATTCGATGATATAGTATTATAATTTGTTGTACAATAAATATGAATAGTTTTTCTTTACTATCTTCTAAAAACTAATAATGTATATAAATATATACAAAATATATGTGTTGTGTGCCATGATTTGACAAAATAAAATTAGAGAATAAGAATATAGTATAAAAAGTCATTTAATATAAAACTAAAATTTTAATTAACAACAAATTTGTAGATATAAAAATAGTATTTACATAAAGGCCCACCAAAAACCCATTGAGAACACGTCAAAATCCCGCCGGTTAAAACCTGTCAAAAATCTGCTAGAGCGGGTCTTAAAAAGATAGATCTGCCACTGGACGAACTTGGATTTAACCTTGCAACAACCTATAGATTTTGGGCCAGTGCACACCCTTAGTGTAAAGTGGGCTTCTAAAATGATTAAATACCATCCTAAAAACATTTTGGGGCCAAATGGGCTCACTTAGATGGGTTAAAATTAGCCCACCCCGTTTTTACTTAGTGTTGAACTGGTTCGAGCCACAATGAAAACATTAGCATAACTAATTCATCTCAACTCCAAATTGACTTCCGTAAATTTTCACGCATCACTGACTTCAAGATATATCTAATTTATAGTAAATTTGTTCATAACTATGACCAATAATTTTTGGTGACTGAATCAAGTGACGTCAAGATTTCGCAGGTAAACGCCCTACCTTCTCCAAAGTGACTTTTTGCTCTTTTTACGTAGTGGATTGCGTTTGGACTCGACTTCTTGACTTATCCTCATCATCTTGGCATCTCATGTCAACAATGTACCTAAAAGCTACACACGTAACACACGATTAATGAACAAAAGCTCTAAAAGTAGAAATATATCCAAAATGAGATAAGAATTCAAAATATGTCAAATAACAGAGAATAATCCCTCACTTGCGTCCATTAAACCCCTAAAAAATGTCTCATGATACGATTATTCTATCATAAAAGACGAGACATCAAGACTCCCAACTCAAAGTTTTATCGTTCTGACAAAATGAAAACGAACTAACGGCTTGAGTCCAACTAATCAAAGAAGAAGAAGAAATAGACAATAATAAATGATCCTAAAGCAATTATACTAACAAGTCTCATATATTGATGCTCAAGAAATAATATGCACATACTCATAATATACAAACACTCAACACATCATAAGTTCAAGATTAGATTAATTTCGCAATGCAAGAAGGAGCGGTTCTCACTTAGTTTGATATGACGACTATAGGATGTTCATCGGTCCTACCTATTATCTAATGGTCCACCTAGCTACTCCCCAATATATTACCTTTAACTTAACCATGTAGTTATAAATCCTAAGGTCTTCCAGTTTTAGCGTAGGCTTAGGGACAATATGATACGTATATTTGGATAATGTGAAGTGCGCTTTTAGCTCTCTCCTCTTTAGCCAGCAGCGAATCGCCATAGAGCTTTTGGCTCTCTCCTCTTTAGCCATCACGTTCTGCACATCGCTCAAGGCTCCCAAAGAGAAAACTTTACTTCTATGCATTGCTTATTAATATTTTCTATCCTTTAATTAATGTTTTCATGCAAGTTATACTACGCGCGTCGTGACATTGTTCAAGAACACACTACTTACTATCACCGACTTGTTAAATTATGCTTAATGGTTACTTAACCATTTTTTACACCTATTCCTTATACTAAATTTTTTATTTTTCTATTTTTCTATTTTTTAAATAAAGCAATAAAACACATAAATAGGAATGAAGATAACGAGTACCCCATCCCCAACTCAAAACTAAGTCGTGTACCCATGACTCAAAAAGACTCTATAAAGTAAGTAAACTAATATACGCTAAAAACGAGAGGAGTTAATGGAACATATCTCTTTAGGGACTAAGCCTGTCGTTATCATGATAGTGTCGAGGCTTTGATCCTTTCCTAAGTAGTGCTAGAATATTATCTAGCTTCGCGTCCATTCTCTCTTGGGATTCCATCATTCCTCGACTTCTTCTCTAAACAGTTTCATATAGTCTATCAACTTCTCTTGGTTCTCCTCTAATACTCTCATGTGCTCAGTCATATCATTTTAATTGATGACTTTCTTCTATCTTGATGGAGGTATCACACCTCTCTCTTACCTATAGGGTTAATCTAACACCATACCCAATTTCTCGTATTCTATTTAATGGTTAGTGATTGATACCTTGGTGATGTTCTCTCCTTCTTTCAGAGATTTAATATCTTCCTCTATTTTAGGTACCCTTGCTTTCAAACAAAACACTGTGATAATGCAATAATACTTGAGGTTGCGTTGTTTAATAAGGGATCTTGCAAAACTCATGACCGTGTCATAAATTAAACAAGCTACATCAATCTCTTTCTTCTCAAGCATACATTTGATGAATAGTAGTTGCTCTAAGAAACCTTGGAAATATGGTTGTTCCTAAAGAAAGCAGGAATGAAGAAACGGGACCATACTCTTACGCGTGGTTGTAAGTTGTTATTCAACAATAGACTGACATATAACTCTCGTTCGGGGAATGGCTCTTTACCACGGATCTATACTTGATTGTACAATGATTTCCACTCAAAGTTGTCTTTGTTCTTTATCGTTTCATGGTACTTGCATAGACCCTTCAACTTCGGTAACTCAAAAACCATTTGAATACAATCTATCGGGAAAGGTATAAGCTTACCTCTCACTTTAAATTATCCTTCTTTGGCTAATGAAAGTGCTTCATATAATTCTCAATCAATGGATGGAGCATAAATGAGTTCTCGATCTCGAAACAAGTTCTAACCGAATTTTTCGCGTGTCACAACACAATCTTTATAATTGCCGTCCATAATCTGCTTTCAAAATTATCAACGCCAAATTTCAAACTTGCAATGTTCTCCTTGATTTGATCTTCCCAAATCACATATGCTTTTTGCTCTGGAATGGTGGGTTTCTTTTTTAATGGCGGCTCATCACTCTTGGTTGTGCTAGTGTTAGGTCTCTCAATCTCAACTTCACTCGAACACGGTTTTGCTTATGGCACCATACTCAGTTTTACTTTATCTTCTTACTCTTATATTCTTCAGCTAATCGTTCTTGTTAATTCAAAACTGGTATTTTGATTTCTTTCTCGGGAGATGCCCTAAGGGAATTCTTTGCTTTTCCTGGATTACCGTTTGTCCTTTGTTTGTAGGTTAATCCATCAGTTCTTCTAGTATTTTTTATTCTTTGTAACCTTATAACCTAGAGCGGAATTGATCTAATCTCATTGATTTGAATCACCCCAACTCATTTATCAAATGCTTTCCCAATACTTGCATACACTAGAGAACAAGGATCATATACACTTCCCAATTCCCAATAATATAACTAAAATTCTCAATTCCTAAGTTTACAAGAAATAGAAAAAGAAGACTTTCAGCTATTGTACTGACTTTAATCGATTGGATTTGAATTGTTATGACAACTTGTATTATTCATTTGCTAGCTCCAATTTTCAAAACTTCAATAGCTCAAACTTTGGGGTTTGAAATATTTGAATAAATTTACTGCCTTTTGATGTTTTTTGTGATGGAGTTGCTGTTGTTATAGTGATTTAAGGTGGGTAATGAGTATCTTGATGTGTTGTAGTTAAATGATGGAAGAATTATAAGTTCTTGGTAAAAAAGAAATTTGAAATTGGAGTATGAATTTTTGGGCGTTTTGGAAGGATTTATGATATGAATATGTGTTTGGATTAGTGTGGAGAATAAAATTGTTGAAATTTTGGTATTTTTGTGGTGAATTTTCAGTGGTTGTGAAGCTCTGGTTCGTCAACAATGGAGGCTTGTGGTGGGAGGAGGTTATGTGGAAAAAGGTAAACAAAGACAGGATTTCAAACTGTTCTTGACTGACTCGCGCGGTATACCGCCTAAGGGCGTGGTAATTTCGTTCCTTACCCTTCGTGTTTTTGCCTTTTCCTTTCACACGGAAGAATTACCTTCATATTACCTTTCTTTGACCAGAAGACGAGAGTTGTAAGTGTGTTCGAGCGGTATACCGCCTAGGGAAGCAGTATACCATACCCTGCTTCTTCAATTTGCAACAAAAAGTCACTAACGCGTCAATTCACTCCGTATACCTCATAATTTTCCAGAAAGTTGGAGTTGATGAAAGACACAAGCGGTACACCGGGCCTCAACCTCGTTATACCTTTGATGCCTTGTCATTTAGCGACAAAAGTCACTGACGCAATGATTAGCTTCGTGTACTCCATCATTTTCCAGAAAATAAGAGATGTTGCTCGAATGGCTATACAACATTACCGACCAGGGGCGCTGTATAACGCTCCTAGACACAAATGATTCTGCCAAAAATTCATTTATACGGAAAATTTCTTTCTGTCTCCAGTTTTGGCTCTTTTTTCGTCCCAAACTCAAAAGTTCAATTCTTTTAAAATCATAAAAACTCCACGGCCTTTCTCATTACTTATAAATATATACACATACTAACCCTCAAGATATTATAGACTACTATTGATCAAAACGAAGTAAACTAATAAACAATTGGGTAATCACCCTTATTGGATTTCGTTTAACGTCATTAAACTCTCCAGGTAACCTATCGTGTTATTTGTCTTTGAGGATCTACATGACCTCCCCACGATTGTGATCCTTATCACGAATGTTATCCTCGCCTCCATAGAAAATTTTCAATCGATGATCGTTCACCGTAAATATTTGGTGCTTGATTGGATGCTCAATCTCTGGAACTCCATGAGATGTCACCTTGGTAACAATGAAAGAACCCGACCACTTCAATCTCAACTTACACGGCTAATTGCTGAACTTGGAATTATACTTGGAGACCTTTTGTCCCACTTCAAATTTCTTCTCGTGAAGCCGGTTATCATGCTATTTCTTGGTTTTCTCTTTATAGAGTTTTGCATTCTCATAAGAATGAAAAACGAAGTCATCAAGCTCATTTAGTTGCATCATTTGCTTCTCTCTAGCCAGTATAGGATCTAAGTTCAATTATCTTATCGCCCAATAAGCACCTAGCTTAAGTTGTATGGTAAGTGGTGAACCTTACTATAGACCATTCAATACGGGGATGCACCTACGAGCGTTTTTTGAAATCTGTTTGATAAGAGGTCTTACTCATATCTACCACCATGTGATAAAATATTAGAATTTTTGCGTGGAAAGCTATTAATGGATCACTACCAACCAAGAAGAGTCTTAGGAAAAGGAAGTGTGTTGAAGATCTACAATGCGAATGGTTCAAATGGGTGACAAAGTAGTTGAACACCTTTTTCTTAAATGTCCATTTAGTTGTGCATTGTGGGCTTCTTAAAAAATGCAAATAAAATTTGATCGTGAGTTCAATGGACCTATTGAAGAATGATGACATCAACCATTAAAAGTGTTTCTAATAATGGATGGAATAGGAAATACTCGACGACTTTTATCCTTTGTACACTGGGGTTTATTTGCAAAGCAAATATGGAAGGTTTATTTGAGAAAAAAATTAGGATATCCAAGAAATTAACATAAATATTAATAGGCTCATGGATGAGATTTTTGAGGATGGGGAAAGAGAAAGAAGAACAACAAAATAAAGGAGAACGAGGATGAGGAAGCTTTGCTAATTTGTCAAGATAAAACGGATATAGTCTGGCTTAGTAATGCATCATCACAAGAGAATGGAAACATGCGGAGGTTGCATCAGTAGCGGTTAATAAATAAGGAAATCTAGTTCACAAGATAATGAAGAAAGGAAGGGTTAAATTGCATGGATGGTGAGGTTATGGGCTGTCCTCTTTGCAATGAGATCAACGGGTGATTTTTTTATATATATGGGTGTCCGGGCCAGCTTTCGCGCACCACGACTATTTCCATAGGAAATATACACGCCTCCTCATGCATATTCCTACTTAATCAGTGGGTGATCTTAACCTTACAAGTAGTTCTTTCTACTCAGACAACCTTGAAATTATTTAAGGAATTCAAAGAAAAAAGAATTAATTGAAGAATCCTGCTAATGATTGGTGAGATGTGAAAATAGATCTCGAAATTTCCGAACTGAAAAATATATCACATCAAAAAGAGATACGAATTGCGTTGCAGATCGAGCAGCGAAGTGTGCAAGGTTGAGTATTAATGTCTCGAACTGGAAATGTAACTCAATTATCAGTAGTCATAAATTTGTAAATATCTTATGTTGAATAAGAGCGTTAAATAGTAGGGTGGTCATAAGGTATTAGAGAATTAATTTGACAAAAATAGAAAAAAGTAATGATATATACCACTCAACATACCATCTATGACGTGATGTGATTTGGTTGGAAATAAATCGTTAACCAAATCGAGTAAATAAATAAATTAAAAATTTACTTTCAACTAATCACGCTATGTCATGAGTAATATATTGGGTGGTATCAATTTTAGTGGTACACTATTTATCATTATTCAAAAGAAACCGTTACCAGATCAAAATATAGAAAATAAATTTGAATGCAAACGATAACAAGATCCACTTTGTCAAAAATGATAATTCGTTAGCTATTATCAATCCAAAAGAGAGAACAAATGTCCACCTTAGCCCCAATCTACTATCGAAACTTCAAAGAAAAGGAAAAGAAAGGATCGATGGCCCATTAAGAGGACAGGACAAATAATGCACCACCCCATTTGCTGCTGCTGCCGAAAGTCCAAGGAAAGATTAAAGAGTCCAATATGTTGCATTAACTTGGAGAAAAACAGATCCTATCTAAAACAAGTCGAGAGTAATAACAACCAATATGCTCTCTCTTATATGTAAATTAGATTCATGTTTTATTTTTGTTTTTATCTTTGATATTATAATAGACGACCAATTCTTTTAAAAACTTAAGTCTATACATTATATATATTTTACATGTTTAATAAAGAGTTTTTTCTAATATGAATAATTTAAGTCTTGTCTAAAAAAAAATTACAGTATAGTTATTAATTACTATAATAATTTATATATTTTAAACATAAAATATAAATGTTAATATCTTGATCAAAAGAAATAAGAATAATTTTAAATTCTATATAATAGAACAAATTTTTTTAAACGGTTTGTATACACCACATAAAAGACGTCTTGAATCTATGTAACTCTTAATTTACCCATTCACATTAATTGTATTAATAAAAAAAAATTCATTGTCCCTTATCCCAAGGTTCCACGCTAACCACAATCCTCTAAATATTTGTCGTTCCAACGGTTTGGATATCCGATTTTCACCTAGAAGACCTGTGTTCGATCCCGTCAATGGAACAAAACATTTTTAAAGTACTCGCCGTTGGGTCATGGGTTCGATTCCCATTAACTGAACAAAGTTTTTCCTTTTCCTTTTTTTTTTCCTTTTCCTATAAATCATAAACCATGAATCTTGAATCATGAACCACGAACCATGAAGTTTGAACCTTATACTTTTCACCATGAACTAACTTGTTTAAAAAATAATGTGCAAGCTAAATACAAACAAATGTATTGTAACGATTATTTATATTTTAATGAATTCGTTTATCCAACCCAAAAAACAAAACAAATGTGTACAAGAAATTAAAAATCATGGATCATAAATTAAAAGTTGTTTGGATATCTGTTAATATATCTAAAAAATAAATTTAACCTTAACCTTAACTTCAACCTTAACCTTAACTTCAGCCTTAACCTTAACCTTAACCTAAACCATAAGCTTAACCTTGAACCTTGAACCTTGAACCTTGAACCTTAAACCTTAACCTTAACATTAACACTAAACCGTAAACTTTACTTTAAACCTTAAACCTTGAACTTTAAACTTGAACCTTGACTTTTATCTTATACTTAACCTTAAGTTTAACTATAACCTTAACCCTAATTCTAAACTTATCCTTACCCTTAAGGTTTAAACCTTAATTCTAACCTTAACCAGATGAAGATTCATAGCGTTGATATTTGACCTCGAAATTTTAAATCTTATAACCTTAAACTTAATTTTAACCTTAATCAACCCTAACCTTATCCTTAACCTTTTGGTTTAAAACATAATTCTAAAATTAGCTAGATAAAGATTCACCAGGTTGATATTCAACCTCAAACCTTAACTCTTATTAAACCTTGAACCTTGAGAGTTAAATCTTAAAGCTTAAACTTAAACTTAGCCTTGACCTAAACCTTGAACTTAACCCTTAAGGTTGACCCTTAGACTTAACCTTAACCCAAAATTACAACCTTAACCTTAAACTTAATATCAACCTTAAACTTAACCTTACTCTTAAACCTACTCTTAACCTTATCTTTAACCTTCGCCTTAACCTTCGCCTTAGCCTTAACCTTAGCCTTAACCTTAACCTTAATGTTAACCTTAACCTTTACATTAACCTTAACCTTAACTTTACCTTTAAACTTAATATTAAAAAATATTAACCTTAAACTTAACCTTAACCTTAACATTAAAATCTCTGGAGGCTCAGATACTTTGAATAAAATGTTTAAAGGCTTAGTTAGAAAATAAACTTTATATAGACCTAGTTCCAAAAAGTAATGACCTTATGTTTACTTATTGAGGCGTAAGAGTAATATATAGAAATGCCAAATATCTAACTATATAGTTAAAGTCTAACCGGTGAATGGAAGATAACACATTCACCTCAACTTTTTACCTTCTCTCTTACCACGTGTAAAGACTACTTTAGAAATGAGGATGAATTCAGATGTGAAGTAATTTCGCTACTCTTTACGTCTCTTCGCCTTCTTCTCAGACCTAATGTCAATTGTGAGCATCATTGCTCTTCTCGGTAAAAGTTATTTCATGGTGAACAACTACAACCTATCAGTCTATCAAAGAACCATTTTTTACTCTTAGAAACAAAAAACGATGAAGAAGGAAAAAGTGAAGGAAAAATTCGAGTCTTCTCTTCGAAGTGTATAAGGTAATAATTTTATAGAATTTAAATATTGAAACAAATATGTTATATGTTCAATGGGTATTAGGTTTGTAGTGTTTGTTTATGTTAATTTTTTTTCTGTTTATCTTAGTTGTTTTTTAATATGAATAATTATTATACGTGAATGGTGGTAGATGTTTGTTGTTAGAATTAGGATCGTGGATAAAATATAAAATAAAAAACAAGAAATGAAAAGAACACTGATATACGTGGAAAACCTAAATCTAGAAAAATCACGAGAAGAGGAGTATATCTTATTATAGAGGATTGATTACAAAGGAGAGTCTAATGGTTGCTGCTAATTGAACTGGTTAACTGATAACATATACAATACATTGTATTTAAAGATAAATAGACATATTAGGGTTAATAACTAAATGGGCCAAGCCTTATAAAGAAAAATTTGAGTCATAAGTCTAACAATCTCCACCTTGACAAAAATTTGTAATCGAGGCCAAAAACCTGACAATATATCCACCTCGAAAAAATATCTCCATCTTGACGAAGAATCCGCTAGGGAGTCAAGAGATAAATCACCAATCTTCAAATACCTCTCCTCCTCTTCCAAAAAGTCTCGAAAGACCGATAAGCCTCGTAGGGCAGAATAAGCCTTGAAAGACGAAATAAGTCTCTAAGGGATGAATAAGCCTCGAAGGGCAGAATAATCCTCAAAGGGCTGAACTAAAATGGCATGCCAACTAAGTTCGAGAATTACTTGACCTAGATATCATAACTGAAAAAATCACTGAAAGACTCAGCTTAAACGACGAACGCAAACAAAGTCCAAGAAACACTTGAACTAGATGTCAAACTTAACGGTTAACATATCTGCAAAATAACCACTAGTACTAACAATTATCTCCACCTTCAAAAACATTTCGCTCAAAAGGACAAAGGCTTTAAAATACCGAAGAGTGCTTACATGTCCACTTTTCGCATTTTGTCGGAAATTGGAGGGGGGGTATGATATTGGAAAAACCCCCCAATATAAATTTCTTCCAAATCCATATGCACGAGTATAACACCTCGTACCTTAACTTGCAAAAACAAAAGTCTTGTATCGCAATTACCCAAAAGTTGCATTGATTAATAGCAACATATCAACATAATACCAAAAACAGCAAGCTACACGAAAAACTGGAGAAAACTAACCTTAGTATGGACTAAGAATATCGAAAAATATTAACAAACAACTCGATCGATGCAGTCAAATTTCAAAATTAGTCTTAATCAATGAATCCAAACTTACCAAGTTAAAATAGACGTAACATGACATAACAAATATCTTGTATGCGGTCTCTAATCAACATGTAAAATGGTTTCGATCAACATGGTCAATGAACAAATGAGAAAACTGGCAAAACTACTCAAAATTCGGAGAATTCGACTTCGAAAAAGGATTAAGAACGGCGAAAATCTTTGGGAACAAATCTAGTCAAAATTTATCGAAAGCGACCTCAAAAACGGATCTGGGGTGTCAAAAAACCCTAGGTAGGCCGACCTAAAAGTCAACTTAAAACTCAACTCTTGGTCAACAGTTGACTATGGTGAATGGGCTGGTCAACATGTAAAATATAAATCAATGGTCAACCGTTTTAAAAATGATTCAAAATATATAAATTTTTATAAACTAATTAAGATATAAATATATATTATATAATAATAATATATAAGAATGTAAATGTTGCATTTAGAAATCTTTCTCTCTTGTTCAAAAAAAAAGAAAAAGAAATCTTTCTCTCTCTCCAATTTTAAATAATAATAATAAAGTTGACCATTGACCAAGCAGCACACGCATGTACAGAGGATGTTTTTTTTTTTGTTCAAACATTTATATAAATATTAAAATAACACCTATCGGACGGAAAAACCAAATCCGAGGCATTTAGAAACATACACACAAATAAAAGTAAAAACAATACATAAGGTGAAAACCAAACTACAACACATCCTTGAGGCTCCTTGCTCTACCATCAAAACCACCTGAGAGCTTCCAAGATCCTTTCCCACGAGCCAAACCAAACTGAAACGAATAATCGAACAGAAACCAAAGAACCATGCTCGAGTGGTACTCACCACCGAGCTGAGGATGGAAAAATCTTCTAGAACAAAGTCATGAGCTAGTCCAAACCTCCAAATAGTATCACCACAATAAAGGGTGAGAAACAAGGCTGAGGAAAGGTGTAACTCTCTAGATGACATAGCAACGGCAAGCGCGGGTAAAAACTCAGAAGGTATGTGAAGGTAACACCACAAAAAGACAACAAAATGGAGTAAAGTCCACTGTCGAAGGTCCCAACAACTAACGAGTAGGAGCTTACCAAGGCAGAACAGAGAACCTGTACAGAAAAAGCCTGGCAAATACCCGTAAAGAAGCGTGACCAGATTCGAACCCAACAACAAAAACTCGCAACAAGCCCCGAACAAAAATTGCCAACTGAAGATACAAGACAACCAACTTCTTAATGTAACAACTGAAATAGAAGAACTTGAATAAAAGGTGAACGGCAAACACCTTTTATGTTCACTTCCACACCAAGAATACACCAATTCGATTCTGCCACGACCAAACAAAACTGACAACCTGCAACAAACACTAACAACCCAAACCACACAACACTTTTTCTGAATTCCCACAGAGACACAAGCCAGGAAAATCAAACCAGAAAAATACGAAAAAAGATAGTTCCGAATGAAACGGCAAACACCCAAAACTACTATTTTCCATCTTCACTAATCCAAAAACCCCGAACCTAAATGAATCACCAATTGCAACAACTATGGAAAAAACAGAGGGAAAAAAAAACAAACCAAAGGTCCAGAAATCCCAAAGTGAAGCGAAGCAGGACGGCGGCTAAAACGAAACAGCACGACAGGAACCAAAAGCAGCCCACACAGATTCAGCCCAAAACTAAATAAAGCCCAAAAATCAACGGATCTAGCCCAAAACAAACGGATCCAGACCAAACACCCAAAACGCGAAAGGAGCACCCAAACTAATCTTGGCCGTTACTGGAACCGACAGCGGCGGCGAAAGGGAGAAACGGCGGAGGAGGAGGCGGCGAAATGGTACTCAGTTTGGGAGGGAAAAGGATACAAAACAGGTGAAAAAACAGATAAAAAAGGATAACTGAAACCCTAGAAATCGGATAGAAACGCAGGAAAAGAAGCTAACAAAGAGAGGGGTTGCCGCCGTCGCCTGGAATAACAGTGGAGGAGGGGCGACGGCGGCGGTTTTAGGTTAAAGAAAAGTGAAGTATGAGGGGCGGGTTTATTTTGCAGAGAGAGGACTGAAAGCGTTTTTACACGCCAACAAAATCTCAAGATGTACAGAGGAGGTTACTGTACAATTTCCTTTTCTACTTTACTATACGTAACACTATTGACATTTTTTTAATAACCAATCAATATGCGGTGCATTGTCGGACTGTTCATCACGAAGTAGCATATTTCATTCTTCGTCTGATTCTACAGAAAACCTGACCCATAATTTCAAAACCCCAACCCAACTATATTTTCTTTGTAACTTAATCAAATTTGATGATTCTGGTTCCGTTTTCTTTGCCTTGACGGAAAGAACAAGAACATGCAACTAATTTCTCCAAATAAAATCAGATTATCAAGCGAAAAACTTGAATTAAATTTCAAAAATTAACCTGGTTATATATTTTGCTCCGCTTCACAATATTTTACAAAAATACAGCGTTTTGATCCTTTTAATAAGTAGAACAACTTTACATAAAAAACGTCTGATCTCCTTCTCCGATCTTCTCCTCTTGTGCAACAACTCTAATTTTTTTCTTTCGTTCTTTTAATCCTTAGCTCTGATATCACTTTGTTAGAATTAGGATCAAAGATAAAATATAAAAAAAAACAAGAAACAAAATAAACACCGATAGACGTGGAAAACCTAAATCGGGAAAAAACCACGGGAAGAAGAGAAGATCTTATTATAAAGGATTGATTACAAAAGAGAGTCTAATGGCTGCTGCCAGTTGAACGGGTTAACTAATAACCTATACAGTACATTGTATATATAGATAAATAGAAGTATTATGGTTAATGACTAAATGTACCAAGCCTTAAAAAGAAGAATTTGGGTCATAAGCCTAACATTTGTAATTTTAGTTAATAGATTTTTTTTATTCGTTAATGACAGCCGGTAAAAGTAAGGCCTTTTAAGTAAATATATATAAGACCATTACATTTTTTTGTTACAGAGGAGGTCTAAACGACCAGGAAGTGTAAACTTCCTAAAACTTATTGACTAACTATATGCATACGAGGCACAACCCAGCCGTAACGATCTTTGGTAAGCCACCTCTATAGTCCATCTGGCGGATCCCTATACGAAATTGGATCGTCTGAGCTATTCGCTCTGAATTTTGTCATTCAGTTTGCGCGTTTATTAGCCTCGCAATAACCCAGGTTAAATCAAATTGCTCCTTGGATGCTAGAATATCTCGACACACACGTAAAAAATCTCCCAAAAAGCCTCTTGAGTTCACACTGCCTTTCACCACCGCGTGCAACTCACTCGAGTCAGTTTCGATAATAAACGAGTTATATCCTCGACACACGACCATATGCAACCCAAAATGTAAGGCAAATAGTTCCACCTCAAAAGGCGTTCGCGCAACACACATACCCGCAAAGCCGCCCAAGTAATCCCACTACTATTAACGGAAAAGTCCACCTACTCCAGCTACTGCTTTTTCCGCATTAAAAGATCTGTCTACATTTAATTTCACACCCTTATTTGGATTCACCCATTTCATGAGGACATTTTTTGTCGATGTTACTAAACCTTCGTTTATATCACGACCTCACGCTAGCACAAAATCGTTTGCCGCAAGACGGGGAATAGCAATCACTTCGCTATCTACTTTCTTCCTAGCGGAAGGATAACAAATTCTTGAATACTGATCCATCCAAACCTATCAAATACACGCCTCTATTACGCACCACTTTTTGACCCCGTTAATCAATACTTTACTAGACAACAACTTAGTCCAACAGCCGCTCGAGTCCAACAAATGCAGCTGGTTCGCTTGCTCCGCTGCGTTCGGTTCCAGGTCCTGCACCTGACTCCTCAGCTCCGTAGCAGCACCTGCTGCAATAACATGAACCTGCTGCCGCTCCCCTTCCCTGCTATAGAATCCAGTAACCTGACGCGAGATACAACTCCTGCCTATCCTATCCGCTGCAACTCGCTGCTCCCCATCACAACGGACCCATTGTCCACATGCGCCACTCAAGACCGACCCTCCAGCTGCCACAGACCCTGTTCCATCAGGCTCACCCAAACAGTCCCTTAGGAATAAGAGCATAACCGATTCCTTCTCCCCACTACACCTTTGACACACCGAATTTACCTCCACCCCTCTTAAGACAAGATTCCTATTTGTTGGTAAACAATACCATGTCACTCGCCACATTAAAACCTTGATTTTTTTGTGGGCATTTGAGAGACCAAACTAGACCCCAATTTGAATACGCTTCTCCTCCCGTACACAATACTTCATTGTACGCGGATTTGACCGGAAAAACACCTGCGTTCTTAAATTTCCATTTGAAATATTTCCCGTTTCCATCCAACACTTTAGTGACACCATCTCTTAGAACCTCTTGCCCCACTAGAATATTTTTACACATCCTAGATTCTGAGGGCTTCACACTTTGTTCTATAAACCCTTCGCCAAAGTGCTTCTGTTTAGACGCTCTAACCCACAATGCCGAATTATTATGTAAAATTCTCCATCCCAACTTAGCTAGACTTATTATATTTGAGCGCACTCCTCAACTCCAACCCTCCAAATTTCTTATGCTAACACAGTCTCCCATGAGAGCCTATGAATTTTCCTCACCTTCTATGAAGACCATTACTTTTTTGGAATTAGTTCTTTATATAATTTATTTTTTAACTAGTTCTTTAAACATTTTATTCTGTTAAATGTATTCCTCCTATTAATATGTTATGTTGTTCGCTCTAGCAGACCACGCTACTTGGTCTGCTATGTCAGTTGCTGCTACGTGGTGATAGCAAATGAAACTTGTAAATTAAGCAACTACATGTGTTTGCTCTAGCTGCTCTTTCTATGTCCTTTGCTAACTAAAATCACTACCTAGCAATTAGGCTAAGTCCAATGGGTGCCCAATTGTAGCTAAAAGCTACAATTATGGATAGAATATGAGAAAATTGAGCTCCAATAGACTCCATATTATTAGATTCCCAATTACTGGGTTCCCAATTTTCTTAAAACTTTAGCTACATGTAGCTAACAAAAAGTAAGCTACCCAATTCAATAAATAAATATTTTAAATTACTTATAAAAACTAAACTCATCTAATTTTAAAAAAAAATTAATTTTGAGCAAAAAAAATAATTATTTAATTTTCTTTAGAATAAAATAAGAATATAACTTTTAGAATTGAGAAGCTGAAACTGGGAAACTATTGGAGCAAAACTGTTTTAGAGAGTTAAAATTTTAAATAGGGTAGAGGTTTGATTCCCAATTGTAGCTAAATAATCAGGAAGCTGTTGGACTTAGCTTAAATACATGGAACCACGTTCCACATTTCGTTAATTCATTTTCTTCATTTTCGATATATACAAGAAACAAATCCAAACCCTTATCTATCCTCTACTCCATAAATCTGTTGGACAACTCACCTCTCCTCCATTAAATTCCTATCTTCATTTTCTCTATCACTAGCCGAGTTCGAAAATCTCGCTCCCAGCTACTAAAAATCCACCCACCAATCCTATAATCGAATACACCCTCCTCATGTAATTTTGTTTATTTTGGACCGTGGAAGATGCCGAAGCACCTAAGTAAAACTCAGAGGCTAAAATCAGCCAATACCAATTTTTGAAAATACAAGAGCAAGTTTAAAGATACTAATAGTCTTCAGCTTAATCTCCGTTACCCTGTGCCTAGCTTCCTTCGCAGTTTAATCTGATTGTCTGTTGAGATTCCTTTTAATGAAACGAAAGGAAATCGGTCCATTCTCAATAGATGCGCTGACAATTCTCCGTAGGATAGGTTGAATATTCCAACTTGCTGCTGACACCTGCTTAATACCTTGGATACTTCCAAGGTTATCAGTGACGATAGTCTTTCGACTACCGGGAAAACCTTTACATAACTCAACTGCTTTAAGAACTGCAAGTGCCTCTCCATCAGCCTCTGAGTCACAATACCTAGTAAATGTATTAGTTGCAGTCTCTCCAGATTCTTTATGGCAACATAGTATTCCCAGCTCTATAGGTTCGAACCTATTATTATATGAGGCATCACATTTAAACTTAATCTCTCCTATGTCTTCCTCCGTTTGATCTATGTTTTCTCTGTCTATCTCTCTCCCAAATCTAGTATTTTTGTTAATGTTCCCCCCATTCTGTACCGTGAAGCTCTAACATAAGTTTATTTGATGAGAGGATTATATGTGTTGCTTCAATTGCAGTTCTTTCATGTAAAGCTTTCATCTTTGTGTTCCAAATATTCCACAAGTTAATCATAATGAAATCTCTGACCTTACTTTCTTCACATCCACCCTTTGTGAAGCTTTTTAAGGTTTCCATAAACCATTGTTTAGTGTTACATTTCAATTTCTCCTCGATTCTAATTTGTAGAGGTGTTCCTGCCCATATTTCTTCGCACATCTTACATTGAAGTAATAGATGTTCAATAGATTCTTCTTGTTCATTACACCAGATATAGCTCTTTGAATCCACACATTTCCTTTTATAGAGGTTTGTTCTTGTAGGAAGCGCATTATTCAGTACTCTCCACATAAATTGGTTAATCTTTTTTGGTACATTTGACTTCCAAATTATTTTCCATACAGGGGATTGATGACCGAGTTCTTCAGAAACTGTACTGGGTTTATTAATTAGTTTCTTTTCCGTAAGAATTTTATATCCTGTTTTTGTATTATACATTCCATTAGTTGAAAAAGGCCATATGTATTTATCTTTAACAAAAATATCAATAATCTAGATTCTCGTAATCAAGGGTTCGATAGGTTTAGGGAAATAATTATCCAGGATTTCCATGTTCCATTCTTTAGACCCATGTTGAATAAGTTCACTCACTTTAGTTAAGTTACAATTTTTAGGTTTTTCTATTTTCTAATCCGTTTTTATCCATTTATCCTTCCAAATATCCGTATCTTGACCATTTCCAATAATAACGATACCTTGTGTCAAGAAAGTTACTCTTATTGAAATAAATACCTTTAAGAAGTCTGGCCGCTAAGTTTCCAGGGCTGTGCATCAATCTCCAAACTTGTGCTGCTAATAAAACCGTATTCATCCTTTTGAAATCTTTAAAACCAAATCCTCCAATAAATTTCCCAATTGCAATTATTTCCCATGCTTTCAAATGAATTCTTCTTTTTCCTCCTGAATTCCACCAAAAAATTAGAAATAGCTGAAATAAGTTTATTACAAAAGGAGATCGAAAATGAAAAAAATGGACATATAGTAGTTGTGGATATCCTGTAACATAGCCTTGATGAGTACTTCCTTCCCGCCCTCTGAGAGTAACTTGGCTTTCCATCCTTCTGTGTGTTTGAATAGTTTCTTAGTGATCCACTCCAACGATTCTATTTTTTATCGTTCATGGCACAATGGTATACCAAGAGAGTTTCCCAGACCCTCAGTTTCTTTAATATCTAGGATGTGAGTTGATTGGTCTCTTATATTCTGAGGAGTTTCTTTACTAAAAAGGATAGCCGACTTGTGAACGTTAATGCTTTGACCTGAGTCTTGGCAATAAATGTTAAGACTCTCTTTGAAAGAGTCTAAATTACTATTATCGAGATCAAGGAAAAACAGTGAGTCATCAACAAACAGTAAATGAGAAATAATAGGGAAATTACAATTAATTTGCATGCCGCTAATATTCCTTTCTGAAATATTATTATCGATGATAGTAATGAGTGATTCTATAATTAATGTGAACAAGAAGGGTGAGAGAGGGTCTCCCTATCTAAGACCTCTACGTGCTTTAAAATTTTCTAACCTTTCACCATTCATGTTAATATTAAAAGAGACTGTAGTAATACAATTCTCAATCCATTGTATCCAAATATCACAGAAACCAAGTTTTTTTAGAACATTGAGTATAAAGTCTCATCGAACCTGGTCATACGCTTTTTCCATATCTATTTTATTGGCTGCCATGTTCTTATTCTACTCATAAAAAAAGAAATTTCTTGAGCTATTAAGATATTATCTTAAATAGCCCTTCCTTTAATAAATGCTACATATTTCGGGGATACAATAGTATTCATATAATCTCAAAGTCTATTTGATAAAATATTAGAAATAATTTTATAGATAAAGTTGACACAAGAGATGGGTCTGAAGTTACTTAGATTTTCTTGAGTGTCCCCTTAGGGATTAGCGTTATACGGGTGTCATTAATCTCATCTATAGAACAATCGTTATTAAAAAAAATTAGTACCACTTTGAAAACATCGTATTTAATAATATCCCAAAATTCCTTATAGAACTTACCGTTGAAACCATTCGGACCCGGTGCTTTCGAAGCCGATAACTCTCTAATAACATTTTCTGTTTCTTCCATAGTTGGATTTCTAGTTAGTTCCTGATTCATTTCTTTGGTTATACATGGTTTAATAAATACCGCAACCTTATCCATATTATCTGCTGTAGTGGGTACATTATGAAATAAAGTTTTATAGTACTCTAGGAAGCGTTTTTGCAACATCTTCTGAGTCTTCTTTCCAATCCCTCTTGTTATCTTTAATTCTAGTAATCCTATTATATTTTTTTCTTTTTATGGTAGCTAAATGAAAGAATTTTGTATTTTTATCACCGTAAATGAGCCAGTTAACTCTAGATCTATTATACCAATATTTCTCCTCCTTATGAAATTCAATTTTAATATTATCTTTAAGTTTTTTTTCTTCTTTAGTAATATCTTTATCGTGTATATTATTAATTAACTTAATTAAACAATCTTGTAAAACTTTGATATGTTTTTCGTGATTTTTAAAGGTTTTTAAGATCCACTTAGTTAATTCTTTGGTCGTATTATTTCTCTTATAAACATAATTAATAACGGGTTATTGTGATTATGGTTGTCCAAGTTTCCTCTACAATAATTTTAGAATCGCCCATCTTGTCTCAAACTTAAATTTCTTTTCCCAATTTTCATATTAATATCAAAATGAAGGATTAAAGGGGAATGGTCCGACCCGATGGCAGGTGGCACAAAAACTTGTGATCTTGGAAACTTGTTGATCCATTCATATGTTTCCAAAGCACGATCTATCCTTGTTTTCACATCTTTGTCGCCTTCTTACTTGTTAGACGAAGTAAAGAAACATCCATTAGATTTAATCTCTATTAGCAAGTTATTAGAAGTAAAATTGATGAATTCATTGATATGATGAATATTGGCTGGATTTTTGCTATGCTTTTCGTTGAGATTTAGGATATCATTAAAGTCACCGATAATGATCCAAGGATCTTGGATTTCTTTACTCCATTCTGAAATTTGGAGCCAAATATCTTTTCTATCATTAAAGTCATTTGGAGCATGTATGTAAACTATATAGTACGGAAAATAAAGTTCATTAATACGGACAACGATAAAAAAAATTACAACTACGAACCACCAAAAGAGGCACATACAAGTTCCATAAGACCAATAACCCCCAAGAGTGATAAGCACTACCGACGGGGTCCACGCAAAAAGAATTATTAAAACCAGACTTCCTGACTATTTATCGAGAGTCCTCCTCTCTTAACATAGTCTCACATAAAACCGTTAAACCAGGACGAAACCGAGCCAGAAGTGAGCTAAGGTTGGAGAGTGTCAAGGGCGCTCGAATACCCTGGACATTCCATAAAATAGAAGTCATTTGTACCTTGCGACTTTCTTGGAGTTGCCTCCTCCTTTTCATTTCTCCTTGTGAAAAGCCAACTCCTCCTCAGCATCCTCGTACTGAAAATTCATGTCATGGTCTTTTGCTCCACCCACATAGTATTTGTCAAAATAATTAACACTATAAACATTACTACCATCTATCTCCTCCTCTGGCTTGAACTACGAGTCAAACTCATCGATAATCTTTGATAATTCTTTCATGTTAGCCTTCCCCTTACTATTTTTCCCAACCTCAACATCTTCTTCTTCCTTTTCTTCCAATATGCTAATCTGGTTGTTGTTGAGAAAATTTTCTAATGGCATCATTAACTCTAAGTTTTTCAAAGTTACCCTCCATCTTTGAACTGCTTGTTTTGGTCCCTATCTCAACAACACCACCTCTGACATATCTTCTTCTTTTAATTTTCTACTGAAATGAAGAAAAATCTTCCTGACTTGAAGATTGATTTCCAATGCTAGTAGTTACGTATTTACCTTTGATTTTCCTCATTTTCTCCTCGAAAGCCATAGGAGCTGCTCTAATATTACCTTCATTACATGTCTCCCCTTCCCCAGTACTGCCATGATCCTCTTTGAATGCATTTATTTTTAAGGTGGACTCATGAAGTTTATTTCGCAGATCATGAATTTGTTTCTGCCAACTCTCCCAGTCTTTCTCTTCATTGTCTTGCTTCTCTTCTAACTCTCTAAGTGTAGCAGCTTTGCTTGAGCTCACATTATTTGTATAATTATACTTGTTAAGGATGTCTACTCTCCCCTCCTCTATAATGATGCCTCTTGAAGGAACTGATTGTCGAGGATCCTTGCCCACACCTCTGAAATTGTTTTCACTGTATTGGAAGTTGACGAAATTACCCTCTATGTTGAGATGAAGTCCATATATAGGATTGAAAGGTGGGAACTTAGCAACATTATCGATAATCCATGTGACTTTCCTTCGTTCATCTATATCCTAAACTTGCTTAATATTCTTCACAGGACATTCTCCATATTGGTGACTTATTTTCCCACATCTAAAGCAGAGGAAACCAGTATTCTCATACTGAAAAACCACCCAGGCAGCCCCTGCTTCTTGGAGTAGGTATGTTCCAGGAGGTAAAGGGTATTTTGTATTAAACTTCACTATGAATCTTAATATATTGATGTCACAGTTGAGAATGACAGGAAAATCCATAGCCTCAACTTTGATAAAATAAGCCTCCAAACCTTTAACAATGTCAATGTTGTTTTGCTTAAAAACTAAGCCCCTAACTTGCACCCATATAGAAGAGTAGTCAGTAAGAATATGGTTGAAGTCTATTACCTGGTGCCAGATGGTCATGTTCATATGCATCTTCTGCATGATGCTTGGTCTCATCTCCCACACTCTTCTGAATTCTTTCTCATTAAAAATTTCAAGTTTGAACAAGTTGCTCTTGATTTCTGAGACTTTGAAGTACCTTGTATACCACATCCATCCTCGATGAATTTGCGAAGTTGGACAGTGTAGACAATAGAATCACCAATAACTCTGAGAGTAATGGATTTTTCATCCTTCATACTCTCAGCAAGTCGAGCCTTAATTCCAATATTTATAACTCCCATCTTTCTAAATTTATGCTCTGTTAAGGGAATAATTGGGAACGCATGATACTCTCTAGTAGCCATACTTGAAGGTGTCCTAGACCACCTAAAAAGTTGAAATCGCAAAAACAACCAAGGAAAGAAAGTATGCAGGGCTAAGCGAGAAAGTGAAATTAAACCCAAGTGAAACAAGCTTAAAAGGAAAACAGACTAATGAGATGATAAGAGGAAGGTTAGAGTATTCTTTACTCTTCAATGGACTTAAATAGATGGACAATACCGGTTGTTAAGTAACAATGATAAGCTCTAAGGTGAATAGACTCCTCGTTTTTCTCCTATAACCAATAACTTGTTCAGATAAACAAGATAACCCAACCCGCTCCATCTTGGTCCTTGTAAATCCGTCATTACTGTGATGAAAGATCATAACTTTTCTCGTAAATGAAGATTTATAAATTAGAATTTCTGTTGTTAATCTGCGCACGCTTTGGGATTCCCAAAACCACCTCGCCCAATCTTCCCAAACGCCAATCTTCTGCAACACAAGACAAAAGCGTAAAACAAAAGTAGGGATTTTGAAACCTTACCTCTTCAAATAAATCAATAAGTATTTCCTGAGAGTTATTATCGATAAAAACAAAGTTAGGGTTAATGATTTCCCCTATATTTGTTTGTTTATTTTGTATGCATTGACCAATCTCTCCTCCTTTCCTCCTTGATTTGTATAAGTAATGATTGAGAAGATTATACCAGATTTGTGTTTAGTAGAACGATTACTGCTAGGGTTATATTCCCCAAAACCTAGCCTTGAGCCATCAGATGATAATCCATATCGCAAGCAGTGAGAGAAGATAAGCGTGAGTCCCCCTCTGCTAGCGTGCTCAAGGATCTATCCAGAAATTAGAGAAGACGAAGCGTCTCCACCTTCCTCAAGAAAGAGACGAGATTTTTCTTTTTTTAGAGAGAGACGAGAGTGTTTCCAAAGTTCCCCATGTTATTAAAAGAAAAATCCATCCCCACCATCCATGATCCACCTAAATCATTAATTTCCAATTTTTTTAAACCCAAGAAAATTTCCTAATGGGAAATTATTGATTCAGACGAGCTTGGAATTGATTGGGGTAACTTTTACAACTCTCACAAAATCATATACATGCGATTTAACAGGTAAAATAGCTAGGAATCTACAACTTTACAATTTGATATTTTTTAGGATTTTTAGTCTGTCTAGAAAATATTGTATTGTGAGTTGCACAAGTTTTATGAGTTATGGGGAGTTATGTTTACTCCCGAAGGGCTGGCAAAAAATCGCAAAAATATGGGATAAATTTGGGGATTTGGAAAAATATTGAGATAATTTTGGGTGATCGAGAGATTGATTTCGTGGTTATTTTAGGCAAAGTTTGGGGTGTTTTTTTAGTCGAATGAGTTTGAGGTATTTCGAATTGGTAAAGAGTTGTGGATATTGAAAGAGTTGTTGGGATACGAGTAGAAGTTTGGAGTTCACAAGAAGAGTTTAAGGGTATACGTTGTTTAAGGGTATACGTGAGTTGAATAGAATGATTAAGAGTTGATAATGACACATGAGCTCTTGCACTACAAGGGAGTTGCATTCCCACCTCACAACCAAGATGGATTGAGAATGTTAATTCGTTTTTACTATTTTTGAAGATTTTCGAATTGTGGGGACGCGATTCATTTTTAAATTTGGGGTTAGGGATTTGTGATACATGATACCCTCGTCCAACTTTATTTGTTTTTAGGAGTCTGATTTTCGATTTCATATATGTAAAGCATGTGATTGGGTTAAACATTTGCACTTACATGATTAAATGATCTAGTTGATTCGATGGTAGCGTTAGTGCATGCTTAATACATATATCTTATGATACAGGGTTGAATAATACAAAAGAAAAATATTTTCACAAAAGATCACAATACAACCCCAAAAAGAATATAACCCCAAAAAAAGTTAATCTTGATAAAATGAAAAAGAGAAATAAGATATGAACCAAAAAATATCCGAAAGTGAGAGTCTTGCAACATAGAAGAGGAAATGAAACAAAAAAGGGTCATGATTTGATCATTGTAAGGGTTGAGTGAGAATGAAATTGAGCGAATTTAAACTCAAATGAACACATGTTCGATTGCAAGGCCGGTCCTAGCTATCGGCCAAGGTGCTTTGGTCCCTTAAAATTTTGGTTTTTTTTAGGTCTCCTTTTTTGAGGATTTGAAAATTTATATGTATGTAGGTATACGTTTGAATTTAGTAATATACCATAACTCATACATAAGCTTATTGATACCGATAAAGCAGTGTGATTTTTTTATAAGAGGTACGAGATTCAAATTCCTTATCAAATGGTAAATTGTTATTTTAAGTAAAAAGAATCCAAAAAATTTCATATTTTAGGTTTAGGGGGACCTATCATGAAAATTACGTTTTGGGCTCCAAATATTTTAGGACTAATCCTGTTTGACCAGACAGGGGAAGTGGCTTTAGCCTAGTATTTAATTGCCCATATCTATCCCTCCCTTCCATTGTAACCGTAAAAGACCTTAGGATCCAGATTGTGTCTGAGGTTACATTAGTGGATAGATATGAGGTGAGATGGCATATAAAACATTAATACCGGGCCGAAGATCACCTTATAACTCATTTGATTGATCATTTATAACACACTCCTTACATATTGAGACCTTTACACTTTTGGAACTTATTTTTTATATCATGTGCTTGATTTGTAGTGACAAGATACAATTGTTTGCATACTCGTCGAGTCATGTTTTCCCCATATGTGCTTTGCTTCTCTTTACTCTTTGGTTGTTGGCTTATGCTTATATTGGTTGGGGCGACAATTGTTTAAATTAAGGGAGTTTTCTCGTGTTTTATCTTTATATTTCATAGGACCGAGACATCGTTTTAGTTTTGATTCATATCACAAGTCAAGTTTTCAAGTCATTTTTGCATAATTTATTCTCGTTCTTGTCATTTAGGATCACTTGCATATTTTAGGACTTTGTTGCATATTTTGGGACTTTGATGTACTTTTGTGTAGTAAACATGCAAGGTGATGGACCGGAGATGGTACGAGGATGATCTGTGAGTGTGAAGAACTTAAAGGTAAGGAACCAAAGTTAGAACAACCCCTAAAAGAGACAAGATGAAAAACAGACAAAAAGGATCCAAAACCTGTGTAGTCAATGGAAAAAAAACACATCTCCTATGTTGAAAAAATGTTGGGAGCAAACAGAGAGAAATTTAGGGGTGTTTCACCTACCGAAGGAAATCTCGTTGAGACTAAATTTAACGCCATAAGCTTAAAAACATTTGGGCCTCCAAGAAAAAAAGTATGACTGTTTTTGTGGGAGTTATACATCCTATACAGAATGGGACTATACTTGAGCAAGTTGGGCCCAAATATTTGAAGGAGTTTAATGACCCATGTGGAGACTATACATAGGAATTTATTATATCTAGTCCTATAATCCTACAATTTATTATAGTTTTGTATATAGTTAGATATACTTTCTCTCTTTATCTTCATCTTCTCGCTGCAAATTAGAACTTAAAGCCTCAAGTTTTTCACCATTGAAGAACAAGTTTCATCTTTTTTTTTCTTTTAATCTCTTTAGTTTTATGTTTTGATTAAAAGCAAATGAATTTTATTATGAAACTTACTTTATTTATTATTTTATGTTTATGATTTTGGGTTAATTGTTTATTTAATTGAAATGGGCAATTTGCTTTTCATGTCATATTTGCTTATTGTTCTTCCTAGTGCTTTGCCAATGTGATAGGAAGCTTTGGTACTTAGGATTTCTTGAGATTATTCTAGTCGGAAAAAAACTTCTCACATAGGCAAATAAGTATTGTTCTAAAATCATTTCTAGTCTTGGGAGTTATTGAGAGGAGTTTCTAGGCATAGTTAGTAGCTCGTTTCCACCTAGAAGGTTGGTTAAGATCCTAGAGTCATTGCTAATTTATCGATTCATCATTCTTCTTAGTCTTAAAGATTGTTTTTTCTTTATTTTGGTTTAGTGGTTTTTGCTTGTCTTTATGTGGGTCTCGTTAATTCGCACTTGTGCCTAGGAGGAGCAATGCATCCAGAATATTTTTATTTTTTATCGATTTTTAGCTAAACTTATGTTCTTTTGTATAATATTCAGCTTAATTTAGCTAACTATCATCCTTTTTATCTACATAAAATATAATCATTTTTTTTTCCAAAATCAAATGCTAAATAAGACAATCAATCCTTATGGATACGATACTCTTTATTACTACTTTTTACTTCGATCGACCCGTACACTTGTAGTTAGATAGTTTCTCAGGGGTATAGATCAACTCACATCCAAGGGGCACCAATTAGTTCGTTCTGGTGGAACTTTTAAGTTTGTTCTAGTTGCCTATTTAGTCTCAATCACACCTCTAGGACAATAAACTCTTGTGTGTATTATTTTAGAGGGATGATTAATAGAGCATAAGGTATTTCCTATTTTTGTGATGTAAGGTTAGAAGTGAAGAGTTCATCATTCCTGTTTGCAGTTCCTAGTGCATCTGACCTTGATTTTTTAGTACAAGTAATTGAAGTCTTCGATAGAGTGAGGTTCCAGCTTAGTAAACCACTATCGAGCCTTTTCCAAGAGTATGGAAGGGAAGGCTTGGTATTATATGACATCCATTCTAGTGGATATTCGATGTCTCCTTTTATATGATATATTAAAGTCACGAGACATTGTTTTAAGGGGTATTTTGATTTATTTGCGATATTATTCCTTATATTTAGATATTTTCACATTTCTATCATGTTTTGGATATTTACTACTTTTAGAGCTATTTGTGCGTAATTTGTGTGTTAAGGGTGCAACTTGTAGGTACTTTGATGGTACGAGATCCTAGACGAGGATAAAAAATTGAGAAATGAAAGTCATACCCAAGTCAAGGCGTTAAAGGACCAAAAAGCCACTTTTGAAAAGTTAGGGCGTTTACCGACAAAACTTGGAAATCAACTTAAGAAAGTCACCACGTGCAATTGATGAAGATGCTAAAATATCCCTTTGGTTTCATAGTATCACTTGAAGTCAGAAGCACGTGAGAGTTAACGGTTCGTGATTTGGGGTTAAGATAAAAAAAAGTTATTAAAGTTGTAGCTGCCATGGTTCAAACTAGTCAAATCCTTCATTAAAACGTGTTTATGTTGACTTGGGCCATTAAAAGAGGGCCCGCAACTCCAAAACCGTTTTAGAAACCTATATATATAAATATGGATTAAAAAATTAAGGGTGAGACAATATTAGAAGAGGATAAATATGCCAAAGAAGACGAGGAGGAAGCTGAAGCCCTCTACCAATTTTCTATACCATTCCACCACCTATCTTTCATCAATTTTTGGGTAATCTGTATTAATTTTATATTCAAAAAATAATTCTAATATTTTTATCCTTTAATTTGATGTCTTTCTTTATGAGCTAATCATTTAGTAGCTTGAATTTGCGCTTATGTATGAAGCATAGTTGAAGACTGAACAATTTTTAATGTTATTTAGCATAATTTATATTTAATTGCATTGGGTAATTGGCTCAGTTGTATATAATTGATATTATCTATCAACCTATATCTTGCACAAGTGTTAGTTTTTTGTGTCCTAGACTATCGCCCTGACGGGAGGTTTGGGAACAGAGAGAATTCATATACGTCTGGTGTGCGTTAGTGATCCTGATGGACTTGACTAGCCGGAAAATCGTGTAGGGTAATTAAATTTAGCGCCGACCATTAGGTAGAATTCTCTCGAAAGAGTTCTCTAGTGTTTGTTAGGCAGCTTTCTAAGCTACCCCAACAGGGGTTAGAACGCAGTTAGAATCCCGAATAACTAAAACTTCTCAATTTGCCTCATATTTTGTGATATAGAGACTAACCTTAGTTTCTTTGACATCCACCGTACCTTTATATTATAGCTCCAAAAGATCCAACATTTCATGAACCGAATTACATTCACTAACTCAGCTATATTCCGTGACACTCAATCCACAAATGAGTGTATTCATCACTTTGTTGTTATTGGTGAGTTTGGATATATCGTTAGGAGTGGGATCTTTGTGATCTTTCATGATAATGCCGGCTTCATGTGGTAAAGGAATGTAAGGAACCATATTTGATAACCATCCATAAAAGATAGTCAACTCTTCTAATATAAATCTCCATTCATTCTTCCATTCTAAGTAGTTTTTTTCTGAAAAGAGTGGAGGTCTAGTAGCGAATGGAACTTCCAGTTGGCCAGAGTCCATATCTTTTTTACACTAGAAATGGTTAAGCACAAAATAGAGTTAGGTTCTGATACCAATTGATATCCAGTATAAGTCCTAGAAGGGGGGAGGAGGATTTCATAGATTTATGTAAACTAATCAGCTAATCTTATTTCAAGTAAATAAAATTAAAAGCTAATTTAAATCATATTCTCTTATTTATCTAGAATACCATAAGTTAGAGAAAGGTAATAGATCCTAAGAGAGGCAATATTCATACGAGTATATTATCGAACATATAGAGTGCACAAATTAAAGCGTGTAGGGAAATAAAGATACACAACGATGTAGAGTGGTTAGGTTCTCTACTCCACTACCTAATGTGTCCACCTTAGGATTTGTAAGTTTCTCAACTAAGTTTGTGTCTCTTCAACCCGAGGTGAGAACACAATACCCTTTACAACCACTTCATAAATTTGAAGCAAACACTTATACTATCACAAACACGAGGAACCGAGTATACCCATATACTCACATACACTCTTAATATATTACAATGGATAGAATCAAGGGGAAGAGAAGTGTTTTAAGTGGTGATACAACTTTGTGACTAAATCCTAAAGAATAGATAGATTAATTTAGCTTATACTGAGTAGATATGACTTCAAATGCTCTTGAAACCTTCTTGAATGGTCACAATAAAAGCTCTTAATATTGGTAGATGTAAGGTGTAAGTGCTAACTTGAATAAGCTCCATTTTATAGCTGGAAATAGCCCCCATGGGTCACAAGCCATGTGACTAAAATATATAAAAAAGAGCCAACGAATATAACACATTTGTCTTGTTTGTTGAGCAAAAAAAACTTCCTATGCAGTGTACCGTAATTTTGTTCTGATGCGGGGTAGGATATCAAATTGTGGGGTATGTCCAAAGGACTGTGCTTCTGCGGTGTACCAAAATCTTGCGGTGCACCACGCTCCTGTTTTTGTCACACTAAAAAAACATTTTCTTGTAGTATGAATAATTTTTTTATTTAAAACATGGTATATGCATCTTGCTAAGGTTAGAAAACATGTTTTATGTATGAAACTTATACGATTAATAATCTCACCAACAATTTTAGTTTAAAAGTGATTTGTCGAATATTAAAACAAGATTAAAACATAGGTTAAGCCAATATTGGCTCAAAAGCTCGGTAAGATGATTATTTATGCTTGATCAATCAGCTATTATCCATGCCTAGCATTTTTTGGGATGATGCTCAGGGAAACTCTCGACGATAACTCTAAACACTTCGGTCGAAGTGTAAGCAGAGCAAAACCTAGACTCACCGTCTACTCTCTCGCACAAGATGATTTTGACATATCATTAATTATTAACTTTATGTTACACAGTTTTTTGCTAAAAAATAAGTTAAATTGACAAAATAATCTATTACAACTTATAAACCGATGTGTTTACGATTTCAATAAAATTCATTTACTTGTGCTTGAGTTTATCTACAGACTTTTACAATCTTGCAATTTATTTTGATTAACACAAATCACTCACCAATTAGTCGTTAGTCATTTTGCGTAGAGATAATTCCAAAAAATAAATACTTATCTATATGTAAAATTCAATTTTAAGAAACTACTTTAAAACGTCCCCTTTTTGGGTTGTACGCTATCCATTATTTTATTTTATTTGAAATTTTTTACCAATTTTGTTGGATATTAACATATTTTTAAGGTAATTTGAGAATTTAAAATAAGCTATATCTTTATCACAAATTAGAATTCTGATTTGAAAAACTCCATTTCTTCATACAATATGTTAAATTAGTAATGGAATTAGTAAAATTGCCTAAAAAAGAATAATGAATAAGGTATTATAAAAAAAATAATACTTTAATGTAGTATCCTAAAATTGAAAATACCCCATAAGTAAAAGCCTATTTTTGAAATTTGCTCAAAACTTTATTTGGAAAATTATATTTAATGCTATAAATATAATGACGCCAATCAATATCATTACTCTATATATAAAGAATTTTCTTAAACTAATAAAAAGCTTAATTAATAACTATTTTTTTCCATGTTATTCTTAAAAATAATTAATATTAAAAGCAAAATTGTTAACAAAATCCAAATAAAAGAATTCCAGATTATATTACTTCTACTAAATCAAATACATTGCCATATTAGCATATATGCAATGGTTGGTTCAAAGTTCAAGAACTTGCATTCATAGTCCATTCTATTCAGGTACATATCTTGATCATAATTTTTATCAGGATATTAAAGTTCCCTCCTTTCGCTCTTCTTTTCTTTCTCATAAAGATATATTTGTTTCTGTTAAACTGGTTATCAACTACATCAAACTTTTCAAACAAGGTCACGCAGAATCGAAAGGTTTTAAAATGAGCCTCCGATTAACACAATTAACGCCCACATTGAGCCAAAGTTACGATAAAAAGGTATTTTTGCTATTTTTTTTTTTTTTTCATATCTTCTTCCCAATCCCATCTTCTTTCCCACCTGTGTAGTTAGCTTGAAGTTTGTTAGGAGCCTCTACCACCATCTTCACCATGTTGATAAAAGGCTATTAAAAGTATATGCTCTTCAAAATGAATTTATATATAAAATATTTACAAGTGTAAATAGTTATGGGGCTATTAGACCATCATATCAAATTTGTTTGAACCACTTAACTAATAAAAGTTTCAATTTAAGTTTCAATTATACCTTTTAACAACTAGTGTACATGTCACCTAGGATTTAGTGATCAATCATTCTATTGTTTAAAAAAGAAATAGTTTACACTCTTTGGGGATTAGGAGAAAACAACAACTCTCCAATTTATAGAAAATAACATTATAGAAGAAGATAAAGTGTTCATTGCCAATGATTTGAAACTTAAGAATTAATGATATATCATACAAAAGTTGATCTTCTTCGATTTTCGGTGTAGGGGTGAGAGGTGAGGCATTGGACATAAGAATAACAACGATGTGCAGGGGTGGTTGGTGGGGGAAATGGACATAAAAACAACTAATGTGTTACCATAATTTTTAATTAATTTGTATTGATAATGATTAAATGACAAATTTATCTTTAAAATGATTTTAAAGTATGTGTCTCATTGACTTATGTCCTGTCTCTATTTCCCTTAAAAAACATCAATAAGGCTAGACTCGTGTAATAGCTTTTTATTATAATTAGAATTTGTCTAATATATTTAATGTCTCTAATGCGAGTGACTTTTGTTTAGTTTTTGTATCTTTGATATATAAATCGATTATCAACTACTAATATGTGTTTACTTTGCGAGTTTCACGTCATAAGGTTTACATTTGAGGTATTACACAAGGTTTAAGATGGTCCAACATTTTAGAATCTGACACGTGCTTAAGGCTTAAAAGTAAAGACGACGCTAGCTAGTGTTTGGAGTCAAAAGATTTAACCCTAATCCTACAAAACCAATTATTCTTTGATTATCCACTACCAAAAGTAGCTTAACACGTTATATAGTGGAAGCTGAAAATCATGATTTTGGTCACTGTGTAAGCAGACCAAGGAGGCCAATTATGAGCGGCCCCATTATATAATGTCAAGCACCAATGCAAGGTTACAACCTAACACCAACTGAACTAACTTAGTTGGTCTAACCCTTATCTTCACTCAACCATTATAGAAAGTTGGTGACCTAATCACATCCTTAAAAAATGCTCCATTGACTACCGAAATATCCTATAACAGGGAGTTTTGGTAAATCAATGAGGGGTGCGGTTTAATATTCATTTTTGGAAGACTAGTGGATACCAAAATAAATATTATGTAAAACCCCAAGCCTAGAATTTTCTACCTAACCTTAAGAAATAGTAAAATTAATAAACTAGTATAAGATTTATCTTAATATATAAATTTGACTTCATAGATCGCCACTGTTGATCTCACTTTTATTTTTCTCAAGCTTTGAGTTCACATCATACAGGGAGTTAATTTTGTTTTTTATTCGATAGCAAGTTTATTTAATCTGTTGCATATTTTTAAATTAATCATGTATTTAGAATTGATATATAATTTATTTAATATTCTTATGTAATTAAAAAAAAGAGAGTAACATATTTGTAAGGATGTGTGTGGATGGTCGGGTGGTTATTATATTAATTTATAAGTAAATTTTATAATATAATTGATGGAATTATTATGTCATAATAGTATCAGCATTTGGAATTTGCTGTTAAAAGTAGTTGACCGGTAAAAGTCATATAGTCTAATACTTCTAGTCCATTTTTTTTTCTTCAAATTAATACTTCTAGTCCATTTGAATTCAATACTAGCAGCTCACAAATCAAGACCTTATTTTTCTTCGTCATACTTTTATTCCTTCTTTTGCTTTTCAACGTTTTTTTTTTGGGTTGGGTGCTTTTAACGTATAATAACACGCAACGCACTTCATTGAACACTTGTACTTTACAGTAATTAATATCGTACATAAATAGATAAGTATAAAGATAAACAAGTTACTTATTTTTTAGTAGTTACGTTAAACAACAAATTGATTACTCCAGGAGTCTGTAGCCGCCATTATATAGTACATCAGAGTTCTACCTAATTCTTCATTGCTTGTCTGGCTCTCTCTTGAGTTGTTTTCTCACCCAAAAGGTTAAACACTTTCTCTGTTTTGAATGAATAGATGATTATCCTGTCCGAATTATATTTTAATTTTTGTGTTTCTTTTTCCAGGTTGATTATAATAAAGGTGAAGATTACTAAAGGATGGGAAAAAAGTCGTATATTAAACAAGTAGATAATGATGTTGATCAGGGTTGGTTTAGGGGTATCATGCATGCTCTTCTCCACAAGAACAAACATGTCAAAGGTCAATCCTTATAACTTCTTCTCTAATTATCTTCTTTTTCGGGGCCTCGGGGTTTTGTAAAAAAGTGGGACATGATCTTCTGTGTATTGCTTCATCATATACAAATTTCTTTTGATGATCTTCAGAATATTTTATTAATCATCTGATTCATTCTCTGACATTTTCTTTTCCTACGTTGTTGTCTTCAAATCTAAGATTGTATTAATGACGATTGACGCACAATAAGATGTGATTCATCCTCATAGATTTGGAATTGTTGGCCTTTGATATAATGTTCTAGTCTGTTAATATATTGTAGCATATAAATAAATTGTGTAGCTTCTATGGGAAAAACCAAGTTATAGGTACTAGGAAGATATAAGCATTTTCCTTTCATACCGAGTCATGACTGAACTTCGTTGCTTTAATATATGTAATATGATCAAACAATTCAATTAATTGATTGACAATCAAAATAAGGATTCTGGTTCTCATTCTTATTAAATTCTATTGTTTTTTTCCAGGTATCGTAAATCCACAAAGTAGCTATATAAAACTTCATGATATAGATGAATACCAACTTTCCCCTGAGAGTGAAAGTTATATGCCTGTAAGTTTTTTGTTGTTTAGATGAACAAGTACATAACATACATCCTTCTACTTGTAAAGAAACTAAAAAACAGATTTTGTCAGGTTAATAAGAGAAGTAAAGCCCACAAGAAATCTCTTAAATCTCGCATCAAATCATTATTAGTCAACAAAGTCTTGAAGCAACAGAATGATACTAAGAAACAGGAATCAACTTCTTCAAAATCGCAAGTGAAAACAAACTCAATACATCATATAGAACCTTCCCATGATGGGCTGAAGAAACCAGCAATTGTGTACCTGTCGAGAAATTTAGACAATGCGTACAAGTCATCCGATCAAAGTAAATTAAACAAGGATTTGTTTATTCAATTAGTCGGAAATGAAGGGAGACCTTGCCATTCATTAACCAGGTCAGGATCATATCCTAGTGCTAATTTGTCTCGACAAAAGAACTTTAAGCTTAGTACACTTGAGCACAAGAAGAATGAAATTTGGTATCAAGTTCCAGATTTAACTTTGATCAAGTGTAAAAAGGAGAATATCGAAATTGTTAATCCTTTAGAACAAAGCAAACCGAAAATAGATCCGGAAAATAATCATGAAATTGATGGGAATTATGTTAGTGAAGTGAAGGTTACTCACGGACGAAGTTTTTCAGGCACTGAATCACTAGAGAGATACAATAAATTATACGAAAATAGTTCAAGACAAGAAATCAAGTTGATGGCCTCTAAGAGTTTGAAATTGAGAAATGAGTATAATTTACCTTCAGGTGCACAAATATCTTCCTTGAGAAGAATACACTCTTTAGCTCATTTTGATTTCTGGTACCCTATAGAGAACGAGAAGTCTCTCGAAACAGTAACAGAAAACAGTTCAGTTATGGAAGAAATCATTCAAGATGAAGAAACACAAACAAATCCCTCTGTAATTTCAGATCAAATATCCGACACTATCGAAGATTTTTCAGAATTTGATGACCAAGAAGAAGATATAAACTACTCAGAGATGGGATCTGAAAGGTTATCAATCACTTTTCTGGGCACAAATTCTGGAGCATCTACACCGTTAAAATCCTTTCAAGGAGATAATGCTGACCTGTGTTATGTGAAGGAAATTCTGGAGCGATCAGACATATCCTCCAAGGAAGTGGATGTTATGGTGTTTGATGAAATGGAAGCTTACTGGCACAAGAAATTCGAATCTAGAGAAGAAGATATGTATGGTTGTTCACATCATCAGCTTCTATTTGATTTGATTAATGAAGAGTTGGCTCGAATATACGATAGATTATTAATTTCCTATCCAAAAGCGTTATCATGTAGTTGCAATGTTCTTCCAATTCTAGAAGGGCAACAGATAATTGATGAAGTGATTTGTAGAATAAGTAGATTGCTTGAGAGGAAAGCAGGAAAGTATCAGACATTGGACAATATTGTATCTCATGACTTGTTAAAGGAAGATGATTGGATGAATCTTCAGATGGAAAGTGAATGTGAAGCACTAGTGTTAGAAGACTTGATCTTCAGTGAACTTTTGGAAGAAATTTTATCTTTTTGATTTTCTGAATTGCTTCATGTATGTACAGTTAGTGAGAGAGACAGTAGAATAGATGAATTTTGTTTACCTATGAAACAGTAACTTATTTATTGAGACTGTTAATTGTTAACTAATTAAACTCCTCATGGAGCTTCTAGAAGCTTATTCTACAAAATCCGGTTTAAAATATATTCAAAACAAGAAATGACTATTTCAATTTAATTTATTAGTGTTCATGTTGTTGTAGCAGCATGCTTCATGCCTTTTCTGAAAGAATTAAGACAAGTTATCTATTTTAATTATTATTTATATCATGATAAGTTTAGAATCATTCTTAGGTGTACAACTTGGATGAATTAAAAATGCACGCAAATTTATTTGATTAGTACATGTCCTCCATTATAAATACTGGCCAATAACTCTGAACAAAGAACTCACTCAGAATCATTTTATAGATCATTAAAATTCTATTAATCTCAACCAAATTAATATGTCTAGCTGTGATTGTGGTTCCTCCTGCAAGTGTGGTGACAGCTGCAAGTAAATTCTTCGTCATAATTAGTATTTCTTTTTTTTATAGCTTGTAGTGTTAGTTATTTCATGTTTTCTACGACTAGTTTGAATATTCCACCTCGACTAAGTTTGGTGTCAAAAACTCCATATTATTGAGAATCTCTTACAATCACTAGAGAAACTCTCAAATTGAGTTTTCGTATTTGTTTTCATCTATTTTGTTTATCTAAATATATTGTTTTTTTGGCAGCTGTGGAAAGATGTACGCAGACATTGAGACGAGCAGCAGTATAACTATCATTGAAGGGGTTGGAGGAATGAAGAGGTTCTCTGAGGGATCTGAAGAGAGCTATGCTAGTGAAGGTGGGAATGCTTGCAAGTGTGGATCCAACTGTAAATGTGATCCCTGCAACTGTTGATCATGAAAGTTGTTACTTTGTAATATAATACTCTGTGTGTTTGTGTGTGATGAAGCTTGTAAGAATAAGACAGCCATAACATCTGCTTATTAATCTATTTACTATATCTCCAAGATGGCACCTAATATATTGTAATTTGTCTTCAGCAAAGTATATTTGGCCTTCAACTTTATGTGATTAATTATTGCTCTCTTTATTTATCTTTAGATAGTTACTAGGTTTTCTAATATTTATATCTTTTGGTTAGAAACATCTAACCCCTTAAATCAATTTCTGAATTTAGTTAGTCGTTCTATTGGGGAGAATATTAAACAAAAGGGTAAACATTTTTGGGACCAGTATATTATTGATGGCTTTGGAATGGCTTGAAATTAGAGGAAATTACTTTGTAAAGTCTCAAATTTACAAACTTTATATTATATATTCCAACTAAAAAACAATCCTATAAACATCCACTTTTCCAATTAGCTGGTTAGATTTTTTACTATACTACCCCCGTTCGTAATGGGTACGGATCCACCAAGTTTTGTACAATTTTTCTATGTATTCCATTTTTCTCGATGGGTACAAACCTGCAAAGTGTTCTTTAATTTTTCTTTACTTGGTTCTTGCATTTTATAAATTCATTAGACTTAAAGCCTATAAGGCATAGACCCATATGATTTGTTTTTTAACAAGTCTTTTCTTAAAGGCCTAATAATGGGGATGAACCCTTATTGCCCAAATCTTTGCAACACTCCTACTGGGCCTGGCCCCAACAAAAACAAAACATATATTTGGGCTGGCCCTCCATGACCAAACAACAAAGTCCAACGGGATTTTTAGACTGGACAAATAAACACAACATCAAATTTGGGCAGGCACCCATTCGAACTAAATTCAACGAACCCACCTAATCACTAATCCCAGATCAACAATTGAAGAACAACAATCGAGGTACAACCGAGAATGTTTCATATACAAGAATTGAAGATAAAAAATCGCGATTTGAATTCAGTAAAACAATGACAAAAATAAAAACATTTCCAAACTTCCAAATCGCCGATGGTGGGGATTGGACCATCACGGTATGAGAGGCCTCAACGATTGGACCCATCAAGAGAATCGGCTTCAAAGGTATGGACCCATGGTGGTGTTGCCGATGGGGGAAACGGTTATTCTCGGTGGCGATGGTGGTGAGCGGTGGTACATCTGTGTTTTTCAAAATGAAGATGAAATTAATTCGAATTTGGGTTCAGCTACAGAACCAAATGAAGATGAAATTAATTCGAAATTGGATTCATGGTGGTGAGCCAAATGAAGATGACGAGATGGGATTGGGGTTGATGGTGGTGATTTGGTAGAGATGGGTTAAGTTGTTCATGGTGGTGAGCTGGTGAAGAGATTGGTTTCGGTGGTGTTGGCTGCTGGTGGATGTGATGTGGTCGTGGGTTGGTGGTGGGTTGATTCTGGTGGGGATGGGAGGTGGTGGCTGGTGGTGGATGCCGGCAGCAGATGCAGAAGTGGAGGTGGTGATGTCGACAGCTATTGGTGTGGAGGTGAGTGACGATGGTGGATGGTTGTTGATGGTGGAGAAGTGGTTCGATGGGGTGGAGCTGTGGATGCCGATGCTGGTGGTGATGGGAGGTGGTGTTGGGTGGGTGGTGGGAGGTGGTGATGTCGACAACTATTGGTGTGGAGGTGAGCGACGTTGGTGGATGGTGGTTGATGGTGTAGCAGTGGTTCGATGGGGTGGAGAGCTTGATGCCGAGAAGGGGATGGTGGCGGGCTTGATGATGATGGTGGTGGTGGGTTGGTGTCGGTTTGGTCAGATAGTGTAGAGGAGGTGGTGGGTCGGTGGTTGGTCGGTGGTGGGTGATGCAGTCACAGAGAACTGGAGGGGAGGAGAGGGGACGGGGGTAGGGTATGCCGAGGGAGAAGAAAGGAGATGGGGTGGGGTTTATATATTAGTCATTAGAGGGTTTGTTTGGACATGTTGCCTCCATTAGTTGGCTTCTAACTTGTACTTGGGCTGGTGGATGTTTATTATAAACCCAATGTGTGGGCAGGCCTTATAAAGTTAATGACCCTTAGAATTAACACATTTTAAATAGTCAAAACTTTGTAAGGGGGTGAAAAAGAGAATTCTATAAAATTAGAGCCCAATTTTCATAATTTATAGATTTTAAAGTTTAGTTAGAAATTATTTCTATTTAAAGTCTAATTTAATTTTTTGGTTAACATTTTTTAACTTTTCCACCTTTTTGTAATTTTTTTATTCTTTTTTCTTATTTTTTTCATTAATTTTATTTATGAGTTTTTATTACCTTAACTTACCCGTTATACTTTTTTGGTACATTTAAAGGGGTATGTACCTACATCTTCTATGGATATAGACCTATGGTTTTTTTAACGTTTTTTAAGGTGGATAAAATGATTTTTTATATAATTGCAGTTAGTGTTTGTTTGTATAATAGTCCAAATACATTAAGGGCTCTACCCAATTCTTGTCCAATGTTTCAGTTTTGTCCAAGTGCATGTCCAATGAAACCCAATGAAGTTCGTGTACCCAAGGGGATGTACCCAAGTCCGTTTTTGTCCATGTTTTTGAATTATTTTTCAAACATTAATTATATACAGATTCCTCAAGCTTTTAAAATTTTCACAGTATTGTTTAATTAGTGTTTCAGCACTGTTTAAATTTCACCTGCAAAATTAACAAACTAGATTATGGTTTAATTTTTAAAAACTAATCAAAAAAATGCTACTGGTCCCTAATGTCTAGACCGAAAGGGCTGGCCCTAATGGATTGGACACAAAGGATTGGACCTGCAAAGACAATTTGTTAAGAAATAAAAAAGAAAAAAAATTGACTTAATAAACAAATAACATGTGTTGGACCCAAAAATAACATGGGCTGGAAAAAACAAAACCATGTTTCAAAAAGACAAGTTTTGGTGGGGGCTGGACCCAACAATACAGACACGGGCTGCTGGACCCAACTGGGGCTGCTGGACTCAAAAATCTTACGCAAATCTAGTTTTGCAGACACGATTTTAAAAAAACAAAAAAACCCAGATCTGGCCTCCAGACATACGGTGAAATGAGGTAGAGGGGTGTCGCAGGTGTAGGGCTTTAATGGAGATATGGTGGAGGGGCGTCACTGGTGTAGCGCAACAGAGAAGGAGGTGCTCTGATTAGCAGGTTCGCGCTGGTAGTGGAGAAGATCTAAGAAGAAGCGAACGGGATCGTGGTGGTCTGGTTCTCAAATCTGATTCCTCAGCAAGAAGACCGGTGGTTTTTGATGCAGTGAGCGGTGGTGTTGAGATCTTCACAGCGGCGAGGAGGGTGGTAGTGGGAAGGAGCGCGAACCCTCGTTTACAGCATTTTGTTTACATAAATGGTGTTCTGGAGCATCACTTTGCTTCGCTGCAGGACGGAGATTTGGAGCGGCGGTTTTATTCGCTGGTCGGAGATGGAATACGAGAGCGACGGCAAGATATCGACGGTGCGAGAGAGGCCTTCGATGGTGGTGGTTGTCTTCGATGGTGAGAAGGTATGAAGACGCGTCAATGGTTGGAAGGTGGGAAGGTTATGGACGGAGGTGGGGTGAAGAAGGTAGGGGATGGCGGTGCACAGAAGGGGGTAGGGTGGCGGGATTCGTGTGCCATGGTGGAGAGTTTTTGGTCAGTGATGATGGTGAGAAGAGAGAGAGAGAGAGAGAGGGATTGGTTTTCTTAAACAAAAACATAATAGGGGTCTTTGTTTTTTATTTTTGTTGTTTCAGTGTGTATAAGAGAGAATGAGGGGGTTTCAGGTATTTTGCTCTATACTAGTTGGGTTGTAACTAGGGGTTTGGGTTGGGCTTTTTTTGTTAAGCCACATGTTGTGGGGATTTAGAAAATAATTCCCCTGTGACGAAAGGGCATTAATTTTTTACGGTCCCAAACCACTCCAACATCCTAATAAAAACCCTTACTAACCACCACTTTCCTAACTAGAAAGTAAAAAATAATCAAAAAAATCCTCCTTCTTTTATCTATTCACATTAAATTTTAAATCCCAAAACAAAACATATATATAAGTTTTGTTTTACCGTTTTTTCCTCTCTTCTCTCTCTTCAATTCAATACTCATAATGAAAAAAAAACAAAAAGAATCTTTTCAGATCTCACCTTTGCTGCTCTCCTGCACAAGAAAACCGTCCCACCTTGTCGCTCTCCTGCACAAAAAACCCGCAGCCACTTGTGGACCATTCTTCACACTCAGATTGGAACAAAAAATAAAAAGAAATCTCTTCAGATTTCACCTTCTCACCTCCGTCGCTCTCCTGCACAAGAAAACCGCCGCCACTAGTGGACCATTCTCCACCTTCACTTAGCCCCTCTCCTGCACAAGAAAATCGTCACCGCCTGCAAAGATAACCGCCGCCACCACCTGCATAAGACGGTCCCTTGAACCAAGCCGTTAACCTGCACAAGAAAACCCCCGCCTTCTCTATCATCAAACCGGCTTCCACAAAGAATCCAAATTAAGGTAAAAATTTGATTTTTTTTGACCTAATCTCATCATCAAACTGGTTTAATAATATGTTTCATTTTTTTTAACATAAAAACAAAGTTTTATTGTTTTTCAACGTTTAATTTTTCTTTTCTTCTTTATAGAACACGCGACTCGCACCCGTGGGCTCGGGTTTCTGGGCACCGACATACCGGAGTTCTGGCCGGCATACCGGTCGAGAACGACAACCTCCCCAACATCTAGATCTCAAAAAGGTATGCAGTTTAGGCTCAAAGATCACCTGATTTCGACATCCGAGCGCAAAGATATGACTTGCCGAAGTTTTCTCAGATTGTGTCCAGATTTTTATTTTATTTTATTTTTTTTCCCGACACAGCGGGCCGGCATACCGGTCAGATGACCGACTAGCCGGTCCTAGTAAAGTACCCTTCGGCAAAAAACCCGATTCCAGTACCCGTGGGCTCGTGTTTCCTCCCTCCGGTATACCGGTTGCGCTGCATATTTTTTTTGTTTTCATTCCTTTTCACCCCAAACTCGATTTCTTTAATACCTAAACATCAAAAACACTAATACCTTTCTCAAATATGCAAAATCAACTAAAATTAACTAAACTAAACATTAATTAAAAACAGAAAAACATGAAACCCTAAAAGAAACTACGGGTTGTCTCCCGTATAGCACTTTTGTTTAACGTCTTTTAAAGTTAGACGTGTTACCTCGATTACGATTGACGAAATTTCCACCCCTTTCCTCTAATTCCCACAAACTTTTCAACTCGATTCTTCATAATCATGGATGGTTCCATCCAATAATTCGTGGGTAGAGGTTCATCTGGTGGTAATTCGATTTCATTTGTAGCATTACACTCCTCTGGCAATCCATTCATCTCTTCGGTTTCTATACTTCGTTTGTTAGAAAGAATGTCCTTCATGAACTTACGATATTTTGACATTCTTGTGAGAGCTTCCACAAACGGGATGTTGATCTTTAACTCGTTCACCATGTCAAGGAACTTCTTGAATTCTTTTTCATTGTTCTGATTTCTAACACGTGACGGGAATGGTGGAGGAGGACGTGTGTTGGTTACCACTGGCCTCTCTTTCTTTTCATGTGTCTTCTCTGGGACACTTGTTTGTTCAATTACCTCTTCAACCTTGTTTTAAATTGTTTCTTCAACCACGTTCTCAGGAATAGAGGTTGGTTCTGGTTCTACTCTGGGTGGAGGTAATTGTTTTCCACTTCTTAATTCAACTGCATGAAAACAAACACCGTTTTCTGGAGCACTAGTATCACTTGGGAGTTGCCCTTTTGCAAAGATTTGAAGTTTATTCACCATTTGTGACATTGTATGCTCAAGATTCTTAAGCATCTTGGATTGGGTTTGGAATTCTTGCTGGCTAATCTCCATATCTTCTTCAATTAGGTTCATCATCTTAGCCATGCTTGAATTCAAATTCGAAGGTTTCTCTTGTATGGTTTGCTGCATTGAATAAGAAAGTGGTTCTTGATAAGCTTCATTATAACTCGGTGCTTCTTCATAGATAGGTTGTGGAGGATAATAAGATTGTGGTTGCGGTTGATAATATGTCTGTTGATTTCCGACCCAATTATAATTCTATGGGGGCTAATAATCAGCGTAATTTCCTTGAGATTGATAATAACCATCATATTAATGTTTTCTTTGATAAGGTATGAAGGAAATCGAAGCTGGATTATTCATGCAATTCTCCCACGAGTGATCTCTTTCTCCACAACTAGGACATGAAGGTGAGGTATGTACTATATTTCCCTAAGCTATTTCTTGCGCTAGTTCGCGTAATTCAGCGAGTTGCTGGTCTATCTCCTCCATAATTGTATTAGCTTCTGCAGGATCTAGTAATATGAAACTTTCCTTTCCTAATAAATCTGCTCTCGCCTGGAAAAAATCTGTAAAACAAAAACTAAAAAGAAAAGCGTAAAATAGAACTAACTAAAATATAAGCACTAGATAATTGCACAAGGACTAACGATGTAGTCCCCGGCAGCGGCGCCAAAAACTTGGTGTCGCCTAAGGTGTGATAAAAAGATGTATAAAATAAGTGCAAATAAACCCCCTAAGCTGAGCACGGTTCTGCAAGTATACAGATCGTATGCAAGTTTTAATGAATAAGTAGCATTCGTTCCTCAGGCACTACGAAGGTTAAGAAGAACTTATGCAAATATTCAAGTGCAAATAATTAAGCTAGAATAATAATACGCAAGAGAAAGAAAGAAAGATAGATTTTTATTGATGCAATTACCAATACCACCCTAAGAGGAGGTGATATTGCCCATAAAAGTCATGTCTAATATAAAAAACATAATTAGACAATACTACCCTTCACTAAATATTCCCACCAAACTAAATTTTCCCGCCAAAAATTTTCCGACCAACTTTTCCCGCCAAATTTTTCCGGCCAACTTTTTTTCCCACCAAATTTTTATGTTATTTTTTTGTGGGAAAAATCCCACCAAATTATATGTGGGGGGTTTATGTTATTTAATAGATAACTTCTAGAATTATACAACGAGTTAAACCTCTTATTCTAACATATATATGAATAGTCAAAAAAATTCTAACAAATTACGTTGATTTATGCTGTTGTGGTGAATAAATCCCACCATACTAGTTTTGATTTATGTTGTTATTTGGTGGGAAAAATCCCACCAGACTAGGGGAGGTTCAGGACTTGCTTTTAAAATCATCAAAACCAATTTAATTAGAGTTAGAGCGCATTTCTTAACTTTATTGCAAATATTAAATAATCTCACAATCAATAATCAAGCCTACAAGCTACATATATAACACTAATACTAATTATTAACTTTAACAAAAGGAAAAACAGTACGCTAAACGGTACAAGGTTACATCACTATCACTATCAATACAGTAATATGTATTTTTTGTTCAAACAACAAATTATGTCTATTTGACAAGATAAACAGTAGCTCAGCGTGAGACCCGATTCTCTTGATTCATGTAGCATCCGTTACTCCACTATTCATTGTTCCACCTAAACCTATACGATTAATAGTTTGTAAACAAATATTATTAATCTTTTATGTTACTTTAAGCTTTCATCAAGCATAGTAATTTTGAAGTTTTCAATATATTTCTAATTAATAAATCCAATTGTTTCCATTAGATGTCAACACTTAGCAAGAAAGTGGTACAAACAGAATAAATAAATAAAAAATAATGCTGACCTGTACCAACTAATTCTTATGGATCTCATTTATAAATAGTATGATCTACCCATTTGAAGCATTGACATCCATCAAAACAACTTTAAGCCTCTCCTCCAAATCGCCGTGGTATTTAGCACCAACAAGCAATGAGCCCATATTTAACACTAAGAAGGACATGTGTAACAATACACGTTTCTTTCTTTTTCTGATAAATCTAATAGTTTGTTTAAACTATTAGTGATCAATCTTAATTGATCATCTAAGCTTCATAAAGAAAGCTAAAACTTGAACAAGAAGAATTGCAGAAGAAGAACAAAGAGAGAGAGAAGGAGAGAATAAAAGTAAAGAATCTTTTCTTGTTAGTCTTCAATTACAAGTGTGATGTCATATATATACAACATTGTAATCAAAAGCTGTAAAGCGTAACAAACTAGCTAACTAAATCTTCTTATTTATGTTTTAGTCCCTGCACTCTTTTTCTCTATCTTTTCTAACTCTATTTTGTCACACCTTGTACTCCAAGAGCCCCCCCCCCCCCCCCCCCCCCCCCCAACAAGCTGAGCATGGATATTAGAAATGTTCAGCTTGAACAAATTATGATGAAAAACAAGCGAGGGTAATGGTTTGGTGAACATATCAGCAAGTTGGAGGTTTGAAGGTATATGAAAAAGTTTGATTACTCTAGCTTGAATATTTTCTCGAGTAATCTTGCAATCAATGTCTACATGCTTTGTGCGCTCGTGATGTACAGGATTTGTAGACATAGCAACTGCTGACTTGCTATCTGAATACAAAAGAGCTGAAAAATCATGTTTAAAACCATAATCTCTTAAAGCATAAAGTATCCATTGGATTTCACAAGTGGTAGCAGCTAATGCTCTGTATTCAGCCTCAGCTGATGACTTACTTATTGTGGTTTGTTTTTGCTTTTCCATGAGATTAAAGAATCTCCTAAGAATATGCAAAAACCTGTAACACTCCTTCTAGTATCCAAACACCCTGCCCAATCACTATCACAATAGGCCTTCAATTTTATCTCAGAAGAAGAAGAGAAGAATAACCCCTGTCCTGGAGTCATTTTGATGTATTTGAGAACTCTTTGAGCTGCATTCCAGTGATTGATAGATGGGTTTGACAAGAATTGGCTTAAAGAATTCACTGAATAAGCAATGTCATGTCTTGTTATAGTCAAATATAATAACCTGCCAATTAATCTTCTATATGAAGATGGATTATCAATAGGATGATCATCATCTTGTCTGAGCTTTGATGTTGATTCCATAGGAAAACTTACTGGTTTTGCACCTAAAACACCACACTCACTGAGTATATCAAGTGCATACTTCCTTTGGCACAATGAAATCCTAGTAGATTTTCTTGCAACTTCAATACCAAGAAAATATTTAAGCTCACCTAAGTCTTTGATGGTGAACTCCTTATGTAAAAAAGCTTTTAAGTTGTTGATTTCTTGTAAAGTGTTACTTGTAATGATAATATCATCAACATATACCAATAAAGCGATAAAACTTGATTCATTTTTCTTTATAAAAAGGCTGTAATCACTTGAAGAATGAATAAAACCATAATTCTCCAAAGAAGAGGACAATTTTGCAAACCACTATCTAGATGCTTGTTTGAGGCCATACAAGCTCTTCTTAAGTTTGCACACTGTATCTTTAGGAGCTTGAAGACCTTTAGGAATAGTCATGTAAACTTGTTCATCCAATTTACCATGGAGAAAGGCATTATTAACATCTAATTGATGTAAATGCCAGTTCTGAGAAGAGGCTAAAGCTAGAATTAACCTTATGGAAACTATTTTAGCCACAGGTGAGAATGTATCAAAGAAGTCAAGACCTTCTTGTTGATTGTAGCCTTTAGCTACTAAATAAGCTTTGTGTCTTTCTAGAGAGCCATCAGCTTTAAATTTCAACTTAAAAACCCATTTACAACCTATAGGTTTCATAGAGGGAGTTAATTCAACTATGTCCCAAGTCTTGTTGTCTTGTAGAGCATCAAGCTCAGTTTGAATGGCTAAGGTCCATTCTTTAGACATTGAGGCTTCTTTATATGACCTTGGTTCTTTTTGTATAGATATATTTTCAATATAATTGGCATATTTAGGTGCCAATTTTGCAGAACTAATGAAGTCTTGAATAGGATAAAGGATAGGCTGAAGATTTTGTTGACAATGTGAGGCTGAATGAGTGATATAATCTTTTTGATAAGTAGGTGGTTGTCTTGTTCTTGAAGGTCTAGTGGGGTGGTTATTAGGAGGTGTTGGTTGTGAATTAGAAGGTGGTGGTTGAGGATTAGAAACAGAAGTACTTAGAGGCTCAATGTAAGTATTGGTAGGAGGGAATAAAAAAGTATGATAGTCTTCAATAGGAGTGATTTCTGAGAAAGGGAATGATGATTCATGAAAAACAACATTTCTAGATATAATAATCTTGTTGTTTATGATATCTAAAAGCTTATAACCCTTAGTTGTGGGTGGATAACCAAGAAATACACATTTTCTAGCTCTTTGATCAAACTTGCTTCTATTTTGTTGAAGTGTAGAAGCATAACATAGTGATCCAAAAACCCTCATATGATCTAACTTTGGGGGTTTATTATATAGTTTTTCATATGGTGTGAGGTTATTAAGTAGGGGTGTGGGTAATCTGTTGATAATGTAGGCTGAGGTGAGTATAGAATCACCCCAAAATTTTAAGGGAAGGTTTGCTTGAAACATAATAGCTCTAGCAGTTGTGAGTAGATGTTGATGTTTTCTCTCCACAAGGCCATTTTGTTGTGGTGTTTCAACACAACTTAATTGATGAATAATCCCATTAGTTGTATAGAAGTTATGTAAATTGAACTCAGGACCATTATCACTTCTAATAATCTTGATCTTCTTATTAAACTGAGCTAACACCATTGCATAAAAACTAAGTAGGTGTTGACTAACTTCGGATTTTGTTGTCATAAGGTATATCCATGTACCTCTACTATAGTCATCAACAATGGTAAGGAAATACTTATGACCACCAAAAGAAATTTCTTTAAAAGGACCCCATATATCACAATGGATCAAATCAAAACACGAGTTTGTACAAGAAGTAGATAATGGAAAACTAAGCTTCTTTTGTTTAGCATAATGACAAGAATCACATATACTATTGTTTAAGAAATATAGAGAAGGTTCAATCTTCTTGAGTGCAAGAAGTTTTGCTTTAGAAGGATGACCCAATCTTGAATGCCACAAGTCAATCTGAGCTTTAGAAGTATGAAACACCTTATGAATCTGCATATTTGGCTGGAGATGATATAGGACATTTCTTTCATAGGCAATCCCAATCATCATCTTGTGTTGAGCATCCTGAAGTGTACAGTAAGATGAATGAAAAGTAACTATAACACTTGAATCATGTGTTAGTTTGGAAATTGAAATCAAATTGCATTTGAAAGTAGGAACACACAATACATTTTTCAATGTAAGGTGTTTGTTTATGCATATATCTCCTCTTTGTGTATCCATAACAATCTCTCCATTTGGTAAAGTAACAGTTATGTTAACACTATGTAACTGTGTTGTATATAAAGATGATGAATAGACAAGATGATCGGTAGCACCTGTATCTAAAATCCAAGAAGAGTTATGAGGAATACCTTCTGCAATAGTAACTTGATGAACAGCTGAGCTTGATGATTGATTTGTGTGAGCTAAAGCCATTAGTTTACTCACTTCTTCATCTGTAAATTCATAAGAACTCAGAGGTTTAGACTCATTTCTCACTTCATCTTGAGTATTAACCAAATGCGCAGAACTGTGTGTTTGATTTTGAGGCTGTCTTTTCCCTTTGTGAACCCAGCCGATTGGATAACCATGAAGTTTGAAACATTTATCCACTGTATGTCCTGTGTAACCACAGTTTGTGCAAACAACTTTTCTCCTATCTGCATAACTTTGTGTGTTTTGGTTATTTTTAGTGTAAAAGGCATGAGTAGGTGTGATGAACATAGAATTTGAGAGTGATCTTTGGCTTTCTTCTTGAAGTAACATAGCAAATACAGAGTTCATTGAAGGTAGAGGACTCATCAACAAGATTTGACTCCTAACAGTTGCGTAGGAATCATTTAAGCCGATTAAGAACTTGATTACAAAGTCATTGTTTTGCCTTTCAATGAGAATATCAAGAATTTTACAAGTACATTGATTCATACTACCACATGTACATGAAGGCATAGGTCTAAGATGAACATATTCATCCCATAGATTCTTAAATTTTGCAAAGAACTCAGAAATTGAAGATGAATCTTGAGAAGCAGAGCTTAAAGATTTTTCAAGAAAGTAAACTCTTGTGCCATTACTCTTTTCAAAACGAGTTTTAATTTCGTTATACAAATCATGTGCAGAATTCAAATATAGCAAACTACCTCTAATGTCTCGAGAAATAGAATTGAGTAGCCAGGAAAGTACCAGGTTATTAGCTCGGTTCCAAGCAGAAAACTGAGCTAAATCGGTCAACGGAGGTTGAAGGATTTCGCCGTTTATGAATCCAAGCTTGTTCTTCACGGATAATGCGATCTCAATTGCACGTGTCCATGATAGAAAATTGTCGTTTGTGAGTGGCTCAGCAACAATTGAAGCACCTGTACTTTCACTTGGATGAATATAGTAAGGAGATGAAAAAAATTCTGTGATTGTCGCCATTGATGAAGCTTCAAGAAGAGCTTGAATATTCTTGATCTAAAGCAAGAATGTTGTTTATTTTGTGCGGAAGAATTTAGATTACATCTGATACCATGATAAATCTAATAGTTTGTTTAAACTATTAGTGATCAATCTTAATTGATCATCTAAGCTTCATAAAGAAAGCTAAAACTTGAACAAGAAGAATTGCAGAAGAAGAACGAAGAGAGAGAGAGAGAAGGAGAGAATAAAAGTAAAGAATCTTTTCTTGTTAGTCTTCAATTACAAGTGTGATGTTATATATATACAACATTGTAATCAAAAGCTGTAAAGCGTAACAAACCAACTAACTAAGTCTTCTTATTTATGTTTTAGTCCCTGCACTCTTTTTCTCTATCTTTTCTAACTCTATTTTGTCACACCTTGTACTCCAAGATTTTCTACCCTAAAAACACAAGAACAATTCTCAGCTACTTTCCTGTGTGGGACCTACAACAAACATTCAATTTCTATAATTGTCGCTGTTTTACATGCCTACCATGATAATCACCCCCATCTAGTATCCCAACTTGCTTATTATTGTTCATCAATAACAGATCATTTCTCGCCACATACTCCAACAACTATGTTAATATAGCTGGACAACTTTCCTTTAAATACTCAAATCCATCTGTTTGCATAACAGCTACATAACATACACATTAATCAAAGTAATTAATTTCTAATGCATTTTTTTATTACATCTTAGATTTTCAGGTTTTGATACGAATTTCAGACACACATATTTAAGTTGAAAACATTGATGTTGCTCTGCTAAGGCTAATGTTGTTGCGACAGAATTTATAGCGGCGTTTTCACAAATAATCACTTCACAAAGTAGTCGCAATCTAACTAAACCATATCTATCAGCAACTGCTAATAAATGCTGACACATCAATGTTGAAGCCCCTATTGAATCCAAACCAGTAAATTCTTCCATCCCAGTACATAAAATGAAGAAGAGCCTGAAAATATTCGATCATTAGTTTTTCAGTTAAACCATCAACAACGAGATAATATAATAATAGTGTAACAGACGTTAAAAACATGTGGTTCTGAAGAAAGAATTAACAGCTTCGTTGAGATTTCCATCATGGTCCTGAACAGTGGCGGATCCAGGAGACAAAATGAGGGGAGGCTTATTGTATATATAGAAAATCTGAGGATTATCGTTTAAATTTTAAGTCTATTCAATTAAAATGGATTTTATATTCTATGTGCGGCTAAGAAAAAATAAGGTAATTGCTATGTTTCAAACTCACAACCTCCATTCTAACTCTTGTAAACCAAGCATAAATATCCGCTAAGCTATAACATCTTATGTACACTTTAGTGCAAGAATGAATAATATAAACGTCGACAGGGGGCTGATTTTTTTTCGGGCGAAAATTACACTTGCATATCCAAAAAATTTACGGGTTCAGGGAGGCTTGAGCCCCCTCTGGGCCCTAGCTGGAACCGCCAGTGGTCCTGAAGAAAATAAGAAGACTTTTATTTAATTACTTGTTACTAAAGAAATCAAAAAGAAAAATATCATATAAACACTTAATCAAGTCAAAATTACTTCACATTATCTGATTATCACATCAAAATCGAACTAAGTTTTTATTTTTAATTAAGTCTAAATTTACTAACTTTTTTCGAGATTTTCTCGATGCCGATAACTAACATTGACGCTGCGGTATCGATTTCTGATCGTGACGAATCTTAGACTTCTTCAAATCCTCTAATTCAGATAATATCACAAAGCTCACTGAACCATGGCTACCTCTGGAGCTGCTAAAGCTTCTCAATTTGTTCAATACTAAATAATACGACAAAGCATTTCTGGGATTTTTGAATTGTTCAATTAGTGCAGGCCTTGAGTTTTACCAAAATTGTTTTTGGAATTTCTTCCATCTGACCCTTCGATTCGTTGAGGAAGGAGGATGTCGCTGCTTTGATGTTTTGTATTGGGTCGGAGGTCGCGCTCCCGACGGAGGAGCGGTGGTGATGATGTCGCCGTTGAATTGGAGATGCGGTGGTGTGGAACGGACGATGAGAAGCGATAGTTTTTTCTTTTTGTTTGTCTGAGAAATAGAAAAGCTATTAATTAAATTAAAAGGGTAAATCTCGTATGTTTTTTCCTTTCAGGACTTTTATAGACAATATAAAAATGAAGATGCTAGAGAGCTATTAATGTTGAAATTGTGACTTAGATGGTAATTAATCTATTTTTATTTGGTTTTTAATAAAGGAAAATTAAACTACTAAACTAAAGACAGAAAAGTAAATAAAAGAAAAGAAGATAGTATGAGAGTTTAGCCTGAGTAATTAGCAAGTAATTCCCACTAGTTTTGCCGTTCTAAACATGTAAGGGTGAATCATGTAGTATTTCAATAGTCGGTTTCAATTGCGCTAGGTAGATAATTTTAGGGTTTACCTTTGTCAATAAGAACCTAACAATCTTTTCCTGCAATTGATTAAATAGCAATACACTAAACCATAATGACTATCTAGTTAGTCTGAATTGTCAGATCAAACCTTATTCTAGACGTTATGTGCTAATCCTATAGTTAAATATAACGTTGTCAATGATTACTTAACTACTATGATGGTAATCCTATACGTTGTACACCGCAAAGATCACAGAATATAAATCCAATACATAAACAGAGAATAAAAACAATAATTCAATTTAAAACATAGAATTCCCAAATTAGATAGATGTCAACCAAACCTAGGGTTCATAAATATATGCTAAAACTCAAACTAAATAGAACTTAATTCATACTAAGAAAAGAAAAGAAAAGAATTACAGAATTAAAGGTTGAAGAAGACATGATTGATGCATAGCTCCTTCCAGACTTCTCTTCTTGTTGTAAGCTTCTTCCTGACCTTAAGGTTTGGCCAAGGATGATTTTTATAATGATAATAGGTTGTATTTATAGTGTTTAGGAAGACCTAATCGTTTTCTTGAAGGAGAAGGTAAGTGTTGGACTCCAAGCCCAACTCAAATTTGTAGCCCAAAAACATGGAATTAGCCCCGTTTTTGTTTTGGCCCAAACAGCTTCAATACTTATCCGATTGACGCGTATGAGTAGTCGAAATTCATCTTCTCAGAAATATCTTTAACTTTTCTCTTGACTGTTCTTCCAAATTCCTCATCTATTTTGAGATATAATCTGATTTGTGGTCGTAGGTGGTGAAATTCAGATTTATGGCAGCTTTTCCTTTTCCATAATTTTAGCTTTTACTTTCTTATCTTCAATTTCCATGTTTATATTCTTTCCTTTAGCTCTTGGAACCAACTTGGACTCTAATTAATTACCATATATCTCTAAAGCTTCACACTAAATAGATAATTAAACCCAATATGCTCTAAAAATAATAAATAATCAATTCAAGACCCAAAATAGGAAAGTATACTAAATCATGAGAAAATCGACTTATAAACTAATAAATACCATTAAAATGATGTCTCAGAAATAGATTTTATTATAAAAAATGAGGAGACATCACAATACTCATTTAAAATATCAAGAACACTTTATGAGGTGTATCTTTGTAATGGTGGATAGAATTATTATGTTTCTTAATATATTTGAAAAGTCCAATGAACATTATTTGTGGAACATAAGGAATATCTCTTAAGGTTGTCAAGAAGGAGAGCTCTTTAATAGATTAATCTAACGATATTGTTGAGGAAATCACTTCTTACTTTACAAATATATTTAATATTGTGGGTAATAGATTACGCATCTATTCTCAATAGTGTTGATCCTAGTATTATTAACAAGATGAATGTGACTATATGTAAAACTTCCTCTTGGGTGAGGGAGATCAAAACAAGACATTTAGAACCTAGGAGGTACTAGGGCCCCTAGATGGTTTCCTGGGTAAATTTTATAAACAATACTGGGATATTATTCAACTAGATCTCTTAAGTCTGGTAAATGACTTCTAATATAATAAAAGTAGTCCATATTATATTAATCAAATAATCATATCGCTTTTTCCCAAAATTGATAAACATGTGTGCCTTTCTCACTTCAACCCTATTAGTTGCTTCAACTTTTGTTATAAAACTCGTATTGCTGTTAACAGATTTCAACCTTCGATGAGTTCAATTATTTTTGAGAATCAGCCTGTCTGCGTCCCTAAGAGTGTAATCTAGGAAAACATTCTTATAACCCATGAAAGCAACAATCTAATGAAAAGAAAAAAATACTACTAAACAAAATACTATGTGGCCATTAAAGTGGATATAACAAAAGGTGATTGCCCTATGGGGTCTTGGAAACAAATTTAGTGGCCTATAGGGAACATGTGACTAAATTCTTCTTCAAAGAGGCCACCACCCAATCTTATGGGAGACCAAATACTAAAATATCTTAAAATAAAATAAAAACCACATAAAGACAAAAATCAAGTGACATTAAACATGAATTACCAAATTAGTGAGTCATGAGTATCAACTAGCGAGTATGGATACTTTCCAATTTCGACCACCACCTACTGACAACCGCTAGAGATTTTATAGAGTGCTTGGACATTTTATTGAGTGCTCTAAAATTTTACCGAGTGCTTTGAAATTTTATTGAGTACTCGGAAATTTTTTCTAAGTGCTATGAAATTTTATTTAGTACTCAGAGATTTTACGGAGTCCTGGGGAAAATTTCATTGAGTATTGGTAAAAAAAATCACCGAGTATTTGGGAATTTCACTGAGTATCAGGGAAAAACACTGAGTACGCTTAGTAAATTCCTAGAGTATGGTCCAAATGTACTGAGTACTCGTTGAAAAAATGTTGCGTAGACTTGAAAATTAAAATTAAACAAAGAAATAAAGAATAAATATCATAAATTATATTTTTATAATAAAAATATTATAACCTTTAAAGAATAAAGTATGAAACCCTAAAACATCAATATTCGAACAATAAAAATAAAAAAACACTATATGATTTCTCAAATTAAGAAAATGAAACAAAAAAACATAAGATCTTCTCTCGTCCACATAATTACAACAAAAACTGAAAAAGAAAAATAATTACATAAACAAAAACTTCAAGATCTGAGTATTGTACGCCTTTCTGGGCCACAAGATCAAATATCTTCCAGGAAAATCCATTGTCGGAGATCTTGGAAGCTACAGATCTTCATGGAAGCTTCACTGCCGAGTCAAGTCACCCACCACCACTAAGGAAGCTTCTTTCACCAGAGAATGTAATACTGAATCATGCGGGAGGGAAGGACAAGTTAGAACGAGCTCTAAAAAATTAGAAACGATGGTGGTAGTAGTTTCGCTACTTGAGCCATGACTCAATAACATTATATAGATCTTGCATTTTCTCAAGATCTTATTGACCAGTGGGGCATCGTATGTCTCCCTACATTTTGAGACTAGCCAATCCAAATAAAGGCATCCCAACCTTCTTGTTCCTCTTAGGTTGACCACCCAGTGTAAGTTTTATAATTTGCACAACAAATCTTTAACAAATTTGTGAAGCTTTAACAGAGTCACATTAGGCTTCATTATGGAGATCTGTCGGAGACACATTGGTATTCATCTGCCTGGCTTCACTACAGAGAGCTATTTGGCTTCACCATGTATGTGCTTGATGTTATGGCTGGATGAAATAATGTTGCTTCCTTAGATAGGGCTAGAGTAGAGAGGGAAAGAGGGTTTGAGATTTTTTGAGTGTTTTTAATGTATATGAAATAGTATCTATAGTGGTTAAAAACAAAAGAGGGTATAATAGGTAGTGGAAAAATGTGAGAAAATAGGCATATAGTGTAAAATATTATTAGTGGCTTTAGTAAGAAGAGTGAATTGAATGGGGAGGGGGGTGCTTGGGTCTATATGAGGGGTCTCCAAGACCCGTTGGGTAAAAATATCAATAAAAAAGATCATGAATGCGTGGAATATGATTTCCTCTCTTTTTAGTTGATTGTAATGGGTTTCTCTAATTTTGGATCGACAAAATTATGAATTGTGTTTCTTCCTCTCCTACTCGATCAAAGTCAATGGGGGGGGGGGAGTCCACTCTATTCCAAATACTAAAAGAGGAATAAGGCAAGGAGACTCCATCTCCCCCTCTTCTTTGTAACAATTCTAAAACCATATCAGCTTTGATTAATGAGAAATGCAAAACGGATACCTAGAAGGTATTAAAATAGATTAGACTTTCCCTTCAATCACTCATCTACTTTTTGCTGACCATAGTCTCTTCATCCTTAAAGCCGATTTCAAAGTAATAGAAACTTTTTACGACATCATGAATAAGTATTTTTTCTCTAATGGACTTACTTTAAAAAATTAACAAATGTGGGGCGATGTTTAGGTTTAACACTCCCATTCTTATCAAGAACATCATGCTTGATAGACTTAATATGAATAAAGTCAATGGTTTGAGAAATTACATGTAAATACATACTGATTAGAGAAGATCCAAGGTTAAAGATAAATTGATATTTGAATTTCTTTATTATTAAATGATGGGGTAAATAGACCCTTATTGAGATAGTGTTTCAAAGTCTTACAAATGTTTAGATATCTATTTTATTATTTACTGTTAAGAATTGTGGTAACCTTAACACTTTTAATTGCTTCAAAGTCTTTTTCGTTTTCATAGATAATAGCTTATGCACTTAGTGTTATAATTATGATCACAAACAAAATGAAAAAAAAAATAAGAATGAAAGGAACACTGATTTACATGAAAAACTCAAAACATGAATAACCACGGGTAGAGGAGAAGATTTCATTATAGAATATTGATTACAAAGAAGAGTCTAATGACTGTCGCCTCTACTGAACATGTTAACTAATAACCTATACAATATATTGTATTTATAGGTAAACAAAGATATTAGGGTCAATAAATAAATGTGCCAAATCTTACAGGAATTTGGGCCATAAAATCTAATGATCTCCACCTTGATACAAATTCCACAACTAGGGCCAAAGCCTAACAATATCTCTACCTCGAACAAATATTTCCACCTTGACAAAAAGTCTAAAATATTAAGAAACAACTCTCAATCTTCAAATATGACTCATCTTTTACAAAATTTAAAAGGATTCATTTCAAACGGTATACCATCTAAGACCAAGAAATACTTGACCTATATTATAACTCAGAAAACCCGAAAAGATTCAACTCAAATGGCAAACACCAACAAAGTCCATAAAACATTTGGACTAGATATCATACTCAGTTGGTCAATATATCTGCAGAAATAACCATAAGTACTAACAACAAAGTAAACACGAGAAATAATAGCTTAAACTAAATGATATTCCAAATCAATATGATTTTTTATATCATCAAAAACTTTCAAAAACTTAAAGTTGCTCAACATATCTATTTTTTGCATTCCGTCCAAATTTGGAGATGCCATCGAATACTTTAACAAAAATTTCATCAAATTTGTATTTACAAGTATAACCCTACATTTATCTAAATTGTCATTATTAAGAACAACATATTAACACAAGACCAAGAACATCAAGGTACACAAAAATTTATAAAAACTAAACTCAATATGGACTTAAAAAGTTAAAAAACCTTAACGAACACCTCAGTCAATGCAGTCAAATTTTAAAATAACTTTAATCAACAAATGCACACTTGACAAGTCAAAGTCATCGTAACATGCCACGGAAAATATCGTGATTATGATAATAATAAATTAAATCAATATAAGAAAATGAAAAAAAAACTCAATGTTTGAATAAATAGACCTAAAAAATGGATTCACGATGTTGAAAACCATTAAGAATACCATCGGCCAACGATCAATAATTTTGGTCAATGTGGTCAAAGTTAACTACTCAAAAGAAATACGATAAACAATAAAAATACTCTGAATCTTTAAAAATAAACCTACAAAGATTCAGGTTTTCGATTACCTTACAGTAGATTGTCCCAAAAAGTCAATCGATAAAGCCAACTCTAATTAACCGTCAAAGCAGACAATGGTCTTGGTCAACGGCCACCCCTTTTAAAGATAACCGAGGATATTTAAATATATAATATAATTTATTTTTATAGTAGCTGGACCATTCCGAATTTGTAGTGCACGGTAACTAAAGAGAATTAGTCCTTGAATATAATTGCACGATTGGTCTTTGTATAAGTTATTTGTAAATTTGGTCCTTGTAATAGTTGATATATTTTGGTATGGTATGTTTTTTATTTTTAAAATAGTTTATTTTTTAGTTAATTGCACAATTTGTCCTGGTATATAATTAAACTACCGAACTTTGTATGAGTTATTATACAATTGCTTCTCTTATATTAGTTAATTGCACTATTGATCTTTCTATTATTTATTGAAACAAATTAAATATATATGGTATATTTTGATTGTATAATTGGTCCTTATTTTTTTATAAACTATAATGATATCGATTAGCAATCCAAATACATCGTCTCTCTTATGGAATTAAACAACGGGTGAATGCCCAATAAGCACCTGCCACCTTAGCGACTTGCCCATAAAAGACACTTAAGGTAAATATACCTTAATGCCCTTACTGCTGTCTACTGCCGTCTGCAGCTGCTGCCAAGGACGAGTAATGGGAATGTTTCCCAACACTCGTGCAAGTACACTTTTGTAAAGGTTGAATAATGGGAATGTTTCCCAACACTCGTGCAAGTACGCTTTTATACTTGTGGGCTAATGTTGAGTAATGGGAATATTTCCCATCACTCGTGCAAGTACATTTTTGTACTTGTGGGCTAATGTTGAGTAATAGGAATGTTTCCCAGCACTCGTGCAAGTACACTTTTGTACTTGTGGGCTAATGTTGAGTAGTGAGAATGTTTCCCAACACTCGTGCACGTACACTTTTGTACTGTCTGCTGCTGCCAAGGGTGAGAGAGAGAGAGACAGAGGAGATATATATAACTAACTCAATGTATACGAACTAACAACTAATAAACGGACAGCGGCTGGGGTGAGGGGGTAAAATAGGAAAGAAAAAAAAGGAGTGCCTTTTATGGGCAAGAAGAAAGCGACGGGGGTTAGGGGACATTAATTCTAATTTGAGATGTTTCTTGGGCAATAATCCTTAAACAAAATTCAACCACAAAAATAAAAAAGTTTGGGGTGATATAAATTTTCTTTTATAAAAACTAACACTATTATAAATCAATGTTAATAATTTTTTTTTTGTTTTCTTATAAATGAGTTAGCAGAGATTATGGTGTAACCTTTTACTGTGAAAATTGGATCCACGTATCGTTCTATTTGTTAACCAAGCGGAATTCAAGGAAATTTATAAAATCAAAATAATAATTTTGAACCATGCGTTAATTTCTGTAACTGTAAAACGGTGGCGACGTGAGGTTCATACTCTAATGAGACTCGTGGAGCTTCTATAAGCCTAGTGTACAAAGTCGAGTTGGAAGATATAATAATTATAACAAGTAATGACTATTTCAATTCAATCTATTAGTGATCATGTAGTTGTAGCAGCATGCTTCATGCCGTTTCTGAAAGAATTAACACAAGTTATCTATTTTAATCATTAATTTTATCATAATAAGTTTAGAATCATTCTTAGGTGTACAACTTGGATGAATTAAAAATGCACACAAATTTATTTGGTTGGTACATTTCCTCCATTATAAATACTGGCCAATAACTCTGAACAAAGAACTCACTCAGAATCATTTTATAAATCATTAAAATTCTATTAATCTCAACCAAATTAATATGTCTAGCTGTGATTGTGGTTCCTCCTGCAAGTGTGGTGACAGCTGCAAGTAAATTCTCCGTCATAATTAGTATTTCTTTTTTTTTTCTTTTCGATGTATGGGTGTCCGGGCCAGCTTACGCGCACCACGACTAATCCCATAGGAAATATACACGCCTCCTTATGCATACTTCCACTTAATCAGAACTAGGTTACCCATGTTCAGGGAGGAGACTCGAACCATGCACCCCTTGCTTACCCCCTTTAAGGACTCAAGAAATAACACGGCTGAGGGGATTCGAACCCTGTACCTCCTAGTTGAGAGACAAGGTCCTGGCCACTGAGCTAGTTCCAGTGGTTCATAATTAGTATTTCTTGTTTGTATAGCTTGTAGTGTTAGTTTTTTCATGTTTTCTTTAAATTTTGTTACATCTAACAATCCTACGATCACACGTTTGAATATTCCACCTCGACAAAGTTTTGTGTCAAAAACTCAAAATCATTGAGATTCTCACAAAGTCACAATCACTAGAGCAACTCTCAAATTGAGTTTTCGTATTTATTTTCATCTATTTAGTTTATCTAAATATATTGTTTTTTTGGCAGCTGTGGAAAGATGTACGCAGACATTGAGAAGACCAACAGTATAACTATCATTGAAGGGGTTGGAGGAATGAAGAGGTTCTCTGAGGGATCTGAAGAGAGCTATGCTAGTGAAGGTGGAAATGCTTGCAAGTGTGGATCCAACTGTAAATGTGATCCCTGCAACTGTTGATAATGAAAGTTGTTACTGTGTCATATAATACTGTGTGTTTGTGTGTGATATAATCTTGTAAGAATAAGACAGCCATAACATCTGACATCTGCTAATTGATCTATATACTACATTTCCCAGATGTCTCTTGAGTCTTGGCTAAAACACTGTAAAATTGTGTTCAGCACATATATATGTCCTTCACCTTTATGTGATTAATTCTTTCTCTCTATATTGTTTTTTAACAATTACTACATTTTCAAGCGTCTATATCTTTCGCGTAGAAACATATCTAGTCCTGGAATCAATTTCTGAATTATGTTATTGTTAGTCGGTCTATGGAGAAGAATATCAAACAAAAAGGTAAAAGCTTTTTGGGTCACTAAATTATAAACATCAATTTTGTTTGGACCGCTCTATTAATATATACAAAAGAACTATTAGTATATCAAAATAGTTCCAAATTGACCATTTCTTCGGGACAACTGTTGGAGAAATGGTTTATGTCTAAAAACTATAGAATGAATCGTTTATACTTTATATCAATTACCTTAATGGTTCATAACTGCATTGAACCTCTCTAAAATTTAGCAGCTTTTTCGGAGCTAAGTGGGAGGTCTCCTCTATGGTTGTCACTTGTCACGCCTTTCTAGTATTTTGAAGTCCTGGTCTTGTGTTTCTTACAAGGTAAGCCATCACGTTGAGCTCTTGTATCGGTGCCATATATATCTACCCAGAGGAGGAAAGTCAGCATAAAAAAGTCTTCAAAGGAAAAAATTAGCCAAAAGATAAAGCATAAGTCGTTGCTATTCTCGGTTGTCACTTCATTGATCATAAGTTTAAAGGGAGATCACCTCTTGGGTCTTTGGATTCGTTGGGAAGAGGTGATTGGACCGGTCGGACCCATTATTTATGAGTCCTAATCCAGAACTACCCAATCAACCAAGATCAATAAGACAATGATATCAGACTTGGCTCCATCATTGACGAGTAGTACCACAGATAAAGACTCGAGTAAAAAATGACACCATTGTGCAAAAATTTGCTATGTAGAATCTTCTACTAAAATGCTTTAAGGGACCGCCGATGGTACCTATCCTGTTGGTTTAGTGCGGGAATTGTGTTGACGGGAGTAATCCCACTCAATGTGGATTCTCCATGAAGAATTAGCCTTAGTGATCACGAACGCGTTGGGAAAAAAATACGTATATCGAATAAAACAAAAAGAATAATGACAACACACAAGATTTATAGAAAATTGCTTACATTAAAAAAAAGTTTACATCTATAATATTAAAAATCTTAAATAATAAAACAACCTTATTTTATATTTTACAAAAATCATTCTTATATTTTCTCTTACGAATAAGACTCATATTCATTTTGTTGGTCTTACACTTCTCTTGATTGATATTCACACGTCTTTGACACACATCCTACCCAACCTTTTGTGGGGAGTAATATGATACAAAAAATTATAAATTATCGGACTCTTAGAGAATAAGTCTAGTAATTTCTATATATATTACTTGAATCTCAAGTCAAGTAATATCTTTTTTAGTCTAAAATTTGATTGAATTATTGAGTTTGTACTTCAAACCACAATACGACTTTCTTTCTCTAACGAGAAGTGCCAAGAATTTTTATAACAATTTGAACCACTTTCAAGTCACTCATGCGAGAATCATTGCTCGAAAACAATCATCATATCAACAATATGTGAATCTCTTCTCGATCTGCAAAATGCTAGAGTCCTTCCTCAAAAGTTAGCTTCATCTCCGACATTGTCTGTACTTATCTTTTATCTCCAGTTTACATGAATTCTTGTCATATGAATCTCCCCTCAATTTGATTTTTTTCTTCTGTCATTATTCCCCTCGAACCTTTACCTCTAATATAAGTTGTTGGAAAAAAATGTATATCAAATGAATGACAATGAAAATAATGATATGAAATAAAAGTGACACAAGATTTACGTAGTTCGGAAAATTGCCTACGTCCACAAAGGATCACACCGTTTCACTATGATATTAAAAACATTGAATAAGAAGAAAACCCTCTTTTATGTTATACACGAATCACTCTTATTTTTCTCACAATTGTATCTCTCACATCCACTTTGTTGGTCTTACACCTCTCTTGGTTGATATTCATACATCTCCGACACAAACTCCACCCCCAACTCTTTGTGGGGGTAGCATATGTTACAAAGACTTACAAACTATAGAACCCTATATATATAAAATTATTATTGCTAATAATAACAAATATGATCGTTATGACTACTGTAACCGTTTTCCCATTAATTACATTACCATACTCTTAATTTTTCAAGATGCTTTGTTGGAAGGAAAATCTTTCCTTTGATGAACTTTGAAACTAGTTTTCTTCACTACAGATTGTTCTTCTGTCATTGTTCAAAATGAAAGTGCCTTTGTAAGGTAATCCTTACAATTATAAATATATAATCAAATATAAATAATAATATAATGGTTAAATTATATGTTTTATAATAAAAATTATAACTAATAATCCAACTTTTAAGTAACTTTTATATGAGAGATAGTTTTACAACAATTTTTTAGCATTACTAGAAACTTTTGACTAATAATATTTAAAATATCCCACTTTTTCTCGGTCTACTATATTTAAATATTATCGACAAATATGTCAATTTATAACTATTTCTCCATTCATTACAGTTATAGAGTATACCACCATTCTTGTTATTATCCTTATGCTCAACCACCATACAAAGATTCTGGATCTTTATAATTAGAATAAACCTTAAGTCTAAGGTATAAGCTGTATAGAACCTTACGTTTGTGGTCCGACTATTTGAAAATAGTTGGATATGACTAATCTAGGGAAACTTGAGAATTTACCACATAAAAGTAGGAAGAGAAGATCTTAATACCATTTTGAGGCTACATGCATCTACTGAAATTTCATCAAAAACACCCTGATATTTCACTTCATCCAGTTTAGGCTAACGAATTTCTATACAGATGGAAAATTTGCCACCATTCTACGTCTATAAAAAATTAGTGACACACAAGGTAGGATATCTATCCTCGTCCCCATAATCTATTATATTTGCCTGCTAAGGTAGTCTTCTACCCATATAGAGATATGATTTATACAACTCCACCTAAATCTCTTTATTCACATGGTCCTAGATACCAAGTTCATGTATGTATAGGCTTAGGATATTAATAATGGTGGAAGATGACTCTTAGGACTTGTTGGATGACGTAGAAGAAAGTTTTATATATGGTGATAGGATGCTAGTGAAAGTAATAGGCTCGGGACCAACGTGACTATAATATGATATACCCTAATAATTTGGATAGTTAAATTCTCGAGGATATATCCTAAGTCCTAAATACACCATAGTAATATGTACAGGGGACTGAGGCTTGTATGTCGAAGGCAAACAATGGAAAATAAAATAGAAACAATAAAAGTTGAGCTGTAAAGAAAAGTACCTTTCGCAGGAGTTGTCGGGAGAAGGAAATCTAAGAAAGCATAGGGTTACTTACAAATTAAGTTTGAAGAGATAGAATTTTATATCAGGAGAATATATGAGATCCCCTATATAGCCGAGGTTTAATTTGTTCCACTTATCGAGATAATCAATGATTGTATGGGTCCACAATGATTGATTTCCACGCCATGCAGGTAATCACATTCCAAAGATAGTTTCTTTCTACGAGAGACATGTAGTGACTGGTTCAGATGTCAGATCGTCTACATCGTGAGAGGTAGTGTAAGGTGTGCCTAGTAGTAGTACTCCAAGAAGTAATGATGCTTTAAAAAAAATTAATAGAATTAGGATTTGAAAATATAAGTAAAAGGATTTTTTTAAAACTTATGTGTCCATTGCGAGAGTAAAAGGGGGGGGGGTGAGGTTTACCTTTAAAATTAGGGGTTTAAAAGATTTTTTTTAAAACTTAGGGGTCCATTTGCGAAAGTAAAAGGGGGGGGGGGGGTGTTTAACTTTAAAACTAGGGGTTTAAAGGATTTTTTAAAAACTTAGGGGTCCATTTGCGAGAGTAAAAGGGGGGAGGTTTAACTTTAAAACTAGGGGTTCAAAGGATTTGTTTAAAAACTTAGGGGTCCATTTGTGAGAGTAAAAGGGGGGAGGTTTAACTTTAAAACTAGCGGTTTAAAGGATTTTTTAAAAACTTAGGGGTCCATTTGCGAAAGTAAAAGGGGGGAGGGTGTTTAACTTTAAAACTAGGGGTTTAAAGGATTTTTCAAAAACTTAGGGATCCATTTGCGAAAGTAATAGAAGTAAAGGTGTTTGACTTTAAAACTAGGGGTTTAAAGGATTTTTTTAAAAACTTAGGGGTCCATTCGCAAAAGTAATAGAAGTAAAGGTGTTTAACTTTAAAACTAGGGGCTTAAAGGATTTTTTTAAAAACTTAGGGGTCCATTTGCGAAAGTAAAAGGGGGGTGTTTAACTTTAAAACTAGGGGTTTAAAGGATTTTTCTTAAAATGTAAGGGTCCATTTGCGAAAGTAATAGAAGTAAAGGTGTTTAACTTTAAAACTAGGGGTTTAAAGGATTTTTTTAAAAACTTAGGGGTCCATTTGCAAAAGTAAAAGGGGGTGTTTAACTTTAAAACTAGGGGTTTAAAGAATTTTTTAAAAAACTCAGGGGTCCATTTGTGAAAGTAATAGAAGTAAAGGTGTTTAACTTTAAAACTAGGGGTTCAAACTTTAAAACTAGAGTAATGGACCACTTTCGAGAGTTTACAAGGGCGTTTTTACTAATTATATGGGTTATTTTCGAGAGTTTACATGGTGATTTTAGATAGCACAATAAATAAACTAAACAAAGTAAAGAAGTTACCTTCTTGTGATGGTTGAACTACAATTGCTAGTTTGAATATGAAAACTTGAAAGTTGAAATGAAAGAAAGTTGATTGTAGAAATGAAAAATACAAGAAAGTTGTTATGAAGTAAATAAAGGAAGTATATAAAAGTGAATAGCTTTGTTTCGTAAGATAGAAATGTGATTCTTACACATGAAAGAGCCCCACTTATATAGCCCAAAAGGATGGTCTTTTAAGAGGGTAGTTGTGATTAAGTCCATAGGATTAGATGTGATTTTTTCAAGTAAATAAATACAAAGCTGAAAATAGAAAGTTCTTTCTATCCAACCATTTAACTCATAAGATTTTTTCTGCTTTTGAAGTGACTATAAATCAACACATTTATGACCAATTCAGAATTTTGAATTCATCCCATACTTTAGATCACAAATCAGAAAATTATAACCCCTTTTCAAATTTCAAAACTTGTAAATACAACTTGGCAATTTTATGTTACAATTGAACAATTCTAAACCCCTACACAATTTAGAATTGCAGTGTCATCACCAAAACCGCCCAAGATATATATATATATTATCCAAACAGGAAAAACAAAATCACTTAGGGGTTAAACAGTTAAAAATCAGATTACAAATCATTATTTAAAAAATTTCTTTATATCCAAATCCAAACTCTATCAAAAAAAAAGGGTCAAATTGTCATCATATATTGTATAAATAAAATTATATCATCATTTTTGTTTAAAGAAGGGGATGATTCGAATTCGAAATAGCCAAGCAATTTTCTTTACAAAACCGAACATCCAAGGTACAAAACTGTGACAATTTCGAATACACACAGGGACTATAGTGCATATTTATCTTTACTCCAAGCTTTGGAGTAAATAAACTACTAACTCTGTTATTGTCACCTTCCTTCTTTCCTTGTGATTCCACAGCTCAGGCACGGGATAACGTCCACTTGGGTTGTATTCGTTCATTTCCTTTAAAGCTGTCTTCATTGCTTCGTATGCAGCTTCTCCTACCTCTTTCTTTAGACGTACCAGTTTTTCATCATCTTCATCTATTTCTTCCTGAACACATTCATTAACATCATAATATAAATTAAAATCAAACAAAACATCCAGCTAATATATATACCTTGACTTCATCTCCTTCTGTGATGATTTTGAATGGATGCCAGCTAGGATCCCTTAGGTGATCATCCCAAGAGGAATATAAATCGTCATCTTTACAGAAAGGCTTCTCCTCAAGCTCACCCATTAGCTTCACACTTATAATCGAATATTGAAGATTCCTTCCCGATCCCTGTACGGAAATTCATTTGATTATAAAAAGGGTAAACAATAAAATGAAAAGGAGTACCAATTTATATTGTCTTCTTTTTTCTTGCCTTACACCTTTGGAGTACATAGGCTACTGCCTCTCTTACTGTCACCTTCCTTCCTTCCTTACGATTCCAGAGCTCAGGGACGGGATAACGTCCACTTGGATTGTATTCGTTCATTTCCTTTAAAGCTGTCTTCATTGCCTCGTATGCACCTTCCCCTACCTCTTTCTTCAGACGTACCAGTTTTTCATCATCTTCATCTATTTCTTCCTAAACACATTCATTAACATTATTAAATAAATTAAAATCAAACTAAACATCATTACTAAAATAGGGATATTAATATATATATACCTTGACGTTGTCTCCTTCTTTGATGATTTTGAATGGATGCCAGCTTGTATCCCTTAAGTGATCATTCCACAAGGATATTACCTCTACATCATTACCGAATGCTTTCTCGTCAAGCTCTCCCATATATTTTATGGACATATTAGGTAGGGAACCCCTCAACACTCCCTGTGGAGAAGTGGAGCATATTGCAACATTAATATACTAATCAAGTTAAGATATATTTTATCACATTTAAAAAGGAGATAAAAGGGGTAAAACATTCTCACTTGGATAAGCTCTTTGCGTGTATCCATTAACTCAATATTCGCTCTACCCTCCTTGATCATGAGAATTTGATTAGTATGCGTTAATGCTTCGAGCATCTCCACCGTATCCTTGAGATTTTCTTTAATACACTCTAATTTCTTCATGCCTTCTATGTCTTCGATCAATTTTATAGCTCCTTTCACGCGCTCAATCTCCAGCTCCAGCTTTTGTTCCAAATCACTTCATGTTAAATATATATATATATATATATAGCAAAAGAAAGTAGAAGAAGCTTACATAGATAAGTTCTTTTCTAGCATCGACCAACTCATCATTGGCCTTGTGCTGCTTCACAATAAGAGCCTCAAAGAGTTTGAGCTCTTCAACTTTATCCTGAAGTTCTTCTTCTATAGATTCCATTTTCTTTTTAGCTACTAAATCTCCTTCCTCGTTCATATGTCTGATCATTCGAACAACTCCTTTCATTCGCACTATCTCCAGCTCCAGCTTTTGTTTCTGATCAAGTTGAGATTCCAGTTCAATTATTCTTTTGTGATGCTCATCCTTTTCTCTCTGCAAATCCAAATTACTTCATGTTAACCTTCAAGAATTATGTGACATTCTAGAGTAGTAGCATACCTTTTGCTTAAATGCAAGCTGCATCATTTTCTCATCAAACTTTATTTGCTCACTTAATTCCCTTTCATTCTGAAAACTCAAACATTTTAGTATCATTACAGAAATATTCTCAATCAATTTTAATTCAAGTATACTAGAGGGGAAAAATCACATTATCAATTCTAATTTCTTGAACTAAAGGGGGGAGAGAGAAACAAGAACGGGAAAAGGTTAAATCTTACCATCTCCTTCTCTTTATCAAACTTCCTTTTCTCACTTTCACTTAGAGCTTCACGTTGCTTCAATTCTTCCTCGCGCAGCTTAATTTTTTCTCTTTCATTTTCTAGTTCAGATCTACATCTTTCATGCTCATTATAAACTGATTGGAGCTTCTTAAAGGCTTCTTGCTCTATTCTCTTCAATTCTGATTCATATCAACTTAATATAAGGAATCTGAAATATATTAAAGTATTATATAAAATAAAAATTCATACCTTCAGTAAATCCATGAACCACATCTTCTGTCCTTGTAAGAATACCAGTCATACTTATTTCCTTCTTCCTTTCTTCACATTTCTTGTTCATCACATCCAGAGAATTTGTTAAGATGGGAACAAGTGAAGCTTCTTCCAGTTCTCTGTCACTTCTTTCTGTTGACATCTCCAAACTGGATCCCTACAAAATCATCAAATGACCGTTAGAATACAAGTATATTCATGCTTACATTCATATATACTATAATGGGTATTATATAGTAAAAAGAAAAAATGGACAAAAAACCGTCTATAGATGAAATAAAATAATTAACATAAATATATATAATTATATAATAATTTGCAAAAATAAAGAGCACAACTATATCTATCCTTTTAGATAAAAAATTTGATAAAAACGTGTATTTATACCTTTTTTTTTTTTACAAAAACAAATCACAAATAGATAATTGATATTTTACCCTTTCCAATTTAATAAATAAAAATTATTCAATTTTTAAAAGCTAAAAAATCTAAATGTACCCAAGTTTTATATATATATATAAATATATATATATATATATATATTTCTTATTTAATGGTTGAAATGTTATTCTCATACAAGTAGAAATTGTATTTTTAAAAGTACTTCATGTCCCCAAAAAAGAGTACTTCAACTTTTTTAATAAAATTATCCTATTTCTTGTTTTAAAATAAATAGATATTCTTTACTCCTATATATATATATATATATATATATATATATATATATATATATATATATATATATATATATATATATATATATATATATATATATATATATATATTATTTAATGGTTGAAATGTTATTCTCATACAAGTAGAAATTGATTTTTAAAAGTACTTCTTGTCCAAAAAAAAAGTACTTCTAACTTTTTAAATAAAATTATCCCATTTTTTGTTTTAAAATAAATATATATTCTTTACTCCTATTTTCATATATAAGTTCGTGTTAACCTACCATAAATAATCGACCCGGCCTAATTTTTAACCTCGTTGAAATCATATTTTGATTCGATTTTTTTGATATAACGATATACAAACATGCATAAAGATATACATATTCATCTATACAATTATTAAAATTTAAAAACAAATATCTATATATTTCAAAAAGATATTGTTAATTCTAAAACGAAAGATCGATCGAAGGAATCACATTTAAAAGTTATGTAATTCAGTAAATTAAAAGATAAATTTTGAGAAAGATCTAGTCATTTAAAAAGAAAAAGATATAATTTTTTTGCATGTTTACCTTAAAAAAGAGTGGCGCTGATGAATTTTTAGAGAGAAAAGAGAAAAAGAGTCGCGGCGCAAGGATAGATAATGATCTAGTGATGAAACTTATTATTGTGATTTAGGTTTTCTTTATTCTGGGATGGCTCAGGCCCAGGACGATCAAAGCGATCGTTTTGGGTCTCAAAATTTTTAGGACTCAAAAATATCTATATAATATGGGAGAAGGGCCAATGGTCCAAAATGTCTTATATTCTCCTCCATATTTTTTAGCCGTCGGATTTTTTCTATGATTTCCCGGTCTGTAGATTAAATTCAATTAATGGTTCAGATTTAAAGTAGATCAAAGGCCTAAAATGTCTTAATTCCCCTCGTGTTCAAGCATGGATCAAAATAGTAAATTAGACTTTTATATCAATTTTTTATATTAAAAAAACTAACTTTATCTAATAGCTGATATCTAACATATCAGCCCATGCTTATCTCACGCAAATAACCGCTTCATTGTGTATATAATATTTTCTTTATTTGCTCACACTTATACCCACACCGCCATAACCTCTCACTGTGAAGACTAGACTGAAATCAATGGAGGAGGCTCAAGCACCGCCACAACATCTACTTGTCAGGGCCTCCTACTCGGGGAACATTCTCTACCATAATCAACCCGGCTTGGCTGCGCCATCAACAATCGAAGAACCCATATCAATTTGGCGGACAGTATTTCTCATATCTTTGAAGATCACATCAAATCAAGGTAAAGTAATCAAATTTTGCAATTACAATCTTAAAATAAATAAATGGATTGATTTTAATTTTTAAAAATAATTGAAATTTTACCTTCAAACTCTTTTCTATACAATTTAATTTCAACAATCGAAAAACCCATATCAATTTGGCCCGCCGCTGTATTTCTCCTTTCTTTGAAGATCAAGGTAAAGTAATCAAAATTTGCAATTACAGCCTAATAATAAATACATTGATTTATTTTAATTCAAAAAAGAATTGATATTTTACTTTCAAACTCTTTTTTCCATAATTTAATTTCTTAGATTTTTCTACAATTTTCTTTTAGATTTTTGCCGTGTAAAGCAAATGCAATGGAATTGGAGTAAATGATTATGACTTCTAATGGTACTAACTCTCTTGATACTCAATCTATGACTAGGCCTCCGCTTTCTCTGGAACTAATTATATTTATTGGAGAACTGGGGTGGCTAAATAGATGCACAACGTAAAATTTGATATTTGGGTGATCACTATAAAATGCCTTTATATTTTTTACAAATTTTTTTGTGATGATGACAAAGTAAGAAATGAGATAATGATCTCACAGAAATGAAAGAGAGAAGCTCACAAATAACATGAAGGTGCTTGGCATATTAATACTTGACCTTATGAAAGTAAATACATTTGAGTGAGTTAAGAAAATTTTGTTCATAAAATTTTGAAAAACTTGGAGCTTTCCTATAAAGGGACAAAGGAGGTAATAATATAAATACGTATCTCTGTATCACTCAATATAAGAAATTTGCTTAGAAGAGGGAGAGACATTGTACTTTATGCACCAAAGGTTCTCAAGCATCATCAAAAAAATTTCCTCTCTTGGGAAGAAGTACCCAAATGAGAAGATAACCCAAAAGGATAAATTTGAGAATATCCTATTAATATTGATGAGTTGGACGAGTTGTGGGATAAAGAGATCCTTACGTATGATGCCCACACGAAGCAAGAGGTTACAATGAAGGTTTGTTTGTTGTCCACGACTAATGATTACCCCGCTAGGTCATACACTTCAGGATGGTCGGGTCAAGGTTACTTAACTTGTCCAGAATGCATAAATTCTACTCCTTCATTGAGGGTGAAGAAAGGGGTTATTTACTTTGACCATAGACGTTGGTTACCTCCCAGACATCGATTTAGAAAAGACATGGTTTCGTACCTGGCTGCAGATCATAAGGGCCTACCGAGGAAACATAATCCTACTAATATTCAGACACATTTAGATGGGATTTCCATTGTGTTTCCTGGTAAACACAAGGATTTTGGGGGCAAGATTGTGAAGCAAATTGTTCCTCGTCGATTCAATTGGAAGAAAAAAAGTATTTTTTATCGTTTACCTTATTGTCTAAATTTTATTTTTGAAACATAACATTGACGTTATGCACTGAGAGAAGAATGTGTGTGATAGTTTGCTCAGTACAATTATAGATCTTGATGGGAAAATAAACAAAGATAACGTGAAAAGGAGATTGGATCTTAAGGATATGAACATCATAAAAGAGTTGTGGTTGACATCGAGAAGAGGTAAAGCGATATTGAAGCGAGCAAAGTATACTTTGTCAACGAAAAAGCGGAAAATATTTCTTGACTGGTTGAAGGCACAAGAGTTTCCGGATGGTTTCACATCTAGTTTGAGAAAAAATGTACAAAGTGATACGGGCAAGATTATCGAAATGAAATCTCACGACTGTCACGTGATGATGCAGTATCTTTTCATGGCTAGTATCCCAGGGCTTATTGAAGATATTGCTGGGAATTCAGATTATACCATGCGTCTGCGGTACAAAGACTACAAACATAGAACGAAGAAGGACTATTTCGTAAAGGGAAAGAAACCAAGTGAGTTATCGGATGAGATTTGGGAAAGATGTTGTAAATTGTGGGGTTCAAAGGAAGCAAAGGTATATATTTATTTTTATCTTTATTTTATCATTTAGATTATATATACTGTTATTAATATTTGTATTTTGAATTTTTCCAGCACCAAGCGAAAATGAATAAGGAAAATCGAAAGAAGCAAAAGAATAAAAGTGGAGCAGGTTCTCAGATATATTCCCGAACTCGAGATATTCTTTACGAGGTAGTTAGTTTTTTATATAGGTGTTTAGATTATTTAGAATATTTATTAATTTTTTTGAATGAAACAGGGTGTTTTAGAGGTGATCGTGGATGGGACATTGTCAGTGAGGGATGAGGCTACGCAACAAGAAGTCCCCGTTCCACGAATGGGTGCGTTTTTCGAGGTTGTGGGAAAAAGCAAAAACACAAAGCGGTGGAGGTCGGAAGATTTTAAGAAAACGGATGTAAGTTTATTTTAAAAATGACTTTTTAGTTATAATTATATTAACTATTTGACTTTAACTTTAATATTCATTTTTTTCATGACTTTAATTAAATAGAAATCGGTAAAGGAGAAGATGAAAGAGAAAGTGACCTAGAGTCAATTTGAGTCAGCTGAAGCTCGTGACTTGTCGCTTAAGGAGCAAGTTGAGTCGGTGAAAGAAACTGCCAAGGAGGTTATGGGATCGCCAAAGAGGAGTTGGACACCGGGTGTGGGCCGACCGAGAAATAGGAAGCGTGTCTCGAGTCCTTCAACTACCCCGACACAAGACGAGCAAAACGCGAATATGATGGCGGCAATAAACGAGCTTCGAGTAGCCCAAGGACTGACACCTTATATACCCCCTACTATAGTCTCTTTTAGCAGAGCTCCTCCAGTTTATTCTCAGGCAGTTGTGACTGATGCGATGGGATGGATTAACAAGATGAGGTTACATCAGAGTTTGCCCCATTTCCAGCCTATGCCAGTGAACCCTACTCCTCCAGTAGGTAGTGCATCTGAGAGTCGAGGTGATGAAGAGGGTGATGAAGAGAGTGATGGAGATGATGATGATGAGTCTGATGGAGAAAAGGAGACCCGTTTATATAGCCTGTAGGTTGTGCTATTTTGGTTTTTACTTTGGTTAATTTTATTATGTAATATTTCTTGACTATGGTTTGACTTTATTTTGACTTTTTGGTTGACTATCGGTTTAAAACGACGCTTTAATATATTATTGGTACTGTAATTAATTATTTGTTTTTAATTGGTATTTTTAATTATTAATTGTATTATTTTTTAAAAATAAAAAATAAAAAATATGTTTTTTGAATTATATTTAATTACAATAATTAATAAAAAAATGCAGTTAAATATAATTAAGAAACATATTTTTTATTTTTTATTTAAAATAAAAAAAACATTAGCGACTACATGTAGTCTAGATTAATATTAAGAAGTAGTCGCTAATTATCATCCTCTAGCGACGAAATCTATAGTCGCAAATACCTCATTAATTTACGACTACACAAGTAGTCGTAAATTAAAAATGTAGTCGTCGTAGATGCTAAGATATAACGACTACATTGTAGTCCTTATTTTTTTCAGTTAGCGACAACCAAGGTAGTCGGCAATGGTTTACATCATTTACGACTACATGAGTAGCCGTTAATGACTTATGACCAATTACAACTACTTATTGGCTTTTGTCGTTAGATCTAACCTCTAACGACGACTTTTTAGCGACTAAGTTCTTACGATTACATGTAGTTGGGAAAGCCAAAATTTTGCTTCCGCAACTAATTTGTTCTTCTTTCACGACTACATATGTAGTCGCGCAAAAAATGACGTGGTGTAGTGAATATCGAAAATTTATACGTAGTTTCGATTCGAATCCAATTTTTTCCGAAAAAATCGGTTATCGGAATTTTAGAAATCGAAACATTACAAAATATATTTCGATATCAAAATTTTGGAATAAAAAAAATCGAAAATCGAAAAATCATTTCATTTCATTGGAGTCAATTAAAACCAAAAAAAAAATCATTTAAATTCGAAAGAAACCACCAGCGCAAATATCAATCAAATCCATCATATTTTTAATCAAATAAATTTAAAAAAGAAAAGGTCAACAATAAAATGAAAAGGAAACCGTCTATCTTTTCTTCTTTATGTTTTGCTTCCACCTTTGGAGCAGATGCTGAATCGCCTCTGTTAATGGTACCTTCCTTCCTTCCCTGCGATTCCACAGCTCAGGCACCGGATAACGTCCACTTGGATTGTATTCATTCATTTCCTTTAAAGCTTTCTTCATTGCCTTATATGCACCTTCTCCTACCTCACTCTTTAGACGTACCAGCTTTTCATCATCCTCATCTATTTCTTCCTGAACACATTCATTAACATTATTATATATTAAAATCGCTACTAAAATAGGGATATGAAGACAGTATATAAATATATATACCTTGACTTTATCTCCTTCTGTGATGATTTTGAATGGATGCCAGCTAGGATCCCTTAAGTGATCGTCCCAAGAGGATATTAAATCTTCATCATAACCAAATGACTTCTCGTCAAGCTCTCCCATTAGCTTCACACCGATAATAGAAGCATGAGAAGCCCTTCGAAATCCCTATACAGAAGTGCATCTCATTACAAAAAGAAGCAAAAGGAAAAGAAAATCAAAGAAGCTTACATGGATAAGTTCTTTTCTAGCATCGACCAACTCATCATTAGCATTGCGCTGCTTCACAATAAGAGTTTGATTCATGACCTCTAAGCATTCAAGCTCTTCAACTTTATCCTGGAGTTCTTCTTCTATAGACTCCATTTTCTTTTTAGCTACTAAATCCCCTTCTTCGTTCATATGTCGCATCATTTGAACAGCTCCTTTCATACGTTCTATCTCCAGCTCCAGCTTTTGTTTCTGATCAAGTTGAGATTCCAGTTCAATTATTCTTTTGTGAAGCTCATCCTTTTTTCTCTGCAAATCCAAATCACTTCATGTTAAATAACCTTCAAGAATTATGTGACAAAATTTTAGAGTAGATGCAGACCTTTTGCTCTAATGCAAGCTGCAGCATTTTCTCATCGTACTTTATTTGCTCACATAATGCCCTTTCATTCTGAAAACTCAAACATCTTAGTATCATTAAATGAATACTCTCAAGTAATTTAAATTGAAGTACATTAGAGGAGAAAAATCACATTATCAATTCTATTTCCTACAACTAAAGGAGGAGATAGGAAAGGAAAAAAAAAAAATTAAATCTTACCATCTCCTTCTCTTTATCAAATTTTCTTTTCTCACTTTCATTTAGAGCTTCACGTTGCTTCAATTCTTCCTCGCGAAGCTTAAGTGTTTCTCTTTCATTTTCTAGTTCAGATTTACATCTTTCATGCTCGCTATAAACTGATTGGAGCTTCTCAAAGGCTTCTTCCTGCATTCTCTTCATTTCTGATTCACATCAACTTAAAATAAGTAATCTGAAATATGTTAAAGTATTATAATAAAATAAATATTCATACCTTGATTAAATCCATGAACCAGTTCTTCTGTTTGCTTTAATGTATTCCTAGTAAGAATATCAGTCTTACTTATTTTCTTCTTGATCTCTTCACCTTTCTTGTACTTCATATCCAGAGAAGTTGTTAAGCTGGAAACAAGTGAAGCTTCTTTTCTTTTTTCCTCAGCTTGAACATCAGAAATGGTCCTCAAATCTCCTTTGGTTTTAAGGAATTTACCAATGAAATCATCTGAATTGAAATCTTCACTACGAGCCATCCAAGCATACAGTTTATCCCCCTTTTGTCTCCTTAATTTCCAATCTTTCTTACCTTGACTATCAGAATCAAAAGCACTCTCAAATCTCATTGCAGTTCCAAAACCCTCCCATTTACTTGCAAACTTAACTATAGCATAACCAGAGAAACGTGCAAAGCACCACAATGGATCAACCTTAACAATATTATACCCCTGTCTTGTAAATTTTGCTTTCAAAGTACTACCAATCTCATACGGATTTTCCATAGCTGAAATGTTGGCAACTACAGCCATGCAAGGCCAAACAATACGCTCATCATTGCCTTCATATCTTAGAGGATCCGCAGTCTTATTCACATCCTCCAATGGCTTCATTCTCCTATCAGATGGTGCTGATCTGATCTTAGTATCTCCATCATTCAATCTCCTGCGTGACCGAGATTTTTCCACTTCATCTCCATACCTTTCAAGGTATTTAAGTAGACCTAAATGTCTAGCTTTGTCTCGGGAACTTGCAGATTTTGACTCTCTAGCGATACGAGAAGCATGGTTCATGAGATCCTCGAGAAGGTAATCTTTTTTTGTGTGGTCATAACACAATGGACATTGAAGAAACTTTTCAGAACCCTGAATTTCGATTTTCCCAGCCTTTAAATCAGAATAATATTTGTATTCTAAATCTTCTAGTTCTCTGAAGTATCTATCACTTCTTTCTGGTCGGTGAGACATCTCCAACCTGGACTCCTACAAAAGCATCAAACATTCGTCAGAATATAAGTATATTCATGGTTACATTCATACTATAATAGGTATAGTAAAAAGAAAAAAATGGACAAAAAAACCGTCTAGATGAAATAAAATAAATAATTATAATAATTTTCAAAAATAAAAAGTGCAACTTATTATCCATCCTTTTAGATGAAAAAATGGATAGAAAGTATTTGTCCTTTTTTTTCAAAAAAAAACAAATCACAAATGAATAATTGATATTTTACCCTATATAATATAATAAATGAAATCCATTCTATATGGAATCTAAGGTTAATATGAATAAGAAAGGCTGAATGTTATTTCAGAAAAATAGGAGTCGTATTTAATAAAATTACTTTAATTTATTTAATATAGGGTTGTAAACGAATAAATCCGTTCGCGAGTCGCTTGAGCTCGGCTCGGGGAAAAACTCATTCGAACTCGTTCGTTTATATAAACGAACGAAAAAGTTTGTTCGAACTCGTTCATTAAAAAAACATGGTCGTTCGAGCTCGTTCCTTAACTCGTTAAAAATTTATAATCAGTAAATTAATATTATAGTTATCAATAAATATATTGTTAAACCTATAAAAAAACAAATTATTCGATTATAACTCGAGACCGGCTCGAAAAAAGCTCGATATGTTAACAAACTTTAAAATTTGAGCTCGGCTCGACTCGTTAAAATTTGAGTTTGACTCGGCTCGATTCGTAAATCTTATCAAATAAACTTGCACATCTAGTATTCGACTCGACTCAATTCAAAAAAAGTTAATTTTATAACGAGAGAACGATCGAAGGGATGTATTTAAAAGTTATGCAGTAATTTAAAAGTGAAAATTTGAGGAAGATCTAGATCTAGTGATTAAAATGGAAAAATATTTAAAGATCTTTCGTGTTTACCTTATAAAAAGAGCGGCGGCGTTGATGAAATTTTAGAGAAAGAGAAAGAGGCGGCGCAAGGATATATAGTGATGAAAATTGTAATTATAAGTTAGGTTTTCTTTATCTGGGCCGGTCCAGGCCCAGGGCAATCAAAACGGTCATTTTGAGGTACAAATTTTTGAAGGCTCGATTAATATATATATATATATATATATATATATATATGTGTGTGTGTAAAGCATTTGACTACTTAGTTATAGGTCTTGGTTTCAGACTCACGTTTTATATTTGGTTTTGTTATATAGTACATTATACGTAAATTTTTCATTTGCAATAACATAATTTGATAGGTATTTATTTTGAATAGTTATTTGATGATTATTAAATTTAAACAAAGTATTATCTTGATACTCAAGACATAGCATCTTTTTTCATTTCAAAGGTCCACTTTTATATTACAACATGGACTATTCGAATAATTTTTTTTTATAATATTGAAACTATATTTTTTCTCGCCTTAGATACTTCAGACGCTCGGGCCGGCCTTGTCTTTATTGTTTAGTCTTTCTAATAATTTTATTTTAACATTCACACTTTATAGCTTTAACAAAAAAAATCTATCATTGTCCAAAATTTAGATTAATTTGTTATAAACTAAAGAAAGAAGAGATACAATATCAAAAGAATATTGTCTTGTATTCCAATCACTAGTAATATTACAATGGAATGATCTTGTATTTATAGGGAAACGAGTGACCCTTCACTTGCCACAATAAATAGGAAATATTAAGTCTTAACCCTTTGGACATCCACTATTAAGTATTATTTATCTATAATACTCCCCCTTGAATGTCTAACCTTTAGAAAATATGTCTCGTTAAAACCTTGACAAGAATAATCATGTGGGATAAAATCTTCGTCGAAGGGAAAAGAGTACCGAATAGATGGAACTAATAATCTCAAAACACTACCTCGTAAACCTTGCCAAGAAAAACATGTGATAAAAAACTTAGACGGAGAAAAAAAGAGTACAGACTTTTTTACGCTCCCCCTGATGATGGTAAGAGATCTCTGAGTTGTCTCCTTCCAATATTGTGGATCGACTTCTTGAATGTTGTGGTTGGAATTGATTTTGTAAGAAAATCTGCAAAACTCTTACGTGTTTGTACCTGTTGAGTGTCAATATACACATTTTTTTGTAGCTCGTGTGTGTAGGAAAGTTTGGTGAAATATGTTTTGTTCTGTCACCTTTGATGTAGCCATTTTAATTATGTGTGATACAAGCAACAATATCCTCATACCAAAATTAATCTGTCTCGTTAAAACCTTACCACGAAAACCATTGAGAAAAACCGTGGTGAAGGGAAAAAGTGCAGATTTTCAATATATTTTCCCCCTCATTACGACATTACATATTTCTAAATACACTAGATACTTGCAGACTTGTACCTTTATGTCGTCGTTAATGAAACTTTAATCAGTAAATCTTCTGGATTTTCACTTGAGGTTATAGAGTGTTAGTAATATCATTTTATTGATCAAGAAAAAGAGTATATACTTCTTTTGACAATGGATATTTGACATGCCTTGTTAAAACATTAATACGAAAAACCTAGTGGCAAAACATTAGTGAAGGAAATAGAGTATAAAACACAAATATCACATCCTCTTCATTATAACATGAATTATGACAACAATTATTTTGAGTATCTTTTTATAATTCAGACACTTATCTCTCATGCTTTAAATAAATTATGTTCTTCAGGACCTTTTATGCTCTAGGAACTTCTAGATCTACGAGAACTAAAATTTGAAACGCTCTTAGTACTTCTTGCACCCATCATGCTTCAAGAACTTGTTGTGCTCAAAACACCTTTCATGCTTGAGAACCTGTCATGCTTCAGGAACCTATGGTGCTTCGAGCATCTATTGTGTTCGTTAAGAACTTAAATATCCATATAATAACCACTACACTATATCAATAATATAAGAATAAGAACGTCTCCCCACAATTAGTTTTAGGTTTTTGCAGGAACCTCTGTGATACATGTAGGGTTCTAGATTTCATAATTCATTTTTATTATTTATATCATTGTCTAAATATTTTACCATTTTGTAGTTTAGGATCCTTATTATTAATTTCAAGCGTTATATTAAGTGAAAATATATTAATCTCATAAATTGTCTCACAGTTTTTAATATTTTTACTAGACAAATAATCTACATAACTTTCTTCGTATTCAGGTACCTTGGTCTCTTCAATGACCATCACTTCCTTTAAGGGTAATGCATGTGCCAACATTAGTTTGCTCAAAAATTCCTGTCATATCACGTGGAGTGTACATTCCACAATATTTACCATTTTATCATTTACTCATGATATTTTCTTCTTTGGGGCATGATATATGACCTTTGTCGTCCCCATTAAATAAAATGAACAACGAATAATTGGGGAACCGACTGCACAGAGTACGGATTGTAGGTAGCAAGAAATGATAAGTAGAGTGTTTATTCGCAGGGATCACGTGTGACTAATAGTTTTCAAGGTAAGATAGATGTGTAAAGTATTAAATTCGAATAAAAAAAAATAGAAAATGGAAATATTTGTTGGGTTTTGTAATAAATATTAATAACTAGGACACGATAAAAGTAATTGCAATTAAGAGTAATGATTATCAGCTAATAATAATGACAGTAAACAACTAAAATAAAATAGTATCAATTCGCTAGAGAATATGCTTAAGGATATTTCTAAGTAATCTATTGTGTTTCTAATTCACTTTGCTAAGTTTCCACAGGGGTAAACCTAATTCTATACCTTACTAGTCTCTTGGATTTAAGGTTGATTAAGTTCCTATTACCTTTAGTGACTCCCTAGCATGATATTATATTCTTATAAAAGTCTAATAGTTTGTATACTATGTCTGTAATTGTTTTCCCTACCCGGGTGTTAGGCAAATTACAACGACTCCTATTACTTTGGCCAGAGCACAAGAGTAATTAAATTACGTATACAATCAACGAAAATATGTAAAAATCCATCTCAATTAAACATATAAATAAGATATCCCAAATAAAATTAACGTCGTCAAATAGCAAAACACAATTTATTACATAAGCATCTTCAAGCAATTAAAGTTTAGCTCATAGCCGAATTGAAAATAATTAAAACTAAGCTCAAATTCATGTTTAAACTAAAATTAAGATAGAGTAATTGTTGAAGATAAGAGGATATGGTGAGTGGCTGAGGTAGAATGACTAGGTTCTTGGACAAACCCTTGTTCTTCCTCTTTCTGCTATCTGGCGCTTCCTATTTCTCTTTCTAAATTGATGGATGTGCTTGGATAATGATAGAATATAAAACAGGGATGGAAAATGAGCTTATATAGCTTCCAAATTCGTGTGGGCTCTTCTTAGGGTTTAGAAAGTAGGTTTAGGAAGGCCCAACCCGTTTTTACTTTAATCAGATTTCTGGTTCGAACCACGGCAAGCGAAAATTTCATAACTTCTTTGTCTTAACTCCGAATTGAGTGTCTTCACTTGCCATACGACCATGAATTCAAGATATTTCCAAATTAAAAAGGTATCAGGTCCAAATATCTCACCAAAAAGTCATAGTGACAGAAAAAAATATGGTGCAATAATTCTCTAGAAAAATATCAAACTCTTTATAGTGGTTCTAAGCTAAAATTACGCCTTGGTTTGGGGTTTCTCTTCATCTTTTGACTTCTCATCTTCGTCTTGGACCCTTGTATCAAGTATATACCTAAATCTACACACTATATGCACGATTGAAGTACAAAAACTCTATAAACATTGATAAGTCCAAAACTAGGGGTAAAAGTGCAATATAACAAATAATAGGAAAAAAACCCTCACTTAGGATCAATAAACTACCAAAATAATGTCTCGTGAAAGGATTTATTTGTCACAAATAATGAGACATCAAGACCCCCAACTCAAGTTTTTGTCGTCCCGACAAAATAGAAAAGAAAAGAAAAAGAGTTTAGAAGGGTCTAAGTCAAATAATGTCAAGAAAGGAGAAAGAGTATAACACATAATGAATGAAACTAAAGAACTATTAACAAGTCTCATAGAACTATTTACAAACTAAATTAAATATACACTTATCAGATAAATCATCTACACTTAATTTCAAGATCAAATTAGAGTCGCAATGCATGGATTTAGGTCATCTCTTAGTCTGCTATGGTGGCTATAGGGTGTTCCTCGATCCTAACTAGTTTCTAAGGTCCATCTAAATACTCTCCATTAGTTTGAAAGCTTCTAATTTGTATAATCAAGAATCCTAAGGTCTTTAAGGCTGTAATGTAGGCTTAGGGTAGGTGTGATAAGTATCTTTGGATAGAGTGGGCTTTTGGACTTCTCCACACTAGCCTTAAACGATTCGCACTAGAGCTTGAGTTACTTTCAAAGATGTTCTCACTCAACCCGAATAGACAATTATTAGCATTCCCAAAAATCCCAAATGAAACCCTTTTATGATCACCTAACTAAATCCCACTTTGCCGGTCTGAAATATGTATATATTTTCTTTTGTTAGTGGAACTGATCCTCTTTTTTATGTGAGATATCATGTCACTATTTTTCTTTCTTTTTCTTCCTCATATATTTTTCTCATCTTTTCAAATATTTTTCTTTCTTTCTTACCCCGACAAAGGGTTAAAATATAAATGAACAAGTAATCAAATAGTACATTACAAACTCAAATCCTTCCCAATAATATTTTCCCATGAACCACCACCCTAAACTCAAGCTCTAGATGAGTGTCAAAGTATCGCAATTCGAGTGCAGGTGATATGGAGAGGTCCTAAAAATATAAATGATAAGGATTATAACATGGCTAATAAATATGATACAAAAGGCAAATAGGGGATTATACGGTTAATATATCGATTAAAATGGACAATAGGCTAAGGGGAACAAAGGGCTAACAAAGAACTACCTTGATCATGTCCTATCCTACACAAATTACTCATTTTCTCTCTTTTAGCACATTCATTAAATGGTTTAAACGCTATCTTGAATCTCACGTTCTACACACCACACATGCTCCGTAAGGTCAAACTTATTTCTACCACATTGCTCACTAATCTTTTCTTTACTCTTAACAAGCCTTTCATAAATATCCTTTAAGCATACACAAGACAAGTTTATAAATCTACTATTTACTATCATTAACAAATAGCTTAAAAGATACAGTCATTATATTCTACCTAACCTTCAAACTTATTAAAAGAGATAAACACATAAAAGTAGGGTGGAAATAATAGGTTTCCACCCTCAACTCAAAGTTGAACTGTGACTCGACTCGAAACAGACTCAATGAACTTAAAAACAAAAAACTAATATACAAATAGTGAAAGGGGTAGAGAAGAGAGAAACATACTCTTGATGCTATTATCTCGTGTGATCGTCATCCAAGATATGATGAGATGGATCCTTCGTGATGTCACGTCTTATTTGCTCCAAAAGTATCATGATGTGCATTTGATTAGACTTGATTAATGCCACATCGTTGGCAAGGAGGGCTTGAGCTATTTAAATATGTTTAAGTTGCTCACTTACCTTCTATTTCCAAGGAGTTTCCCTTAACTGTACTCCTTTCATGATATACTTGATCCATTCATCATCTAGTATGGAACTCAAACTGATAATTAATTTCTCTTTCTCCACAATAGTCACAAACGTTTTCATCTTTAGGCTAGTAATCATCGATGGGTATTTCAAGTTGAAGAAATTTTTAGGTTTGACGATGAATTTCATTACCTCTTCCAAGATTACTTGTGCCATATACACTTCTTCCTCTCTCATAATACAATCCACATGATGCCGAATTTTTGAAGTACATGCGCAACTCACACATTCCCAAGGGCTGAAGGTGCAAGGATATGGTACCAAATCTTTGTATCAAGTTGAAGATACTTGTAAGGCCAATATGTCTTCAACTTCTCACTCTCATTATGCAATACCATCTCTTCACTAAACACCTTTTCGTGTAGTTTATCCCAATCAAAACTCTCGATGTTTTTCTCAGCCAATTGATCTTGTGAGAAACCACCAAATTCTTTATCTCGAAATGTCTTCTAATGTCTTCAACTGTGAAGGGAATCAAATGTTCTCGGATGGGAACTCTACCACTGATATCTCAGCTAAAGAGGCCAAGATTAACTCTTACTAGACCAATATTAAAACTTGCGTGTTCAATCATGAAAAAATCTTCCAACCTAATCTCCCTCACACTTGAAAAAATCTCTTATATTTCCCTTTTCATGAAATTTCCGCTCATGTGAGGGTATCAAAGTAGGTAAAACATCAACCGCCTTGACTTCTAGGGCCCTAGAATTACTTCTTTCGTTGTTGAGTAAAGGTACCTTGGCTTTGCAAGGTAAGAATTTTATTCTTGTAATGAGAGGGTAAGACTTTTATCCTTTTCTAACATTAACCAAAGTCAATTTTTTCGTCATAGAAAGACACCTTAATATGAGTTCTTGTCATAAGATCAGTAAAAGTAATAGTATAGATAAAGAACGTACTGAGTAAAAAAATCATAGTAAATACTTTTAAATCACAAGCAACCCTTAAGATAAATTCAATAAGAATAAAGGTCTCCAAGAAAGCTTTATTTTCTAGAAAACCCTAATTTTTAAAAAAATATCAAAAATTTCTAGATTTTGTTTAAATCAATGAGAATATATAAAGATTTTTACATTATGAAAAATAAAACTCTAAAGTTTAAATCTCAAAACCAAAAATATTCTAATATATACCACCGTTGTAAAAAAACTTACTCAAAATCCAAGATAGTTCCTAAGTTTCACAAAACAAAGTGATGAAAGTAAAGAATACAATTGGTTTGTTGTGGTTCATCAAATCCTACATCCACATTGAGATCCATTGAGTATAGGTTTTCCACTATACAATCCTTCATATTACAGATTACAACGATATCTTAAAGTATTAAAGCTTGAAAGAACTTGGAAATCCAAAAGAAAACCGTAAATCGACAAACCCTAGCCAACTACGATGATTATGCTAAATATTAAATCAATACAATTCAATATGAGTTGATTTACTATTAAAGAATCAAGATAATCTATGGAGTAAATACCTCGTTTACCTCCTATACTATGGGTCATTTGACAACTTACTGATGTCTCCCTATTTGCGATGAATTAATCTAGGTTGGAGACATCATTTTAGGTGTACTTAGGAATTTAATTATCGATTTTTATTCATATTTTTATATTTTCTTATTTCTTGTCTTGTCTTGTCTTGATTTGATGATTTATTATTTTTAGAGCATATTGGGTTTAATTGTTTGTTAATTGTGAAGCTTTAAAGATATACGGTAATTAATGAAATGCCAAATAAATTATAAGAGATAAGAAAAAGAAGATAATGATGGAAATTGGAGATAAAGGAAGTAAAAAATAGATTAGAAAAGATAAAGTTGCCAAATAAATCTGAATTTCAGCAGCTACGTCCAATAAATTGATCATAACTAAAAAACGGGTGGGAATTTGGAAGAATGGTCTGAAGCAAATGTTTATAGCTTTCCGAGAAGATCAGTTTCGATATAAAGAACGCATCAATCGGAGCAATATTGAAGAAGTTACGGCCAGAACAAGACAGCGACAGTTTATTACCTTTTCTATATTTTAGAGTTACGAATTTGATTTAGAAAAGAGTCCTCTTACTTGCCCTCTACTCCAAGAATCCGAACTAGGGTTAGGAATACCCTATAAATACACCCTCTATTCAGTAGAAACACATCCTTGGCCAATCTTTAAGCCAAGAGGAAGCTTACAACAAGAGAAGAGAAGTCTGGAAGGAGCTGAACACCAAATTATGCCTTCATTCAAATTTGTAATTGTTTTCTTTTCTTTCTCTAGTATGAACTAATTTATTTTAGCTTGAGATTTAGCATATTGGTATGAACCCTAGACTTTTTTTACATCTATTTTAATTTGGGATGATAAATATTTAAATGAATGACTGTTTTATTCTCTTTTTTATGTGCTTTAACTTGTTATCTATTTTTCTTGCGGTTACAACGTATAGGATTACTTTAATAGTAGTTAGATGGTCACCCGGAAGAGGTGTCTAATTACTGAAACACCACATAAACGTCTAGTGTGCGGTAGTGATCCTGACGGGCTTGCCTAACTAGATAACCATTAGGGTTTGATTTAACCGCCGATCATCATTAGAATGCCAGTCTCATCTAAGAACCTAGTGGCGTAGGAGCACCTTAGTTAAGTCCCCTCTTGATTGTGAGGTCTCCACCTAGGTCCACCCGGAAGGGGGTTAGGAGGAATTTAGAATCCTGGTTATTGAAATTCTACATAATTCTCCCTTACATGATTAGTGTAAACAAGACAAGTGGGAATTACTTGCTATCTCTCGAGCTAACCTCTCATACTATCGTTTCTTCTTTTATTTAATTTTCTGTCTTTGGTTTACTTAGTTAATTTCTCTTATCAAAAACCAAACAAATATTAACGAATGGCCGGCCACCTTTTTTTTACGTTAGAAGAGCAAAAAAGGCCCAGGGCATAGCAGGATGAACCAATGCGAATGAGTGTAAGCTTCGTTGCCCGAACACGATTGGTGCTGACGTCTTTTATTGCTTGAGTATTAGTTATCTAGCTTTCGAATTTGCACTTGATATTTGCATAAGTTTTCTCTAGCTTTCGTAGTCTCTGAGGAACGAATCTTCTTATCGTTAAAACTTGCATACGTCCTGTAATACTTGCAGTACCGTTCTAGGCTAGGGTGTTTATTTGCTTTATTTATATCTTATTTTTATCACACCTTAGCCGACACCACTTACCCCCACTATTTTTTTTGGTACTGGTTACCCCCCATTATTAGTTTTCGTGACTCGTTACCCCAATTAACGGAAACCATAAAAAATCACCGGTATTTGGTCACGTGCTGGTCATGTGGGCAAATTTTTGTGACATTTTACCCCATGTACTAAGTTTTTCGTGACATTTTACCCCATTTTACCCCCTTGATATGGAAGATAAAGTGTTCTAAAAAAATAGGGCGTTTCTTTGGAGGCTCGCACAAGATAGATTATCCACGACTTATAACTTAAATAAATAGAGTTTATTGGAGTCTCAAGAGTGTGGAATATGCGTTGCGGAGGTGGAAAATAAATATTATGAGATGAGGACGTAATAGATCACTTATGGGACATTAAAAGTTTGCAGGTGTATTAGTTAGATCAAATATCATCACTAGAAACTCATAATGACCTTCATCCGTTCTAAATAGTGTTTTAGTAATGTCATTTTCAAATACTAAAATTTGATGATACCTAAACCAATCTGGAATAGAAATGCGTTTCATGAAGCTCATCCAATAATTCGTCTATTATTGGAATAGGGTATTTATCTTTACAGTTATTTTTTATGAGTTTGATTATCAACACAAAAACGCTAAGCTTTTATCTGTCTTTTTTACCAACAAAAGTGGGGATGAGAGTAGATTATTACTCGGTCGTATTAGCCTGGTTTGCAAGAGTTATTGTACCATATTTTCCAACTCTATTATTTGATAATAAATATAACGATATGGCCTCACAGTCACAAGTCCAACATTCGTGTGTAATCATGTTATCTTTTTGGAGGTAAGCTTGATGGTATATCAAATAATGGGATTCGAAAGTGCATGATATCCACTACTACAATACTTAGACTAGAATAAACTAACTATAAAGAAGACACTTAGTACAGGGGGTAAAATGTCACGAAAACTTAGTGCGTGGGGGTAAAATATCACGAAAACCGCACGGATGACCAGCACGTGACCAACTAACGACGATTTTCAACGGTTTCCGTTAACAGGGGTAACGAGTCACGAAAACTAACAATGAGGGGTAACTAGTACAAAAATATAGTAGGGGTTAAGTTGTCAAACAGCCCATAATGCAGATGGTAACAGATGTATTTACCCTAATCTATGTGAACCCCTAGTTTCAGTTTACAGAAATAGTCGAGAGAAAAGTTAGGAAAGTGAAGAGAATGAATAATGATGCAGAATAAAGAAGTCGGCCTTTTATATAGAACTCGTAGGGTATATAACTGATCCATTAATCCATTAACATGATCAAGGTTCAAATGAGAACCACTTATTCCCATTGCCTAACTAAAATGATGTTGTTAAACCGTGGTCCAAATAGATGTTAAAAAATCTCCTTAGACTTTGTCAAGTTAATTTCAACACTTAACAAGCATATATATATATATATCAGTATATATATCAACAACCAAACAAATAGAAGAGATTAGGAAAATAATGAAAAGTAGAGGATAAAGTATAAATAAAATAAGATACAATTTTTGGATAATTGCTAGCCTTATTTGTTAGTCATTTAAAGTCTTATACCTAGTTATATATCTTATAAATAGAACTAGAAATGGCTTAGATCAGATTAGGCAATTCTATGAGTAGTTAATCACCACCACTTAAGGCAGTCACTTAGGATTTGTGTAATAAAACTCATGGTAATTTGAATAAAGAAGTACTTTTGCTTTACAATCAAGTTTCATTTGGTATTGAGTCATCTGGTAGATTCTTCTAATAAGTACGAAGCAAATCTTCAAATGATGTGGTGATGTGTGAAGACTCACCATCTCAATCTACCAAAGTATGTTCCCTTCGAACCATCATTTATGATGAAAGGCCAAGACAATAATTGTAGCCATAGTGAAATTTTAGTGTTACTGCTTACCTCCACGCCATACGTGTCATTTTTGGTGAATCTGGAAGTAAAGGTATCCAACTTTGCAACGGTATTCAAACCCATATGAATTCAACATCAAGGCCATCATCCAAAGTAAACTCTCACCCATTAGTTAATCCTTGTCTTAAAATAGTAAACTAATCAATCAACAAATCCCCCATCACGAAGAATCTATATATAGTAACCTACCTAGATTACACCAGTCCTCAATGTACCAACTATTGGCATCAAGTAGTGATTAACAAGAATAATAAATAAAAAAATTAATAATATCGTAGAGTTTAATCTTATCAATTGTGATTCCTTAATAAATCAACGACCTTATGAATAACATCAATTGCCCAAGTGGATATCTCTAGTCTACACCATTTGGATCAAATGTATTAAGAAAAACAAGTGTTGTGTGAAATCAGGTTTAAACAGTGTTATAATGTGACTCTAGATAATTAAATAGCTTAGTGATGATAAATTTTTGATATATAATATATTCTTTTATTTGATTAAGGTATTAAGTAGTCTTAACTTGATCCCTACATTGATTGTAGACAACTTCCATCATAGGGAGCAATACGTCATAATCTCCATGGGATGCATGAGCCTGGATGATTCCATTATTCATGATCAAACATTTTGACGACATGTTTTATGGCTGAGAAGTTAGGTATGAGGGATCGAAGAAATCCGATCCATTAAGTCTCATGATTATGAAGAACACACACACTCAGGGGCGGAGCCAAAGGGGGGGTTAGGGGGGTCCATGGCCCCCCCTACATTTATTGTAGACAACTTCCATCATAGGGAGCAATACGTCATAATCTCCATGGGATGCATGAGCCTGGATGATTCCATTATTCATGATCAAACATTTTGACGACATGTTTTATGGCTGAGAAGTTAGGTATGAGGGATCGAAGAAATCCGATCCATTAAATCTCATGATTATGAAGAACACACACACTCAGGGGCAGAGCCAAAGGGGGGGTTAGGGGGGTCCATGGCCCCCCCTGAATTTTCTGGAAAAAAAAAATATAACTAAACATTAAAAAAAAAAAAATTATAAGTAAATAATCCCTAAATATTTGTAAAATCTTCATTTGGCCCTCCCTAATTTTTATAATTTATTTTATTAAGTTATAAATTACTTTAATTATATGATTTTTAATTTTTTAATATATAATATATGTTATTTTTTATAAAAAATAAAGAACTTATAGAGTAATTAATTAAAAAAATAGTAATAACGTGACTTATATTTCAATATTACAAAATATAGGGACTTATAGTGCAATTTTGTATCATATAAGGACCTATTTTGCAATTTCACATAATACATTGACTTATAAAGAAATTTAAAGCAAAACTTTTTTTTTCGGGGGCGCTGCCCCCGAACCCCCTTGGCCCCCCCCTAACAAAAATTCCTGGCTCCGCCCCTGCACACACTAATGCATTAGTTATTCCAAAAATTCCACATGAAACAATTACTTAAAGGAATCACTAAAAGGTTGGCATTTAACGTTAAGACAGAAACAACAATTATCTTATCCAAGTTGATTGGTATACGACTCAAAGGTAAGGAAACATAAGTTATTATATGTTAGACATATGCAATACATTTAACAAACTAAAAGTTTCAAGAATAGAAATGTCTTATAGTGTATTAGTCATATTTGCAGTAACCCACTCTCAACTTGATACTCACATTTTAAAATATATTGCAATACTCAGAAAGAAAAAGGTCATCTATAAGTTAATAACTTGTACGTGATAAATGAAGGTTGGAGAATGAATGATCTTAGGTTGTGCATTTATATATAAATGAATACTATAAATGAATACTATTCTAGGAAGAAGAAGAAGAAGAAGAAGAAGAAGAAGAAGAAGAAGAAGAAGAAGAAGAAGAAGAAGAAGAAGAAGAAGAAGAAGAAGAATCAACAGATTTGGTACTTTTTTCGATGAGGTGCAAGTTAAGAATGATTGCAAGAAATTTGCGGCTTGACTTGCCAAAAAGAATATAATATTTTTAAAATATCCTCTTACATCTACCTAGGGTGATTGAGTCATGATATCCCGAGCACTGATTAAATTACACATAAGGAGGCAAGAAAAAAAATATTCTTAGAAGGCACAAACAAATTTATGTATAGGGAAATAATAAAATATCTTCAAATAAAACAAAACTCACATAAGAAAAATAATAAGAGGGTTGCAAGTCTCCGAGTCAACTCAAACAAGTCTATAAATTGGCTTGGTAACTCACCGAGCCGGCTTGGCAAGTCACTAATTATTCTTTGAAATTCTCTGAGTTGTCTCGAAATATGTCTAAGTCAGCTCGAAAGTCATTGAGAATGCTCAAAAAGTCACTGTACGACACTAAGTATGCTAGTAAATCACTAAGTACGTACGTTCGAAAAGTTACTAAGTGTGCTTGAAAAAATTATAGAGCATGTACAAATAAATCACTGAGCACGTTTATTTTATTAAGCGTTTTGTTATCAAACATATTTGAAGAAAAATAACATAATAATTACATAAAACTAAGCCGAAAAATCTAAAAGAAAAGAATTACACATTTTCATAACAAAATTTAATCCATTAAATCTCCACAAAGAAAGATTTGTGAATTCACCATCGTGGCTACTACTAGCAGCTGTGTAACAAGCTCACACCATGTTGGTGCTTCAACAACCCTAGCTCCGACAAGGAGGTGGTGAACAATCCTAGTTGCTCAGATCCTTGGATTAGCTGTTCAAATCCATGGATATCTGGTGAACCCATAGGCTCTACCATGAAAATATATTCTTAGAATTAGTCCATTAATGGTTAGCTCTAATCTTCTTTAGTTGTGACTGAAAAGAATATTGGTTATGGTGGAATTTTTCCAAAGAAATAAGAGATTGAAAGAATTTTAAAAAAATTAAGAATTTATAGATTAATTTATAATTTGTGAGGTTATTATTAGCTTTAAATATATATGTATATTCGGGAGCGTTTTTAATGAGTATTTTTTTAGCTCCCTAACAAAATTTAGTATCCGTTTGGAAGTGTTTTTTTGGAAAAACACTTAAAAGTGTATTTAAGAGTTTTTTTGAATTTGAAAACTAATTTTATGAAAAGCACCAAATATGTGCTTCTTAAAAAACACTTAAAATAATTTTAGATTTCAAAATTATTTTTAATAATTCTTTTAAATTTTGAATTTTATTTTAAAAGCGTTTTTTTTTTTTTTTAAATATCCTTGTAGTCTCTTTATTCTATGACCAAAAGAAAAAACTTACTAAACCCAAGGGTATTTGGTAGTTCACCCAACCCAAATTTTGTAACTTATTATTTGACGTATCGAGCTCATAAGACACTTGACCTTGGAGAGTGAGCATGCAAGTGCTGGCCCTTCTGCGAGAGCAGAACCTCTTAGGGACAATACGTCAAACACTTGCCATTTCTTACTCCACACACCAATCTTTTCCTTCTTATTTTCGGTTCACTTTTTGCACCCAATCAATATCCATTACTGCACCTTCTCAATCCTCATCAGAATCAGAAATAGAAGAAGTTGAAGAAGAAGCTGCAAAAGAAAGCTTAAGTTATAGAATAGAAAAGCTGAGGAGAGGGGAACCAGTTTCATCTGCCTTTCAAAGCTGGATGGGTGATGGTTTCCCTATTCACAAAGGCGATATCTTTCATTCTATGAATCGTTTGCGCAAGCTTAAATCTACTAAACGTGCCCTTGAGGTCCTTTACTTACTTCCTTTCCACATATACATACAAGAAGTTTTTCTTTCCTCGATGTTATGCGTACCATCTGTTTGTCTAAATGCTTAATCAAATAGCTTAAATATCTGTAAATTTTTGACAGGTGATGGAATGGGTGATTAGGGAGAGGCCATATAAGCCAAAGGAACTAGATTATTCTTATTTATTAGAATTCACAACTAAGCTTCACGGAATATCGAAAGGTGAAAGTCTCTTCTCTCATATACCATGTGAGTTTCAAAACGAGTTGCTCTACAATAATCTTGTACTTGGATGCTTAGAAAATGGTGTTTTAACGCTTGCTCTAAAGTATATGAAGAAAATGAGAGAATTAGGGCATCCCATTTCTCACTTAGTTTTTAATCGACTCATAATTTTACATTCATCTCCAAATCGAAGAAAATCCATTCCGAAAATCATGGCTCAAATGAGAGCTGATAAAGTGGTCCCACATGTTTCTACTTACAACATTTTATTAAAGATTCAAGATAATGATCACAATATCGAAGGTCTGATGAAGGTATTTTCCGATATAAAACGAGTAAATATTGAACCAAACGAGATAACTTATTGCATATTAGCCACTGCACATGCTGTGGCAAGGCTATACACTGCGTGTGAAGCCTACGTTGAAGCTGTGGAGAAGTCAATGACTGGAAAAAACTGGTCAACACTAAATATCCTTGTTACATTATACGGATATTTAGGGAAACGAAAGGATTTAGAAAGAACTTGGAGGATCATTCAAGAACAAACAAACGTAACATATAAAAGTTACGTGTTCATAATCGAAGCATATGGTAGAATCGGTGATTATAATCGAGCAGAAGAGATTTGGTTAGAGATGAAATTAAACCATGGATTAAAATCGATTGAGCAATACAATTCAATGATAGGTGTGTATTGTAAACACGGATTAATTACTAAAGCAACTGGGCTATATAAAGAAATAGTGAAACCAAATGCTATAACTTATAGACATCTTGTACTTGGGTGTTTAAGAGCAGGGTTAATGAAGGAAGGTATTAAAACTCTTGATATTGGGGAAGATTTTTTACCTAGTAAAAAGGTGAAAACATCGATTCCTTGGTTAGAAACTAGTTTTAGTATAGTTGAGGGTTTTGCAGAAAATGGAGATGTAAAGAATGTTGAGAGGTTATTTGAGGAATTAAAGATAGGAAAGTATACTAGATATACGTTTGTTTACAATACGTTGATTAAAGCATATGTAAAGGCAAAGTTATATGATGCAAATCTTTTGAAAAGGATGATTTTAGGAGGAGCTAAGCCTGATTGTGAAACATATAGTTTAATAAAACTCTTGGAGCAATATAGCACATGAAGATAAATTAGCCATGGGTTTTGTGCAGCTTCGACATTGTAATCATGTGATATAATACTTGGAATTTTGACTTTGATCAAGCTCTTGGAGGTGTATAATGTTAGTTTTTTAAAGAGAATTTGAAATATATTTAGAGGGACGTGTAAATGCAATTGTAACTCTTAAGCTATATAATTTTTTTTCCATATACTTTATCTTGTAATTACAACGGATACTCTCGTTGAAGCAATTATGTTGTAACGCTCTTGTTATTCCTCCAGTTCTTCTACAGCTCTTTTTTTTTCTCCGCTAGTAGTGTTGAACCTATACACTTATATATCTATATCCATATATATCTGCACACACAAAGCAAGTTGGACATTGAATTTTTTTTCCATAACTTGATTTTTTAAGTTTTGAAATTCTATAAGTCAACTTTTTGAGAGCTGGAAAATTTTTTAAGAGATGGAGGTTTAATCACTTCGGCGAAGAATGTTCTTGTCAAGTGGGTAAAACCAGATTGCGAAGTGAAATTAAATGTTGATGGATCTTCTGATGCAACTAATTCCTTAGCGGGAGTTGGGGGCCTATTTTGCAATATTAATGGTGATTATATCGAGGGGTTTGCAAGGTCTTGTATTGCGTAAATTCCGTTTTAAGCAGAGCTCCTTGCATTGCATTTTGACTTGCACATGGTGGTGTCTCGTGGGTATACTTCACAAATCATCGCAACTGACTCGTGTGAGTTGCACGCGCTAGTGAAGAACGATGTGAACTCAAAAGGAGTTTCAAGTGATATTTTAAGTGCATGCCGAGATATCTTGGCAGTCTAGGGAGCATTATGAGTTGATATGGGGATTCCGGAAAGCTAAAAATTGTACGGATTGGATAGCAAAGTTTGGCAAAGGTAGTGCAGAAGGACCTGTTCGTTATAGGGACTCACCAAATGGCTTATGGCATTTTCTAGCGGGAGATCGGTATGGTTGGGTTGCACTAAGAGTGATCTTAACTAGTCAATAATTTTGTAAGGAAGTTTCACTTCCTGCTCGTTCGACCTCATTTGTAACAAAAAAAAAAATAACTGAAATTATTATTCTAAAAAAAATTATAATACGTATCATTTCAATGTTTTGCATTTAATATAATTAATTATTCATTATTTTATTTTATTTTTACAATTTTTAATATATCAATTTAATGCCGTCTACTGGATTCGATTCCAAAATCTTTTAAAAAAGGTTAAAATAATTTATTGAACATTTATCCTAAATAAGAGGGGAGGTTATTGGCTATTTTTGTGTTCTCGTATATATTTTACATAGGGAGCGTTAAGATCATTACTTTATTGTAAAAAATGGGTTTTTAGTTAGATACCAATTTTACCCCTCATTTAGAGATAAGAACGCTTCATTTGCCTGTCATATGACATTTAACATCCATTTCTGACGGAGGTACCAACAAACATCTAAAATTCTAACATTGGTACCCCTTGATACGTTATGATACCTTGAATATACTCTTAGAGAAAATGAATTTGGACAGAAATGAGTGTTGACATCATCAAAATTAAATAACTCATCTCACCTACAGACAGGGAATCCAATCTCAAGAGGCCAAGACACGCCAGCCTAACCACAAATTTGTCATATACCTACACTCGAAAAAACAAGTTTTCTTTTTTTTTTGTTTTTGGTCAAAAACTCCAAGACAAGTCAACAATGGATATCCAGGTAAAAGAGCATCTCGTGTAGTTTAGATGCCATGTGTGTGACTAAAATACACTAACTCTGCTACACACTATAACACTTGAGATTGAATGAAAAACCTTCTCAGTTATATGAATAATAGCAATTGAAAACAAATGGAAGGAGTTTGTTTACATACTAGAAGAAAATCTAGTTCATGTCCATACATTCATTCATTATTTGTAAATTTAAATTTAAGCTTCTTTAGTTCAGGTGAGATAATTCATGAACCCTGCAGCAGTTGCAATAGCACCTCCCGCAATTGCATCGGTTACAATTTTGTCTCTCTTGTTGCTAGTTACAGCCGATATTAAAGCCCCGGTCAATGCACCCCCAAGCATTGCATTTTTCTGCACATTCAAATTCATATATCAATTTAGATACAGAAAATTACATCTATTATATACGAGTTTACCCAATCTCTCTTTCCACGGACCCTCTCCATTCCATATTCCATTCCGACATACACTCCCGCTACAGTCCCTGCAAATAGAGACCAAATAATTGTTTAAGATTTAAACTCTTTGTCTATAACCTCAAAATTGAACAAGAAATGATTTATATAAATACTCACCCCAATATGCACCTTCTTTGCACATTTTCTTCAGCTGCAATAATATAGACCAAATTCTATTAGAATAATATGATCTAGCTTTCTTTTTCACTTGGTAATACAGCCCAATAAAAAGAAGGAAAACATTGATGAGATCTTACCGCATGTTCAAAGTTATTGCTCGAAACGCTGCCTGCAAATACCATATTTCATTATAAATTAATCACTTACATAAGATACTAGTTCGATGGCTAAACAAAACGAGTACAAAGACTACATTATCATATTTATTCTCCAAATACCATTTTCAAATCACACATTATTACCATATTTATGAATAAGAAGAAAACAAAAATTTCCCATGTATCAAATTAGTGTAACTTACCTCGCATAGCCATATGATAAACTTCTTCAGTAGCAACTTTGGCAACAGCCACCTGTAATTAAAAGTATTCATTATTTATATACAAATCTTATACCTATTATCATACGATACATACAGTGCCGATCTTCAAGAAGCCATCGACGGTGAGGTTAAGGAAAGGATTGCCCATGTCGATCACAAGATCCACATTTGGAGAAGTAACTGAACCTGAAATTCTGCTTCTAGGCATCTTTTTCTTCTTCTCTTTGCTTTTGCTTACTTTTCCTTTTCTTCACTCAACTGACTCTCAATACTTTTGACTTCACTTACTTGCACCGTTGTTATAATGTAGGTGGAACGACAACGTTATCACACGCGTCAAATCATGGGACTATAATTGATTATTTTTATTTTTCTTTCCAAAATCTTGCTTGTATTAATAAAAGGAAAATAAACCTATCTCGGAGGGTATTTGATTATTTTATGTCGATATGTGATGTTTGCTTTCTATCTTGTTTGGTTTTTTCTTTTTTGGTCGGTATCTTGCTTGGTTCACGAGCCAAATTATTACAATGTCGATCAACTCCTTATTTATAATTTTTTAGAAAAGAATATTTTCTTAAAGAGATAATTTCACCAAATCCCAAATTTGCATTATAACTAATTCTTTAAAAGACCAAATTCAACAACTTCCTTATTATTTAGTTACAATCTATCATGTAAAATTCGATTTCGAGGCTTAGGTGGACGAGCCAGGCCTAGCGTCTAGACAGATTACACACAGGGCGTGGAATATTAAACGGTTTTGGGTCTCGATATGTAATTTTATATTTTTAATAATATATATGTAGTAATTATAATAATTTTAATTATTTAAATCATAAAATTCATCTAAAAACAACAATATTGTAAATATAAAAAACTAAAGTTAGTGTTATGATGCCCATTCAAGAATTTTCGAGAGTAAGAAAAATAAAATGAGGCACAGACGGTTATTTTGTGTTCATTGATCGGCGCCTCTTCCACGACGACTAAGACGTTAGGCAAAAACGTGTGACATTTTTACTAGGCGTAGACGGTTGAGGGGGGAGTTAATATCTAGGCGGAGATTTATGCAGTATAGGCTACAATTAGGGTTAACCATTTACTTTCTCTAAGATAAGGATGGAAAATCAGATAAAAAATTTCCGATTCAATATGATCCAAAAAATCTGAATTCAGTATTACATTTTTCACATTCAGATTTTTGAATTTTAGATTTTCGATATCTTTAGAAATAATTGAAAAATTCGATTTACGATCCGCTTTTTGTTTTGGAATTATATTTTCAATTATTATATATGTAATCTTAAATCAAAAAATTTATCACAACCTCAAATTAAAATTCAACATGTATTTTTTATTCACTTTCACACCTACACATGCTACACATCTCATTCATCTTTTTTTTCACAAGGCCCACATCACCACACATTACCATCATCACATTATTCGAGATCCATAACTATTTATTATTGTTGTTGCCATAACATAACCACATAAATAAATAACCAAAATAATCATCGATTTCTAGTGAGTGACGCTTCCACAATAATATACATATATAAGATATCAGATTAGTTAGAGCATTTTTTCAACTACAAATTGTTGTATAATGCTCAAAATTTTGATTATCGGGTTAGGTGACAATGACCTCGTTTAGGTTTGCATTTTCATTACTAAAATGTATGGAGTATTGATGTCTATATATTTGTGATAGAATAATCTAGTCATGAGATATTGTTTTAGGTTCATTATGTTCTTAGTTGAGAAATATTCTTTTACTGTTTTTGATATATTCTCGTTTCTTGCCTAGTTTTGGAGATTTGTTACTTTTAGAGTTTTTAAGTTATAATTTGTATGTTAAGTGTGAATCTATTAGGTACAAGGATAAAAAAGTCAAGAAAAGAAAATCAAATAAGTAAAGCAAAAGTTAAAGGACAAAGAAACCGTTTTTAGAAAGTACAAGAGTTGTCGGCCAGATTTAGAAAGGGAATTATTTCGATGTCGCGTGAAATTTACAAAGAATTTGGAGGAGCACTTTTATATTTAGATGGTATTATGAGTTAGGAACGTGTGGTCGCTGGCGGTTTGTAATTTGAGCTGTAAAGAAGAAGTTATTAAAGTTACAGTTGAGGTGGGTCAAACCAGTCCACTTTTTAAGGAAAATGTGTTTGGGTTGGATTAAGTCATTTAAACCTAACCCATGACCCATAAATCGTCCAAACACACACATGCGCGCACATACACACACACACACACACACACACACATATATATATATATATATATATATATATATATATATATATATATCAGTATTTGACATTAGAAACAAGTCCTTGCTAGCCGTCCTTCAGTTTTATTCATAAATTACGCCAAAGAGGAGAGCAAGGGGACTGAGGAGAAAGACAAGAGAAGTTGGAGCTTCACAACAACACTTATGCGTCATTCCATTACTAACATTAGGGTAAGTTGTATTATATTCTCAGCTTAACTATGTTTCTAATATTTTTATTCTTTAGTTTTATTTCTTTAATCATGAACTAAATTTTCCATAGCTTGGGTTTGCACTATGTATAACCCTTGATTATTATTTCGCTATTTTATATTATATGGGAGTGAATTTACTTGAGTTGAGTATCTATTTTATATAATTGTATTATGTGTTTGTCGTTTATTCCAACTCTAGCTCTGGCCAAGTATAGGAATGCCCTTAATAATTCGGATTGTCACCCTAACGGGGGTTTCAATTATCTAAAAAGATACATAATTTTCTAGTGTGTGGTAGTGATCCTGATGGGTTTGCCTTGCAAGGTCCCCTTACACTAGTCCCCTAGTAGTGTTGATGTTTCCTTCTAAGCTACCCTGACGGGAGTTAGGAGGATTATAGAATTTGGACTACTTATATATGCTCAATTTACCCTTATAATGTGAATATCGACTTCGTAAGATATGTGCATACTAGCATACCTAAGATATATCTCATATTCATTCTTCTTAGTTATTTATTTGCATTAGCTATATTTTAATTTCTTGCATTTAGTTCATAATTATAAAATCTAAATAAATATTCCGTTTATTTATGTTTTTTAGTTTTAAAAAATATCTCATCCACGCTTATATATAAATACGAGTTTGAGCTAACCGATAAGTCCTCGCGAACGAACTTTTACTTATTTAACTAATACTTGTAAACAATATGTACACTTGTGGAGAATTTCCCGTGGTTCTAAAGGCGTGCGTGCTTTTATTATCTTTCATTTATCATAATATATATTGGGCACCTTTCCAATAGGCACTTAAAGATCTTGAAGTAAATTTTAAATCCAATAGAGGTTTGTCGTCGTGTAGGCAACTGAGTTGTATCGTGCAACTGTTCGTTGCTTTTTGGTGTACCAACTAATAGGATAGGATCCAAAGAAGATGACATATGTTGAAGTTGAGTGTCTATCGTCTACATCACTTTTCCAGTTAACATAAGAAAATCCATAAAAAGTGGCATTGTCATGTTTTTTAATGAATATGACATGAGATGTAGTTTGTTTGAGGTAGCGTACAATACGTCTAACTGCATCCCAATGAGTGTCTGAAAGCATGTGCATGAAATGTGATAGTATGTTAACTGAAAAAGAGACAAGTGGTCATTGAGAGCGAGGTATTGAAGGCTCCTACAATTTGTCTATGTTGAGTAGCATCCTAAGTGGACTTCCATCATAAGAACAAAATATGTTGATGTAGAACGAGGAGAGTGAAATTCTTTAGCTTCAAGCATATTATATTTTAAGAGGGGGTCCATAATATGTTTTTATGGAGACAAAAAAATGGTTCATTAAATTTGTCACCTCAACTCTAAGAAAATAATCAGTTGGTCGAGGTCTTTAAGGTAAAAACAATGAGCAAGCTTGTATATGATGTATTAGACCTAACTTGTCATGCTGCATGTTAAGATAATATCATCGACATACAGTTGTAGATAAATGGTGAATATTTTACATTTTTCAAAATAAAAAGGAATGTATCGTTGTGTGAGTTTATAAAACACATCGATATGAGATATGTATGAAGCTCGTTATACCACGCACGTGGTGCTTGTTTGAGTCCATATGTTTCCTTCTTCGGTTTGCATATATGATTAGGAAACTAATGATCTATGAAGACCTGCGGTTGTGACATGTAGACATCTTCTGATAAGTGACCCTGTAAGAAAGCATTATGATGAAGAGTTTGGGATGAGGCCAACCAAAATTGAGCACTAAACTGAGTATTAGTCTGACTATTGTAGGTTCTATAACAGGGCTAAATGTGGTAGTATAGTCGGTTCTTGGTCGTTGATGAAAACCTTTGGCTACTAGGCGCGCTTTGTGCCGGTGTATAGAACCATCTGAGTTGTGCTTAATATGGAAAATCCATTTACACCTTATGATATTAGTGGTTGTTTGTGGTGGAACCAAGGTCCAGGTGTTACGAACTAGGTTATAAGGTTAACTAAGTCCGTCAGGATCAATAATTTCTACCTTACGTGTATTACCTATGTCCTTAATTAAACCCCCCGTCAAGGCGATCACTTCCCCACAAAAGTGAATAGCTTAATTACTAAATCCTGTGTCTAATTGGCCAAATTAAAAATAGTGAAATAACCTTACGATAATAAACAATACTAAATTACCCAATTCGAATTAAATTACAAAAATCTCAAATAAGAAAACAAATAAAATTAAAAGACATAATGTTTAACAGAAAGAAAAATAAAGGAAACCTAATTATGAGGTTGGGTTTGGCTGCGAATTGGAGAAGATGACTTTCTCCAGCTCTTAGCTTACTTCCTTCCTGCTTGCTCTGACTTGAAAACCTTAAGCCTCTTCTGTAATTCTATGAAGTGTGTGTAAATAGGAGGCTAAGGGGTGTATTTATAGGTGCTAGGAAGCTCTAATTCATTTTACTTAGAGTGTAAGATAAGTAAAGGACTCTTTAATTCGCAGCCCTAAAATATAGGGAAGGTAAGATTATGTTGCTGATTTCTTTTGGTCATATCCCCTTCAATACTTATCCGTTTGACGCGTTCTATATGTCAAAATCACTTGTCTCAGAAAGCTTTATCCATTGGTAAAGACCATTCTCCCAAATTCCTATCCAATCTTAAGTTATGATCCCGTCTTTAAACGTGGCTGGAATTTTAGATTTATTTGGTAACTTAATCTTTTCCTTCTTTGCATATATCCTTCCTTAATCTTCTTATTTCCATGTATATCTCTTTCCTTTACTTCTTAGACTTGACTTGGTATCTAATTAATTACCATATATCTTTTAAAGTTGCACAATAAATAAATAATTAAACCGCATATGCTTTAACAATTTAGTAAATCATTAAATCAAGACTACAAATAATAAAGTTCACTCTAAAATTAGAAACTCGAATATAATACTTCCTAACACATTAAAAATAATCTAAGACTTAAATTCCCACTTCCCCCGCCCCCCACCCCTTGTATGAAATTTAAGAACCTACTAAATTTGCACTAAAAATAACCAAATTAGAATAAAATACTTCCTAACACATTAAAAATAATCTAAGACTTTCCCACTTCCCCCGCCCCCACCCCTTGTATGAAATTTAAGAACCTACTAAATTTGCACTAAAAATAACCAAATTAACGCACAAAATCTCTAAAAATGCAAATAGTCTAATTCCAAGGGGAGAAAGTGCAATATGACGAAATAAGCATGATGTCTCCTAAGGGCTAATATTTAGAACAAATAGGGAGACATCAAGAACTTATCTGGTAATCTGAGATACCGTTAAAAAAATATCCAGAAGGATGTGTAAATGCAATTATAACTCTGAACTATATAGTTTTTCATACTACTTTATCTTGTAAACAAGACTTGTCCAAGCAATTGTGATGTAACTCTTTTATTAGGTTGTCAGGGTTGGCCCGGACCCAAGCGACCAAGACGGAAGATTTGGACCCTAAATTTTTTAGGGTTCCGGAAAAAAATATAGTATATTTATATATAGGTCATAAAACTTATAAGGCTAACATAATTATAATATTTAGTTTAGCAGCAAAGTGAATTATTCTTTATGAATAAATCGCGAGTTCAAAGATCAATGTGTGGGGATTCTTATATATGATTTGAGATTTAATGACATAATTTTTTTTTTGGAAATTACCCCCATGGATACATATCAGATCCAAAATTTGACAACTGAGTGTCCAAGGTTTCAGAAGTGACAAATCAGTCGCCAAGTTTTCATTCTATGTCTTCCGTCGATATCCATCGTTTATTTTGACGTTTGGCGATTTCGTTATGTCTTTCGTTAGTACCCAAGTTTAAAAATTTGCCAAATAAGTGCCCAAGTATTCAAAAATATTTGCAAACTTGGACACTTATTTGTCAAATTTTAAAAACTTGGGTACTAAAGATAATACATAACGCAATCGACACGTGACACTTAACGTAAAAAGTAACGGTGTGTACTAACAGAAGACATAAAATAAAAACTTAAGTACTGATTTATCATTTTTGAACCTTGGACACTCGTTTGTCAATTTTTGAAACACTGGGTATCCACAGAGGTATTTTTCCTATTTTTTTATGTTATATCACGTACAAAATGTTTTTAAAGTGAATAAAATAAATTTTTAAATAAAACATTTATTTATAAGTCTTTTATATAATTATTTAGATATATCATTATAATTTGTTTTTAATAAATGTTTATTTGTAAACTTTATTAAAACAATTTATATATTGTTATGAAATATTATTTAGTGGATATTATTATTATAGAGTAGTGGGGTGGTGTAACCTTCACATTTATCCCTTGTAACATCCTACTTATTATGTAATTAGTAGGGTAGTTGGATAGTCTCATATTGCCTATATAAAGGGCTTGTACATTCTCTCAAAGTAAGATGAAAATTCATATATAATAATATACTCATCTTATCTCCATATAGTCTCTCATCAACAAGTTTCTTTTACATATTATTTCAACACGTTATCAGCACGACTTTACCAACCGAGCTAATATGATTTGAGACTCTTCATAATTTTTTTGTTATATAGAGGTAAGTAATCTTGAGGTAAGATATATTTTTTTTAATTTTTTATGTTATATTATAATATAATTGATTACTTCATCTCTATTTGAAAATATATTCTAATAGAGAGTAAAGATTAATCGAAATTCATATATCTCTTCAAATATATGGTTTTGAAAGAGAAGACTCAACTTGAAATTGTACATGTTTGCTTTAAGAAAAGAATTACAATCATTGAAAAAATGACGAGAATAAGCAACTGAATGTTTGCTTCAATTTATAAATTATGATTGCTTAAAAGCAATGTGAAACTCGTCTTGTTTATGAAAAAAATAACTCTCGAGTTGTTTATAAAGAAAAAATATTTCAATGAACTTATCAAGAAAAAATTTGAATATTGATGAGAAAAAATTGATGAAACCATTATTCCAACTTGATGATAATTCATGGTGAAATTATTCAAAGCCTAGTTGTTACAAAAGTATGATTCATGAAAATGAGTCTAACGAAATAAATTTATGTTCATATATTGAGCAATATTTTTGTCATATATCTTGAATTTGAAATCAAGTGAGAAAATAAGGCTTATATGAAAAAATTGGACATGTAATCCAAATACACCACAATAAAAAAAGTGGATTGAAATTGCAAAAGCATCTATGAAAAATTATGAAATTTATTTATCATAATCTCGTTAATTATAGACTTAAAGTCTCAATATTTTATGAAAACATGATTTATTGAATCATGCAAATAAGTATTGAGATGAATTCTCTTTAATTCTCAAATACATCTTGATGACATGAAAAAAACATTCGCTTATCAATTTAATGAAATACTGAATGTTAAAATATTCGTTTGACATGACCTTAAAAGCCATATAAATTTCACAAATGATAGTAAAAAATAATCATTTGAGAAGAAAGTAACGCATCTAAGAATGATTGCGTAGAAAAAAATGATATTTCTTCAACATTATCTCATACGAGACTTAAAGCCTAATCCTATGATTTATATAGTTATCGCGAATCAAAAATTCGTTTGATATAATGAACAATTATACATTATATTTATCACCGACTTTGAAAATCATATGGGGTTGGAGAAATAATTACGTATTCCTGAAAAGAACACGTTATCTTAAAAAAAATCGTGAACTTGAAATTGTGAAAGAGTATTTGACATGATTATTGAATCATGAAAACAAAAAGAAAGATAAATTCTGAAATGAATCCTTATAGGATCAAAATTGACATTTTATAATTACAAGAAAATTAAATGTTAGAAGTGGGATTTGAACCACCACCCTCTTGCAAAGAGGATACTTGAATATGTTGTTTTAGACCGATAGATCATAATATCATTTTTGTATTTGAACAAAACAAAAATCATCATGTCATAAGTGAAAAAAATTTACTCGACAAAACTATGTGACATAATTATTTTATGATGAATGTCAATTGGATAAATCCAATATTAAATCAATTACGAGAGGATAAATTTATACTTATATGAAGGATATTAAATCTTTATCGTCTCTTCTCAAAGGATAATATATGAGCAAGTCTAACTCGATTAAATTTCAAAAATAGAATGACAAAATATCTTGAATTGAGATGTTTCATATGCTCGAGATGCACAATAAAGTTGATATTATTCTTTAATAAAAACTCATCAACATGACCAATCGGTCAAAACCATCACATGAAGTGATATAAGTCTGATGACCCTAATCTTTTGATAGGTTAGGATTTTTCGTCATGTTTATCAATATAAATTTATTATCATGAATATAATCATGATTATAACCACAACCACTAATACAATATTTATCAATATTGTTTAAATCTTAAAATAAATATTACCAGGCTATCTCCAATTTATTTGTACTATTTAAAGTCAATATATAGTCAAATTCAGGGAGAGAAATATATGATCTAGCAGAATATATATTTTCTTGAAATAGAAAATTGCTAGACAATTGGTTGTGAATTCGCCTAATATGACTTATGGACATAGAACTTTATACATATATACGGTCATACTGAAAAAAAAGTCCAACTAGAAATCATGAATACCCTCATTGGTCAAAGACCTAAAGTATCCATCTATATACTGTTACTTGTGCAACATAAAATATAAATGTTTCACCATTATGCACAAAGATGAGATCACGAACAAATATTAGAATCTATTTTCAATCTACAATGATTGATATGTATCTTGCCACATGAAAAATATGTATACTGAAATACTATGCATAAAGTAAGATTCTCATGATAAGAGGGGAGCTGAAAAATCTTTTATAAGATGCATCTTCATCCTCGAAAATAAGTTATGAGCTCATTGTAAAAATAAGATGCATTCATAAGTGACTAAGTCACGTATTCAGCTTGAAAAGATCATGCTCAAATTAATTTTCTTTGAAAAAAAAATACATTGCAACGTGTAAAGCGTGGACGACCTGTCGGTTCCAAAATATCATAAAATTGAGCAGTATGAGCAAGTTGGCACTTCTAAAATTATCATGAGATAATGTAGAAAATATAATTAAAGAATAGTACTCTAAAAAGAGTACCAGGTACCTGAATATTTTCTCAGAATTGAGAAATTGAGATAAAAGAATCTCATTCAATTATATTACTACAGAAATATATGGAATCCAAAACAACTTGATCATGATCAAGTAATATGTGCAAATGATCATGTAAAAGTTACTAAACGAAAACGAGGATCTTGAATCGAAGTCCATTCTATAATGTCGACTAGAAAAAAATTAATTGGCCAAATATAAAAAGACGCTGTCAGGTATAATCATACTCACACAGTCAATGTGAATATATGAAGTACTTTTATGGTGGAAAATATTTGCCTGCAAGTTTCATATAGGACTTCATGTGCGTCTTATGATAAAATAAATTTACCAATATGTATCGTGTGATACGAAAAATTACATGAAAGTCTTTAAAAGACTAAAAACGCGTATACATAAATCCCGGAATATATTAGAATGATATTTGTATTACTTTTGTTGTCTTTAACCATCTTTATTTGTCTGATATATTGTCATGTAATCTGCCATATATTTGTTTTATATTTCATAAGTAGAATATGTGTTTATTTATAATTACGTGAATGAATACTTATTACTCTAAATTGCACATGATTGTGTTTGTGGATCATTCCAGTGTTTTATGACGATATGACTTCATATATTGTTTAATTTGAAATTATAGTTACTATTATAAAAATATGTAAGATACTGAATATCGAGATTATATTCGAAATTGAAGATAATCACATATACGTTTACATGAGGGGGAGACCAACACGTATTGCACTCTTTATTTTTTTGTCAAGGTTTTTTCCCACAGGGTTTTCCTGACAAAGTTTTTAACGAAGAAACTTAAAAGCGTATTGATAACGATTATGTACTCTTTTTTCTTCACACGGTTTTTGTCCCAGGGTTTTCCTAGTAAGGTTTTAACGAGGCATATCAATAAAAATTTGGTGGATATTCAACTCGACTTGGTCAAATTTAAGATCACATGAAAAGCCCAAGATGTAAAGTTCAAGATGCATATCATGTAAATATAATTTGTGGATGCACTTGATAATTTTATGCAAAGATAATTCCATTTCATGAGACAAGTCAATAATACTAATGATCAAGGTACTTTATCCACACATTCAGAGGGAGATTTATACGCGTTGCACTCTTTTTCCCTTGACTGGTTTTTTTCCATTGGGTTTTACTAGCAAGGTTTTTAACGAGGCAACATCATATGCGTATTTGAAATAATATCAAAGGGGGAGTGTTATGAAATATTATTTAGTGGATATTATTATTATAGAGTAGTGGGGTGGTGTAACCTTCACATTTATCCCTTGTAACATCCTACTTATTATGTAATTAGTAGGGTAGTTGGATAGTCTCATATTGCCTATATAAAGGGCTTGTACATTCTCTCAAATTAAGATGAAAATCCATATATAATAATATACTCATCTTATCTCCATATAGTCTCTCATCAACAAGTTTCTTTTACATATTATTTCAATATATATGATTTATTTGGTCAATAAAATATTTATATATGGAAAAAGTTATCATTTTTTTACTCGCTTAGTACCAGAAATGGTGGGACCGACCCTGTAGGCTGCTATTATTTATCTTTTCCATTTTCAGTAGCTTATCAAAATTGTACAGAATATATTTGCAACTTTAACAAATTATTACAAATATGTGGGAGAAGGAAAGAAAGAAAGCTTAGAAGATTGAACAGAAAACATTCTTATCATGAAAATATGCAACAAACAAGCAATTGGAAGCAAATAGGTCTGCTTTCAATATTTATAAATTAAAATATTTAGTTCAGGTAAGATAATTCATGAACTCTGCTGCTGTTGCAATAGCACCTCCGGCAATTGCATCGGTCACAATTTTGTCTCTGCTGTTGCTCGTAACAGCCGACATCAAAGCTCCGGTCAATGCACCCCCGAGCATTGCGTTCTTCTGCATATTCAAATTTATAAAAACAGAAATATATCAATTTAGATACAGAAAATTACATCTATTATATACAAGTTTACCCAATCTCTCTTTCCACGGATCCTCTCCATCCCATACTCCATTCCACCATACACTCCCGCTACAGTCCCTGCAAATAGAGATCAAATAATTGCTTAAGATTTAAACTTTTTGTCTATAACCTCAAAATTGAACAAGAAATGATTTATATAAATACTCACCCCAATATGCACCTTCTTTGCACATTTTCTTCAGCTGCAATAATATAGACCAACTTCTATTAGAATAATATGATCTAGCTTTCTTTTCACTTGGAAATACAGCCCAATAAAAAGAAGAAAAACATTAAGGAGATCTTACCGCATGTTCAAAGTCATTGCTCGAAATGCTTCCTGCAAATACCATATTTAATTACACATTAATCACTTACATAAAAAAACTGTAGAAATTATTCTCCCGGGTTTGACTAGTTCGATGGCTAAACAAATCACATCGGCAAGTACAAAGACTACATAATCACATTTTCTTCTCCAAACACCATTTCCCGATCAGACATTCTTACCATAATTATAAACAAGAAAAAAACAAATTCTTCCCATGTATCAAATTAGTATAACATACCTCGTATAGCTGTATTATAAACTTCTTCAGTAGCAACTTTGGCAACAGCCACCTGTAATTAACAGAACCCATCATTATATACATATTATATAGCAATTATCAATCGATACACACATATTTTGGATATATATATATATACATACCGTACCGATCTTCAAGAAGCAATCAACGGTGTTGTTAAGGAAAACATTGCCCGTATCGATGGCAAGGTCCACATTTGGAGAAGACACTGAACCTGAAATGCTGCTTGTAGGCATCTTTTTCTTCTTCTCTTTACTCTTGCTTACTTTTCCTTATCTTCACTCAACTCTCAATGCTTTGACTTCACTCACTTACTCACATACGCTGTTAGTATTATATATACATAGGTGGAGCGTTATGTGATGTTTGCTTTCTATCTTGGTTGGTTCACGTGGTTCACGAGCCAAAATATCACAATGTCATCATACCTTATCCTCCTAAATGTTACCTTATCCCCCTAAACGTATGTGACACCATGCAACAAATTTTGGGGAAATTCTGGGAGAGAGGGAATGGGGACCAATAGGAAGGAAATACGGTCTAATTGGAAAAATTAACAAGATCTAAATACCAAGGAGCAGGGGCAAAGGCAGGGGCTTCGGGGTCAAGATGGCTATCGGACCAGTCGGTGCCAGAACCGCCGCTACAGGGTGGAACGGAACGGACTGGACCGCCCTATCTTTTATAGGTCCGGTTCTCCTAAAAAAAACCTCCTTCTAGACCGGTCCGGATCGGACCGGACCGATAAGTAATTATAATTTATTTATTTATTTATTAATACCACCGCCTAACCTTACCCACCCCACCTGTACCCAAATAATTCACCCTACCCCACCCCCGTCTCATTTACTCTTTCTACTCTCTCATAAGTCATAACAATTACTCTCAACTACTCCCCCTCTCATCTTAATCCTTACTCATCTCTTAAACCTCTTAAATCTATATTATGTAATCTCTAATCTCTAATCTCTAATCTCTAATATCTTCTCTTATTAATCCATGGTGGATTTCTAAGTTGTAATTCATCATTAGAAGAGTTCGAGATGGTTTTATGTTATATTGTTAAATTCTAACTGACATTCGAATTGTGTAAGTATTCATTTGATATTTCCAGTTTTATATATATATATATATATATATATATATATATATTAGGTTGATTTTCTAGATTCTTATGTTGATTTCTCTTGTGTATGGTTGATTTTGTGGATTCTCATGTTGATTTTTGGATTTGGATTGAAGGATGATGATGGAGTTATGGGTAATATTCGTTTTAGTCCCTGTTTTATAGGAAATTTGTTGTTAAAGTCCCTTCTGTTATGCAAAAATGTTTCTGTAATTCGAAATTATCCCTGTTTTTTGTGAAATTGATATGGAAAGTCCATATTTTGTGCGAAATTGTTACTAATAGTTCTTGATTAAGGTGAATTGATACTATAACTACATGTTTTATGAGTTTTTGACCGTCAAAGTCACTGGTTTTTGTGAATTAGATATTGTAATTCAAAGTGTTAAGCGGATTTGACATTATAAGTCCTTATGTTATGGGAAATAGGTTATTCTAGCCCATTTGGTTTGGGAAATTGATCCATATACCCTCTGATTTCTGTGAATTTGTTGTGGGAAATACAAATTATTTTCGAAAATGATAGTATAAGTCACTAGTTTTTGAGAGATTGATATTTTAATTCAAAGGGTTAAGGGGATTTGACATTATAAGTCCTTATGTTATGCAAAATAGGTTATTCTAGCCTCTTTGGTTTGGAAAATTGATCCATATAATCTCTGATTTCTGTGAATTTGTTGTGGGAAATACATATTGTTTTCGAAAATGATATTATAAGTCACTGGTTTTTTAGAAATTGATATTGTAATTCAAAGTGTTAAGTGGGTTTGACATGTATTGTTATTCTAGCCCCTTTGGTAATGTTTTTGGTAATTTTTTCCAAAACGTGAATTGTTAAGATCAAGTAGTTGAGTAATTTATTGAATTGACGGAACAAATTTGTGGGATTTTAGGAATTGACGGGTTTAAACGAAAGTTTTCAAAAGTGAAAAAGAAACCATTGATTATTACAAAAATGATGAAAACCTTTATAAAAGATAACTTTCTTTACAAAATTGCCCCAAATTTTTCTAAAATGGTTCAATTGGACCAAAACGGTTTAAAAATATCTTCTTTAAGTTTGTGAAATGATGATTATAATTCTGAAAATTTACAAAATGGTCCCTAAACGTTTAAGAGATGCTTTTTTGGTCCAGAATGCCCTTGGGTGGTTTTATGATGACATTGCATTAATATTTTAAATTGTAAGTATTTGCAAAGTAACATCTAATTTCCAAGGTAAACTATTTGAAATTTTTGACAAAAGAATTTGGGGCTAATATTCTGATTTGTGAAATTATTTAGGTTTTTTTACATTTTCTAAAAAAAGACATTCACTACTTAATTGGCAGGTATACCCAAGTTGAAGTTTTAAATTATTTCAATTACTTTAAATGATTTGTAATAATTATTTTATTTCTCAAGTTCTTTTTTTGTATTTTACATGTATGCTTTAACTTGTTTATATTGTTGTAGCACTACATAATGCCGACATTAGATTTTTAGGTTGCGTCTGTTATAAAAAAAAATGCAAACATCAACAACTAATTTTTTAAACCAAACCAAAATGCTTTTTTAAAACAAATTTTTTAAACAATAAAGTGAAACTTAAACAAACTAGGATTAGACACATTAGAAACAAAAAAGTAAATCTTACTGTTTAGACTATCAAACAAAACCATTTTAGAATATCAAGTAAACCAAAACAAACCAAAAAAGTGAAACTTAAACAAACTTAAACAAAGTTTGGATTAGACAAACTTAAACTAAAAAGAAAAATATTTAATACAAACAAAGAATTAAAACAGATATATATCTATATATATATATGCAAAAACCGGTTTAGAACCGGGTAGAACGGTATGGAACCGGTCCAACCGGTTCTACTTACCGGTTCGGACTTCTCCTATCATCCCACATAACCGGACTTGACCGCTAATGGGCAGGACCGGTGGACTGAAACGGTCCGGTAAAGCCTAGTAACGCTAAGAACTGGACTGAACTAGTCCAGACCGGCACGATTGCCAGGCTGACTTCGGGGCAACGCATTAGAATTTTTTTCCGCCTTATCTACAGTAATGTAAAAATTGCAAAATAGGTCCTTATATTATGCAAAACGGCACTATAAGTCCCTATATTTATTATGTAAAGATTTCATCGCACATAACTATGAACACAACCCCAAAATTAGAAATTTTACATGGAACGCAATTAAAAACTTACATTAAATTGGAGAAAATCTATACAATAAACATATAACCAAGAAAAAAACTTGTAAAATACGTAATAATTAGGATGAACCTATTGAGCATCTCTTTTTTAACACCCCTTGGGTTAATGAACTTGTTTTATGTCTCCTCCTCCCCCCCCACCCCCATCCACCCACACACCTAAGTTAAAGACTGGTAACCCTTCAACGACACTTGGCTCAATAAATTTATAGCTAACTATGAAAAAATATATCAAAAATAAGATAGAATGCTAGAATTCGTATGTTACTTCATATGATAAATATGGAAGGATAGAAACAACTATATTCATAATAACATAGTATGTAACCCTAAAAAAACCTACAAACTAGCTTGGAATTAACAACTGAAAGAAGGATGAAGTAGTTAATGAAAAATAGAGAACATGATATTTGACAATAAAAATTACTTTGATAATAATGAAGTGAATAGAGACCATAATAAAAAAAGACTAAACAACAAAGAGAATCAAGACTTAAGCTAGAAACTGTAAACAAAAATGAAAAGGGACTTTGGACCCACCAATTAAAAAAATTATAAGATTAACAGCGATACAAGTATTCTGAAAAATGAGAAAATTTTGCTTGTATTGTAAGAAATGATAAAGGTATTTTGATTACAGGGAACACATGGAAGCTGAACACAGAATCATTCCTTGAAGCGGAGGCATTAGGAATACTTAAAGCAACAGAATTGGTAGGAAACTACCCAGTAGAAAAAGTTAATATAGAGAATGATCTCTGGTGTCGCCTAAGGTGTGATAAAATAATAGATAAAATAAGTGCAAAAATAAACACCCTAGACTGAGCACGGTTCTGCAAGTATACAGGACGTATGCAAGTTTTACTGATAAATAAGATTCGTTCCTCATAGACTACGAAAGTTAGAGAGAACTTATGCAAATTATCAAGTACAGATAAGAAAGCTAGATTAGGTTAATACGCAGGAAAATAAAAGACTAAAGAGATTTTTGTTTGATTTTTAGAAATAGAAAATTAGACTAGTAAATTAAAGACAGAAAATTAAATAAGCAAAGAACAGATAGTATGAGAGTTTAGCTCGAGAAATTAGCAAGTAATCCCCACTAAACATGTAACGATGAATCATGTAGTATTGGAATAACCAGGATTATAAATTCCTACCTACACCCGGAAAGCGAGTAGGTAGGCTACGACACAACCACGAGGTAGTTTAAAATAGGGTTGTCCTACGCCACTAGGTTCCTAAGTCAGAGATTGCACAAAATTAGAAGATTCAAGATGGACCAGGATAGTAGGCCTAGCAAGAAGGAAAATTTACCCCCCCCCCCCCCCCTCCTGAAGACTAACCAATTAAATATACCATAGTTAGTAGTTGAGAAAGTCTATCTTGGAAATTGTCAGAAAATAGAAGATCCAAGGAAAAGACGAGTCCAAGAATAATGAAAGAGTGAAGAGATAAATACACAATTAATTAAATGAACTTTTAAATTCTTGTATTTATCCGTTAGTAAACCATAAATCTTTTTTCTCTAATTATTAAAAAGGTGGAAAATAAGTAACGACTAACAACTTATTATTTTCAGTTTGCATTCTACCAGTAGGATTAATACCTAAACTCGTTGCTTAAGGTGACAATATAGGATTAATATGAACATTTTATAATAATTAATTACAACATTATATTTATTTCGGGTAATGTCCTCAAATCCCTGACCAATTGTATTGTCATAAGTCACACTAACCCCATAACAGATGAATTCGTGAACACCAGATATAAGGTTAGAATCTAATATATAGCTAACTATATTGACATGAGTTATCTACCTAAGGATCCAATTCTTTCCTGCTCTCATAGACAAGATTGTAACTGTTCATTAAAGGCAGGGGTTGACAATCATTATATTGATATTTACCGTAAGAAACCCTGCTTCTGTAAGTAGGTGTTTAATAATTCAATGTTTTATTTAATTATGTAACTTGAATACTTTGGTTGAAATTCACCCCTTATGTTGATCCATTATCGCATACTAAATATACTCATTAAGAAAATCCCCTCTAGTTGTAGTAAATTATATAAAGAACTTAGCTAAGGCACCCTAATTTTCAGTGGAACAATCCTTAACACCACGTAGTGGTAAGATGAATAAAAAAATATAGTTGTCTTCAAGATAACCTACTTTTTCTTCTTTTCTTTCTTTCCTTTTTCTGTATATTCTTCTGGATTTTGACTAGGACCCTAGTGGGGGCCGAGATACTCATCTTCAAGAGCTTACTTGGATCATCCAAGTGGTTCTCTCTGCACTATTAAAGTTCAACTTTATTTCTAACAACTGCTAAAATTATTTCTTTCCTAATTTAGTTATTATACAACTATTTTTTAACTATTGCCTAATTATAGGTTTGAAATATCCACTTACTTATAAATCATGCAATATCGTAAGTAACAAGGTAAAATAGATAAAAAGATGTCCTAACTAATAGGCTAAACACCATATTATTAGGACACATCAATTTCGCAACTGAAAAACAAGGTATTTTTTATCTATAAATACTTTTTTTGTAATAAACTAGGTACGCACTTTCGAGAAATCACGAGACATCCCTTACAGTTTTTAAACTATTCGTGAATATATATTTAAATTGCCAGTTTTTATAATCAAATATAACTCTTATAGTGTCATCATCATTTTTTTGGTCATATCTTTGTTTTTATAATAAACTTTATATATCAGTTCCAGAGACTTGTCTAAATCCTTTTGACCTTTTAGCTATACCATCGAGAGGAAATTTGCAAGAATATTAATAATATTAATATAAGTAATGATATATACCATCCAAATTCATACCACCCATATACCACCTAATGACATGGCGTGAATTGGTTGGTTATAAATATATAATCAAATCAAGAAAATAAATACATTAACGATTTGTAACCAACCAATTCATGCCACATCACTGGGTGGTATTTGGGTGGTAATTTGCTCTAAAATAAATGATTTATTGTAAAAATCTCTTTAAAAAATTACTATTACAAAAATAATAAATAAAAAGTTACTAGATCGACATTGTGATATTTTGGCTCGTGAACAAAAGAGAGTGGCCAAACATCACATAATGACAAAATAATACTGTAATCAATTGTAGTCCCAAGAACGGTAGATCAGGTGTGACAAAAGATAACGTAACAACCGTGTATGTGAGTTATTCTTTTGTCAAAATTCAGTGTATGTGAGTGAGTGAAACCAAAGCATAGAGAGCTGAGTGAAGAAAAGGAAAAGTAAGCAAAAGAAGAAGGAGAAGATGCCTAGGAGTAGATTTTCAGGTTCAGTTAGTTCTCCAAATGTTGACCTTGTCATCGACATGGGCAATCCGTTCCTTAACCTCACCCTTGATGGCTTCTTGAAGATCGGCACTGTATGTATATATCACAACATAATTGGTATAATATAATATTATGATGGGTTCTCTTAATTACAGGTGGCTGCTGCTAAAGTTGCTACTGAAGAAGCTTATGATATGGCTAAAAAAGGTAACTTATTTATTTATTTTATATAAACGGCTGCTAAATAAGTTTTAATATTTAATACATGGGATTTCAACACTGATCTGGTACATGGAAGATTTAGTTGTGTTCTTCTTCATAATAATGGTAACAATGTATGATTTGAAATCGGTGTTTGGAGAAGAAAATGTGATTATATGGTCTTTCACTCGCCAGATGTGATTCCTTTAGCCATCAAACTAGTCAAATCCGAAATAGGACCATGACTTTTTTTACATTTTTGTATCTATGTAACTAATTTCTAATGAAATATTGTATTTGCAGGCAGCATATCGAGTAAAAACTGTGAACATGCGGTGAGATCTCGTTAATCACATCAAGTTTCCTCACTTTCCTTTTCAAATTAATCCCCTTTTGTTTTATGAATCTAAATTGTTGTCCCCTTTGAGCTTAGATGAACGATAATCACTATGTTTTTTTTTTCTTTTTATTAAGTGAAAGAAAGCTTGAGAGTTTTTTCAGTGTAAATCTAATTCTTCTAATAGATTTTACTATATAAATACTGCAGCTGAAGAAAATGTGCAAAGAAGGTGCATATTGGGGTAAGTTATATATATTTAATTTCTTGTTCAATTTTGTGGTTATAAACAAGTGAATAATTCGTAATCAATAAGTTGGTCTCTTTTTGTAGGAGCGGTAGGTGGAGTGTACGTTGGAATGGAGTATGGAGTGGAGAGGGTCCGTGGAACCAGAGATTGGGTAAATTTATACATAATGATGGATTCTTGTTATTTACTCAAAATTGAGGGGCCTAAAGAAACTTTTCATTTATAATCTTTGTTGAATTTGAATATGCAGAAGAATGCAATGATTGGAGGAGTATTGACGGGTGCTCTAGTATCGGCTGTTACTAGCAACAGCAGAGACAAAATCGTAAAGGATGCAATTACCGGAGGTGCTATTGCAACTGCTGCAGAGTTCATCAATTATCTTACCTGAACTAAAGAAGCTGAAATTTAAACCATCTCAAATGCACAATTTAAATGAATTTTGTAGAAATAATGAAAGCATAAATATGTATGGAGTTTCTAGTACTGAAAAACAGACCATCAACTAGACTTTGTTCTAGTATGTAAACTCCTTAATTTCATTTGCTTCTAATTGCTTGTAGCATATCATGATCACTGAGTATGTTTTTCGGTCAATGATCTTCTCAGGCTTTCATTCAAGGAACATGACTTGATTTTTTAATTTCTTCTCTCCTAGTAGAATGTTGACTAAGTTCTTTTTATATTTTTTGACCCGAGGAAAGACAGTACATGGGGAGTTACTCAAGAAGTTCTATACTTGTCAAGAACACTACAATCCGTTTAAAACGATATTAGGTTGTGCCAGAACTTGGTCAGTAAAGGTTCCGCCAAAATTGTAAAACTAATTTCATAGGTGATTTTTTTTAATTAGTAGATGCAATTAATAATCAATTACATATTTTATTTTTTTAGTTAGTAGAGTCCAATAATGTCATTAATGCAAAAAAGTAAAATATGAAATTTCAGACGATCCTGACTACTATTTATGTAGAGGATCCAGACCAACGAATAGTATGCTTTATAATATAGATTAGGTATAGCCCGTGTCTCAAGACACTACAAAAAATAAAAATTCTGCTAATACTTCGCAAATCATGCTCAATATGCAATGAAACTTACATTAGATTCAAGAACTGAAGGAGATGATGCTTTAGTATAAGCACGAACATCAACAAGATTAAGGTAATTATAACCATTGAATATGAAAGCAACACAAATAATAGACGTAGATGGTGTTTGTTTGCACTTAATGAGATCTTAATCTAGTTCATTAAGACACTAGATTAATAAGATTGTTTATTTTTTTTCTGACCGATTCAGATTTGAATAGATCTTAACTAATTTGTTTCATTAAGATTTCAAACTAAAGGGGTGTTTGTTTGCACTTAATGAGCTTTTAATCTTGTTCATTAAGACACTAGATCAATAAGACTGTTTGTTTTTCGTGGCCAATTCAGATCTGAATGCCTCTTAACTGGTCTGTTTCATTAAGATTTCAAACCAAGTCTGATTCATTCAGACACTGTCTCTTAACAGAATAAGTACCCGTTTGGGATTGTTTTTTAAAATAATCACTTAAAGTGATTTTAGATTCATAGTAATATTTTAGACTCTGAAAATCACTTTTAAGAAAAGCACTAGATTAGTGATTATTAAAATAATCACTTAAAGTGATTTTAGATGTCAAAATATTTTTTAATATTTTTTACAAATATTTAAATTTTAATCAAGAAGCGCTTTTAGCTCCAAAATAATCAATCCCAAACGGACTCTAAGTGTCTGTTTGGAAGTGCTTTTTTGGTGAAGCACTTAAAAGTGTTTTTAGCATTTTTTTTTGACTTTGAAAAGCACTTTTATGAGAAGCACCAAATAGGTGCTTCTTAAAAAAAGCACTTAAAATAATTTTAGATTTCAAAATTAATTTTAGTAATTTTTTAAAATTTTGAATTTTATTCTAAAAGCACTTTTTTCTTCTAAAATAAGCACTTCCAAACGGGCCCTAAGTTATATTCAGCTGTTATTCAGCAGTGAGTACTTATCGCTTAAAAAAAATCAAATGACACCTAAGTCCGATTCATTCCAATGCATCCTCTTAACAGATGAAGTGTTATTTAGTTGTCATTCAACATTCAATACTTATCGCTTAAAAGATTGAATTATTGCCATGACTTTTGCATATATGGATTGTTAAAACTGCAGGAGAATCGATAAATAAACCTAACTATTAAGGTGATATTAGGGGTGGAAATCGGAAGGAACGGATCGGAAAAAGGGTCTTTCGGAAAAATTCCTATTTTTTTCGGAATAGATTTTTTATGTTCCAATTCCTATCCAATTTTTCGGAACTGGGAAAAATAATTCCGAATTCGGAATTTCGGAATTTGCCGGAAATTCGGAAAATTCGGCACGGAAATTTCGGAATTTTTCCTTCGGAAATTTTGGAATTTTGGGTTCGGAATTTCGGAACTTTTGTTTCGGAAATTGCGAGACTAAGGGTTGAAAATTGGAGCAATAGTTTATCACTTACACGCAGATAATTAAAAACAAAACTTATAAAACTTTTCATGTAACAGTAGTTAAAATGTTTAACTTGTAAACTTCATGAACAGTAACAGAAATAACATAAGTAACATAAGGTAAAAGAACAGTAATAGAAGTAACATAAGTAACAGAAGGTAAAAAAACAATGACTTTAAATTACTTTTCAAGTTACATAAAAAATAGATATTTGGCTTCGTGGGAAGGTAATGTGAAATGTGAAGAAATGAGTTAGCCTTAGCCTTTAGGTTTTATCAGGTTTATTGTTTTTCTTTATTATCCTGATATAAAAAAAATGTATCATTGTGTTTCAAGTTTTCAATGTTTAGATTTTCTTTTCTTCTTTTGTTATGAAAATTTTTAACATTTTTTATTGTATACTTTTTTCTTTATATTAATATTTATTATTTACTTAATATTGGAAATGTAAAATCGAAAAGACAATTCGAAAATAAAAATTGGAAATAAAAATCGGAAATATATTTCGGAAATAAAATCGGATCGGAAAACCCGGAAATTTCGGAAATTTATATGTAGTTCCAATTCCGATCCGATTTTTTCGGAAAAATCGGAAATCGGAATTTCGGAATTTCAGAACCGTAAAAAGTTGTTCCGAAATCGGAATTTTCGGATCGGAAAAGTCGGAAATCGGAAATTTCGGATCCGATTTCCACCCCTAGGTGATATATATAAATCGATCTATACCACAATTTTAGAATAAATTTTATTTTATTGGAGTAATTTAAATCCGAAAGAAATCAATTAAATCCAAAAGAAACCATCAAAGCAATTATCAATCAAATTCATCATTTCTTTAATCAAATAATAATAATTATAATAATAATAATAATAATAATAATAATAATAATAATAAAATAAAAACAAAATGAAAATGACGCAATTTTATCTTCTAATTTTCTTTCTGTGTTGCTTCCACCTTTGGATTAAATAAGCTGCTGCCTCTGTTATTTCCATCTTCTTTCCTTCCTTGGGATTCCACAGCTCACGCACGGGATAACGTCCACTTGGGTTGTATTCGTTCATTTCCTTTAAAGCTGTCTTCATTGCTTCGTATGCAGCTTCTCCTACCTCTTTCTTCAGACGTACCAGCTTTTCATCATCTTCATCTATTTCTTCCTAAACATATTCATTAACATTATTAAATAAATTAAAATCAAACTAAACATCATTACTAAAATAGGGATATTAATATATATACCTTGACTTTGTCTCCTTCTGTGATGATTTTGAATGGATGCCAGCTAGGATCCCTTAAGTGATCGTCCCAAGAGGAATATAAATCCTCATTTTTACCGAAAGGCTTATCGTCAAGCTCTCCCATATATTTTATGGACATATTAGGTAGGTCACCCAGTGACAACACTCTCTGTGGAAAAGTGGAGCATTGCAACATTTATATACTCATCAAGTTAAAATATATCTTATCACAATTAAAAAGGAGATAAAAGTGGTAAAAAATTCTCACTTGGATAAGCTCTTTGCGAGCATCCCTTAACTCAACATTCACTTTATGCTCCTTGATCATGATGTTCATTTGATTAGTACGCTCTAATTCTTCGAGCTCCTCCACCTTATCTTTGAGACACTCCAATTTCTTCATGCCTTCTGTGTCCCCATCCTTATACATGTGTCGCATCATTTCTATTGCTCCTTTCTTGCTCTCAATCTCCAGCTGGAGCATTTGTTTCTTAGCAAGTTGTGATTGCAGTTCAGTTATTCTCTTGCGGTGTTCATCCCTTTCTCTCTGCAAATCCAGATCACTCCATGTTAAATATATAATATATAACCTTTGAGAATTAAGGACCCCTTTCGTAACAATATGGTTTATAGCAATATCATACCTTTTGCTCTATTGCAAGCTGCATCATTTTCTCACCCCATTTTTTATGCTCACATAATGCCCTTTCATTCTGAAACTCAAACATTTTAGTATCATTAAAGGAATATTCTCAAGCAATTTTAATTCAGGTATACTAAAGGAGAATAATCACATTATCAATTCTAATTTCTTGAACTAAAGGAGGAGAGAGGAACAGGAACGGGAAAAGGTTAAATCTTACCATCTCCTTCTCTTTATCAAACTTCCTTTTCTCACTTTCACTTAGAGCTTCACGTTGCTTCAATTCTTCCTCGCTAAGCTTAAGTGTTTTTCTTTCATTTTCTAGTACAGATTTACATCTTTCATGCTCATTATAAACTGATTGGAGCTTCTTAAAGGCTTCTTGCTGTATTCTCTTCATTTCTGATTCATATCAACTTAATATAAGGAATCTGAAATATATTAAAGTATTATATAAAATAAAAATTCATACCTTCAATAAATCCATGAACCACATCTTCTGTCCTTGTAAGAATACCAGTCATACTTATTTCCTTCTTCCTTTCTTCACATTTCTTGTTCATTACATCCAGAGAAGTTGTTAACCTGGGAAAAAGTAAAGCTTCTTCCAGTTCTCTGTCACTTCTTTCTGTTGACATCTCCTAACTGGACCCCTACAAAATCATCAAATGACCGTCAGAATACAAGTATATTCATGCTTACCTTCATACTATAGTTAATGGGTATTATATAACCCTAATGATCTCATATATATTAATTAAGGGCATTTGTGTAAAGAGGGAGAGTATTAAATGCTCTATTTAATCTTTGTGCACCAAAAAAGTGGACTAACAAAAATGGACGGAAGGAGTAGTAAAAAGAAAAAAATGGACAAAAAAATGTCTAGATGAAATAAAATTAATATAAATCTCCAATAATTATATAATAATTTTAAAAAATAAAGAGGGCAACTCATTATCCATCCTTTTTAGATGAAAAATTGGTTGTGTCCCAAAAAAAAATTAAAAATTGGATAAAAAATTGTATTTGTCCTTTTTTTTTTAAAAAACAAATCACAAATGAATAACTGCCCTGTTTGGTTCGTGAAAATAATAGGTGTTTTCTGTTTTCATTTTCTATATTTTTGAAAACACTAATAAAAACGTGTTTGGCTACAGAAAATGAAAACATTTTTCTGGAAAATTTAATGAAAACAGTGCTATATTGGAGAACGTGAAATCGACGTTTTTCATATTTTCTGAAAATTTTGAAAAGAAAACGAAAATCATTTTCTGAAAATATATTTTAAAAACAAAAACAGAAAATGTTTTCACAAACCAAACAGGGTATAATATTTCACCCTTTACATTTTAATAAATGAAAATCATTCAATAGTTAAAAGATAAAAAATGTAAGGTAACACAAGTTTTTTTTAAATACATGAGAGAGCCACTTTGAATTCGGAGTCATTTTGACTCCAATGATGAGATTTGATCCCAGGACCTCTTGTTCTCTGCGGAGAGGTCCTGGGATCGAATATCATTATTGGAGTCAAAATAACTCTGAATCCAAAGTGGTTCTCTCATGTATTAAAAAAAACTTGTGTAACCTTAGATTTTTTAACTATTGAATGATTTTCATTTATTTTTTATCTTGTGTAAACTTGGTCTCTGTTACACAAGTTTTATATATATATATATATATATATATATATATATATATATATGTGTGTGTGTGTGAACAAGGAAGGCTGAGTAGAATTCGTATTTTTAATAAAAGTATTTTAATATTTTTAATAAAATTATCTATTTTGTTTTAAAATATATAGATTTTTACTCATATTTTAAAATGAATTATGAGTTCAAGTTAACTTACCATAGACAATCGACCTGACCTAATCTATAACATCATTAAATTATATTTTGATTTAATTTTTTAATTGATACAACGATATACAAACATGCACAAAAATATACATATTCATCGATACAATTAACAAAATTAAAATACAAATATCTATTCATTTCAAAAAAAAATATTGTTAATTCTAAAACGAAAGATCGATCGAAGGAATCGCATTTGAAAGTTATGTAATTCAGTAATTTAAATGAAATTTTTTGAGGAAGATCTAGTCATTTAAAAAGAAAAAAAATATAATTGTTTTGCATGTTTACCTTAAATAAAGAGTGACGTTGATGAACTTTGAGAGAGAGAGAAAAAGAGAGTCGCGGCGCAAAGATAGATAATATTGTAGTGATGAAGATTGTTAATGCGATTTAGGTTTTCTTTATCAAGGATTGGCCTAGGCCCATGGCAATCAAGATGATCAATTTGGGCCTCAAATTTTTAAAAACTCTAATATATATATATATATATATATATATATATATATATATATATATATATATATATATATATATATTTGTGTGTGTGTTTATATATCTTAAGATTTAAAAAATGATATACTTATAATAGTTATCTACCGGTAAAGCATTTGGCTACTTAGGTATAGGTCTCGAGTTTGAGAATCACAATTTGCGTTTAGTTTTGTTATATAGTACATTATTTGTAAAGTGTCAATTTACAATTAGATAATATGATTGGTATTTATTCTGACTAGTTATTTGTTGATTATTAAATTTAAAAGAGTAATAGTATATATACCATTCAAACTCATACCACCCAATTATCACTCATGACGTGACGTGAATTGGTTGACAATAAAATCGTTAATCATATCAAGAAAATAATTAGATTAACGATTTAATGTTAACTAATTCACGTCACGTCATGAGTGGTATGATTTTGGATGGTATATATCATTGCCCAATTTAAAAATAAGATTATCTTGATACTCAAGACAATGATATTCTTTTTCATTTCAAAGTTCCACTTTGATATTACAACAAGAACTATATATTCAATACTTTTTTTATAATATTGGAAAAGACCCTACTTTTTTTTGCCTTAGATACCCGAGACGTTCGTACCGGCCCTTTTTTTATTGTTTAGTCTTTCTAATAATTTTATTTAAACCATCACACTTCATAGTTTGAATAAATAAAAAAATCTACCAGTGTCTAAAATTTTGATCAATTATAATTATGAGGTTTTATAATAAATAATTTTTTTTATAACTATCTTATTGTATTATTTTTGTGATATTTTTATGAATGGAGAAAGCAATATAAACAACTGTTTCAAATTTTAATAGAGAAAAAAGACATATCCATATGTCAGACTTATTTGGTAAAATTTGAAAATGTTACAATAGGTTGTTATCATTTGAAATTACGAGATAATATTAATAGAGTAATGATATATACCACCCAAATTCATACCACCCAATGACGTGGCATGAATTGGTTGGTTACAAATCGTTAATGTATTTATTTTCTTGATTTGATTATATATTTGTAACCAACCAATTCACGCCACGTCATTGGGTGGTATGTGGGTGGTATGAATTTGGGTGGTATATATCATTACTCTTATATTTTTAGGCTATTACCTATGGCCTAAAAACATTTTTCGGCCAAACGTTTTTAAAAGTCGCGTTTATAGGTCAAACGTATTCAAAACCCCCATTTTTAGACCATTTCATTAATTTCGTGAGAAATTTCATTGATTTTAAGAACAATTTAGGCATTTCAAATAAATTATATATTTATTTAGCCATATCACAAACTAGAAACTTTATCTAATTTTTTCAAATTATCCTTAAAATCTTGAAATATTTTACGAAATTAGTAAAATGGCTTAAAAATAAGCGTTTTGAATACGTTTGGCTTAAAAATGTGATTTTTGAAACGTTTGGCCAAAAAATATTTTTAAACTATAGATAATAACCTAAATTTAGGATTTTTTATTTACTTTATATCTAAATCTATTTACATTTTTTTAGGTGAGTAAAACCATTTCATAAGGTCTTATGCTCTCCCAATATCCAAGGTAATAACACAAGTTCATGAATGTTAGGATTGATGTTTAAACTTGGTAAATATAAATTTTTTTTTTATATATATATATATATATATATATATATATCAACTATATGAAATATAGTTATTATTATTTATAGTAATTGTATTGCATTATTTTGTAGATTTATGTATGTAAACAATATAATTAATTAATCAATGAAGTTTTATTTTATTTTTAATTTTTTGTAATTTAATTGAATATTTTATTTCTTTATACATTAATTTATTCATTATAAATTGGTGTTTTCATTGTCTAATCTCCACCCCCACTATAGGCGAGGAAACATGTCTGAAAAACTCTAGATGATATTGTGAAAAATATTCAAGAAACGGTTTCCATTCATTTCACTAAATTTGACAAAATTCAAGAGATTGTTTCTATTCGTTCAACCAAATTCGATCATATTCAAGAAACAATCGCAAACCACTCTACAGATTTAACAGATCTTGTCACTAAAATGATTCTCTTGAGAGTAAACTTGACAGCAAACTGGATCGCCTCCTGAAAGAAAAGAAAAAAATGTTAATGGGCCTTCTCATTCGCCAGAAATTAATCCCTGGACTATAGTTCCAGTTGTCGCGGGTCCACCACCAACTCTGCCTGGATTCTCTAGCTCGTCCCCAATGGTTGTCCATGCACTCCAGATGCGTTTAGATGAGGTATGTGAAGCCTTGTACTTAGGGTGAGGTTCTGTGTATGGGTTTGATGAGGGTGGAAATAGGAATGTATGAAGGTGTGTAGGAGGTGTAGTTTATGATAAAGGGAAAACTCTTTCATGAAATATCACATCTCTGGAAACAAAGATTTGGTTTGTTTGAATGTCAAGTAATTTGTATCCTTTTGTAGTTGTTGGATAGACTATAATAAAAATACATTTCTTGGCTCATGGATCAAATTTAGCTCGATTTTGTGTCAATGTAGAAGCATAACATAGGGAACCAAAGACACACAGATGTTTGAGGTTTGGTTGTTTCTTATAAAGCATCTCATAGGGTTATAGATTGTTTAGAAGAGGAGTAGGTAGTTTATTGATAAAGTGTGTAGCTGTAAGTATTGCTTCAGACCAAAAATGGATAGGTAATTTTACTTGAAACATAAGAGCCCTTGCAGAGTTTCTACACAACTCAGCTAATGAATGATGCCATTAGAAGCATAGAAATCTGAGAGTATAAACTCAGGTCCATTGTCTGATCAAAGGCTCTTTATCTTTATATTGAATTGAGTTAGTATTAAGTTGTAGAAAGCAATGAGATGAGTTTGAGTCTCAGATTTGGTTTTCATCAAATAAATCCAAGTACATCTAGTACAATCATCTACTATAGTGAGAAAATATTTGTAACCAGAGTGTGAAATATCCTTGAGAGGACCCCAAATATCACAATGAATCAAATCAAAACAATGTGAACTAAAAGAAGTGGAAACTGGAAAAGTTAGCTTCTTTTGTTTAGCAAAGTGACAAGTTTCACAAACATTATGATGAAAAAAAGAAATAGTAGGATCTATAGACTTTAAACATTCAACTTAGCAGCAGAGGGATGACCTAATCTTGAATGCTATAAGTCTAATTTCTCAGTAGTAGCATAAAAACTTGAATGAGTTTAAAGTTTGGAGGTCATGTAATATAGTCCATCTTTTTCATAAGCAATCCCAATCATCTTCTGCGTTGTTGCATCCTGTAATGTGCAGTAAGATGGAAAGAAAACAACCAAGATAGTTGATTCTTTAGTGAGTTTAGAAATGGATAACAAATTATGCTTAAAAATGGGCACACACAGCACATTTCTAAGTGTAATATGTCCTTTGTGTGTAGCATATACTAACTGACCATTAGGTAAAGTAATAGGTATATGCACCATACTGACTTCATGAGTATAACAAGAGGGTGAGTAAATTAAATGATCAGTTGCACCTGTGTCAAGAATCCAAGAAGAAGAGGTACAAGAATTACCTTCTTGAATGGAGACTTGATACACAACTAGTGTTGTTGAAGATGAACCATGAGCTAATGACATTAGTTTGCTCACTTCTTCAGGTGTAAACTCATAGAGGTTAAGTGGTTTACTATCGACTGAAATCTCTTCATGCACCACACAATTAGCCTTTGACTGAGTATTGTTGAAGTTTCTCTTACCTTTAGGACCATTCCACCCTACAGGACATCCATGAATCTGGAAGCACTTATCAATGGTGTGTAAATTGTAACCACAATGAGTACAAATGACTTTCTTCCTTTCAGAAAAATAACTCGGTTTGGAATTGTCTTGACATGAAAAGCTTGGTTATAAGGTACTTGAACAATATTTGTAATGGATCTTTGACTTTCTTCTTGGATTAGCATAGCAAAAATAGAATTAATGTGAGGCATAGGATCCATGAACAAGATTTGACTCCTAACAGCAGCATAAGAATCATTCAGGCCAATAAGAAATTTAATTACAAAATCGTGATGTTGTCTCTCAATGAGTGTATCAAATAGCTTGCAAGTAGATTGAGCCATAACTCCACAAGAACAAGTAGGGAGAGGTCTAAAGTGCAAGTATTCATCCCATAAGGATTTGAATCGGGCAAAGAATTCAAAAATTGAAGTGGCATTCTGCACAATTGAGCTTAACGCTTTTTCGAGTTGAAAAACTCAAGTTCCATTACTTTTTGAGAATCTAATTTCGATTTCATTATATAAGTCAAATGTAGAGTTGGCATAGAGAAGGCTACCTCGAATTTCTTTGGAGATGGAGTTGAGGATCCATGAGAGAACGAGGTTGTTAGCGCGGTTCCAAGCATTAAAGAGAGTTAAGTCTGTTAAGGAAGGTTGAGTGATTTTGTCGTTGACGAATCCAATTTGTTCTTAACAGCGAGTGAGATTTCAATAGCACCAGACCAAGCGAGATATTTTTCTCCATTGAGAACCTCAGCAACAAGAGAAGTTCTTGTGTTCTCGCTATGATGAAGATAGTAAGGACTTGAGAAGTCTTCGAGAATAGAAGAATTTTGCGGCATTGCAGAGAGTAGATGATGTTGTAGAGTAGATTATACAGCGCGGAAAGAAGATTTCATCTGATACCATGTAAGAATCGTCATCGAAGAAGAATGAAAAAAGCTTGAAGAGTAGCAGAGAAAGAGAAGAAGAAGAAACGCAAAAGAAAATATTATTTCATTATGATTGATTGTGTTTTACAGCTGTGTGTATATATATATATATATATATATATATATATATATATATATATATATATATATATACTTTGTACTACACGAACTAACTCTATCTTCTAGTCTAGACACATTTGAACTGTTATAACAAATTGTAACTAACTTGACTCAAGTTTTTCTTTATTTACAATTTTGGTCCCTAAAATAATATTGTGTAATTCTTTCTTATCAATTATAGCCGATATATTCCAAGACAATACTCAACAATCTTCTTTCAAACAAGATTGGAAAATGCTGAAGATGAAGAAAACGTTGCTTCAAAGATGGAAAGGTAGAGTGAGATCAAGAAGCGACAAGAAGTTTCTTTTTCATGTCTAAACGTTGGAACTTTTTTTTCATAATATTAGAGTTGATAGAAAATTGAAAATTTTAGGTTACAAAATGTTATAATTTTTATAATAAAATAAAATTAATGAGCATTGTTATATATTAGCTCTATTTGTTTTATCACCATGTGTTATTAAACAAAAAAATAATTAATTACAAGAAAAAAAAATTAATTAGTTTTTAAAACCTCCATATAAGAAGTGATATAAAGATTAAGCATTATGTAGGCAAGTGAGATGCTAACTAACCCACTCATCAAACTAAATTAAAAACATAATGGTCCTAATCCAACCGTGAACTCATAGTTTTGAAGCTGGACAGCACATCCCTAAGGGGCGGAGCCCATTGGTATGACAATTTTCCCTACCTTTTTTATAATCTCTCCATTAACATAGTTGTTGATAATGCTTATCTTAATCTAGGTAAAAAATTCTTATTATTCTCAACCCCTACCTACAACACACTCCTCTACCTTATAGTCAGAGATCAAAGCATCTTTTCATTAATTCACATATAATTCTCTCCATTCTCTTTTTGTTATCAACATAGAAAACTCATCATCATCAATTAAGAATGGAATAGCGGACCTTCTAGCTGAAATTTACAGACGAAATATCCTTCCTGAGAACTGGTCAATTGTTCTTCTCTCCAATCTCATCAAGTTTCTTAGAGGACAAGAGGATGAATACTGAATAACGTTTTGATGTGATGTAACACTTTTGCTATTAATATATACATCTATTTAAATTTTGTTTCTTGTTGACAAAAAAAAGTTTATTTCCTTCAATGTATTCCTTAGGGGCACTGCTATGATCTTTTGCTTAATTTTCTAATATTCGTATAATTACTATTTATAATAATAAGCAGAAAACTCTACATATATAAAATTGGTATGGTTTTAAAAGTTGAGAAGTTGAGCAAACAAAAATACAATACTCCAATAAATTCACACTAGCTTCTTGAAATTTCTAAACCCTTAAATTGCAAGAGATCATACGAATTATTTCGATGTTCATATCTATTTGAATGAAAGTGGTGTTTAATTAATCAAATCTTGTGCAATCAATCAACTCTTATAAGGATAAAGATAGTAAATCTCGCATATTCCTAAGTGAACATAGGGAAAGTTCTTTCTACCTTTCTTTCCACTGTATATATATCTATATATAAATATAGAACATGATCTAGTCTTTTGATTGAGATACAACTGTTGGTAAAAATTTAAAGTGAATGTGATGGTATTTTAAAATTAAATGCGAAACGAAACTATAACTACTAGTTGCGAAAAGTAAAGACTGAAAAGTAAAGACTGAAATGTAAAAACGGAAATGAAAAACCGAAAGTAAAAGACGAACCCGATTAGTGAAGATGAAAACGGACGAAGATAAAAACCGTAGTGCCGTGAAGGATCCACTGCCTTAAGAACGAATTCCGGGACAGCCGAGATACTACACTGTTTTTCCGAACGTTCCCCAAGGATTAAACACTACTACCCTACTCTCGTGTGCACTCACAATCTTAGGTTGAAATATGTATAATATTCGCTCAAGAACAGAATGGAAGAAGGAGAAGAAATATTTCGCTGCTGATATATTTTTGTAAGCTGGTGTGTGAAGTTGGTGTGTAAAATGACAAGAGGAACATCTCTATTTATAGAAGAAAATATAGCCAGTACACTAGTCGTTAAGGCTTAGTCGTGGTTGTTCATCATGCCAAGAATTTAGGAGCTGTTACAACCATAGAGCCGTTGTGTTGATAAAACGTGGGTAAAACTGAAGACCAAAGTGGAGGAATTAGTCAAGCGTAGACAAAGTCTTCATCAGAAAATAAAAAATAAAAGCTGGTTATAAAACTAGTTTATTTTTATTTTTTAATTCCCCAAGACCCAAGACCCAAGACCCAAGACCCGGACTCGGGCTCGGGCCGGGTGGGTGGAGGTGGTGGTGCGCGCGTGTGGGCTTCCCCATTGTCTCTTCATGTGCATGGGTGTTAGTTATTTGGTAGCTAATGGTACAACATAACTAATAACCACCGAATGCTTTTAGTAACCCACTGATGTGGGAAACATAATAAGTCACTTTGTAACTTTCTGCCTTCACAAAAGTGCTCCACCCACATGGAAACTCACACGTCATTCAATGTTCCAACAATCCCCCACACGTTGAATGTCATAAAAAGTTTTTTTTTTGAAAAAGAAGAAAGGTTTTGAGCGAAAATTGGGTGAATTGTACTTAAGTGTCAATATCTTGCGATTTGAATTGACACGTAGTGGAGTGAGGCAACAACCAAGTCCAGTCAAGTGAACGTACTCTTGAACATGACGTTCTTTAGTTGAGACCCCCACAACACATACTAAACCCGTTAGATATATACAGATTCCGCGATGTTATCACAAGCGCCTTTTAGGCCATGCGCATACCTTGGTTCTCATGAGTGCTCTAAAAAGACTTCTCTAGTCTTTTATAGAAAGCGGCCCCCACTTTTACACTCACATAGGTGATTTCAAGAATGTCTATACAACATAGACTACCCCTCAAGGGTCTTGAAGTCATTAAGAGCCCTAAAGCTCAACCTCATCATATGCCGGTGAGTTCATCAAGTCCTTCTCAACAGGACCACCACATAGGGCTATGAACATCATTAAGAGTTAAACTCAACCTCAAAATAATCATCGATGATTCATCAAGTCCTTCTCAATAGGACCACCACAAAGGGCTATGAATCATTAAGAGTCGAAACTCAACCTCATTTGCACTATTGCATGCCATAGGGATGGGTAAGTAGTGCATCACATGTCATCCATATGACCCCCATGAATGGGCTTAAGCCTCATCCCCCTCGACATCTCCATAACTACTCTCCTGGTTAGACCTTTAGTGAACGGATCAGACAAATTTTTCTCGGATTTGACAAAGTCCAATGCTATCACACCATTCTTCAGTAACTGTTTCACTGAGATGTGTCTAATTAGAATATGTCTCTGTTTTCCACTATAGGTGCTGTTGTGAGCAACGCTGATAGTTTCTTGCGAGTCACAATGAAGAAAAACCAGTACAACTTTATCTTCCCATAATGGTACATCTGCTAGGAGACTCCTCAACCATTCAGCCTCTTGTCCTGCCAACTCTAACGCTATAAACTCGGATTCCATGGTTGACCGTGCTAAACAAGTTTGTTAGAAGACTTCCAAGATATAGCTCCTCCACCTAAGGAAAACACATAACCACTGGTGGAGCTCACTTCATCATTATCTGATATCCAATTTGCATCACAATAGCTTTCTAGGACACCAGGGAACCTACTATAGTGTATGCCTATATCCATAGTACCTCTTAGATATTTTAATAATCTTTGAAGTGCTATCCAATGTTCACTACTAGGATTATAGGTATAGCGACTAAGTCTGCTTACGCATAGGCGATATCTGGTCATGTGTAGTTCATTAAGAACATCACACTTCCTATTATCTTAGCATATTCAGTTTGAGATATTGCACTTCCCTTATTCTTAGTCAAACGAATACTAGAGTCATACGGGGTTCTAGCGGGTATGACATCAAAGGAGTTGAATCTTTTCAACAATTTCTCTACATAATGAGATTGACTAAGGGATATACCATTTTCATTTCTTAAGATCTTAACCCCTAGGATTACATCAGCTTCACCCATGTCCTTCATCTCGAATTTAGATGATAGAAAGTCCTTAGTCCCATTAATGACTTTAAGGTTAGTGCCAAAGATCAGCATGTCATCTACGTATAGACAGATGATCACTTATTCAGATCCTATCACCTTCATGTATACACATGAGTCGGAAGTGTTGACTATAAATCCATCGTTAACTAAAGTACTATCTAATTTTTCGTACCATTGTTTGGGTGCTTGTTTCAAACCATATAGAGATTTCTTGAGTTTGCATACTTTGCTTTCTTGACCAGAAGCTACAAACCCTTCGGGTTGAACCATATATATCTCTTCATCTAACTCTCCATTCAAAAACGTGGTCTTAACATCCATTTGATGTATAGTGAGTTTATGTATGGAAGCTAAAGCAATTAGAGTTCTTATGGTTGCTATTTTGGTCACTGGGGAATAGGTGTCAAAGTAATCTAAACATTTCTTTTGAGTAAAGCCTCGGATTACAAGTCTAGCCTTAAATTTCTCTATGGAGCCACCAGGTCTTAATTTTCTCTTAAAGATCCATTTACTAGTAATTGGCTTACATCCCTTTGGTAAGTCAGTTAAGTCCCAAGTGTGGTTTGATCTAATGGATTCTATCTCATTGTTTACCGCTTCTTTCCAAAAGCTAGCATCTATGGATCTCATAGCCTCGGAGAAGGTCTTAGGTTCTTCCTCAAGAAGAAAACAAGAGACTGGTTCTTCACATAACATATCTATGTGAAAATCCCCAGTCAAGAAAGCAGTGATAAAGTCTGGTCCAAAACAAGACTCAGTCCTACGTCTTTTACTTCTCCTAATTTCGTTATCAGGGTTGTGGTCCTGAACTCGAAAAGGGTAGAGAAGCAGAAAAATTATCACTAACAGGTTTATCAGTATTGACAGGTGAGTCATTACTAATGGATGAGGAGGAATTATGAGCAATATTCCTTTTCAAAGAAAATATATGCTCAAAGAATTCAGCGTCTCTAAATTCACTAATAGTGTTATCAGCTAAGGACATAAATCTATAAGCTGCACTATTTTGGGCATATCCTATAAAGATAGAGTCTACGGTTTTAGGTCCAATGTTAACTCTCCTAAAGTCGGGTAATGCTACTTTAGCCAAACACCCCCACACTCTTAAAAATTTCAAGTTACGTGGATATCCCTTCCCTAATTCATAAGGGGTCTTATCGATATGTTTATGGGGTACTCGGTTTAATACATAAATGCAGATAAGACAGCTTCCCCCCACATGTTGGAAGGTATGCCTGAACTAATTAACATGGCATTCATCATTTCCTTAGGGATCTATTTTTCCTTTCAGCTATGCAATTTTGTTGGGGTGTATAAGGGGAAGTAAGTGTATGAATAATTCCACTACGTTCACAAAATTCTTTAAGTGTGTTAGAACTATATTCACCTCCCCTATCGGACCTAAGTCTTTTAATATTTCTATCTAATTGGTTTTCAACCTCAGCCTTATATTTTAAAAAGGTTGATTCTGCTTCATCCTTAGATTTTAGAAGGTATACTTTGGTGAAACTAGAGTAGTCATCTACAAAGGTCATATAATAAAGTTTTCCTCCTCTACTAGCAGTAGTTTTAAAGTCTGCTAAGTCAGAATGCACTAGTTCTAAAAGTTGAGTTTCTCTAGTGGTCACGTTTTTAAAAGGTTTCTTAGCGTATTTAGCCCCTACACATATTTGACACTTAATTAAATCATCGTTATAGTTTCCAGGTATTAGTCCATGAATTTTAAGTCTTTTAATAGAAGAAACATTTAAGTGTCCTAATCTAGCGTGTCGTATATCTAGAGATTCAACTATATAAGCAGAAGTAGATGCATTCTCATTAAAATCAGAAAGAACATTAAGTACAAATAGTCCACCATTAAGGTAACCTTTTCCTACAAAGTCACCATTCCTAGAAATTATTATTTTGCCACCCTCGAAAACAAGTTTAAGTCCAGCTTTGTTTAGAAGAGACCCCGAGACTAAATTTCTACGAAGCGTGGGGACATACAAAATATCATTAAGGGCTAAGGTCTTGCCAGAGGTAAGTTTAAGACACACCTTTCCCTTGCCAAGGACGCCAGCAGTTGTAGAGTTTCCCATGTAAGCGCATTCCCCGTCAGCTACATCTTCAAACCCTTGGAACAACTCTTTGTTGGCGCAGAAGTGTCTTGAAGCTCAAGTATCGAGAATCCATTCGGCCTTGTCCTCTACCAAATTAGTTTCGACCATTACCTCGACAATTACCTCTTCAGTTTAAGCCAAGTTTGCGCGAGGGGGGTTGTTTGATTTGAACCTGTCGTTGCATTGGTATGCCTTGCGTCCTTCCTTTCCACAACAGTAGCAAGTTGCTTTGGTTTTCTGAATATGAGAAGTTGGCTTGAAGTTACCTCCGGATTTGTTAAATTTACCCTTCGATTTGTTGTTTTTATCCTGACCATGACCTTCTTTGTTACCATACCCAGAAGTCTCGACCAAGTTTGTTTTCGAAGAATAATGAGGTAGAGATTCAGACTTATCTTTGAGACGATTAGCTTCTTCGGTTCTCATGTGGCTGATTAATTCTTGGATCGTCATATCTTTTTCCTTATGTTTTAGGTGGTTGCGATAGTCACTCCAAGATGGTGGGAATTTCTCAAGTAACACATTAGCTTGTAAGATCTCACACATTTTCATTCCCTTGGATACAATTTTGGCACAAAGGTTTTCGTAAATGTGAACTTGTTCCATGATTGGTTTTTGGTCAGTGATTGTGAATTTAAGCCAGTTTCCGACCACATATTTTTTCTTACCAAAGTCGTCACCTCCGTATTTAGTGTGTAAACGGTCCCGAATGGTTTTTGAAGATTTTTCGTTTACAAATAAATCAAACAAGGGGTTCGACATATGGTTTAAAAGATGACCCGTAGTTAGTTTATTTTCCTTATCAAATTTTAAAAATTTTGCGGATATAGTAGCATCCGTATTATCAGTTGAAACAGGAGGGTCTTCGACTAATACAAAATCGACTTCTAACTGTTCGAAGAAAATAAGTAGTTTTTGGGACCAACGTTTAAAATTAGAACCATCTAAAGGTTCGAGTTTCGAAATATCAGGTAGGGTTTTTAAAGTTGTAGTTAAATCCGAAGAAGGAGAGGCCATTAGAGATTACTTATTAAAAAAATTCGTTCTTAAATTGTTGGTAAAAATTTAAAGTGACTGTAATGGTATTTTAAAATTAAATGCGAAATTAAACTTTAACTACTAGTTGCGAAAAGTAAAGACTGAAATGTAAAGACTGAAATGTAAAAACGAAAATGAAAAACCGAAAGTAAAAGACAAACCCGATTAGTGAAGATGAAAATGGACGAAGATAAAAACCGTAGTGCCGTGGAGGAGCCACTGCCTTAAGAACGAATTCTGGGACAGCCGAGATGCTACAATGTTTTTCCGAACGTTCCCCAAGGATTAAACACTACTACCCTACTCTCGTGTGCACTCACAGTCGTAGGTTGGAATCTATATATTATTCGCTCAAGAATAGAATGGAAGAAGGAGAAGAAATATTTCGCTGCTGATATATTTTTGTAAGCTGGTGTGTGAAGTTGGTGTGTAAAATGACGAGAGGAACAGCTCTATTTATAGAAGAAAATATAGCCAGTACACTAGTCGTTAAGGCTTAGTCGTGGCTGCTCATCATGCCAAGAATTTAGGAGCTGTTACAACCAAAGAGTCGTTGTGTTGATAAAACGTGGTTAAAACTGAAGACCAAAGTGGAGGAATTAGTCAAGCGTAGACAAAGTCTTCATCAGAAAATAAAAAGTAAAGCTGGTTATAAAACTAGTTTATTTTTATTTTTAATTCCCCAAGACCCAAGACCCAAGACCCATGACCCGAGACCCAGGCTCGGGCCGGGTGGGTGGTGGTGGTGGTGTGCGCGTGTGGGCTTCGCCATTGTCTCTTCATGTGCATGGGTGTTAGTTCTTTGGTAGCTAATGGTACCACATAACTAATAAACACCAAATGCTTTTAGTAACCCACCGATGTGGGAAACATAATAAGTTTTGTGACTTTCTGCCTTCACAAAAGTGCTCCACCCACATGGAAACTTACACGTCATTCAATGTTCCAACAATACAACGTGGTGGTTTCTTCCTCGCAGGACTAAAATAATGGCGATGAGCAATTAAAACTAATACTAAGAAGCGAAAAGAAAAATGAAAAACTAATGATCTAAACGATTCTTGCTATCTCAAAAGAATGCCTTCTTACGCTTCATCCGCATGTTTGGGTAATCGTGTGGCTACAAATGCGAGACCTGCGTTTATATATTTTAACCATTAATCGAAATACTACTTCCATTCCATTATAATTTACTTTCTTTAGAGTTTTGCACACATATTAAGGAATCTAAAATGTATGTAAAATTTAATTTAAAATTACCAACATATTCCTAATTATAAGAGAGAGAAAATTAATATTTAGTTGGTAAGAGAATTTAAAAAAAGTAGAATAGAAAAGACATCATTTATTTTGCTTTGGAACTTTAAAAGTAACCTATATTATAGAATATGTTTTTTTAACTAAAGAGACTATTATTATGGAATGGAGGTAGTATTAAAGTAACTAATAAAGTTGCTATATATATATACACTAGACCAAAAAAAAGAAAGTGTACCTTGAACATTATAACACTCGCCAAAATAGTTAACGATGTAAACATAACATAGTAAATGAGTGTAACAAACAGTTGCCTTAAAGGTATTAATTAACAATTCAGATTGTATAGATGTTTTATAACCGTGCAAATAAAAGAGTAAAAATACCTTATTTAAGTAATTCATCTGGGTAAGCTTATGCATGTGATAATAACTAAAGTAAATACCCATGTTTATGCCTCAGGATACATCATCTGGTATTGTTTCGGATAATGTCAATTTCAAAGTAATTTCAAGTACTTTCACACTCATTACCTATTAAAAACATACCAATTACCTATAGTGAATAATACGAGCTAAAAATTAAAGAGAAGATTCCGTTGTGGATACCATTGTTTAAAATTTTGACAAATAGTTATCCGAGTTTACAAAAATGATAAATAAATATCCAATACTCTATTTCATGTCTTCCGTTACGTCTTATAGTGAAATTTGCCGTTAAATTCCACGTGTTACTGGCGTGACTACCTTTTCCTTCCAAAATCAAGTATTCAAGTTTATAAAAGTTGACAAACAATTACCAAACGTTCTTTATATGCAAATAAGACTCTTGTACTACAAAAAAAAGGTTTCTTATGGCGGTTATTTTGGCACTTAGTGGCGTTTTTAACCTCCACAAAAAAATTTGTGGCACTTGGTCAAGGGTTTACGTGATCAAGGGATACATTGGGAGGGTAGATGTTGCACGTTTATTCATCGTACGCTTATTTGTAATCCATGCCGAATTTGAGAAAAAAATTGAGAAAAAGAAAGAGTAAGTAACACGAGAACTCACATCAAAAAGGGTCTCGTGTTTGACTTACTAATAAATGATGAGAAAAAAATGAAAGAGAAAAGAAAAATATATGGAAATCCGGCAGAGGACACCTTCCGATATTGGTTAGGACTTAAGGATGTAATGTTATAGCATCAAACAGGCTGAGTGAGCACGATTATGAGTGGAGACTCAAGTTCCAGGGCGATTAATTGATGGATAGTGAGGAGACGGCCATAATCTTACTCTAAATTATCATAAATGTTTATCACAACCTACCTTGAGCCTACGCTACACCCTAAGATCTTAGGATTCCTATCTATTTGGGTGAGTAATGACTGAACAATTAGGGAATGACTAAGTGGAACATTAGACATAAGGAAGACCTATGAGCACCCTATAGCTGCCACATCAACCTAAGTGAGAACCGCTCCTTCTTGCATTGCGAAGTTAATCCAATTTTGATTTTTTTATATGTTGATTGTCTGTATATTATGCGCATTTGTATATTATTTCTTGAACACCACTATATAAGACTTGTTAGGATAGTTGTTTTAGGTTTATTCATTATCTTTCTATTTTCCTTTTTTTTTCTTTGGTTATCTGGACATAGGCCACTTTGAATTTTATTTTCTTTTATTTTGTCGGGACATCAAAACTTTGAGTTAGAGGTCTTGATGTCTCCTCTTTTGTTATATATATTAATCTACTCACCAGACATATTTTTGAGGGTTTATGGGACCTAAGTGGGAAAATTCTCCCTAATATTTGTCATATCTTACCTTTCTACATTCTTTTGGACATTATTCTAATTATTGATTCTTTGTGCTCTAATTGTGTGTTAAGTATGTATCTTTTAGGTACATGGTTGACGCTAGAGTCCAAGGATATGAGGAGAAGTCAAAAGGTGAAGTCCGAATCCAAGCCAAGGCGTAAAAAGAGTTTTTAGTCACTTTGGAAGAACTAGAGCATTTACCTAAAAAGTCTTAACGTCATATTGTTTCAGTCACCAAGAAAAATTGATCAGAGATTTTGAAGAAATTTATTTTGATAAAGATGAAGCTTGAAGCCAGTGTCACTTGACAGATGACGGAAGTCAATTCGGAGCTGAGATGAGAAAGTTATATTAGTTTTGCCACCGTGACTAGAACCTGGACATCATTGGACAAAAATGAATTGGGCTATTTTTAACCCACCTAAGTGTGTCCATAAGGCCCCAAACGAATTTTGGCCAAGTATATAAGCATATTAGAGCTCCTATATTAGCACACTTCATCTTTTTATCAAATTTTCCCAACAAAGAGGAGCAAAACGCCTAACAAAGAAGAGAAGGAGAGTTTTCACACAAGTTCATCATTCTCCACCATTCCACACCCTAATCATTCTGTATTTTAGGTTAATTTCATCTGTTTTATCTTTTGAATATGATTTTTGTATTAGTTTTAATTTAATTTCATTCATTTAGTATGAACTAAACATCTTTGCTTGAGATTTGCAATGTGTATGAACCCTAATTAATTATTACACATATTTTGAATATTTGGTATATTATATTATTAAATTGAATTGAGGTTTTGTTTATTCCTTTGATTTATATATTTATGTTTGTTACCATCTATACATTGATGTATTGGGTAGTTTGAGACTTTCAGCATCACCTGGGAGGAGGTCGGGTTTCGGACATAGTATATAAACGCATAGTGCAAGGTATTGAATCGGGAGGTCTTGCCCATTAGGTAGTCAATAAGGTAGCAACTTAATTCATCGGAAACCATTTCTAGGGTCACCTAAGAGGGGTCTCTAATGGTGAAAGATTGTCTTCTAAGCTACCGACAGAAGTTAGAAGGATAGTTGAATCCCAACTATTGTGAATCACCCAATTCGCCCTTATATCAATTAACAAGTTAATAGTCGATTAGGAAGATTACTCGCAAGATTCAAGCAATACTATCTTCTCATCTTTAGCATTTTAGATTATTTGTCTTTTTAGTTACTTATTTATTTTATTGCAAATTAATCCTTTAATTGAAAAATCAATATTTATCATTTATATTATTATTATGTATATCGTAACTTTATATCTCATTACATTACATTTGAAACACAATTATATCAACATTGGTAGTCCATGTGGAGACGATAACATTTAAAGTTAATCAATTTGTTACTTGTCAATGACCCGTGCACTTGCAGAATATACCATTCTTTTGGTGTCGATTTATTATCATACCTAGGTATCCAACAGTAGGCAAAAAACTATAATAAGAATCAATACATCTCTCGGGAAGTGGGAAATAATCGTAGCTACACAAATGTAGTTATACGAAAGATTTAAGAATTTTTTCAAGAATCTGCGAATAAGATTGTATGTTGAAAATTTTAAATTAATAATTATAGTAAAAAGTAAATCGTATATATGAATAATTATTTGAGTCAATTAAAGATTGATGCCTATTAAAAAACTTATTTAAAAAAAGGTGCCTATAATAAGATTTTTTTTTTATAGAAAACAGCCACATCCCAAACTACCCTTATAATTAACAATTAAAAAAAAGAAATTAGAAAAAAACATAAAAAACTAATAAACACTCGCGCGCGTCCGTGATTTTTTTTTAAAATCGTCATAACTAATTCTAAAAAAATCAAAAAAATAAAAAAATTATATATTTGAATAAAGCAAATTAATATTTATGTTTATGATTTTTTTCTGATTTTTTTGAATTTTTTTGAATATTTTAATTCGCAGAACATGGACTTCCATGTTTTAAACATGGAATTCCATGTTTTGATATAAGGAATTTGTTTTCCGCAGACACGAAATTCACTGTTTAAAACATGGAATTCCATGTTCTGCGAATTAAAAAATTAAAAAAAATTAAAAAAAACCAAAAAAATTCAGAAAATTCCGAAAAAAATCATAGACGTAAATATTAATTTGATTTATCCAAATATGATTTTTTTTCGTTTTTTCTGATTTTTTTTTTGAATTAGTTATGGCGATTTAAAAAAAAAATCACGGACGCACGCGTGTGATGAAATTAGTAGTAGGTGGTGGTTGTGGTGATGGAGGTGGTGATGGTTGTGGTGGCTGTAGTGGTGGTGGTGGTGGTTGTGATGGTGGAGGTGGTGATGGTTGTGGTGGTGGTGGTGGTGGTGGTGGTGGAAATACCTTGTTATTTGTTTAAGATTTAAAAATAAATATTGTATTAAAAATAAAATAATATATTTAATAATAAGGATAATATAGATATAAAAAATATAAATGGGATGTTTTTCTAATAAATAATTGTTCTATTAGGCATTTATCTCTAAATAAAAAAATTAGAGGCTTAAAAAAATTAAAAACATCATTAAGGAGGCATTTATCTCTAGTTACCTTTAACAAGGAGGTTATTATTGATAACACATCCTCATTAAACTCTCTAATTGTTTTTTAATCTTCTTATGAAAGATTAAGTATTTTGTTCAAACAATTAGACAATTTTTTATTAAAAAATCCAGTATTCGAACTCTATCGACCTTTGGGGGAAAAAAAGAAACTCTGCCAACATTCAACTAGATGCGCAGGGTTACCATACCAAACGAGTAATAATCCAAAAAGAAGGTTAAAGTAAACAAGTTCCTAAACTAATTAGGACTCTTCAAGTCAAACCGCCAAGAAATAGTATAAATTCTCTTCCAGCTTCTCTTTTTTATTCACACAATTAATTACTAACGGATTAGTGCAATCAATTAAGATGGAAAACACATTATCATCAAGGAGTGCCGATATGTTTTCTCCAATTGGGAATGGAATAGCTGACCTTCTAGCCGAGGTTTCGAGACGAAACATCCTTCCTGAAAACTGGTCAATTGTCTTTCTCTCAAATCTCATCAAGTTTTGTAGAGGGCAAAAGGATGAGTAATGAATAACCTTTGGTGTAACACTTTTGCTATTAATATATCTTTTTAATTTGTTTTTGTTGACAAATAATAGTTATTTCCTTTAATGTATTTCTTAGGGGCATTGCTAGAATCTTTTGCTTAATTTACTAATATTCGTATAATAATATTTATGAATTATAAACAGAGAACTCTATATACAAATTGGGCTGGTTTTAAAAGGTATAATAATATTACTCCCATAAATTCGCAAGTAGCTTCTAAAAATTTCTAAGTCCCCTAAATTGCAAGAGATCATACGAATCAAATTGATGTTTGAATCTTCATATTCTATTTGAATGAACTGGTGTTTAATTGATAAAATCTTGTGCAATCAATTAACATACTACTCTTATAGCAAAAAGATGCAACTCTCTCAATCTCTCATATCCCTATGAATGATAAATTGGGAGGTTCTTTCTACGTTCCATATATATCTATATACATAGATAGAGCATGATCTAGTCTTTGATAAGATCCAACGTGGTGGTCTCCTCCTCGCAGGGCCATGAGTAACTGAAAAATAATAAGAAAATAAAAATATAAAATAAAAGATGAATACACTATAATCTTTGATCTAAACGATTCTTGTCGGTCTCAAAGGAACGCCTTCTTGGCCTTCATCTGCATGCTTGGGTAATCGTGTGGGCAAAGATGAAGGACCTGCGTTTATCTACTCAAGTAAAGTTATATTCTATCCATTTTATCAGAACTTTAAAGTAATTAAATAAAGTTGGCTAAATATAACAACATACATTTAACCATATCCTTTGTTTTGCGTAGAAGAAACGGTCCGAAATAATCATCACGAACCCACACATTTCAGTAACAATCTCGGTTAAATTTAGTCTATCCAGTCTTGTACACAAATTGTTGATATTTAAATATAGCACACGAAAACTTGAGTATATGAATAAACTTGGCAATAGAAAAACGTGAATGAACATATACCTTGAACATTATAACACTTGCCAAAATAGTTAACAATATAAACATAACATAGTAGATGGGTGAAACAAGAAGGGTATTAAGGGCCTGCATTATAAATTCAGATTATATAGATGTTTTTAACAATATAAAAGAAGAGCAAAAACATTACCTTATTCAAATAAGCAAGTAATAACAACAACCAAAGTAACTACCCATGTCTGAGGATATATCAACTGGTTTGTTCCGGAAAGTGTCAATTTCAAAACAATGCCAAGTGCTTTCACACTCATCAGCTGTTAAAAACATACCCATTAGCTATGGTGAAATATACGAGCACGAGAAACATTCTAACAAACGGATAAAGAACCCATTAGCGAACATAATTAGTGTCTGACCATATTGTGGTATATAAGTATCAGTACCCTGTAATCACAAAAATCGCATAGAATAGAAACGCTGCAGAATTTCGTTACCCAACAAATAAAAGTTAAAAAAAGAATGTAGTGGAATAAGAAGATTTCTGGTTCGGTTGTAGGTCCAACACTTAAGTGACGGAATCTGTTTCATGTTATTCTTGGGGAGATACCCTGAATTTAAATAAATATTTGAGCGGCGACAGTTTTCCTTCACTGATATCTCACCTGAGTCTAACTCTAGCTACTCGAGATTCTCGGCTTCTTCATCCTCGATTGGTCATCTACTTTTTTAAATTTGGGATCCGTATCTTAATGAATGTAATAGATCATTCTTCAATTATGTTATTATCAAATCAAGTCCTGCTCATTTTTATTTTTTTATTTTTATCGAGAGTTAACACCGTAGTGTTATGTTTTTACCTCTTGTATGATTATATAATCACGTAACTTCGGTTTGACTTTTGTAATTTTGCCGGATTTTGTATTTCTTTTAAATAATAATAATTATAATATAAATAATACAAGAATGATTATCCAAAAAAACTAAAGATTAAACTTAACAGAATCCTAATCAAAGAAGGATTTAAACAGCCAACAAAACTTATAAATACTACCTTATAGTCAGAGACCAAAGCATCTTTTTATTAATTCACATATAATTCTCTCCTTTCTCTTTGTTATCAACATGGAAAACTCATCATCATCAATTAAGAATGGAATAGCGGACCTTCTAGCTGAAATTTACAGACGAAATATCCTTCCAGAGAACTGGTCAATTGTCCTTCTCTCTAATCTCATCAAATTTCTTAGAGGACAAGAGGATGAGTACTGAATAATCGTTTTGATTTGATGTAACACTTTTGCTATTAATATATAATATCTTTTTAAATTTTGTTTCTTGTTGACAAAGAAAAGGTTATTTCCTTCACTGCTATGATCTTTTGCTTAATTTTCTAATCTTCGTATAATTAATATTTATAATATCAACCGGAAAACTCTATATATGTATTGGTCTGGTTTTAAAAGTTGAGAACTTGAGCAAACCAAAATATAATACTCCAATAAAATCGCACTACCTTCCTGAATTTTTTAATCCCCTGAATTGCAAGACATCATACGAATTAAATTGATATTTAGATGTTCATATTCTATTTGAATAAAAGTGGTGCTTAATTAATCAAATCTTGTGCAATCAATCAACTCTTATAAGGAAAAAGATATTAAAATCTCGCATGTCTCTATAAATGAAAAAGGGGAACTTCTTTCTACCTTTGTTTCCACCGTATGTATATCTATATATATAAAAATAGAACATGTAAGGCCCAACCATTTTTTTTTTTTTTGTGGACATGCCCAACATTCTATTTAATATTTATTACTGTGAATACCTTAAAGTTAACAAACAACTCAAGAAATATGACTAATAAATAACAAATTCTCATCCAACCTTACAAGTAAAATGATCAAACTTCATCAACATTCATACAGTCATACATAGCAAAAGCAAGGAATGTAAAATCAACATTGACCAAAGTCAACCCAAGTAAGATTGATAATAATAGCACATAAGTTTTACACAATAGCAACTAAAAGATCACAACAGATTTCACTCCTCTCCTCGTGCATGATGTTTCCTACTCTTCTTTTCACTACGTTTTCTTCCCCTTCCAATTCTTTCATCATCTGAATCATCATCATCACTCCCTCTCCTCCTACTCCTCCTACTTCCCCTACTCCTTCTCTTATGCTTTCTATCAGAATCTTCAGAAGATTCTTCTGACCTACGATGACTTCTCCTCCTACTCTTCTCCTTCCTACTCTTCCTCTTTCCCTTCCTATCTTCATCTTCCGATGACTCATCTCTTCTTCTCTTCCTCCTTTTCCCTTCATCTTCCGAATCACTCCTCACTTTCTTCACACTCCTCTTTTTCGATCTCCCTCTCTTCTTCTCATCATCCGAATCATCATCGTTTCTTCGTTTCTTCAACTTCCCACTAACACTAACCTTCTTCCCATTCTTTCTCGCAATAACTCTCTCAATCTCCGAATCATAATCAGAATCAGAACTCTCGCTTTCACTCTCCTCTTCACTACTACTATCCTCACCATCAACATTCATCTTCTTAACTTTCTCACCTTTCAACTTCTCCAAATTAAAAACCGCAGCTTGAATAGCTTCAGGATCTTTCCCTTTAATATCTTCCTTAACACTCAAAAAATTCCTACACTGGAATGTCAAGTGTCCGACCCGCCCACATTTCTGACACGACCCACGAGCTTCATCTGCGTTAGAACCGGTTAATCGTGCTAGCGCGATTAAACCTTGAAAGCTTTCGTATGCGTTTCCAGGGTCGGGTTCTGAAGATTGTTGAGAAGATGTGACCTTTTTTTCGTCCTTTGAAGGTGCGTAAGGATCATAACCTATAGCACTTTGCCATATACCGTGGGTTTGTAGGGCTGCACTACTGTGTACCCTGTTGTTTGCGGGCATGCGGACCCTACCTGCTGTGGCTGGCATTTTTAAACTTCTTTGCTAAAATCTAACCTGCAAATTATAAATTGATTACCTAATTTAATTTTGACGTACACATTACATAACTATAATAATTCGAAACCTAAGTAAAATAAAAAGCAAGATGAAACCTATCAATATCAATTGAACTGGAAAAAGGAATATGATTAAAATCAAGTTACCAAGTTACAAGTGAAATTGAAAAGGTACATGTACGGTTTTGCCAAAAAGAATACTTCAAATCAAGATTAAACACCAGCGATTGAAACCCTAATTGACGATAAATCAAAAGAAAATACCCAAATCGAAAAGGTTGAATTTTTCAAGTATTCCTAAGAATAGATTGTAACCCTAAGTAAATTCGATTATAAACTTAGCAAGTAGGTGAAAAACTGAGGCCGGAAAAAGAAGATTTCAAACGAAATTTGGGGAACAATAAAACGAGGGTTTCAATTTATTAATGAAAAAATGCAAATAATAAAAGACGATTTCACAGGTGAAACAAATAAATAAATCAAATAATTATCGAATCCGAATCATAAAGTTTTAAGGAAGATAAAAAAGACGATCTAACAAGATAAAATTCACAATATCGGAGGAAAATTACATAAGATATATGTTAACCTGCTTAGAAGCTTGAAGAGTTTGAAAAATTACCTTTTATATGTTTTGTAGTTGGGATTTGCACAGGCGAGAACGAGCAGGACCACCGGAGAGAGAACGGGATTTTATTTTCTTGGGTGAACAAAGAAAAGGATGATAAGAGGGCTAGATCGTAAGAATTCGAAAGTCTTATGTTTTTTTAGGGGGTGGGGGATGTGTGTGTGGGGGTGGGGGTTGTTTCATTTTTTAAACTTTTAAAGTAAGAGGATCTATAGCCAAAATTCACTATTGAAGCCAAAAATTTATAGAATATTTGCTATATTAAATTAAGTCTTTATAATATATTGAGAAATTTTCAAAATAAAGCCTAATTTCTAACTTTCTTAGGTTATAAAGTCTAAGTTAGGAATTGTTCTTTTTAAAGTCTAACCAAACTAAACAAGCATGTCTCTCTCTTACTTTTCCTAACATACAACTCATTTTTTTATTCTTTTGTTTTTTTCCATTACTCCGTATGCAATCCGTTCCCTTGGGTACGGACCTATTATTTTCGTGTAGCGTTTCTTTACGTTATATCCATGTTAGAGTCCATGGCTATAGGGTTGTACCTAAGCTGCGTTTTTGTCCAAGTTAAAATGTACCCAAGCTACGGGTTTGTCCAAGTCAAAATTTGTCCAAGTCTGCACCCATAAGGCTATACCCTTTTTATATTTTAGTGTAGCATTTCTCTACGTTATATACATGTTAAAGTCCATGTCTATGGGGCTGTACCAAAGTTTCGTTTTTGTCCAAGTTAAAATTTACCCAAGATACAGGTTTGTCCAAGTCAAAATTTACCCAAGTCTGCACCCATAGGGCTGTACCCAAGCCTTTTTGTCTAAAACACATGTCCAATGAAGTAAAAAATAATCTAAGACGGTACCCCTAGGGTTGTACCTAGGGCTGCACAAGACAAACCGCGGACCCGCAAAAACGGCGAAATCCGACCCAAACCAACCCGAGAAAACCGATCCGCGGGTTTGGTGGTTCGCTATGGGCCCTAACTTTTGATTTTGGTGGATATGGGTTGGTTTGCGGTTTTGGAAAAGCCCAAACCGCGGATAACCAACCCAACCCGCACTTTTGGCCCAACACTAATTTTATTTTATTTTTATAATTGACCGTATATATGGGGTGGTCAACCAAAACCCACCCCATTTCGTTCGTCCCTTATACGCTATCCTCTCTCTCTCAGTCTCTTACACGAAAAGGGGGAAAAAACCCTACCTTTTCGCCTCTCTCTTCGCTATGAATCTCAAACCCATCCCTTCTCAATCATCCATCACCACCTCTTTACATCACACCATGGCATCTTTTGTACTCCGCATTAATTATTTTGATGGATTACACCAACCTTCGAGGTCCGCATTAATTGTTCGTAGCCTCCGGTTTGTGAGTTTACCATGGTTAATCGATTAAGCCATGGTTAATACTTATTCTGCTATGGTTAATGATGTATTGAGTTCTGGGTTTTATGGAGATGTATAAAAGGCCGAGCTAGGGTTTCTGAGTTCTTCAAAACCCCTCTTTAAGGTATGGTGTTCTAAACTCGAATCTTTTGCTTAATCCTTGCTTCTCTTCCTCAAATTCTTTGTTTATGTAAATGATTTTCGAGTTTACATTTCTTTTGTTTTTCATTTTGTGATTTTTATTTTTTAAGAACTAATATGTTTGATTTCTTTTTATGTTTTTGCAGATTAATGGATATGGATGACTTTGATGATTCCATCATTGATTTTACAATACCACAACCCACTGAAGGTGTTGATCAAACACCTGTTGGTAACTCTTCTGATACTCTTAACACTCGCAGGTTTTTGTACATGAAAAATTGCAGGTTTTTGTTACAAACTCACCAAGTCCCTTGTCCCTCGGTTTATAAAAGCCTGTGATGAAATAATTAAACAATTCCGAGGCTTAAACTCTATATCTAATGAGCTACTTTTTCATTATTCTCAACACCTATAATAATATGGTGAGTAGAAGGTTAATGTGGTGTTATTGGTGTTTAGAATGGTGCAAAAGTATTACTAAGAAGATAAATGCGTGTTCCAATTGACCCAAGTCCCTTGTCCCTCGGTTTAAAGGTGCTTCTTGAGCTTCAATAGTTCATGAACTACTTTTAACACCATTCGTAACATCTATAACATTATGGTGACTAAAATGCAATGTGGTGTTAAGGATGTTTTGAATGGTGTTGAAGTAGTCCATTGGAACATATTGTGAGTTTAAAATAGTTTGTCCCTTGTCCCTAAGAGTTAACTATGAAGGGCCTATGATGATTACAAATCTGAGGCATGAAGTTCATTTGTTATTATAATACTTTGTGGAAAAAAATGAACTAAATAATTTGTCCCTTAACTCTTATGAAACAGGATGAGAGATGAATGAAAGGATTTATGTAAATTGCAGGTTTTGCGCAAATGAATGTTTGTATCTTCAAACTTGACTTTTGGAATCTTCAATCAAGTTTGGTTTTGGAAATGTTTTTGGAATTGTATACTTCAATTCATATGTAATTCAGTAAATTTATTCTTTTGGAATGTAATTTGTATTTTGTAATAGTTAATTAGCTTGAATGGTTAATGAACAACAACTAGTACAACTGTTTTCATTTCATTAGTGTATTTGACCATTTGAAGAAGTTTGGGTTTAATTTTAATTTTTTAACTTATCAGGGACTATATAATAAATAAGTGGTTTTAACCCGAAACCAAACCAAACCCGAACCAACCCGCGCAAAACCAAACCCGCGCCACTCAATAAAAAACCAAGTGGATCCAACCCGAAACCATAAAAATTTAATGGTTTGACTCTCGGTTTTGAGAAGTTCAAAACCGCAAGTGCGGGTTGGTTTGTGACTAAGGGGCAACGGGTTGGACACCCGACCCGTGTGCACCCCTAGTTGTACCCAAGCCCAATTTATCCAAATACATCCAAGACTAATAAAATGGGCTGGACCCCTTACCCCACTCACACTAAATACACCCAAGTTTTTTTTAAAAAAAAACTATAGCCCCTAATGGGCAGGACAACAAAGTTTTAAAAAAAAACCAAGCTACAACCCCTAAACCCCTAATGGGCTGGACCAACAACAAGGGAGCAGAAGGTTGGGCCTCAGACTGAAGTACAATTACATCCAAATCCAATGGGCTTGACACAAGGGGCTGGGCTATTGACAAGTTGGGCCTCAGATCTGGTCGATGGTTTACAAGGTGGGCTCTTGACGAGTTGTTGAACTCCAGGTATTGACGTGTTGGTGGACTCCGACGTCTGTACTAAGGTGATGCGGCGGCGAGACCTGGTGGAGATGAAGCGCTGCAGAGAGGTGAAGTCAGGCTGAGGTATGTTCGTGAAGTCCGGCGACGAGAGAGGTGAAGTCAGAATCGAGCAGATCTGGTGCAGATTCCTGGATCTGGTGCTGGTGGTGGTGCAGTTCAGCGCTGGTGGTGGTGCAGTTCGGCGATAGTGGGTGGCTTCGTTGATCTGTTGGTGCAGCAGTGGACAGCTTCGTCGGAGGCTTGATGGAATGCAGGTGCAGCTTGATGGAACACCGGAGGAGGGAACGGGGGTGCAGGAACGAGGGAGGAGGGAGGAGAATGGCCAACAGTGGGTAGGTAACGAAGGGAGGAGAAATGGATCGGCGTGTTTCTTGTGCGTGGAATACTGGTGGCGGTGGGTGCTCGCGGTTTGCCAGAGATGGAGGAAGGTGCTCGCGGTGTTGACGGTGGAGGAAGTCAGTAACGATGGTGGTGGTGTTGCTGTGTGTAGAAGAGTGGCAGTGGAGGTGTTTTTGCTATTCGATGGCACAGTGAACGCCAAAAGAGGGCACAGTGAGAGAGAGAAGGCAGGTTGCATCGATACCCTAATGGGGGCTTTGTTTTGATTTTTGGTTTCTATCAGTGTAGTAAGGGGTATTTGTTATTTTAGTTGGGTTTTGGGTTAGATACAACTACTAGGTAATGGAGGCTTTAGTTTATAACATTCTATGTTATGGGGCTGTATAAAATAATTCCCCCTAATATATTTTATAAAAAAATATCTAATACAATAATTATTAATAAAAAATATATTTTTATATTTTTTTATTTTTATTATCTTTATTATTAAATATTTTATTTTATTTTTAAAACAATATTTATTTTTAAATATTAAAAAAATAATATGATAGTTCTACCACCACCAAGTATTTAACCACCACTTCAGCCACCACAACCACAATTACCATCAACTACTAACTCCATCATACACGCGCGTGTCCGTGATTTTTTTTTTAAATAGTCATAACTAATTCTAAAAAAATCAGACAAAATAAAAAATTTACATTTTTGGATAAAGAAAAGTAATATTTACGTCTATGATTTTTTCGCAAAATTCACTGTTTAAAACATAAAGTTTACAGTTCGAAATAGTAAATTTTTTCGCAAACATGAAAATTCACTGTTTGAAAGATGAATTTCGTGTCTGGGAAAAAATCAAAAAATTCAAGAAAAATAATAGACGTAAATATTAGTTTACTTTATTCAAATATGTAAATTTTATATTTTTCTGATTTTTTTAGAATTCACGGACGCGCGTGTGTATGATGGAATTAGTAGTAGGTGGTGGTGGTGGTGGTTGTAGTAGTGGTATTAATCCAAAACCATTAACGGTCCATCATCAATCCCAAACCAAGAGACCACAGCCATGGGTACATTCCAAGAACCAATGGGCCATGGGTACCGATCCTGGTCCATTCTACTCACCTTCGAACCAAACCCAACCAAACCCCAAGCTGTTGCACGGATCGTGGTCTCATTCCCCATCCATCTTCAAACTGCCGAAGCATAGGACCAACCCCACTACTGAAGGCCCACCTCTCCTCCACCATGGGTGCAACTCGGAATCTAAGCAGATCCGCACCATGGGTCCAGCCCAATCACACCCGTACCATGAAGCCCATCGAATATTATTCATCTGCAATTTGTTTTTTTTTAAAAGTTGTTTTGTGTTTCAATTCAGAATGATGATTGTGTAAAGAGATGTTGTTGTTTTTTGTTCCTATATTGCGAGTGTGAATAGATTTTCATTTGTTTTTGTTCGAATTCCAATTCATTTGTTTTGTGTTATGTTTTGATGATTTGTTAACTGTTGTGCAGGAACTGGTGCATACCAATGTTTACAAAAAAATCAAGAAAATCATATAAGTTTACTATAGAGTATGAAGTATACAAATTAATCACTAAAATTAAGTATGTATTTGTACCAATGTTATTTATCAACTTATCATGTAAGTCTGTAACAAAATGTTAATCAGATGTTGGTACATACCAATGTATGTACTAATGTGCTTGATACACTATGCATATGGTTGTGTAGCAACTATTGTGAAGAAATTCATACATACCAATGTTCATAAAATAATGAAGAAAATCATAAAGGGTTGATATAGAGTATGGATATAACAATTTAATCATTGAAATTAAACATAAGTCTGTACAAATGTTCTTAATGATATAGGTCAGTACCAATGTTGTTGATCCACTTAACATATAGTTCTGTAACAAATGTTCATCATACGTTGGTACGTACCAGCTGTTCTTTGCCAAATTTAACCATTATTTTGTAAATAATTATATGTAAAAATTGTTATACACGAGTGAAGCAGTATATTTACTTAAAATTATCAAAAGAGTGAGAGTGTATGAACAATTTGTAAACATCATAGGGACATTATGTAATTTAAGGAAAATCAGAGGGACCTATATGACAAAGATTCAATGGCTAATATAGAAAAGAATATGGTAACAGATAGTTATTGATGAACATTACAGGAACATAAAAATTGTGCTAATTACCTAAGGTCTTAGCAGATCTTGGTAATAATGAAAACAAATATGATCATTACATGAAGAATAAAATTTTAAACGTACCTTATAGATGAGGATCAACGAGAGGATGATCAAAGAGAGATGATGATCAAGGAGAGATGAAATTTTCTCGAACCCATTTTGGATTTCAAATCCCAGAAGAAAGTAGAATAAGCTGGTATGTACTGACTTGGCACCTTGGTACGGACATTAATTGCAAGACAATTATTTATAAAAAATATGTATTGGATTATTTTAAGGGATTAATGTTGTAAGTAGACGGCAAAAAAGGGCATATTAGTAAGATGACGAATGAGGTTTTTTAACTATAAGACTTTATAAGTATCTTTTTCCAATTGGGATTTTGTCATTAATGTTTTAGATATTTAGCCTTTGATTAGTAATTTCCTCATTCTTAAAACAACAACTACATGCCCTATCTACACCAACTTTATATGTACAAGAGACTCCAAAATAACCCTATTTTATAAAGGGAATTAACTTTATTAGTCCCATAAATAGACCTAGGGTGTTTATATTTTAAAGTCCCAACCTAACTAACCCCTAACCGACCCAACTAGAAGAAGGTAAACTACCAAAACACCCCCTCTCCCCTTCTATTAACAGTGAAAAGCCACAAAACAAATTAGAAATCCTATTAGGGTTACGGGAAATTCTGAATGGCATCTTCACTCTACTGTCCCTCTCCCTCTTAATATATATTCTCTCTGAACAAGAAAATCGCCTACTGTCGTGGACCATTAACCATCATCATCACCACCCTCTCCCTCTCCATCTCCCCCTCACTGGCTCACCATCATCTGCATCACCATCACCACCATCTCCACCAACATCACCACCATCTTCACCAACACAACCACCATCACAATCTCACCTTCCCTTTAATGTCTCACCTTCCCGATGTGTGGATTTGCACCAAGCCTCACTCCTTCACCATTAAACATCGCACCAAATCGCTCTTCTCCAATACAAGAAAAATCGGCGTCGTTGGGTTGCATTCTCCACCGCTGAAGGCCCGATCTCAGAAGGCCAATGAAGCCCAATAACTTCTCTGCTACCGTTCGTGGCCATTCTCCGGCGTTGCCTTCATTCCCCAACTGAAACCAATGCATTACAGGGCCATTCTCCACCATTGAAGGCCTTAACTGACCTTCCATCTCAGGTTTCACCTTCTGCCGTTTGTGGCCTTCTCACCTTCTCACCTCCATCGCTTCTCTTCGCCGGTCATCTGCACAAGAAATCCGCCACCATTAACGGTCCATCATCAATCCCAAACCAAGAAATCACAGCCATGGGTACATCCCAAGAACCAATGGGCCATGGGTACCGATCCTCACCTTCGAACCAAGCCCAACGAAACCCTAAGCTGTTGTACCGATTGTGGTCCCATTCTCCATCCATCTTCAAACTATCGAAGCATAGGACCAGCCCCATTGTTGAAGGCCCACCTCTCCTCCACCATGGGTACATCTCGGAATCTAAGCAAATCTACACCATGGGTCCAGCCCAATCACACCTGCACCGTGAAGCCCACCGAATTTTATTCATCTGCAATTTGTTTTTAAAAAAAGTTGTTTTGTGTTCCAATTCAGAATGATGATCGTGTAAAGATATGTTGTTGTTTTTTGTTCCTATATTGCGAGTGTGAATAGGTTTTCATTTGTTTTTTTCGATTACAAATTCATTTGTTTTGTGTTAGTTTTGATGATTTGTTAACTGTTTTTGTTCTTGATGGGGACAACCCAAAAACATGAAAATGGGTTGTTGTTGGGCCATGGGTACATACCCATTTTGTGTAGAGTCTTGGTTTGGACCATGGGTACAACCCATTGAAAAAAAATGTTAGCTATGGTGTAATTGAGTTTGGACCCATGACGACTTAATTTACGAAAATAGGTGATATTGTTCTCGTGGGTTTGTACCCACCGACAAAAAGAAAAAGATAATTTTTAGATCAATCAAGGTAAACAAAAAAATAAAAAAACCTGAATATTAAATATAGACCTTATAAAGTAGATTTTTTTAGTTAGACCTTAAAGTATAAACTTTAAGAATGTTTTGTCTCATTTTGTATTTTCCCCCCTACAAAACAATAATCCCTTTGTTGGTAACACATCTTCGTAGATTTTTCAAACGGATATGATCTAGTTAAATGATAGGAATATTTTGGTGATAAGTTTTATGGTGATACGAGATATTACTCTCATTGGTTTTAAAATGGGTCAATTACCCATAGGGTCTTAGATATTATTGTAGTGCCACAATGGAACTAGTCAAATCCTCTCTCCTTCTTAGAGGCCAATAAGATGCTCATTGTCATTACTACTTTTTTAGTGCATATAAGACAAAAAAAAAAGATTTTTCTCTCTCCTCCATTACCATTACACTCTCTCCTCCTTTATCATTTTTTTCTCTTCTCCTTCATTAACTATCAATAATTTCTAGCCTCAACCACCGATCACCGATCACCACTGATCACCGCCGATCACCGCCAGAAAAAGTTCTGAGCCTGGAAAAAAATCTGAGCCTGGAAAAAGTTACTGAGTATGGGGTACTGAGCATGGAAAAAGTTGTTGAGTGTCGAAAAAAGTTGCTGAATATTCGATTTTTTTTGTTGAGTAGCTTTACTGAGCTTGCTCGTTTTCTCAATAACTTTACTGAGCATGCTCGTATGAGTTGTTGAGTTTTATTATTTTTTTGATTCAAATTTATTTATATGGAAAAAAACAACTCAAATTATTACAAAATTGCTATAAAAAAATAGATGTTCAAAAAGAAAAAAGGAAGAACAACTCAAGTATATTTTAAGTATTACAACTCTTTAGAATTTTAAGTATTACATATTCAATGATGAATAGTGTTTATAAAAGAATTGAGGCTAATATTTAGGGTTTGTTTGAATTGAAAGAAATGAAAAGAAAGTAAAGGAATAGAAATGATTTTTAATATTTTACGGTGTTTGTATTAGAAAATTTTATAAAAAAAAAGAAATGAAATTATTCCAAAAATCACTCATATATCCATTTTTCATAATCACTCTAAATTGGAATCAAATGGAAATAAAGGAATTTATGAATGGTTAAAAACTAAAATTAATCTTTTATATTCTTTTCTTTTGTATTTTTTTCAATCCAAACAAAAGATATCCAAAATCATTTATGAAATCTTCTGTTATAAAAAATCTAAACCAAACAATTTTTTTTTCTTTTCTTTTCTTTTAAATTTTTTCTTTTCTTTTGCTGTACTATTTTTTTCGCTCCTAAATACAAACAGACTCGTAGTGTTTCAACTAAAAAAGAAACGGAAATATAAAATTGTGTAGAAAATTTAAATACTTTTAAACTGTACAACAGTTATAAATATAAGATAAAAATAAAGATAGATGAATCATATAGCAAAGCCAGTCCTAGTCCTGCAATAATTGTACTAGATTGCCATTTAAAGATTATTGAAAGAAAGACATTTGTACTAGATTGCCATTGAAGGATAATTGAAGGAAAGACATTTTCAACAGAGACATTAGGAATAGACACCCCTCTATAAGTGTGTTTGATTCTTCCATACATTAATCTTTTTTTTATTTAATTAGTAAAACCCAAAAATACCTTTTTTACCTATCTTATCATAAAGTGAATGTTTGTTATTAGAAAATCTATATGAAATAAGAAAGTTAGCTACCTGACACCTATATAGTAGGCTTTACTTTCTCAAATCATGTCAATTAACTTTTATTTTTATTTTTTTGAACGGACGATATTTTGTATTAGGTTTTTTTTTTTTTTTTCATATATCATAATTTCTTTTTATATGAACACTTTATTTTATACTAATCTTTACTTATTATTTATAAAACAAACTCTTTACTTAATTTAATTCACACAGATAAAAATAAAAAAATTCTAGTTAAGCAAATTAAGAGTAAATAATAAAAACTTGTTAGAAAAAAATAGTAATTATAATTCCATTAAAATTTACTTTTCATATTATTAAATTTAAATATTTAATAACAAATACTTATATACATTTAAATACGCAAAATAACAAATACTTATATACTTATAAATGCACTATGCATATTTTAGTTTTTTTTTAGTTATATTCTATACATGCCTTTAAAAATAACATGTAATAATAAATCAAAATAGAGATTTGTGTATCCTAACTAGTTAGCGGTAATTGTAGACGAAGATGGCTCTGGTCGGAACTAGATAATGCCGGAGGTGGTGGTAGCAGGTGGCGGTCGCCTAATTTTAAAATAAAAAATAATATATTATCCATGATGTGTATCTTGAGTGGTTCAGTCATATTGTTTTTCTTTACTGACTTTTTTTCTCTTTCTTAGATGATTGGATTATACTAGATACAAATCATGGATGATATTTGGGCGATCACATTTTGGGTGATATCTAGATTACTTTTTTTTAATTTATATAATCAAATTCATTTTTCATTTTTTTTCTACTTAAATTTATTTATATAATCAAAGAAGATTTTTTTTTTAAAATTAGTTCTATAATTTTGTGTATCATAAGAATAAATAAATCTATTTTTGTGTATTCTAATGTTACATAAAATTAAATATAAAAAATAAAAACAAAAGAAAATCAAAAAAATCCATAGATCTAGATTTAACTTACTATATTAAATGGACAAATGTTTTTCTTAACGTGTAACTAAATATAAAGTAAAACCTCTTTTTTATTAATTAGGATTAAAATATCTGAATTTATTATTAAATTAGTATTATCCTATTTTAAAATTAATTGAATATATTTTGTTTTGTTTTATTTTGTTTTTACCATATTTTTGAATTATTTTTTATTTCAATTATAAAATTTTAAATTTAGAAAAAGTATAGTTTAAACTTGCAATATTTTATTATGCATTACCATAAAATAATTATATACAAAGTTTATATTATATATATATTTTTTTGGGCGGCATATTATATATTATTTTATAATTTTAAAATACTAAAGGGTAGTGTAGTAAATTAAGTTAGAATAATATATAAATAAAAGAAAAAGAAATTTTTTTTGCCAGACGTCTCTTTTTGATTGAATCTTTGTCAAATCAACTTTCTCATAATACACGGGAGAGACTTGGGAAATTCTTCAATGCAATAAACGGCTGCATTAATTGAAGAGAGAGAAAGAGGAGGGAAGTGATGGGGACAGCTGAACGAATGGAAACGTGCCAAATGGCGTATAAAAAAGGGAAAAGCCAATCAGAAACAAACACATGCCGTATTCTTGTATTTGCAAAATAGTCCTTTAACCGATTTTACAAAAATAACCTTTAATACCATGTTATAATAAAGTTACTTTTAGCCTATAGTATTGTGACAAATGGCTCTACTGTATTGGTCCGGATTTAATTACTTTTATTTGTATTTATTTATTTTGTATTTAATTTCTTCTTTGTATATTTTATCTATTTAATTTATATATTAATAATTAATTTAAATTTCGATTTTAAAAAATTAAGTCAAATTTTATTATTTATAAATTTACATAATTATAATATTAAAAAATTGAAATAAACAATAATTTTATTTTGGTCAATATAAACTAAATATGGATATAAATTATAAGTTAATAATATTTGGAAAATAATTTAGTAAATAAAAATAAATATAAATATTATATACGAATTTAATGCAATCAATTTTGGCATCGTAATTTTATTAAAAAGTAATAGCTATTTATTAAAAATGGTAATTAATATTTACCTACCAAAAATTAGTTTCACTCTATAAATAAACCTAACCATTTTGCAAGTAAACATCTAAAATTTGTTTGTTGATTATCTAGCCGAATCCATCGTCTTCTAAGGAGAGGTTAGTGTAATTTTTTTTTTTTTTTACATTATTTAGAAAGATATTTGTTATATATATGGTGTTAAAAATTAATTTCGGCATTATATATAGGTTATTATTTTAGTTTTGCTTGTTAAATAATTTTATTGAAGGTAACAAATGTTAGACAAGATATAGATATATTGGGAAATTAAGATATATATATATATATATATATATATATATATATATATATATATATATATATATATATATATAAAAATAATTCTTAGATTAGATTTATTTTGAATTTAAATTGATATATATAGATATTGGCTAGATATATATTAGGTAAATATTCATATTAGATATTTTACATATATTAAATTAGAGAAAAAAATCGTATATTAGAAAAAAAATCGTATATTAGATATTTTAGATTTAACATATTAGAGAAAAAAAATAGTATATTAGGTAAATATTCATATTAGATATTTTAGATATTATAAATATACTAAAGATAATTATAGGTATTAACTTAAAATGTAGAAATGCGTTCTTGATTAAAAAAAATTACATGAAAAGTAAGGTGGATATATTTATTAAAAACAGTTAGTTAAAAAAATAAAATAAATCATTTTTTTGGATTTTAGAGAAATATATAAAAATCCTTGGTGTAAAATAGTGTTTTATTGTAATTTTTTTTTAGATATTATACATTATATATTAGAAAGGAAAAAAGATATATTCGGTATTTTAAAAACAAAAGATATTAAAAAATTCTTTTTTTTTGGACTTTAGAGAAATATATAAAAAATCCTTGGTGTGAAAAACCACTAGTGGTTAGGTTACTCCGCAGAGACCAAGAGGTCCTGGGATCGAATCTCATTGGAGTCGAAATGACTCCGAGTCCAAAGTGGCTCTCTCATGTATTCAAAAAAAAAACCACTAGATTTCACCAAAGTGGACTAGAGTTGACTTTACACATAAAACCACTAGATTTCACCAATTACTAACCAAACATGAGTTCAGTAATCTTATATAGTACATTAAACATCTAGACCGGTAAAAAACCACTAGAGTTGACCAAATGGGACTAGAGTTGACTTTATGCCCAAAACCACTAGAGTTTACCAAATATTAACCAAACATGAGTTTAGTAACCATATATAGCACATTAAACATCTAGATCTGTAAAAAACCACTAGATTTGACCAACGTGGACTAGAGTTAATTTTACGCATAAAACCACTAGATTTTACCAATTACTAACCAAACATGAGTTTAGTAACCTTATATAGTACATTAAACATCTAGATCTGTAATAAACCACTAGATTTGACCAAAGTGGACTAGAGTTGACTTTACACATAAAACCACTAGATTTCACCAATTACTAACCAAACATGAGTTTAGTAACCTTATATAGTACATTAAACATCTAGATCTGTAATAAACCACTAGATTTGACCAAAGTGGACTAGAGTTGACTTTACACATAAAACCACTAGATTTCACCAATTACTAACCAAACATGAGTTTAGTAACCTTATATAGTACATTAAACATCTAGATCTGTAATAAACCACTAGATTTGACCAAAGTGGACTAGCGTTGACTTTACACATAAAACCACTAGATTTCACCAATTACTAACCAAACATGAGTTTAGTAATCTTATATAGTACATTAAACATCTAGATCTGTAATAAACCACTAGATTTGACCAAAGTGGACTAGCGTTGACTTTACACATAAAACCACTAGATTTCACCAATTACTAACCAAACATGAGTTTAGTAACCTTATATAGTACATTAAACATCTAGATCTGTAATAAACCACTAGATTTGACCAAAGTGGACTAGCGTTGACTTTACACATAAAACCACTAGATTTCACCAATTACTAACCAAACATGAGTTTAGTAACCTTATATAGTACATTAAACATCTAGATCTGTAATAAACCACTAGATTTGACCAAAATGGACTAGAGTTGACTTTACACATAAAACCACTAGATTTCACCAATTACTAACCAAACATGAGTTTAGTAACCTTATATAGTACATTAAACATCTAGATCTGTAATAAACCACTAGATTTGACCAAAGTGGACTAGCGTTGACTTTACACATAAAACCACTAGATTTCACCAATTACTAACCAAACATGAGTATAGTAACCTTATATAGTACATTAAACATCTAGATCTGTAATAAACCACTAGATTTGACCAAAGTGGACTAGAGTTGACTTTACACATAAAACCACTAGATTTCACCAATTACTAACCAAACATGAGTTTAGTAACCTTATATAGTACATTAAACATCTAGATCTGTAAAAAACCACTAGATTTGACCAAAATGGACTAGAGTTGACTTTACACATAAAACCACTAGATTTCACCAATTACTAACCAAACATGAGTTTAGTAACCTTATATAGCACATTAAACATCTAGATCTGTAAAAAACCACTAGATTTGACTAAAGTGGACTAGAGTTGACTTTACACACAAAACCGCTAGAGTTCACCATTTACCAACCAAGCATGAGTTTATTAACATTATATAGCACATTAAACATCTAGATTTGTAAAAAAACCACTAGATTTGACTAAATTGGACTAGAGTTGACTTTATACCTAAACCACTAGAGTTGAATATATACCTAAATAACTAGAGTTGAATATACACTAACCAACTAGAGTTGAATATACACTAACCAACTAGAGTTAACCATATACCTTAACCATTAGAGTTAACCATATACCTAAACCACTACAGTTGACCATATACCTTAACCACTAGAGTTGACTATATATCTTAACTACTAGAGTTGACTTTACACACAAATCCAATAGAGTTCACCATTTACTAACCAAACATGAGTTTAGTAACCTACTAGTCTTCACTAAACAACCAGATCTGTAAAAACAACTAGGGTTGACCAAAACCAATTAGAGTTGACTTTATACACAAAACCAGTAGAGTTCACCATTTACTAACCAAACATGAGTTTAGTAACCTACTAGTCTTCACTAAACAACCAGATCTGTAAAAACAACTAGGGTTGACCAAAACCAATTAGAGTTGACTTTATACATAAAACCACTAGAGTTCACCATTTATTAACCAAACATGAGTTTAGTAACCTACTAGTCTTCACTAAACAACCATATCTGTAAAAACAACTAGGGTTGACTAAAACCAATTAGAGTTGACTTTATACACAAAACCACTAGAGTTCACCATTTACTAACCAAACATGTGTTTAGTAACCTACTAGTCTTCACTAAACAACCAGATCTGTAAAAACAACTAGGGTTGACCAAAACCAATTAGAGTTGACTTTATACACAAAACCAGTAGAGTTCACCATTTACTAACCAAACATGAGTTTAGTAACCTACTAGTCTTCACTAAACAACCAGATCTGTAAAAACAACTAGGGTTGACCAAAACCAATTAGAGTTGACTTTATACACAAAACCACTAGAGTTCACCATTTACTAACCAACTAGAGTTGACTATATACACTAAACCAACTAGAGTTGATTATATACTTAAACTACTACAGTTGAATATATACCTAAACCAATGAAGTTGACGATATACCTAAACTACTAGAGTTGACTATATACCTAAACTACTACAATTTACTATATACCTAAACCACTAGAGTTGACTATATACCTAAACCACCAGAGTTGACTATATACCTTAACCACTAGAGTTGACCATATACCTAAACCACTAGAGTTGACCGTATACCTAAACCACAAGAGTTGACCGTATACCTAAACCACAAGAGTTGACCATATACCTAAACCACTACAGTTGACCATATACCCTAACCTTTAACCATATACCCTAACCCTTAGCCTTAACCATATACCATTACCCTTAACCATGTTTCTTAACCCATAACCATATACCTGACCCTTGATTTTAACCATATACCCTAACCCTTAACCTTAACCACATACCATACCCCTTAACGATATACCTAACCCTTAACCATATACCTTAACCCTTAACCTTAAAGCGAAACTTAAAACCTTAAGCCTAACACAATCTTAACTCTAAACCGTGAAATATAAACTTTTAGATTATTTAATATATTTTCCTAATAATTTAAATCATTTTTAAAAATAATATACACATTAACTAAGTGATTTTTTGTTATTAATCATATATTTATTTTATATAAGTATCATTAAATTAATAATATATATGTTGATAATTTAAATCATTTTTACAATTAATATACACATTAATTAGTGATTTTTCGTCATTTATCATATATTTATCATTTTATAAGCATTATTAAATTAATAATATATATAGTGGTAATTTAAATTATTTTAAAAAATAATATACACATTAATTAAGTGATTTTTCGTTATTTATCATATATTTATTTTTTATAATTATAATTAAATTAATAATATATATGCTAGTACATAGCATTATAAAATAAAAATAAAAGACAAGTCAAAACTATAAATTAAATAAATACGGGGTCTAATTTGTAATATACGAAAATACCTACTTTTGAATAAAAAATTTAAATTTTATTAAAATAGGCATAGTGGAAAGGACAAGTCACTGTCACTTTATAGTAACATGATATCAACTTTATCATATCATACATTTTTTTGCAAACATGGTATCTACTTTATCATTTTATGTGTTTAAAATTGCAGTTTAGTCCTTTAAAAGGATAATTTCGTAATTTAATAAAGAATTAAAAAAAATGATTATTGCATTGAAGTCTCTCACACCTCTTTACCGTATGGAAGAATTTTCCATAATTATTGTCAAATCCTTAACTATTAAATCTCCACCAGATTAGAGTTTATTTAATGATATTTTATGTCTAGCGACAAATAGGAGCATACATTTTGTTTATATCCTAAAACCGTTCTACTGACGGGATAGTCAAATAACATTTGTGTAACATTTTGTGTAACATTTTGTTTTGTAATTGCGTCCATATTTAGAGGAAAAAAAAAAAAAAAAAAAAATTGCGTCCATATCATCCTTATCGCATATCGAACAATTTATCTTACCGTTTTATTTGAATATAATCACGCACTTGACTAAAAAAATATAAATTTTATTCCTTCAACCCACGCAATTTTTTGTTGAGATAATTACCCCTAGGGTCTTGAAGACACCCCCCTCTTCGAGTTAGCACCCTTACCTAGAGCCTCTTCTTACTAAAGACCTCTGGAACTTTTTAACACATGAACCCCAAATCCCGATTTACTAGACTACCCTTCTTTTGTTTTTTCTATACCTATATATACTAATTGCTATTTTTTAATTTCATTATTCACGTTATAATTTCCCTCACCTCACAGCTTCTCTTTCCTCTCTCCTCTCTCCTCTTAACCACCACCGACACCACCTTAATAGCCACCACCACCGCCGATCTGCACCACCATCTCCCTCCTCCCTCACCACCTCCCTCCTCCCGCTTCCTTCGCAACCATCACCAATCGAAGATTCTCTTCTCCAGCCTTCTTCGTTCCAGCACAGTCGGGTTCCCATCGAAACCCTAACCTCGCCGGAGATCTTAACCATGGCTGCGCTATGGAATCAGACGAAGACAGATGAAGATCCGTTTTGCTGGTTCGCTGATGAAGACCGTTGAAGAGCCTCGCCGGAGCTCTGCTTCCATTTCGTGATGCAGAAATCGATGTGGTGCTGTTCGGGGTGCTCGCCGCAGTTACAGGTCGGAGTTCCAGGGTCGTGGTTGCTGTGTAGTTGCAGTGGTGCTGCTTTGCTCGTCTTCATCGTTTTGTTGCAGGTCGGAGTTCCATGACACGGTGGTGGTGGCGCGAGGTTAGGGTTTCCGTGACATGGTGGTGGTGGCGCGAGCAGGTATGGCGAGCTCCGGTGGTGTTGGCGCGAGCTCCGGTGGTGTTTGCTGTGTAGTTGCAGCAATTTCTGTTCACGCGTGAAGAGACGAGTCCCTTTTTTTTTCTTTTTTTTTTTTTGATTGACATGGTTGACCAGATCTAGATCTGGTCAAACCAAATAGATAATTTTTTTTTTTTCTGATTGTGTAATAATCTATTTATTTGAATAGTTGAATAATACTCACACTTTTTATTATTTACTCATTGTTTTCTTAAATTACTCTTTAATTGCTAAAAATACTCACCATTTTTTTCAGAATACTCCGACTTTTGTATAGAGTACTCCGACTATTTCATAGAGTACTCCGACTTTTTATAGAGTATTCATTTAATTCGTTAGAGTACTCGTTTAATTCCTTTGATTCTCGGAATACTCTATGTTTTTCTCAGAGTACTCTATGTTTTTCTCAGAGTACTCTATGTTTTTCTCAGAGTACTCTATGTTTTTTCCGGTGACCGGTGACTGGTGGCCGGAGGTCCATGGTCGGAGATCGGTGGTCGGTGGTGGTGGTGGTGGTCGGTGGTCGGTGGCAGGAGGTCGGAGATGGGTGGTAGGTGGGTAGGTGGTAGGTGGGTAGTGATAGAGGAGAGAGAAACAGTGACATCATACTATTTTGTCTTTTAGTGTTAGTAAGGGTAGGAAAGACTATTGTCAAAAATGAGGTCCCTAAGAATAACAACTTTCAAGACACTACTCTATAGAGAAAAAATAGTTCTCCTAAGACCCTATAGATAATTCACCCTTTTTTGTTTAAATAAAATTATTTTCATAAGTTTACAAACAAACACCTGAATCTTGAATCATAAATTAGGCCACAATTCACAAGGAAATCTAGCCGTTAGAAGGAACATGACACGCTTTATTGGATTCCACGAGAGAAGAAAAATAAATTAATAGTAGTAAGTACTAATAACACATTTCAGCCGACATGTACATTAACCAAAGTCACGTGCAGCACCCAACAGTCAGTTATAATCGACATCGGTCTAAAGGCTTCTCGCACTTCTCCCTTAAGCCTGATATGTACATGTTTTGTAACCTGCGTATAATGGAGTAGTTTATTAAATATCATCATTAATTAATTAATTATTTTACCATACGAACAAAATATTCGTTCAACGTACTGTAAAAGGGAAAAGTGAAAGTCTTTTAATAGAACAAAATAAAATACTTGTAAGAAAAAGAAACTTACTAGGATCACTGTTTACTACAACACCGGAGTTGGCGAAGTAACAACTAGAATCACTCCGACCATGAGATTGATAGTACAAATTCATGACGTAAGCCGCATGTGATTTAACAGTATTGGGCTCAAAACATGGCCCACCATTTTGAATGGGCTTACAATCGACTCCTGTTGAGCAAACATAATCTATATTCCCTTGTAGTGTTGCATCTGCAGCACCTTGTTTTGGCACACACCATTTTTTATCACCCTTCGTTGGTGCAGGCGTAACTGGCGTGGGTCCCACATTCTACACCACATTTTGAAAGTAAAATCAATTAATATTACCATTAGGTGGACCCATGTTTCCATTTTAAAGAATAATCTAGAAAAAAGCACTACCAAAAGACAAGTATAACCTTCAAACATTTGACCACTTTAACACGTTATGCTTTTTAAAGTATATTGAATTTTAAGTAAAACAATGTTCCAGCTAGTAAAAAGTTGGAACTGTACAGACGAAAAAGATGACTCATAATTAATTAAAGTATTTTTGGTAATCACGATATCCTTCATTAATAACTACAGTTAATTGATATTCATCATTCATACCTGGCCTCCTTTGAGAATTCCGACGTCATAAACAGGTGAGAAATCGGGTCGGAACAACCCGAAATTACGCTCCGAGGTAGATCGCTTAAGATTTTCATTAAACAAACCGAAAATATATGTCTCAAAGGTTCTATTAGGCATCAATGGCGTACCAACACCGGAACTAATATGCTTGATAAGGTTCCCATTGTAAGTAACGGCATTATCATAGCCGGCTCCGAACTCATTCGGGTCACCCGCTGAAGGCCAACCCGTTTCCGCTACCACGATCTCCACGTCACCATACCCAAGCTTCTTCATCGCTGAATAAACTGCATCCATCTCCGCATCAAACGTGTTTGTGTAATGTTTCTTCGTGTATGGATCGTAAACTCCAGCGTTTGGTTTGAACAGCGCGTAGTCTAAATTGTTAGGTGATAAAGCAAAAAATGGATACGGGCATATCATAAAGGGAGATTTAGTTTGGCGATGAAATTCAAGCATGGGTTTGAATATCACACGATCGTAACCTTTTCTGAACGCCGCCGTGCTTGGAGCTGGTGTGCCGCGGACGATGGTCATTGCGTGTGGAGTGCTTACTTGTATGTTAGTGATTCCGGCTAGTTTTAAGGCGGCGTAGATGGATTTCATGGCGGGGACGAGGTTGGCTATTTGGAATTTATCGCCCCAGAAGTAGACTTCATTCCCTACACATATACGGTTAATTTTAGTTTGTTTATAAAATGGTAACACGTTGTTTGCCACCCAGGATTGGGCGGCGGGGAGCTTAGAAACGGCTGGGATATCAGCGTTGGCGACGGAGATGGTGACGGATATGCCGGTGTTAGCAAAGGAACGGATGATGTCAGGGTTGGCATCGAAGAGTTTAATTTTGTCGATGGTGGTTCTTGTTTGAAGGAAAGCTGCTACTTGAGATGGTGGTGGAAGGTTATCAGCGACAGTGCCGTAGTTAACTCCGATGGATTTAACCGCCGTGGAGTGGAGGAGGAAGATGGTGAAAAAAAGGGTGAATAATAAGCAACAAAATTTGGCTGAAAGCATTGGATTCTTACCCATTTTTTGTAATGATATTGATAATGGGATAAAGCATAGAGTAATGTGGGACGATAAGTGCTTCGGCTATATATAGAAGTCGAAAGAAATAAGCGTGTATAAATGTTAAGCCTTATTCATGTTTAGCGTGTGCACCGCCTTTTGAGTTTTGACAAAGATAAATCCACATCCATTTGACAAATCTCTACCTTTTCCCCCACAAAACACATAATCCATCCCAAAAATAATAAGGTCATACATTAATAAAGATAATAACGAATAAAAATGAAATAAAGTGCTTTAAAATTTTAAATGTATGTTCCAAAAATTAATGTATGTTTATTTTTTTATACAAATTAAGAAATCTAATAAATATATATATTATTATAAATTTACTTTTTATAAAGTGTCTTAATATTTTAAATATATATTAGAGGTATAAATTTTAAATTCTTTTATAAAAGTAATAATGAAAAAAATTGAAAAAATGTATTAATATCCTAAATAGATAATATTTTTAGGACATTATATTTACTAAATTAGATATTATTTTTAGGACAGAAGGAGTAATATTTTTAGGACACTACTTTTAGAAAGTAGATATTATTTTTAATAATAAAAAAAGATAAGAACTTATCTTTATTCTAAAAGTGAATTTCAATTTCAAAAAAAAAATTATATGAGATATTTCAAATATATAGTTTTATAAGAAGCATATTAAAAAGATATTAATTTTGAACAATTTTACTAATCTTTTTAGATATTTCATTAATTTTAAAAATAATTTAAATATTTTAAATAAATTATATTTTTATTTGGTCAAATTATAATTATAAACTTTATTGACCAAGAAAAAAGAACTTTATTTAAAATACCTAAATTATTTTAATTAATTTATAAAATATATAACGAAATTAATGACATAGCTCAAAGATAGAAGTTTTGAAATGTTTGGTTTAAAAATATATGTACATTGTAAATAATAGCCTAGTTTTAGTATTTTCTCTTTATAAAATCTAATCTAGCTCTCAAAAGATTTTTACATATATGTTTTTATAGATCAAACAATTCTATATCAATTTGATAGGTAAGTTTTTTGTGGACAAAAAAAAAGATAGGTAAGTTTTAAAAGTATTACAAATTCTAAAAATTTATGTTGTTTATTAATAATTTATATATTTTTTATGTGAGATAAAATAACATATAATGAGTATATATATATATATATATATATAAATTGAAATTTTGATCAAAAGGGTTTTGAAACCCAATCCTAATCGCATTTAGTTTCACTTTCAATTATATTTAGAGGGTGTTTGTTTGCACTTAATAAGATCTTACTCAGATTCATTAAAATACTGGATCAATAAGACATATTTTTCTTGACCAATTTAGATCTGAATAGCTCTTAACTAGTCAGAATCATTAAGATTTTAAGCTAGGCTGATTCATTCAGACCCTACCTCTTACAAAATAAGTCCTATTAAGCTATTATTTAGTATTAAGTACTTATCACTTAAAAATATCAAACGACACCTTAATGTTATCATTGATCGTGTTCAATATTATCATTTCAATTTGTTAAATGACATCACCAATTTGCTTAGAATTACCACATATTTTGCATAACAAATCTTACTTGTATTTTATCTTTATTTGATAGTAGTCTGAGTCTTTTGTAACCTTAAGGGGTCTAAGAAGAATCATATCTCTATAAGCTATTATGAGTAACAAATATCTTTTCCAAATCCCATTTGGTCAAAGCCCCAAAATACATTACAATATTTCAAAATAATAATTCATTATGCTGAATATGTTTCACTTTTTTATTTTAGGTAGGAATGACAACTAGGTCGCTTAAATGCAAAATAATCAAAATCATAACTATTTTTTATTAAAAAATCACAACTTACTTATTTAAACCATATGTGATAAGACAACGTTATCACCGGTTTGTAAATGTCCATGGGCGTGACTTATATTACTACTCGACACCAAATGACCATATTCAGATAGTACTCACATAAAATAACAGATAAAAGACCATTCAATAAGGAAAGAAGAACTGTCTGGTTGGTCACGCCAACCATCTACTCAAATCCAACCCTGGTCTCTTCGAGCTTACAAGGTGGTGGGTCTTGTCTGACAGAGTGACAGGAGATAATATACATCCTAAGACGTAAATTACAAGGTATATTGAATGATCTAGATGGTACGCTTTTTAGAGAAGAGATATGGGTATATCATTGGGATTTTGCCCTTGGTTGTTACACAAGAGTTAGATTATTGATCAAGATATATGATGTCTCTTCTTTTGTGATAGAATAATCATATCACGAGACATATTTTGGGAGATTAGTGGACCTAATAGAGGGATTATTCCTTAATATTTGATATTTCTTACTTTTTTATCTTATTTTGGATTTATTGATGTTTTAGAGTATTTTGTGCTTTAATCGTGTGTTAAGTGTGTCGCTTCTTAGGTACATGGTTGACATGCAATCCCAATTTGATATGGATAAGTCAAGAAAGTCAAATCCACACCCAAGTCAAAGCGTAGACACAGTCAAGTTTGGAGGTCTTTGAACATTTTCTGGAAAGATGACATAACTTGTTGCACTCACTACGGAAAATTGGAAAGATATTTTGACCTGATTTCTTTTTATTTGGAAGGAGCTTGAAGTCAGTGTCGCGTGAGAGGTGACGGAAGTCAATTCTGAGTTGAGACACAAAAGTTATGGCGATTCTACCATAGTGACTCAATGTTGTCCTACGTTAGTAAAAACAGAATGGGCCTTTTGGGCCTTCCAAAAGGGCTCATGTCACCTAAAAACGCTTGTGGACTCTATAAATATATTTTATTAGCTAGAAAACACACATTATTCATATCAAAGAGAGGCTAATCACGCTTGCAGCTAAGGAAGAGAAGAATGAAGGGCTTTCAACAACAATTCCACCATTCTACATCATTCGAAGCTCGTTTCATCTATTTCTTTAAAGTAATTTTCTTTTTTTTAGTTTTAAATATGAATTTCTTAGTTTTAATTATTTATTTTCAGTATTTTAATATAAGCTAAACCCTTATGTGCTTGAGAATTGCGTAGTGTATGAACCTTAGTTAATTAATTGGCGATTCTTAATTTTTGGGATAATATCAGTATTTAAATAAATTGAATTAAATTCTCGTTGGTTATATCTTTGTGCTTTGAAGTTATTCTTACCCTGAACAAGTATATGATAGTAATAGTAATTATGTTATCGCCCGGGAGGGGGATTAGTTATAAACATAGGATATAAGCGCTTGGTGTGCGCTACTGAGCCCGGAAGTCTTGACTAACCAAGTAGTCAATAGTATATAAATTAATTCGTCCAAGATTCTTGTAGTGTCACCCATGAGGTTTCATTAGTAGTGGAGGATAACGTCTTATTCACCCGGGAGGGGTTAGGAAGATAATTGAATCCCGAATAACGTAAAATTACCAATTTGCCCTTATGTTTAGAAACATCTAATTAAGAAACTTAGGATATTTCCAGCATGGATCAAACACTACTCTCTCATATTACTCATCTTTTCTTAGTTAGTTTGCTTTTACTTCTAGTTTAATCATTACTCAATTACTTTAGTCTTTCAATTATTTGCATTTAGCTAAGCTTAAGAAAACAAAACAAATATTTCTCTTTTAGTTAATTGTCTTTGCAACTACGCCACAATTTCTCTAAACACAATTACTTTAACTTTACTAATCCCTGAGAACGAAACCCTTTATTTACCCGTTCATATTACTTGTCAACAAACCATGTACATTTGCAAGCGGTTAAAGTCTGTTTTAATATTGGTGTATTCGGTTAAGACTCTAAAGAGTTTTTTAAAATAATGGTGTATTCAACCTGGATTTTAAATACTCCTTTAAAATCTTATGTTATTCAAAAGTGTATGGATTTTTTTTAATTTCATTAACTATTGGATTTTATAGGATTTTAAAAAACAATTTTTTTTTATTTTGAAATCTATCATTTTACATAGAGATTTTGATGGATTTATTCTTTAGACTATCTTCTAACAAATTGGAAAAGATAATTAATAATAACTAATGCTACATTTTTCATGTGCGTCTTCAATTAAAAAAATCATGAAAAAATTAGCCGTAACATTATCATTTCAATTAAAAAATCCGTTCATGCTATTAATATATTTCATGTAAACGTAAGATGATTGATTCAGTTAAAAAACTCATGAGATTTTATTCAAATAAAAAAAATCATATAGAGCTACAATATATGATATGCATCCATTTAAGTATATAATGAGTCTAAAATAATGTATCGTGTTTAATTTTTTTTTTGTCATTGAGAACCACGGTTTCAAAAGAAACATGTGGTTACATTGTGTAACATATTATGTATGACATATTCTACTACTTTGACAATTCTAAGTAGTACTTAGTTGGTTTCATTCGATGAAATTAAGAACATTGTTAAAGTCTTTAACACGTTGGTAAAGAATAAAGATCATGCCTTAACATAAGACTAGTCAGTCAGATGTATAAATAACTTATTTGGTTCCTTAGTTTTATATATTTTGATAGCTTAAATTATTTATTAAATATTTAGAATCTACAATAATTTATTTTAAAAGAGTTTGTGTCTGTTTGGAAATGCTTTTTTGGAAAAGCACTTAAAATTGCTTTTAGCATTTTAAAAGTTTTTTTGATTTTGAAACACACTTTTTTGAGAAGCACTAAAATAATTTTAGATTTCAAATTTTAGATTGGTACTTCTTGAAAAAAGAACTTAAAATAATTTTAGATTTCAATTTTTTTTTAATAATTTTTTTAAATTTTATTCTTAAAGCGTTTTTTATTTTAAAATAAGCACTTCCAACGAGCCCTTCCATTACTATCAACCACATTTTATAGTAATTTAGCTTCTTAAAATGATAAACCTTGAAATTGTATGTCAAAATTTGTCAAAATGTATAACATATTTACAAAAATCCATTTAATTCTATATAAGATTTAGAAAAAAATTGTCAAAATATGTTTAGACTTAAAACAATACATGAAATCTACAAAGTCTAAAAAAATCTATCAAATTCTTAAGAACCAATTATAGATTGATGCCTAATAGAAAACTTATTTAAAATAAGGTACCTAGAATAAGATACTTTATAGAAAACAGCCCCACCCAAAACTACCTCTATAATTAGTAATTAAAAAAATAAAAAAGAAATTAGAAAAAACAAAACAAAAACTAATACACGCGCGAGTCCGTGATTTTTTTTAAATCATCGTAACTAATTCTTAAAAAATAAAAAATTTATATATTTGGATAAATCAAATTAATATTTACGTCTATGATTTTTTTTGGATTTTTTTGAATTTTTTGATTCTTTTGAATTTTTTTTGATTTTTTTTTTGATTTTTTTGATTCGCACACGGAATTCCATGTTTTAAACCGTGAATTTCATGTTTTAAACATGAAATTCCATGTTTTGAAATAGGGTGATTTACTTATGAGGTCCGTAACCCACCAATTCCGGCTAAAAAAATCCAAACCAAACAATTGTCCAAAATACCCTTTTTCTAAACAAATCATTCCATAAAAAAATATTCACTTTACATAATTACAAAACTATATAATTAAAGCATATCCAAATTACAAAATTTTAAAAACTGAAATATTTCTATGGTTACAATATTTCTTATTTGAAAACTAAACTATTCCATAATTTTCTATATTGTCAAAAAAAATCAATTAGAGAACAGGGGTTAAAACGATGGTTTGATAGTGCAATAACGATGGGTTGACAGTGAAAAAATAATGTATTGACAATACAAAAGTAATGGGTTAATGGGTTGACTGTACAAAAATAATGGAGTGATAGTAACAAACAGTGAATTGACAACTTCCTTTAAATTTTTACATAAACACATTTTCATATTAACCTTAATATAAAACTTTTAAAAAATTATTATAAATTTTAGATGAAGAAAAAAAATTATACAATCAAAAACGTTGAAAATTTTGAGAATAAAAAAAGAAAAGAAAAAGTAAATATTAAAAAACAATAAACATAAAACTCAGTTCCTTTAATTGTGAAAAATATTTTTTTATCATAATTTGTGTTTATCAATTGTTGATGGTGTACCCAAGCTGGGTTGATGGTGGTGAAAAATAGTCTCTGGGTGGCGGCGATTTTCTTGTGTAATTGCAAGCTTGATTGATGAGGGTGGATAATGAACTCAAAGTGGCGATAAGTTTCTTATGAAGAGAGCAAGTGGATTGGTGGGAATTGAGGTGAGACTCAAGAGAATTCTATTTGTTTTTTCTTCAATGCGATGAGTTTTAGGTTTCATTTAGATCAACGTTGACTTTTTCTTTCTAGGGCGAAGGGATTAGTTTTTTGATTTTATGTTTCATTGTTTTTAAAGTTTATTTTTAGTTTACTATTTATAACTTTAATATATATATAAGGTTATGTTTATTTTGTTTATTATTATTTAAGGGTAAATATGGTAAATCAGAATAAACATGAACCTTTTAAAGAAGTAAAAAAATTATGGACTTAAATGGCGGTGGGTTTTGTGTGTTTGGACCTAATAGGCTAATAACTCTTTGAAATACTGAATTTGTTTTCATCAGACATGAAATTCGCTGTTTAAAACATGAAATTCCATATTTTAAACAGTGAATTTCGCGTCTGCGGAAAAAAAATCAAAAAAATTCAAAAAATTCATAAAAAAAAATCATATACGTAAATATTAATTTGACTTATCCAAAAATGCAAATTTTTTAATTTTCTGATTTTTTTGAATTAATTATGACGATTTTAAAAAAATTTCACGGACGCGCGTGTGATGGAATTAGTATTAATTGTAGGTGGTGGTGGTTTTGCTGTAATGGTGGTTAAATACATGGTGGTGGTGGTTGTTTAATATTTAAAAATAGATATTGTATTAAAAATAAAATAATATATTTAATAATAAGGGTAGTAAAAATATAAATAGGATGTTTTCTATAATTAATTATTTTATTAGGCATTTTTTTATTAAATAAATTATTAATAACTTAAAAAAATTATTAGAAAATTCTATGATAATGTTTTCTCTAATAATCCAATTCTTAATTAAACACACATCTTTTAATTTTTTTGAAGGAAAAATGAGAATTTTTGTAAGGAAATTTAAGAATAGATGGTTGTATTACTTCCTCCGTCCCAAAAATAATGTCTATTTTGCTTTTCACACAAATTAAGAAACCTAATCATTACATACACCATTTACAAATTTTCCCTTCATAAAGTGTCTTGATATTTTAAATATGCATTGGAAATGTAAGTTTTATTTTTTTAATAAAGGTAATAGTGGAAAAAGTTGGAGAAAAGTGTCTTGATATTATAAGTGGACGATAATTTTGGGACACTATTTTTAGTAATGTGGACATTAATTTTGGGACGGAGGGAGTAATAATTATAAAAGGAGGAAATTACTTTATAGAGCCAACTATTTTCAACATTTATATTAAACCCCCCAACTAAAAATTAGTCCTATAAACATCCAATTTCTAACTAGTTGGTTAGGTTGTTGTCTATTTTACCCTTGCTCGTGATGGGTACGGCCCCCGTAGAAGTTGCATTTTACGCTAAGTCACCTTCCATACGTCCCAGCCCCATCTCGATTATTAACTCGGTAGGTACGGACCCTAACCCACAAAAACAACCCCATACTGAATCTTAACAAAAAATCAGCCACATTAACACAATTACCATGAACACACAAATTGAAAACAAAGTATTCAATCACTGCATTTACCAAATTAATTTACAAACAAACAAAAACTCAATCTTTAACAACAATCAATGGAAACAAAAACCAAAACAAAAAAGTTCTCTAACAATCTATGTACAATTGTGCTCCAAAGAACCCATAATGGGGCTTATCCTATGACTACACTATCTGGCACCATCAACACCAACAGTAGAACCAAATGAGACAAGCAAATGTGGGATTGAAAATGGTCTAAATAATTAAACAAAATCACCCAAATATGAGCCAAGCTGCTATTTTGAAGCGACAATGAAGAAATACCATCACTGGACTCCGAGCTGCTCCATTTTGAAGGTCAATCAAAACCAGCAACTGCTATTGATTTTGAAACGAAAATGGAAAAAAACTCTATTGGACTTCGATTCTGAAGAAGCAAGGTTTGGGCTTAGACCATGATCCAGGATTACAATTCACTAGTCTGAACCCACCACGAGATGATGCTTCAACGGTCTGGACCCATCACGAATACCACAAAATAATGTCCTGCAGACTATGAATCACATCACCAGCATTACGCATTTCATAAGCCTGCAGATCATTTACCCCAAATTAAGATTCTTCTTCAAGCGAGAATACCTTCATGAAAAGAGAAGCACAATCAGAACACTTGGGTGGCTTATGTGGGTAAGGCTTTGGCAATGGCTTATAAAAAGTAATTGAAATCAACCCAGCAACCCAGAATTGAAATAAAAAAAGAATACATGAAGGGGACACGAGTATGAGTTGTTGAGGTTTAGGAATATAATCATCATGAACTTTGATGGTGATGCTACCACCAGTACCAGAGACCCAACCGAGACCGTAAAAATGACGGCAGAGTTGTGTTATGAGTGAATTTGTTTCTTTTACTTTGCCTGCTCTCCAGATAAGCTTGTGATGTTGTGTTCGTCATCGATGGTGGCTAATTATTGTTCTTGGGCTAGACCCATGGGGGGATGGTGTAATTGATTGGGCCTGCTGAAGACGACGGTACCCATGATGCTTCTATTGGGCTGGACCACCATGTTGTCTCTCTTAGACTGGACCAACAGCGGGGAAGGGATGACGACGAAGGAGGTGCGATTGGTGATGCGAATCGCCATGGAATCTCACCTGAGCTTCAAATACCCTAGCTACTGCACCTTGACATCTCCATTGAATAGCATTCAGACCTGTTGTGGGATTCATGGGGCTGGCCATCCCGGTTGATGATGAAGATGACGAGATGGGATGGGGTTGATGGTGGTGATTTTGTAGATGGTGGTGATTTTGTAGATGGTGGTGAACAGTTGGGGATGGGGTTGATGGTGGTGATTTCAAATGGAGGTGATGGGAGGTGGTGGTGATTTAGAATGGAGGTGGATGGGAGGTGGTGGTGATTTAGAATGGAGGTGGATGGTGGTGATTTAGAATGGAGGTGGATGGGATTTGGTGGTGGGTTGGTGGTGGGTTGATTCTGTTGGGGATGGGAGGTGGTGGCTGCTTGTGGATGGGATGTGGTAGTGGGTTGGTGGTGAGTTGATTTTGGTGGTGATTTTGTAGATGGTGGTGAACAGTTGGGGATGGGGTTGATGGTGGTGATTTCGAATGGAGGTGATGGGAGGTGGTGGTGATTTCGAATGGAGGTGGATGGGAGGTGGTGGTGATTTAGAATGGAGGTGGATGGTGGTGATTTAGAATGGAGGTGGATGGGATTTGGTTGTGGGTTGGTGGTGGGTTGATTCTGTTGGGGATGGAAGGTGGTGGCTTCTTGTGGATGGGATGTGGTAGTGAGTTGGTGTGGTGAGTTGATTCTGGTGGTGATTGGAGGTGGTGGTAGGTTGCTGCCTTGGGTGAGTCTGATTGTAGGGGGTCGGTGGTGGGTTGCTTGGTTGGGGTTGGGTGGGTCTGATTGTAGGGGCGGCGGTGGTGGGGGTGCTTGGTTTGATCAGAGAACGGGAGGGAGGGGAGGGGGGTTCAGGTTTGCTTTTGGAGAAGAAAGGGAATGGGTATGGTTATATAGGGGGCATTATTGGGCTATTTGGACATTTTCAGCCTATTAGTTGAAAGTTGAAACTCAACTACTAGTTAGGTTTAGGATGTTTTTTATAAATAGGGTGGGGGTTAGGCATTATAAACTTAATGGCCCTTATAAAAGAGGTTAGTCATTTGCTTTCTCTCCCCCCGAAAATTAGAAGTAAATAATGTCACAAACACAACAATCGCTCTGCATCTTCCCTTACCTCTCAAAACTACTAAAACTCCCACCATTAACATCCTTGTCCCTCTTCAACACTGTAACACAACAACAAGGCCTTCATCACACACACGAATCAATCTCAATAATCCTCCACCATCTCTTGTCCTTCGACATGATTCCACACGCTCAATCTCTCATACTACAACTCCTCTCTGGCCACATCACTTCCTCATCATTCACATTACCTTCTTTATTTCACCACTTAGCTCAAATCAACTTAAACTCAACTCTTTTTTATGAAACACTAATCAATTCTCATATCGAATTTGAGTTACCAGAACAAGCGCTTGTGTTTTTACACCAAATGATCGATAAAGGCCTTCTTCCAACATCGAAAACTTACAATAATTTTCTTGTTTCGCTGTTAAAGTGTCGTAATTTTGATAAAGTCTGGATCTTCTTTAGTGAAACCAGGGAGAAAGTTGCTTTGGATATTTATACTTTCGGGATTATGATAAAGGGTTGTTGTGATAATGGTGAACTGAATAGATGTTTTGAAGTGTTAATGTTATTGGAAAAAAAGGGTTGGAGTCCAAATGTGGTAATCTATACTACTTTGATTGATGGGTGTTGTAAGAATGGAGATATTGTTAAGGCGAAACAGTTGTTTGATAAAATGTCGGAGGTGGGTTTAACGGCTAATCAATACACTTATACAGTTTTAATTAACGGTTTTTTTAAGAAAGGAATGAAGAGAAATGGGTTTGAGTTGTATGAGAAGATGAAGGTTGATGAAATCTTACCTGATTTGCATACTTATAATACCGTGATCAACGTGTATTGCAACGATGGTCAAGTGAATAAAGCATTTGAACTGTTTGATGAAATGTCTGAGAAAGGTGTAGCATGTAATATAGTGACTTATAATACTTTGATTCGAGGGTTATGTAAAGAGCAGAGGGTATTGGAGGGTGAGAAGTTAGTTGAAAAATTGAAAAAGGGTGGTCTAAGTCCAAATTTGATCACTTTTAATACTTTAATAGACGGATTTTGTCGAATTAAAAAGCTGGAAAAAGCTATGAACTTGTTTAATCAGGTTAAATCCATTGGTTTAACCCCATCTTTAATAACTTACAATGTTATGATTTCGGGTTTTGCAAGAGCTGGAAATCCATCAAAAGTCCTACACATGGTTCATGAAATGGAGGAAAGAGGAATTTCTCCATCTAAAGTGACATATACAATTTTAATCGATGCCTTTGCTCGATCAAATAACATGGAGAAAGCATTTGAAGTAGTTTCGTATATGCAAAAGGCTGGTTTAGAGGCTGATATTTGTACATATGGTGCATTGATATATGGGTGGATTAGTCAAGGTGATATGAAAGAAGCTTCAAAGCTATTTAGATCAATGTGTGAGAGGTGTTTAGAACCTAATGATGTGATATATAATACAATGATCTATGGGTATTGTAAAGAGAATAGCTCATATAGAGCCTTGAGGTTAATAAAAGAAATGAGTGAAAAAGGAATGGTTCCGAATATAGCAAGCTATAACATGACAATTGATGTCCTTTACAAAGATGGGAAATTAAGAGAAGCTAAACAATTATGCAATGACATGATAAAACATGGTTTACAACCATTAGAGTCGATATTTCATATGATTTGTAAAGAGAAAGGGATTGATGAATAGAATACTTTCTCAAGGGACTCTTGGAGCACTCAAATGGAGTTAGCTTAAGACTGTTATAGGTTTTTGTTATGTTATTAAAATTATAATTGTCTTATGAACTTACCTTCTCTTTTTTGCACAATTAGTTTGTTTAGTTATAGTAGATATACATTGGTTCTGCGATTCTCAGATGTAAGATTAGTTAAAAGAAATTCAAAAGTCAAAATTGCAAAACTGTTCATCATCTTGTCAAATTTTATTTCTTATCTTGTCAAACACTTGAATTGAAACTTGATGTCAGTGCAATAACGAGATTAAAATATATTATATGATAAGTGGTAGGAGTATAACATAATATATATATATATATATATGAATACCGTCCAAAAAAAAAAAAAATACCTAATATTTTATCAAATAAGAGGAACATAATATATAAGCTGGATAGTAAGGGTGTGATATTACCTCGTTTTTCTGAAGGAAATTTGTCAGATTATGATGCTCACAATTAATTATATGATGTCTCTTTTCTCACATACAACAATTACTTTCTCTTTTTAGTGGTAGCATTTCAAATTACAAAGTCAAATTCTTTAGGAATTACAGTTTTTTATTACACCCCTACTTTGTATCATCATTTTGAAGAGCTTGATATTGTGTTTGTTCAGAATCCACAGATACAAGGAACATCTTGGTCTCTATAGTTTTGTTTTTTCTTTAGTCCCTGCAATAAACTTTATTGATTGTTCAGTCCCTGGTTTGGTTTTTATTATGCCTCACCCTCAATTTTTCAGTTGTGGAATTGTTTAGCCTCGTTTACTCACTCACGCACCAAGGAATTAAGATAAAGTTTTACCTCGTCTTGGAATTTCGCAAACATAAAAATGATAAAAACAAAGTATTACATATATTATTGTAAGAGTAAATAGCACTTTTGCCCCCTGCGTTTATACCCGATTGACAGGTTGCCCCCTAACCTTTAAAATGCGACTCGTTCCCCCTTAAGTTTTACTTTTGTGCCCCGTTACCCCCTGAGTGCGTTTTCCGTCCATTTTTTCCGTTAACTGTGACGTGGCATTTCCATGTCACCTTTTTTCTTTTCTTTTTTAAACCTTAATCCTAATTAATCATTTAATCAAATTAAAGTAAGGGTAAAATAGGTTTTTTATCAATAGTTTTTATACCATTAAAATTAAATAATAAAATAAAAACCCTCCCACCCCACCGCACCCCCTACCCCCCCTTCTTCTTCTTCTTCCCCATTCTTCTTCCCCGACCTGCAACTCTTCCTAAAAAAAAATCAACAAAAGTAATAGGATCCATTAGAAATAGGATCCATCGTTGGGCAACAAGATCCACTCGTACGGAGTAACGGGACACAAAAGAAAGAGTTGCAGTTATGCAATTAGAAGGTGATTTTGGTGAGAAAACTTCAAAGCAAGTTCCAGATTTTTCACTCTACATTAGTCCTCCCTCACCTTCAAACATCGATCAATCGAGCTCTCGCGAAGTAATCACTGAGCTCTCCTTAGCCTTCAAGAATGAAACCCAACGAGGAAGAAACTTCAATGGTGGAGCTCATGAACAAAGACAACAAAACATTTATCAAAATCAAAGCCATGGACATCGTATGTATAGCCACCAACAAACTAATAGTCAATTAAATCATGGATTTCCACTCTTAGATGTATCATCTAATGGGTTAAGACCTATAAAAGGTATCCCAGTTTATCACAACCGTTCATTTCCATTCTTGAATTTGGACTATGGCAGAGAGAAAGATCCAAAGATGTGTTTTTATCCAATGCCTTCTTATCCTTCTAATACTAGTTCATCTCCCGGTTTTAAAGCACAACCTCCTTTATTACCACCTTATTTCACAAACGGTTTAGATCCCCCTTAGGATCCTATTTTTTTTTTTAGGAAGAGTTGCAGGTCGGGGAAGAAGAATGGGGAAGAAGAAGGGGGGGGGGGGGGGGGGGGGGTAGGGGGGTGCGGTGGGGTGGGGGGGTTTTATTTTATTATTTATTTTTAATGGTATAAAAACTATTGATAAAAAACCTATTTTACCCTTACTTTAATTTAATTAAATGATTAATTAGGATTAAGATTTAAAAAAAAAGAAAAAAGGTGACATGGAAATGCCACGTCACAGTTAACGGAAAAATGGACGAAAAACGCACTCAGGGGGTAACGGGGCACAAAATTAAAACTTAAGGAGGAACGAGTCGCATTTTAAAGGTTAGGGGGTAACCTGTCAATCGGGTATAAACGCAGGGGGCAAAAGTGCTACTTACTTTTATTGTAAAGATCTTCATAGTTAACCCATCTCGAGAAACCTGTTTGTATGGAAAGTCATTTTGACTCTGATGTCAAATCACATAGACAAGAAATTATAGGGCAACTAGGTTTACAGAACGTGAAGGCTCCTCTCTTATTCGAAGAAGATACATCCACCTTGTCCCCTAGAGAGATCATTGGTGATACTAAAGAGATTATATCACTATTTTTTTACTTCTAGAATGATTAAACAGGCATATCTATAATCTCTGCATATATGGGTGGAAAGTCACTTGAGCACCATGTTCCCCAAGTCATCTTAGCTAACCTTGGAAGCCATAAGTTTTATATCTTAGCGTCAAAAAAGATCTTCCTATCATGGAAAAACGAGAAGTTAGATCAATCTATAGTTTTGAGGTCAAAGGTTTGAATGTCTGTATACATCATCTCAAAGAAAGAAGACCACTTACCGTTTTTTTTTTCTTTTTTTTCTCTCCCTAGATAAGATGTTTGATATTTTCAATTTTTGTTAAAAGAGATTTCGAGTAGCATGGAATCTTACTCCTACAATCTGTTTGGATTTGACAAAAGGAAGAAAAGATTCTCTTTCTTTCTGCAACGTAGAAACCTTAGAGAACTATCTTTTATGGTTTTTTTTTTGCAAGATTGAGTTTTGTCGTTTATGGAGTGATAATTACTCGATGTTTTGATTATTAAGCATAAGGAAAATTGATTGTTTTAATCGTTAAATGCCTCCTATTGGTCCAAGTTGGAAATCATATCTCACGTGACTGCCATGGTGGTTGGCAACAGGGCCAAGGAAACCATGGCCTTGGGACTCTCCTATTTTTTATAATATTGGGGCCTATTTTTTTTTATATAAGTATATATTTTTTTATTTAGAAAAATCAATTTCGTCCAATCCAAATTAAGTAAATGCTAGACCATTTTTTTAAATATTCTATTATTTTTATATATTTGTCATAAATATTATAGTTTAGGTATATTTTTTCTTTTCTAAATTATTTTTTAATTCATTATGGTATTATTTAATAAATTTAATATAAATATTGAGAAATTACCAAAAACATCCTTAAAACAAGATTAATAGGCCTCTCTCATCTTTACCTATTATATTATCCATGAAAGTCCTAAAAAATACCAAATACACCCTGTTAAAATTAGAACAACGCAAAAGTTTGATTCTCATCGTCGAACAAAAAAAAATTGCTTCTCATTTGCTGTGAACCGCCTTTCGCCACCATCATCGCCGTCATCAACACCACCACCCCCATTAACCTGCTATCTCTCCTCTACGACAATAACTTTCATTGAGTGGGTATGAGGTCCATAATTACCATGACCACTTAGCTTCTCTTCTCCTAAGCCAAATAGCCACTAAGATGGTTGACCACCGCCATGAATACCGCCACTACCACCACCTCCACCACTACCCACCACGTTGGTGTTTCCAGTTTCTCCTCTCCAATATATCAACATAAGCTTCTAATATTACATATTGCAATTGGTTTTCTTAATTTTAAGATAGGTGATTATTTGGTTCCCGGGAAGAAAGGCAGGGTGAGTAGACAGTGGCTGTGGTTAAAATGGTTTGAATACTTTATGTGAATCGATTGGTTAATATGTATCGACATTTTAGGTTATTATTTCATGACTCATGACTCAGTGTTAAATAGTAGATGTTCTTGTTCTTGAATCTATTGATAAAAGTGATTTAACTAAATTTAATTATTTAAAATTACAAAGTAAAGCTGGAACGTTTAGATGGGGAAAGAGAAACAATATGCATAATGCTCTACTAGAGATCTCTGGTGAATCAGTAAATAGGTGGATTTTGTTAGTAATACTAATTTTAGTTAAGTGAGAAGTTTATCGAAGTTCAACCAATAATTTACATAAAAAGATCATATACATATTAAGGTAAATTGCACTATTAGTCCTTGTGCAATACACTTTATTTAATTTTCTTCTTAATTTACTTTCTACTAAGATCTAAGTTAGTACACTAATTTGACCAGGCACTTGAAAATCTCTATTTTTGGAATTTGCTGCTAAATTAAGCGAACGGATATGTTATTACTACTGGATTAAGTAGCACTAGTGATGGATTAACTGTTACCGTTTATTTTAGCGCTTTGTCTTGGATTATGCTCCAAGTTTTGAAAAACTGAATAAAAAATTGACACTTATACTTCTTCAACTTCGGAAGAATATAGGAAAAGGATTTTGTATTTATGCTTAGTTAAATAAACTTACATAGGAAAAGGAGAATCTTGGTCATCGCAAGCAAATTGAAACCTTGGGTACTGATTAGTCACTTTTTGAAATTTGGATACCTAGAAGTAAAAAATCAGATCTGGTGGGTACCCCTTAGGGAATTATCCCAAAAAAAAAAGAAGATTATTTTCGACCATGAGAGGAAAATGAAGAATTATTAGGTACCTTGTCTTAGTGAAATTGGAGCGTCAATGTACCTCGCAAATTGCACAAGACCAGATACAGAGTTCTATGTCTACTTACTGGAAAGGTATAGCTCGAAACAGACACCAACAATTCCTAAAATAAAAGCTTATGTGAGTTTGAAAGATCAAATCAAGTATAGGGTTTCTAGCTTGCAATTTGGTGTTGAGAAAGGGTTTTGGAAGAATACTGAAGATGGGGATTATAAAGATTACACTGTGGCATGTGACAAATTTGGGTGGAATTTGTTTCGAGATTGTGAACTCTTTAGTTCTCCCTACATTGTTCAAGAATTTTATGAAGCAATTTAATTAGCTAGTTGAGTAGACATTAAAGTGAAAGGAAAGTCCAGTTGTTTCTCGATAGGAAACATTTGCAAGATACTTAAATTGCCAAAGTTGTTAGGTCCATGCAAATATCATGAGATTGAGAATAGAGACAACTTCGAGTGGGAATTAATGTAAAATCAAGTGTTAATACATGGAAGAGAGCCACTCCCTGAAGGCATATGGTATGTCAGTCAATTGTTGAGTAGCGACTTGCTAACTCGCGAAGGTTTGGTCCCGCTTCGTCATTCCCACTTTCTTCAAATACCCATGTTTCTGAGGTTTCTGTAGATCAATTACTATTCATCAAGTGTATACTTGAGAAGATATATATTAATGTAGATCGTGTAATATATGACACGATCATGATTTTCGCGGCATCTCCTATCAAGCAACACAACCTTAAGTATCCTTGCATCATCACAGAGTTTTGTTGGAAAGCAGAGGTACCTAAAACTGAAGAAGGTGCTAATTAGTTGAAGGAAGGAAAGAACATCACCGAGATATCAATTTATAATATTCACAAAGAAGCCGAGAATATTGGGATAGTTTTAGATGAGCCCTTTGGAGTAGAGAGAGGTGGAAGACCTCAATCAAGAAAGAGAGGTGTCGTGAAAGAGAAAAATATAAAAGAGCGCATAAGAGTCTTCGAGGAGAACCAAGAAAAGTTGAAGGAGTACATGGAACTAGTAGGAGATGAGATCGAGGGAATGAAGGAATCGCAAGATAAGATGGAACTAAAACTAGTAAGTATTCTGGTACTACTTGCAAATGAAGCAAAGCCTCGACACGGTCATGATAGTGACATGCCTAGTGCCTGTAAAGATATATTCCCTTAACTATTCTAATTTTTAGTGTATATTATTTTATTGATTTATAGAGTCTTTTCAAGTCGTAACGACACGACTCAGTTTTGATTAGGGGGTGGTGTACTCGTTGTCTTCATCCCCGTATATGTGCTTTTACTTGCTTTCTAAAAAAACATAAAATTCAAAAGAAAAATTAGTATAGGGATTGATGTAAGATGTAGTTGATGTACCTATTAAGCGAAAATTCTAAAAGGTTAATGATAGTACATAGTGTGGACTTGAATGATATTACAATGCGTTTAGTATAATTTACATGAAAACATTAAGTAAAGGATATAAAAGATTAATGAGAAATGCATAAAAGAAAAGTTGAATCTTAGGGAGCCTTGAGCGGTGTGTAGAACGTGAGGTCTGAACTAGTTGACAACCTGCATAGTCTAGGAAATAAAAGTAAAACAATAACGAGGCCTAATAGTTAAGAAAATGAAAAAGGCATTTCTTTGATAACCACTTGAAACCTTTATCCTTCTAAACCGTTTTTAATTAATTATTTATCCACCTTAGCCCCTTTTCTATCCTCCAGCCTTCTTTTGACGCAGTGATATAAGCCATATCCCTTAGTTTATAGGACTTTTCATATGACCTGCACTTGAATCGCAACCCTGAGACTAGTTGTCTCTAGAGGTTGAGGTTAGGGGTGGTGGGTTTCATCATTGGTAATACATTAGGTGGGAATTTTATGCATTTACATTTTGTGAGATTTTGATGATGTATAAATTGTAACACTTTGCTGGGGTCTTTGAGAAAAAAAAAGAATATAAAAAGTTATGAAAAAAAGGAAAAATAAGAGAAAATAAGAGACATGACAATTCACAGTAAAATGATTGTTATGGGCATCTTACAAAAAAGTGAAGTGAATAAATTGAAAAAGAAATGAATATAAAGTAACCGGCAAAGTGGGATGTTTAGGGAATCATCGTGAAATGTTATTCGGTTAATTGGGGATTCTAATCAAGAGCATTTAAGTGGGTTGAGTGAGAAAGTCTTTGAGTGTAAACTCAAGCTCTAGGGTGATGTATTGATGGTTAGTGAGGAGATTTCCCAAAGCCCATTTCATATTTCCCAAATATGCATATAACATCCCTAAGCCCACATTAAAAATAAAAAGACCTTAGGATTCTTAATTACATGGTTAAGTCACAATTGATCAATTACGGATTGTCTAGGGGACCATTAGATGCTAGGTGAGACCAATGAACACTCTATAACTTCCATATCGAACTAAGTGAAAACCGCTCCTTCTTCCTTTGCGAAATTGATTTGATCTTGAATTTACAATTTGTTGATTGTTTTTATATTATTTGCAGGTGTGTATTAATTCTTGAACATCATTATATGAAACTTTTTAGGGTAGTTGCTTAGCTTCATTTATTATTATTTGCTTCTTCTTGATTAGCTTGCTTAAGATTCCCCACTAGTGTTTAGTTTTATTTTGTCGGGATGACAAAACTTTGAGTTAAGGGTCTTGATGTCTTGTATTTTGTGATAGAATAATAATATCACGAGATATTGTTCTAGGGGATTAGTGGACCTAAGAGAGGTATTATTCCCTAGTATTTGATGTTTCTTACTTTATTGTCTTGTTTTGGGCTTATTACTATTCTTAGAGTCTTTTGTGCTTTAGTCACATGGTTGACAAGAAACCCCAAGATGATATGGAGAAGTCAAGAAAGTTAAATCCACCCCCAAGTCAAAGCATAGATATAGCAAAAAGTCACTTTGGATGGACTTGAGTGTTTACCAGAAAATTTATAGTAACCATATTATATATTTTGACTCGATTCCTATTTATTTGGAAATATCTTGAAGTCAGTCTCACGTGAGAGTGACAAAAGTTGATTCGGAGTTGAGACGAGAAAGTTATGGCGATTATCCCACAGTGACTCAAAGTTGGCCAACATTAATTTAAAACGAATTGGGCCTTTTGGACCCTCCAAAAGGGGCGCATATGGACCTATAACATTTTTGGACTCATATAAATACCTTTTATCAGCTGTAAAACAAACACAATTCATAATTTTAAAAGGAAAAATACGACTGGAGCTAGAAGAGAAGAAAGGAGAAGGGTTTTCAACAACTATTTCACCATTCTTCATCATCCGAACCCCGATTCATCAATTATATAAAAGTAATTTGATTGCGTTTTTAGTTTTAAGAATGATTTTCATACTTTTAATTATTAACTCCTTGTATTTTAATATGAGCTAAACCATTTTGTGCTCGAGAATTGCGTAGTGCATGAACCTTTGTTAGTTTAATTGACGATTCTTAAATTTTGAGATATTTTTGTATTTAAATAAATTTAAATTATCCTTGTTGTTTATATTTTTGCCTTTAAGGTCTATTCATACGTTGGTGAAGAATAAGGTAATATTAGTAATTAGACTATAGACTGGGAGGGGGGGGGTTTAATTATGGACCTAGGATATAATCGATCGATGTGCGTTAGTGAGCTGGAAGGTCTTGACTAGCCGAGTAGTCAATAGGGTAGAATTTATCACGTTCAAAAATATTGTAGGGTCACCTGGGTAGGGCCCCTAATATTGTAAGATAGCGTTTTATTCACCCGGGAGGGGTTAGGAAGATAATTGAATCCCGGCTAACGTAGCATGACCAATTTACCATTACCTATAAAAACATCTAATTGATTAACTTATGGGATTATCAGCAAGAATCAAGCACTACTCTCTCAGATTCTATACTCTTATTAATTAATTACATTTACTTTTAGTTAGTTACTTATCTATATTCTTAGTTATTTAATATTGTCTTTTATTTATCGTAATTAGTGTAATTTTAAGAAAACCCAAAACAAATATTTACATTTTTATTTATTTGTCTTTGCAACTAAACCACAATTTTCCAAAACACAACTATGTATCTTTGCTAATCCATGCGAAGAAAACCCCATTTTCTTACCTATTTCATTACCTGTCAACGATCCCTGTACACTTACATGTGGTTAGAGACCTCTACTTTTAGGTGATTATTTATCACACTCACAATACCAACAACAAGTAATTTTTCAGAGATTTGGACAAAATTCCTTTAGGTTTGCATAGAGCTTGAAGTTAGTGACGTGTGAGAATTTATGGAAGTCAATTTGAAGTTGAGATGAAGAAGTTATACTATTTGCTTCCACCGTGACTTGAACCTATCTAGCACTAGCTAAAAATGGGTTGTGCTATCTTTAACCCAATTAAGTGAGGCCATTAGGTCCCAAAACATTTTTTTTGGACATTGGGAGGGTGCCTAAGCACCCAATAACAGACTAACCTATCAGCCTATTCCTAGCTTACTAAAAGCCGAAGACAAATCGAAAATACTAGATGTATTTCGATTGACAAAAGTTGCCGCGTGCCTAGCCCCCTTCGCCAATTTATCCGCATTTCTGTTGAGCTTTCTATTGATGTGTTTGAAAGAAACTTGCCCAAGCTCTTCAGCGTTGTGGATAATTTTTTGTTGGATGGGTTGGATATTCCAACGAGCTGCTGACACCTGCTTTATACCTTGAATAATCTCAAGGTTATCCGAGTGGATTATAATTCTTTTCCCCGGGAAATAAGCTCCAATCTGTGTTGCTTTAAGGATTGCCTTTGCTTCTCCTTCCAGAGCCGAATTGCAGTCAATGCTAAAGCTTTGTTTGATGGGCATGTTTTGTTCCCTTTGATTTCCAATTACTGCGATTCCCGTAGGTTCCCATTTGTTTGAAAAAGATGCATCACAAAAAAAAATATCCTGTTCCTGCTCGTCATTAATGGTGTCCCCATTTGGTTCCTCTTTGTTATTGAGTCCTTTGTAACTTTCTCTGAGCCAGTTAATCCCGTGAATTTCTTGCATTAGTTTCTTTGATGCGATATTAATCCCCGTTCCGTCAGCTGCAGTTCCCTCATGTATAGCTTTCATCTTTGCCTTCCAAATGTTCCACAGATTTATCATTAAAAAATATCGTATCACATTCTCATCCCATCCCCCTTTTGTGTAAGATTTAATGACCTTAAGAAACCAATCTTCAATCTTATCCTCATGTTCATCCAGTATTTTTATCCGTAGAATAGATCCTGCCCAAATGTCTTTGCACATCGTACAATGTAGAAGTATATGTTCTACGTCTTCTTTCTCATGATTGCACCATAGGTAGTTTGTGGCATCCACGCATTTTCTTTTATACAAATTAACTCTGGTTGGGATTGCGTTGTTAATAAGTCGCCACATAAATAACTTTATTTTCTTTGGAATGTTTGATTTCCATATAGTTTTCCATATTTCCGATTCTTGCATTGCTCTAGTTTCTATTGTTGTGGCTTTATTGTTATTTTGCTCCTCTATCATTACTTTGTAACCTGTTTTCGTATCATAATTTCCATCTTTGGAGAAAGTCCATATAAACTTATCATTTATACCGTGTTCTTTAATTTTTGTTTTCTTGATGAGGTGAATAATAGGTGCCGGGAAAAGGTTATCCAATGTTTCCAAATCCCATTCATCTTTATCTTTCTTCATTAGTTCATTGACTTTCATAATACATGATCCTGTCGGTTTCTCTAATTCCCATTTTGTATCTATCCATCTTTCATTCCATATGTTCGTGTCCTTTCCATTCCCTATCATTTTTATTCCGTATTTTTTTATAAAGTCTCTACCTTCTATTATGCTAGCCCAACTCCAAATCCTGCTTTGTCTAAGTTTACAAGATAATAAATTAGATTTATTAAAATAGATACCTTTAAGAAGTTTCGCTGCAAGATTATCTGGGTTATGTATTAGCCTCCATGCTTGAGCCGCTAGTAGGACAATATTCATTTTCTTGAAATTTTTAAACCCTAATCCTCCAATTAATTTGCTTACCGTAATTTTTTCCCATGCTACCCAATGTATCCTGTTCCTTTCACCTGAATTCCACCAGAAATTAGAAATAGCTGAAATAAGTTTATTACAGAATGTAATCGGGAATGAGAAAATAGACATATAATAGTTAGGTATGGCCTGGAGGATTTCTTTAATGAGTACTTCCTTGCCCCCCTCCGAAAGAAGTTTAGCCTTCCATCCTTCTGTATTTTTAAAAACTTTTTTTTGCTATCCATTCAAGTGACTCTACTTTTGACCTTTTGTGGCATAGTGGAATCCCTAGATAATATCCCAGATCTTCGGTTTCTTTAATGTCCATTTTCTTTGATATATCATTTTTGATTTCATTCGGAGTTTCTTTGCTAAAAATGATGGCCGATTTATGGAAATTGATACGCTGTCCTGAGCCGTTACAGTAAATATATAAACACTCTTTGAAGTGTTCGATATCTGTTCCGTCTAAGTCTATAAATAAAAGGGAATCATCTGCAAACAAAAGGTGAGAAATCGTCGGACAATTCCTATTAATTTTTATTCCATTAATCAGTTTACTTTTGACAAAATGATCAACAATACTAATGAGAGATTCAGTCAAAACAGAAAAAAGAAAGGGGGATAGCGGGTCACCTTGTCTGAGCCCTCTACCTGGTTTGAAGTTTTTTAGTCTCTCCCCATTGATGTTGATATAGAAAGAGACGGAGGTAATACAATTTTTCATCCAATTTATCCAGGTTTCGCAAAATCCTAGTTTTTCCAAAACTTTAAAAAGGAAGGACCACCTTACCTGATCATATGCTTTTGCCATGTCAATTTTAATGGCAACCAAATGTTTCTTGTTTTTTCGCTTTTTACTCATAAAAAAAGATATTTCTTGTGCAATAATAATGTTGGCCTGTATTGCTCGACCCTTGATGAAAGCTGATTGTGTTGGAGAGATAATATTATTCATAATTTCCCTTAACCTATTCGAAAGAATCTTAGTGATAATTTTATATATGAAGTTGACACATGAGATATGGTCTAAAGTCTCCCAGATTTTCTTGAGTTGTACCTTTCGGAATGAGTGTTATTAGAGTATCATTGATTGTTTCCACAGAGCAGTTATTTTCAAAGAAATCCATGATTACCTGCACCACATCATTTTTAATTATATCCCAAAATTCTTTATAGAACTTACCATTTAGTCCATCGGGTTCAGGGGCTTTTGAGGCTGACAAATCTGTAACTGCTCTCTCGATTTCTTCGATGCTTGGTATTTTTGTTAGTTCCTCATTCATACTATTCGTAACCCGTGGTTTAATGGATCATATGGCTTTCTGCATTGATTCCTCTTCCCCGATGTTTTCTTCGAAAAGATTCCTATAATAGTCTTGGAAACAACCTTTAATATTTTCTGAGTCATCCGTCCAGTATCCTTCTTTATTTTTGATTCTAGTTATTCTATTAAGTTTCCTCCTTTTTATAGTAGCTAAATGAAAAAAATTCGTATTTTTGTCACCATAGATTAACCAATTTTGTCTAGCCCTATCACTCCAATATTTCTCTTCTTTTTCATATTCTTTTTTTATTTTTTCTTTTATATCCTGTTCCTCTATAGTGGTATTTTTATTGTTGCTTATTTTGTTCAATTATATAAGTCTATCTTGGAGTTTTTTGATGGTTTTTTCGTGATTCCTAAAGTTTTTCGAGCTCCATTTACTAAGTTCTTTTTTTGTATATTCCCTTTTTTTATATAATTAGGTATAGGAATTCTATCCCGTGGTATATTCCAACTATCTTCAATGACTTTCTTGCAATTATCGTTATCAAGCCACCTAGATTTGAACTTAAAATGTTTTTTCCCAATTTTCATATTCATATCAAAGTGAAGGAGTAAGGGTGAGTGATCCGACCCAATAGCCGGAGGAATATGGATTTGTGATCTTGGAAATCTTTCCATCCATTCATAGGTTGCTAAGCCCCGATCAATTCTTGTTTTAACATTCTTTTCACCTTCCATCCTGTTAGACCAAGTAAAGAAACATCCATTAGAGTTAATTTCTGCCAAAGAATTACAATTCGTAAAATCAATAAAAGCGTTAATATGGTCCATATTAGCTTGATTCTTGCTTTGTTTTTCCGTAATATTAAGTATCTCATTAAAGTCCCGTAATATTATCCAAGGTTCTTTAACCCCTTCGCTCCATTTGTAATCTCATTCCAAGTATCAAGTCTAAGTTTAAAATCATTGGGCGCTTGTAGAAAGACAATGTAATAAGCAAAAGACAGTTCATTAATAAAAACGATAACAAAGGAATTACAGCTAAACATAACTTGCAAATGCACATTAGAGTGCCACAAAATCAAGAACCCTCCAGAATGGAAAGCATTTCCAGAGGGTTCAACAAAATAGGAATTTTCATAACCAAACCGCGCCAGCACACCCTGAGAGTCCACTTCTCTCAGCATCGTTTCACAAAAAGCAATCACACTAGGACGAAATTGAGCCACCAACGAGCTTGCTTTAGATAATGTTAAGGGCGCTCGTAAACCCTAAACATTCCAAAACAAAGTCGTCATTTGGCTTTCGCGGCTTTTTTGGAGTTGTCGCCTCCATTATTTTTTCCAAAGACCTCCTCTTCATCCTCTAAAGCGTCAGCATATTGAAAATTCATATCGTGATCCTCTCCACCACCTTCATAGTCCTTCTCAAAATAGTTCTCACTGCTTTCGAAATTCCCTTCATCCTCTTCTTCAGGCTCGAATTGCGAGTCATATTCATCAATGAGTTTTGATATATTTTCTAACTCCTTACCTTTCCCCTTAGGAGTTTTAACCCTTTCCTCTCCTTCTTTTTCATTCTCCAGTAAACTAAACTGATTCTTGTTGATGAAGTCTTCAATAGGATCAATAACTCTCAGTTTCTTGAAATTACCAGTCATTTTTTAGTTAACCTCCCCGCTACTTGCTTCTATACGTAATCCTTTACCATCGCTTCTCCTTTTAACAGTCTGTTGTGTGTTTGAAGAGGTGTCCATGTTTTGGTCAGAAGTGTTGCTTTGGTTTGCCACGTATTTGCCTTTTATCTTTCTCATCTCTTCCTCGAACGCCATTAGAGCAGCTCGAATATCTCCTTCATTACCATACTCGCCCTCAGCTGTAATCCTATGAGTCCTCTTGAAAGCCTCCATTTTTAATGTTGATTCGTGCAATTCATTTCGAAGGTCATGAATCTGCTTGTTCCAGTTCTCCCACTCCTGATCTTCTTTCTCCTTCTCCTCATCTTCATGAACTTGGTTATTAGCTTTACTCGTGCTACCTTTTTTAGTATAATTGAAGTTGCTTAGAATATCCCCTTCATCTGCACTAATTTGGATGCTCCTGATGGGATTATTGTTCCTAGTGTTTGGACCTGCATTCTTAACAAACTTATCACTGTATTGATAGTTAGTAAATTCACCATTCATTTTTATATGTAACCCATATATAGGATTAAAGGGGGAATTTCGCCACGTTATCAATGCTCCACGATACTTTCATGCGTTCATCTATGTCCTCCACTTGTTTAATGCTTTTAACTGGACAATCCCCATACCGATGACCAATTTTTCCACACCTAAAGCATAAGAGCCCTGTATTCTCATATTGGAAGACCACCCAAGCCGCTCCTTCTTCTTGATATAAATACGTTCCAGGGGGAGGGGGTATTTAGTGTTGAACTTTGCTCGAAACCTCAAAACCTTGACATCGCAGTTCTGTGAAGTAGGAAAATCAACAGCTTCAATCTTGATGAAACAGACTTCTAGCGCTTTTACTGTGTCCATGTTGTTTTGTTTGAACGCAAGTCCTCTAACTTGAACCCATATTGAAGAGTAGTCTATAACAAGCTCGTTGAAGTCTACTAACAAAGGCCACATAGTCATGCTCAGGTGTAGCTTTTGATAAAGACCAGGTCTCATCTCCCACACGCGCTTTAATTCTCTTTCATTAAAAATCTCGAGCTTGAACATATTATCCTTTACATCAGTTAGTCTGTAGTGACCTTGAATACCCCATCTGTCCTCAATGAAATTCCTAAGTTGAACAGCATAAATTGGGGAAGTTCCAATAGCTTTGATCAGTATGGCTTTCTCTTCTTTCATGCTTTCAGACAGTCTAGCTTTCGAGCCAATATTTATAACCCCCCAGCTTCCGAGCTTTGTGATCATTAAGTGGTATGATGGGCAATGCTTGATGTTCTCTTGTTTCCATTTTGATTCCTACACACACAGAAAAAACAGCCACCGCCCAGTACAAGAACACGAAAAAAGATTGGAAAAGTGAGAGAGCAAACTGTGAGTAATAGAGAGAAAAGGCAAAGCAGGAAAGGAAAGTGGAAAGGTAAAGGAGAAAAGAGAAAGAGTGAGAGTTTGTGGGATACCAATCCACAAAACCAAGTTTAAATAGGCCATCAGTAATAACTTCTCCGATAGCCTTCTTGAGACCACAAATTCTAGCTGGGTTGGATCCTCGAGTGCTTTGGGTATTGGAAAGGTCTATAATGTAGCTATTATCTTTGTTTTTCCTTATTACATAATTGCCTATCCTCATAATTGTTTTTGGAAACCTCAACTTGCAGAGGCTCTCTTTGGTTGGCCATCCACTGCTTGGTAAAGTAACACGCCTAAGATCGTCTCTTTGCCTCCCCGATACTATTTTCCCATTTGTCATATTTGATCCCTGCACGGAAAGAAAGCCAAATAAATAAAAGAAATTAGTTAAAACACACTTAACCTCGGTTCTTAAAACTTCTTGGTCTGCAGAAGATTGGGTTTCGAGGAGATCAGTCAAAAGCTTCAGCTCTTTTTGATGCTCATCATTATTAGCTTCGATCTCCCCAATATACCAACTGATAATTGATTGGCCAATAGACACCTTTTGCTTCCGATTAAAATCCCTTTTCCCCAAATCACAATGAGAAAACCCTAACATTTTCCCTAAATCGCCATCTGACGAAACCCCCATTCCAAGAGTAAGAGAGAGTAAAGCGTGTGGAAAAAAAACACACGCGAGAAGAAGACACCACTGATATGATGGTATACCAAAGGGAAAGATGATTTTCAGAGAGATGATCGTACTCGAGAAGAGAGAGGCGAGAGAGCGTAATTTTTAGAGAGAAAGCCAATAAAGAAATATTAAATACTTTATATTAAATCATTTTAATAATATAAATATAAATATTCTAGGTATTTAATCATTTTAGAAGCTCATTATTCAACACAAGAAATATTAAATACTTTTTAGATAGCTAAGCGCCTGGAACAAGTGAAGGAGAAGAGGAGACGAGTTTCCACCCATTTTCCACCATTCTTCACCATTTGAACCCGAATTATTCCGAATTTTAGGTTGATTTTATTCCATTTTTACATTCTAAACATGATTCTATCATTATCATTTAGTATTTTTGTTTATTTAATTATGAATAAAACCCTCATTGCTTGAGGATTGCTTACCTATGAACCTTTGTTAGTTATTTAATGCATTCTTGAATTTAGGATTATATTTAATTGAAGTGGGTATTTATTTCCATTAACTATATTATTGTTCCAATTTTATTGGATGTCCCCGAAGGGACATTAACTATATTATTGTGATTATTGCCTATTCATATTTTGACCAAACATTGGGTAGTGTTAGTAATTAGGCTATCACCCTGGAGGGGGACGAATAACAGATATAGCATATAAACGCCTGGTGTGCGTTAGTAATCCGGGAGGTCTTGACTAACCAAGTAGTCATTAGGGTTTGAAACATTAGCATTTGAAAGCATTTGTAGGGTCACTCGAGAGAGGTCTTTAGTGCCGTAGGATAGCATCATATTTATTTGGGAGGGATTTGGGAAGAACATTGAATTCCAAATAATGTGATAAGACCACTTCACCCTTATTCCTAGAAACATTCAATTAACAATATTGGAGATTACTAGCAAGACTCAAGCATAATTCTCATACATTTCAACTCTCTTATTCAATTAATTTGCATTCCCAATTTTAGTTATTACATTCGTATATCCATTTTAGCTTTATAATTAAAACCCAAAAACATCTCTTTACTTTTATTGTCATTTAATTGCAAATTTTTCTAACATACTTTTAAACACATTGATAATATCTTCGATAGTCCCAGTGGAGATGATAACCTTTTATAGTTATCAACGATCCGTACACGTGTGGGATTTCACCCTCCTTTTGTGTCGACTTATCATCACACACTTGCGAATGATATATGGGAATTTATTGACAGCGTGATTGATGGTTAGAGTATTTGTGATGTTTGATTTAAGCAAAGCCCTGCAGCGATCGAGAAAGAAGATGAGGATGGTGAATATTATCAATGGATTTGGCTTTGTTTGGGAATTGATGAAATAGTGATGCTGATTTGTATAGAGGTTTGTGGTGGCATTGATTTGGATTGAGATTCCAATCTATAAAGAAGAGTGAATCATTGTTAGGTTTGTGGCAACGTCTGGATTGACGTTTATGGTGGAATATGTACGGTGGCGTAGAAAAGGTGGGTGGCGCTTGAATTTAGCATGTGAGCGACATCAATCGCTTAGTAAGCCTTCGAAATAGTGTTGAGCGGCGTAGCAGAGTGGTAGTTGTTGACGACAAATGCGAAGAGTGGTGATGGTAGTGATGGTTGGATGTTTTTTAGTTTTAGCCGAAGTGAGAGAGGGAGGGGGAGAGAGATTAGATCGGTGGTGGTGTTGAAAGATATGTATTAAATTAATGTATAATTAAAATAATAATCATAAGTTAATAGGTATTAAATTAGTCTTGATTTTTGTTTAAGTGGTTTTTTTTTAAATTTTAGATAAGTGGATAATATTTTACTTTCTCTATTAATAGTTGGGCATTGCACTAAAATTTTAATAGATCATAATTAATAATTATATTCTAATTATATAATTATTTTTTTAGAATTAGGTTTCATTTTTTTACAAAATTAAAAAATGGGTTGATGCTCAACAAATTTTTGCAGCCTTGTGTATTAGCACGTAAAAGACACGGTCTTTTTTTACCATTTCTTACCATAGCAGCCGTCGTCGATCTTTTCTATGTCTTCGAACAGTTTCTTTACTTCTAAATTATGTGATACCGCCAATACCAAACCTTCTCTATATCTACTAACAAATCTTAGACAATTGATCTTATTTAACAAACTATATGATGTCTCTCCATTTGTGATGATTTAATATTAGTGGAGACATCATTTTATGTGTATTTATTAGGACATAGGTCGATTTTCTCATGATTTAGTACACTAGCCTATTTCGTGTCTTGATTTAATTATTTATTATTTTTAGAGCATATTGGGTTTAATTGTTTGTTTAATTGTGAAGCTTTAAAGATACATGGTAATTAATTAGATGCCAAGTTAATTCTAAGAGATAAGGAAAAGAAGATAAACATGGAAATTGGAGATAAAGGAAAGAAATATGAAAAAGAAAAAGATAAAGTTGCCAAATAAATCTGAATTCCAGCAGCTACAGACATAAAAGTGATCATAACTCAAGATTTGGCTAGAAATTTGGAAGAATGGGCTGAATCAAAGTTATATAGCTTTCCGAGACCATCAGTTTCGACTATTGGAACGCGTTGGATAATTATTGAAGGAGTAACGACCAAACAAAATAACACCAGAATCTTACATTTTCTATATTTTAGGATTACGAATCTGAGTTGGGCTAGAGTTCAAGTTACTTGTCTTCCACTTCAAGAAAACGTTTTAGGGTTTCCTATACCTTATAAATACACCCTTTAATCAGAAGAAACACATCCTTGGCAAACCTTAAGCCAAGAGGAAGCTTACAACACAAGAAGAGAAGTCTGGAAGGAGTGGAACACCATATCATGTCTTCTTCAACCTTTGAATTTGTAATTTCTTTCTTTTCTTTCATTAATATGAACTAAATAATTTTAGCTTGAGATTTAGCATATATGTATGAAACCTAGTCTTTCTATCTGATTTAGGATACTTCGTATTTAATTTGATTCATGTTTTATTCTCTGTTTATGTGTTTTGATTTATTGATTGTTTTCCTTGCTAGTGCAAGAGTATAGGATTACCTTAATAGTAGTTAGATGGTCACCCGGAAGGAATGTTTGACTATTGAATAACCACATAACGTCTAGAATAAAGATTTGGTCCTGACAACTCCAACCTAACTAGATAGTCATTAGGGTTTTGTTTTAATCACCATATCACCAATTGAAGGAATTGTTTGCTTAGGGCCTTGGTAGCGCTTGATAATCCTATTTGAAACTGCCTCGTGGTTTTGTCTTAGCCCCCCTTAGTCGCTCTCAAGGTCTAAGGAATGGGAATTTAGAATCCTGATTATTGTAATACTATATGATTCACCCTTACATGTTAGAATAAACAAGATTAGCGGGGATTACTTGCTAATATCTCGAGATAAACTCTCATGCTATCTTCTTTGCTTCATACAATATCAAAATGCAAAATGAAGCAAAAATTGAAAAGAATAGGCTATGTCAAAATCTAACAAAAACCTTTAGTGCAATTTATTATAATTAAGATACATATTTATTCATTATTATTAATTTTTGAACAGTTATATTATAATTTTACTTTTTACTTTTATATTGATATTTATTGTTATAATATCGGTTTAAAAATATAGAAATTATATGAAAGATATAGATATCGATAATGATAAAAAAGACAAAAAATAAAAAAATAAAATGTACTAGTATGATATTTTTCTTTTAAGAAAAAGATAACAACCAGTCAATTATAGTCAGAGAGAATTAAATCTAACATAGGTGTCAGCATATTTTTTTGTGCGGACGTTGACAGCATTTATATGTCTTTATCTTTTAGGCAGAAGTCATATCAGCCAGCTTTTTTTTTTTTTTTTTGTTCTAAACGCTTATATTAAAAAACCAAAACCAAAATACAACGAGGCTCAACCCACCCCCGTAGGGGTAGCGTCAAGGCTAATAAGTTTAGCTAATTCTAGTGGGATTGGGAATTTGCAGTAATCTAAAACTACACCACTTGGCAGATTTCTACAAACCCAATCCGCTACTCTATTTCTCTTACGACTAACAAAAGAGAAGTTAGGATTACAAAGTTCCGAAATATAATAAATACTTCTAACAATGTTTCTAATACTAGGATAATTTAAACTGCGATTACAAGAGAGAGGATCCATCAGCTGAAAATTATCATTTTCCACAATGATGTGGAAATTGTTGAGTTCTTTTGCCCATAGACAAGCTTTAAGTACTCCCAATGCTTCAGCCTCAAGAACACTTGTAGCGCTTATTCTCCAAACCATACACCTTAATAACTTCCCTTGATGATTCCTGGCCACACAAGATATTGTGGATTTATTATTAGTAAATGAAGCATCTGTATTAATTTTAATAGAATTAGGAGGTGGTGGTATCCACTTACTACTTTTGATAGCTACATTATCTTGTTTTTTCCTCACAGTAACTGAGTTATAGTGAGTTTGGAGTTCCTTCAGATTATTAATCTCATCATTAGGAATTGTTCCATTTTCATTCATAATTTGTTGTTCCTTTACACTTTGATTTTGTTCTTCATTAGATACAGGGCCATTATTACAATTTGCATCTAGATATTCTTTCCATATTTGAACTGCCTTTAGTACTGTTCTATTAGGATCAAGTTTTTGTCTATTGAAGACAAAGGCATTCCTATCCTTCCAAATGGACCAAGCTAAAATACATGCTAGTTCAGTTAGGAAAGCCTCTTTTTTAGCCTCCTTAGCCATTGGTTTTAGTATATTAGCCATCCATAAGTCTATTCTACAATAGGCTTGGTTGCTAGTTCTAAAACCCAATGGGGAGGCTAACCAAGTGGCCCTCGCCCAATCACATTCAAAAAGTAGATGTTCTACACTTTCATCACTATGTAAACAAATGGGACATTTTATATTATCTGTGCATTTTTTTCTATAGAGGTTTTGATTAGTAGGTAGAATATTTTTAATAGCCTTCCAAATAAAATTGCGAATTTTAGGTGGGGTATTAATCTTCCACACCATTTTCCATACTTCTTTATCTATCAAATGGGAGGAAGATGGTTTTTTTGTAATAATATCTTTCTTTTCAATATTTTTCGAAATTATATAATGATAAAGACTTTTGACTGAGAAATTCCCATCTGGATTTAAGGCCCAGCTAACCGAGTCTTCAGTTGGGATTAGAGGAATAAATTTCCTTGTAATCTTCTCAACTTCTTCATGGTTAAAATTTAGATTCAAAACTTCAATATTCCAGTTTCTAGTTCCCTCAATAATGAAGGCTGAGACTTTTTTAATATTTGTGTTCTTAGGTTTTATTATTCTATCATTTGGTTCTATCCATTTATCAACTTGGGGGTTAATGTTTTCCCCATTTCCAATTTTCCAGTTAAGATTATCTTTTAGATCATCTCTTCCAGAAATTATACTTTTCCAGCCCCAAGAAGGAGAATTTCCAATTTTTGCTAATAAAAAGGTCTCATTTGGGAAGTATTTGCTTTTCAAAACTTTATAAAGGAGAGAGTTTGTATTGTTTAGTATATTCCAGGCTTGTTTGGCTAAAAGGGCCCTGTTCATAATATTGAGGTCCCTAAAGCCTAAACCTCCTTCAAATTTACTATTAGTTAGGTTAGACCATTTAATCCAAGGGATACCTTTACTAGATCTTTTTCCCCACCAAAATTTTGTTATTTGTGAGGTGATTAATTCACAAATTTTTTTTGGTAGAAGAAACGAGGACATGTAGTAATTTGGTATGCTCTGTATAACAGATTTTATAAGAATTTCTTTTCCGGCTTCAGATAAAAAGTTATTTTTCCAACTAAAAGTTTTCTTCACAGCTTTTTCAACTAAAGTATTTAGGTCTTTTACTTTTGATCTACCCCATTCAGATGGTAGTCCCAAATATTGCCCTAAATCCTTAGTAATTTTTATATTTATTCTCGAGGAGTAAATATGTTGGATGTAATGGGGTGTATTAGCACTAAACTTAACCCCACATTTGTTAAGGTTCAAGGTTAAACCCGTAGAGTAACCAAATTTAGTAATAATATCATTAAAACTATTCGAGTCTTGGTTATTCGCCTTTAAAAAGAAAATACTATCGTCTGCGAATAAGAGGTGTGTTAAAGTTGGGCCTTTTGAAGATATTTTAATACCTTCCAAACTTCCTGAGGCAATTTTATCTTTGATTAGATCAGATAAAGTTTGGGTAATTATGCAGAAGATTAGTGGGGACAGTGGGTCCCCCTGCCTTAAACCTCTTTGGGGTTTATCCAATTTATTAGGTTGTCCATTTATTAGTATGGAATATGAGACAGTAGTAATACAGTTCATAATCCTATCACACCATTTTTTCTCAAAACCCATAGTTAACATAAGTTTATACAGAAAGTCCCATTCTACAAATTCATAGGCCTTTTGTATATCAGCTTTTACTACCATACTATAGTTTTTAGTGGTTTTTTTATTTTTTAAGTAGTTACCCACTTCATGAGCAATATAAGTATTCTCCTGAATACTTCTACCAGGTACAAAAGCTGTTTGATTTTCATCTATGATGTAACTCATGAGGGGTTGCAGTCTATTTACTAAAATCCTAGCAATTATTTTATAAATAAAATTAGAGACACTAATCGGCCTATATTGTTTAATATGGCCTGGTCTTTCTATTTTTGGGATAAGAGATATAAAAGTATGGTTAATCTCTTCAAGACTTCCATTATTATACCAAAAGTCATTTATAATTCTTATTACATCCAGCTTAATTATATGCCAATATTTCTTAAAGAAAAACCCAGGGTAGCCATCAGGCCCTGGTGCTTTAAAAGCACCTAGCTCTGAAATGGCTGCCTCAATTTCTGAAATCAGAATGGGTTTTAATAAGTCATGGTTCATTTCTTTACTTACTCTTGGTTGGATCAGATTTAATATGGGTGAACACTCCCTTGGGCCCACAGTTTTATAGACATTGTTAAAGTAAGTCAAGATCACTTGATTTACCTCATCTTGGATATTTATCCAGTCTCCATTATCATTCATGATTGAGGAGACTTTATTAAAGCTTCTTCTTTCTTTTGTAGTAGCTTGAAAATAGGCAGTGTTTTTGTCTCCTTTTTTAAGCCATTTATTTCTAGACCTAGCTTTCCAAAAATCCTCTTCTCTTTTCCATAAGATTTCTATTTCTTTTACTATCATATTATATTCATCTTTATCTGATTCCTTAGGATTTTTACTATTGGTGATATTTTTTAGTATAAGTAAATAATCATCAATTTTTTTCCTAGTGTTCTTGAATTTTCTCTTACTCCATACTGTGAGTATTCTTTTACACATAGTGAGTTTTGTGTTAAGGTTGCTTTTATTAATTCTACTAGTAGTATTTCTAGATAGCCACACATTTTTTATAATGTCTAAGCATTCAATTTCATCTGTCCAGAAATGTTCAAAGTAGAATCTTTTGTATTTACCAATATTTTTATCATCAAATATTAAGATTAGAGGGCTATGATCTGATCCAAGTGCTGGGAGTGCATTAATCCAAGCACTAGGAAACATTTTAGCCCATTCTTTATTATGAAGATTTCTATCCAGTACCATTTTAATAAGCTTGTCTTTACATCTTCTATTTGACCATGTAAATGAGCATCCTTTATTATCCAATTGGATTAATTCTTGTTTCTTAATAAATTTATTAAACATCTTCATGTTTTTTTTATAGCTGGTAATACCCCCAAATTTTTCACTAGTAAATCTTATATTATTGAAATCACCAATAATGTTCCAGGGGGTATTAGTACTAGGCGCACAGTTAGCAAATTTTTCCAGGCTTAAGGCTTTATATTTGTCCAAAGGGGAACCATATACAAAGGTTGTTTCAAAGATTTCGCCTCTATTAGTAATTTCAGTGTGAATAAAATTTTCATCTTTACTAATTATTTTTATATCTTCCTTACGAAGGGCAAAGATAGCTAGACCACCACTAATCCCCTTAGGTTCCACAGTCGTAATAAGGGTCATTTTAATAACATTTTCTAATTTTTTAATAGTAATAAACGGATTCTTAGTTTCTGAAAGGAATAGTACCTCTGGATGATATCTATTGCAGATATCAATAAGGGTCTGGACCGTCAGGGGTGTGCCAATCCCCTGAACGTTCCAGGCTATTTGTATCATTGAGTTGAGTGGGATTGAGTCAGGTCAATCCCGGAAACCTCACCTTCTTCAAGCTGCGCTTTATCTTCAGTTTGTGGTATCTCCATTTTTGAAATTTCTTCTTCTCCTTTCGTAGTATTTCCTTCTTTTGTTGTTTGACCCTTTTTAGTTGATCTGAGATTCCATAGTTTAATAGTTCGATTTTTCTCCGAAAAAGCTTTTTTATCTTGATGTCTCTTTTCCTTATTTGATAGCGATGCTCTCGATTGGAACATGTCTTCATCTTCATTTTCATACTCATATGTGACTGAATTTTGGTTTTCTATCGGTATAATACCAATAGAGGGCTTGTTTGTAGTTTGTGTTGTGGGGGTTTGGTATTGTAGGATGTTGATTGGTGTTTGATTAGTGGTGTTGATGAGGTTTAGAGATTCAGTAAGGTTTGTGAGTTTTGCAGAAGAGGGGTTAGGGTTACTCGAAGGTGAAGGGTTGGTGATGAAGTGTTTAAGGATGATGTTAGACGTTGGGGTAAAAATTGGGTTAGCATTGACCGGGGTTGTATTTGGACTTGTGTTATCCGGGTTCGCGTTTTGGGCTGGTTCGTACTCTTGGGTCGATTTAATAATTGATGTGGATTTTTTAAAATCCGGTGTTGGGCCTCCTTCACTCGGACTAGGGAATGATCCAAAAGAGATGTCATCAATATTAATGGGCTTTGGGCTCTTTTCTAGTTTTTCTGCCATAGAGAGGGCCAGCCCACTAAGATTTTTTTCTTTTTCTAAAAATTTAATAAGGCTCTCTTTCTTCTCCGTAGCTCTTTTGTCGATATCCATAGTACACCTCAAATTACCCTCCATCCCACTACTTGTACCTTCTACTTTTTTTCCGGTAAATTCAAAAATATTTTGGTGTGGGGTGGTGTCCTTTGGTTTTGTATCAGTACCTTCTTGTACCCGAGTAACGCCGTTTCTTTTTTGTCCGTTATCTACCTTGTTTGCTACCGGTGAGTTGGCTTTTTCGACTCGGTTCCAACTCGGTTTGAAGCTGGTTTTACCTCCATTATTGATTTTGTTAGCTTTCAGATTGTTGTTACCCTTGTAATATGCAGAGGATTTTGAAGGTCCTCTTGTTGAGGTTTTAATCCAGTTCCCCAATTTCGGATAGACTTTAGTATTGTTACAGTTCGCTTCCTCGTGATCAAAGAGGCCACAGCCATAACACACTTGGCCTATGTTTTCATACTTGAAATTAATCCAAGATTGTGTGTTATCTTCCTCAAAGTAATTAAAACCTGCAACTAGAGGGTTCTTCAAGTTCCAATCGACCCTAACTTTTGTAACTGAGTTTTCATCAATGATTTGATTTTCTGGAAGTTTGATTGTATGAACTTTTCCAAAGTTGCTCATAATCTTTTCTAAGCAATTAACCGATAGTATACTAATTGGTGTTCCTGTAAGTTGAATCCATAGAGTTGTGTTTATTACCTCATTTGTTGTATTCTTTTGAAACTGATTTATAGCAAAATGTTTTCCAATAACCGTCCATGGTCTTTGATCCCATACGGTTTGTTGATCCTTGCTGTTTTTGAATTTGATAATCACTGAGTTTTTTGATAGCTTTTCTGTTTCGACTTCATCTGATAGATTCCAATGTTTGTTGATGTGGTTCTTCAGGAATACAAAATTAATCGGTTCCTTATGGAGCAACTTAGCAATGAGTTTGTATTCTTCTGCTATTTTGTATCTTGGGTTATTCTCAGGAGTAATTGTAAGTTTCCCTTCACCCGCTAAAGGGTGTTTAGTAGAGTAGAAATTCATAATAGAAAGGAGGTGATTTAGTAATAGGAGGAGATTTATGAAGCTGGAGAGAAAACGAGAGAGAGAGAGAGGAGAGGGAGATTAGTGTGAGAAAGAGGGAGAGCAGTGTATCAAGCTTATGATATTAGTAGGGAAAACTCGATAAAACACTGGAAGAGGTTAAGAAAATTTGGTATGGTGGTGGTATTTGTGGTGGTGGATATGGTGTTTGGTTAGTCGGTGACGGAGAGGGTAGAGGAGAGAGGGGAGAGCATTTTTAAGAGACTTGATTTGGTAGTTAAGGACATCATCTATCAGCCAGCTTAGATTTGGTCCAAAAGCAAAACAAGTTCGGCTTGTATCAATTAATTACAAACCACCCGAATAAAAAATTGGACCAACCATAAATGTGATGGTAAAAGTGCTCTATTGTTTTCTTTTTGTTCGGATTAGTAGCGTTATCCTTTTCTTTTATTTTTTGGTTAACTTGAGCCTATTTCATTTATTAAAAAGAAACAGAGTTTCCGTACACCACAATAAAAATTTGCAAACAAAGCTACAATACAATAAAAAGAAAATAAAATTCAGAAGCTGCTACTAAGCCCGATCTATCGGTATACTGATAAGACTGCTACTATTAATCATTCTTCTATTATTAGGAAGAAAATTCCATTTAAATGCTCTAGCGATAGAATCAGTTACGATATTTTAGAGTTAGAGATCACATATTATTTGTTTACCCATATTTTAATTTGTAAGTTTTGGTCAAACTACATGATTCTCTCTCAGACACGAATCCCAAGACAACTAATCCCCACCGCCCTTCACCTTAAACCACCACCGACAACCGCTTTTCCGTCCACAACGCAAGGTATGATCTCGATTTACATCTCTTTCTTTCTTCTTCCCACCTCTTTCAAAAGCCTAACCACAATATACTACAACAACGAACCAATCTTCTCCCTCAACATCTCCTTTGATTTTTCCCTTCGATTAATCTAAGTGTTTGTCTTTTAGTTCTTTAATTCTGCATTTACTCTCACCTTTGCATAACTCTGTACTGTCCTTACACAAGAAACAAACATTCCCTCATTTATTCCTTCTGATTAAGAATGAAATTCTTTGCTACTAAACAAAACAAAAACACAGATGAATCCAAAATTCTCAAGCCAAACTATAACTCCATTTATGCTCAAATCGAAGAACCAAAACTGCTCGCAAAAATCATATCTGATGCACCGGTTAGCTTTAATCTGCTAAGGAAAACTATAGATAAATCGTGGGGCTTAAAAGGTGCAATAAGTACTGAAAAGAGAGGTTTTAATTCCTGCTTCATCAAATGTGAAGAACAAGACGATTATGAAATTTTTTTGGAAAAAAGGCCATGGAACCTCGCCGGAAAACACGTGCTAATACAAAAATGGAACCCATCAGAAATGTTAAATGAAAGTGATATACGAACAACTATCTTCTGGGTTCAAATCCATGGGCTACCCGGGCTATTCATCACGGAAGAAAATGCTATAAAAATTGTTTCAGCTCTTGGAAAAGTGGAGAAGATCAAACTTCCACCTATTGAAACCTTTAAGCAAGTCAACTACGTTCGTGCTAGAGTCCACTGGGATATATTTCAACCTATAACATCAAGCTTCTCACTTGCAGTCAACGAAAAACAAAACGTAAAAGGAACTATCAAATACGAGAGGCTTGGGGAATTCTGCTTTGGATGTGGTCTTATTGATCATCTTGAAAAGGATTGTCACTCAAAGAAAAAGCTTAAGAAGAAATTAGGATCCTGGGTTCATGGGGCTGAACCAAATGATGGAAAAAATGAAGAAGATAAGAAACATGAAAAATTCATCTTCATGGCTATCAAGAAAGAAGAAGCTGAAAAAAACGAGTTGCTCAAGAACAAAAAAGCAACTCACTGTGTTGAAGCCACCGAGTTGGGAAAAGGTGAATTGACTACTCTGACCACCCACGTCCTACTTGAAAGGAAGCCAGACACTTTATGTCAAAAGGGCGAAATGGACTTTTTCATAGCTAATAACCGGGAAACAAATATTTTTGCTCATTTAGTCACAAACCAACTAGAAAATGAAATGAAGTGTGCTACACCAGCTCCTATGGGACCCACAGATGAGTCAGCAGAAGATAAAAATGCCTCAAACATTTCTTTCGGATCATTTAATAAACCCGAACTCGAACAACTTCTATCAAACTCCCCCAAAACAAACCCTAACCACAACATTAACAAATCACAAAATCTTCAACATACCTACAATAATCAAACAGCTGAAGCCTCACGCAAGCTAAAATATGAAGATGATGATACAGAAATGGAGGCTAATGAAAAGGCATATGCTCGATCTATGGAATACAAAACTAACGGTAACAAAAAGAAGGATGAAACAATGGAAGAAAGGAAAGAAAAATCTAAACAGGAAAAGCTATGGATGGTAAGAACAAATCTTCAAGAAAGCGATAATGAAATGGGAGCTACAGAGTCTTGCGGGGTTGAACCAAATCAACCCCACCAGGAATCATGATACACCTGAGCTGGAACTGTCAAGGGCTAGGAAATGACTTGACAGTTCTAGCACTAAGAAATGCTGTTGTTCAGCATAGACCCGAGGTAATCTTTCTTACTGAAACAAAGAATTCTTCTGCTATTATTGAAAATCTTGCTCGAACCTTGAATTATGATATTAAACTTATTATTGACCCTATTGGTATTAAGGGGGGGTTAGCTTTACTTACTAAAAATAACAATATAATTGAAATTTTGGCCTACACTAAGGATATTATACATTGTAAAAATATATCTGAAAATGGTAGCCCTTACTGCACTACTTATGTACATATACCGTGTTATGAACAAGAAATGGAAAAAGCTATACAAGAATTAAAAAGCTGTAAAAGATTTTATCCTAATCTCCCGTGGAATATTATAGGAGATTTTAACATGTACAGACAAACCTCTGAGAAATTGGGAGGCACTGACTTTAATAAGAAAAATATGGAAAGATGCAATAAATTATATAATAAATTGAATATGAGAGACATTAAAAGAGAAGGATGCACTTATACTTGGAATAATAGAAGAAATGGGGGAAAAATTATAAAAGAATATATAGATAGATGTTGTAGTGATAACCATTGGAACAACCTATTTCCTGAAGCATGGGTGGATGTACCACCACCCCTGGGCTCAGACCATTCCATGTTAATTCTGCACATGGAAAAAGAAAAAAAACCTAATCAAAAAAGATTTTTCTTTGATAAAACTTGGCATGAAGAAACTACTTGTAATGATATTATAAGTAATACTTGGAATGCACTTAGAAACATATCAGGTAAAGGAATTACAAGATATGGAAAAAAAATAGGTAAACTCACAGGTGAGCTTACAAAATGGGGAAGAAAGAGGAAAATTGAGAACAAAAAACAAATTATCAAAGACTTCAAAAATCTTGAAGCAATTATAAACAATAAAAACCATCAGGATTGGAATAACTATGATACAGTGATAAAAAAAATACAAAACTTTTGGAAAACTGAGGAATCCTATTGGGCTCAAAAATCTAGACTCACATGGCTAAGATTAGGTGACAAAAACACAGCATATTTTCATGCTATAACAAAACAAAGAAGATCACAAAACAAAATAAAGAAAATACAAAGAATGAATGGAGAATGGATTGAAAATTCTGAACAAATAAGAGAAGAAATAAAAAATTACTATAACAATATATTTACCACTGTTGGTTATAGACAGTTTGAATCAGTCATTGAAGTAATAAAACCTTGTATTACTGATGAAATGAATAGTGAACTGACTAAACCTGTACACATTAATGAAGTAAAACAAGCACTTTGGAGCTTGGGACCTGATAAAGCCCCGGGACCTGATGGATACCCGGGACATTTTTATAGAAAACACTGGGAATTGATGAAATATGATATTCTTAGAGTTGTATCTCATTTTTTATGGAATAATGGAGATTTATACCCCATAAATCAAACCTATATTACTTTGATCCCAAAAGGGATTAATCCTATAAATATAGGACATTACAGGCCCATAAGTTGCTCTAATACTATATACAAAATAATAGCAAAAATTCTTGTGCATAGACTTAAAAAATATATGCACCTGATTGTGGAAGATACCCAATCTGCATTTATACCAGGTAGATCAATCACTGAAAACATTTTACTAGCACATGAAATGTGTCACTTTTTAAAATCAAAAAGAAATACAAAGAATCATTATATAGCAATAAAAGCTGATATTGCAAAAGCTTATGAAAGTGTTGAGTGGGATTTTCTACAAAAAATGTTAATAAAAATGGGATTTAAAGAAGTATGGGTAAAATGGATAATGGAGACAATTACTTCTGTCTCTTATTCAGTGCTTATAAATGGTGTACCTGAACCCCTTAATAAACCAACTAAAGGCTTGAGGCAGGGGGACCCATTATCACCCTATATCTTTTGCATTATAACACAAGCTTTAACTGCCTTGATAAATGACAAAATGGAAAAAAATTTACTACAAGGATTACAAATTACAAAAAATGCCCCAACTATTAGTCATATACTTTTTGCCGACGACAGTTTGTTCTTCCTAAGAGCTGAACAACAAGAAGTTGATACTTTTTGTGACATTATGAATCAATATAGCATAGCCACAGGACAAACCATGAACCTAAATAAGAGTGGGGCTATGTTTGGTATAAATACACCACAAGACCTAATACACCAGCTAATAAACACGTTGAGAATTAATAAACTCAACAATTTGGGAAAATATTTAGGGCTACCCACTGATTGGGGTAGAGCAAAAGTAAAAACTTTACACTGGATGATAGAAAGAATAGAAAATAAAATGGAAACATGGAGCACTAAATTTTTATCTGAAGGAGGCCGAGAAATTCTTATAAAATCTATTATTAATGCTATTCCCTCTTATACTATGGCAGCTTTTCATATACCTAAAACAATTTGTGAAAAAATAAACTCTTTAATAGCTAGATTTTGGTGGAATAGACAAGGAAAAAATAAGGTTCATTGGGTAAAGTGGGAGGAAATGATCATTAATAAAAAAGAAGGGGGTATGGGTTTTAGGGATATGCAAGCCATGAATACTGCCCTACTATCTAGGAGTGCTTGGAGAATCCTAAAAAACCCAAATACCCTTCTCGCAAAATTATACAAAGGCATATACTATAAAAAAACAACATTCCATGAAGCACAACTAGGATACCATCCATCTTGGGGATGGAGGAGTATCTTACATGGTAGAGATAGCTTCAAAAATGATATAAGATGGAATATAGGAGATGGAAAAACAGTAAATGTATGGAAAGATAAATGGGCCCCAACACAAAATTATCTGCAAAATATTCATAACATACAAAATATGCGTGTCTATGATTTGATGTATGAAAATACAAACATTTGGAATGAAAATAAAATAATAGATACCTGTACTGAGGAAGATAAAGATACTATTCTAAATATAATGTTACCTATAAATAGCCATCAAGATGAACCCTCTTGGCATTACTCAGTTGATGGTAATGTTACCTCTAAAGGAATGTATCACTTCCTTAAGGAACAAGATACTAAAAATAATACAGAGAGGAATGAAATATTAGCCTCTAGCTCTTATCAAAAACCAAAAAAATTATGGGATTTGATATGGGGCCTGAACATACCAAAAAAGATAAAAAATTTCCTTTGGAAAGCATGTAATGAGGGATTACCAACTGAAACTAATAAAGTCAGAAGGCACTGCAGTAAAAATGCTACCTGTGGGATTTGTAATATTGAGCTTGAAACCACAGAACATCTCCTTTTAGAATGCTCATGGGTAAGAGCTACTTGGCTTAGCTCAACTATGCAACTCTTGACTAGAAATGAGGGTACTACAAGGTTTGATAATTGGTTCTTTAATATGAACCAAATACCTGATAAGTCAATGAGAGGGCTAGTTGAAAGAATTGCTTTCTTAACATGGTTCATATGGAAAGCACGAAATAATTACCTTTTTAATGGCATAAAGCCTGACCCTATTTATACTAATAAACAAGCACAAATAGCCTATGATGAATATGCTAATGCTAATAATTCTGAGGCTAAAAAACAAGAACAAAAACAAATTCAATCCCAAGAAAAAATAGGCCATGAAACACAGGCAAATAATTGCGAGGGAAACACAGGTATGAATATTGATCATGCTAAAGTAACTAATAGTCAAAATGATAAACTCTTTGATAACATTACAAAGCCTACTCTAATTGTTAACACTGATGCTTCATTTAGTAATAATCTAAAAGCAGCAGCGGCGTGTATTATTAGAGATGAACAGGGGGTCTTTGTACATGGAGCAGCATGGACTTTTGGATGTAACAATGCTGAAGAAGCGGAAGCTATTGGGATTCGCAACTCTATTCTTACGGCGAGGATGTATCAAGATCATGATATAAGGCTCGCAAATGATTGTAAAAATGTTATTGATCAACTTCAAAATAGGAAAGAGTTGTGTAACCAAATGACTTTGATTTTCATTAAGGATTGTAATAGACTAGCTAGTAATCGGTTTAAATTCTTTCATGTTGGAAGAAAAAACAATTCTATTGCAGATTGGGTAGCCAAACAAATGCTAAAAGGCAATTTGCTTGGCAATTGGGCTTATAACCCCTCTCCCCAACTTGCTAAACTTGTTCAAGCCAATGCTCCTTCTAAGGGGATTGGTTAGACTTGGCTTTTGTAACCGTATGTTGTTTCTTTTAATATATTAAGCTTTCGACAAAAAAAAAAAAAGTTACGATATTTTTCGATCGTAATATATGAAGAAGAACTAATAAGCAAAAGACTTGTTTTTCATTAGAACCGTATTGTATATCTATACTACACGAAGGATATCCTATATATAAGGTACAACTTGCTAACTAAGAAATTGACATTACAATTATAGAATTGTTAAGATTATGTTATCAATAATTCTATGTGTAATATGATTCACAATAATCAAGACACGATAGATACTCCAATACGCATCATGGGTTGCGACTTGGTTGTCGCAAAATAGTGGTATTGGAAGAGAATGGTGAACCTGAAGTTCATTAAACAAACGACAAAACCATACAACTTCACTCGTGGTACAACTTCACCCGTGGTAGTATTCATACTACGCTAGAGAGAGAGAGTATTTATTTTTGTAACATCAAGAAACGGGGGACAAAAGCTACTTCAAGAACAACTTACTAAGATTAAAAATCCTACACCTAATTTAGCTCTATTACAAGAGGAGATTGAAATTAAAGCACAAATAAAGTTTGGGTTTGAATGTGAAGAGAAATACTGGACGGATAGATCACGACAAAACTGATTAACATATGGTGATAAAAATACGATTTTTTTCATATTTCAACTATTCAAAGGAGAAATTTTAATAGAATTATTAGTATAAAAGATGATCAAGGAAACTAGAAAGAAGACACATTTGATTTTTAAAAATTGTTTCCAATTTTTTTTATAAATCTTTGTTTAATGAACAGGTCGATAGTAAGAAACAAATGGAAAAAGAAGCTCAATACATATAACCAAGAGTAACTCAAGAAATGAACGATATTTTGACCAACCCTCCTAGCATGGAAGACATGGAAAGAGCATTGAAAGAATTATCTTCATCAAAAGCTCTAGGTCCAGATGGTTTAAGTGATAATTTTTTAAAGAATTATAGGATATCCTTAAAGAAGATGTTTTCATAATGATCCAAGATTTTTTTATCAATAATATAAATTCCGATAAACTCAACGATACACTAATTACCCTCATCCCAAAATGGGACACTCATTAAAAAACTCGGTGATTACCGACCCATCTCTTGTGTTAATTTTGAATATAAAATTATTGCAAACATGTTGTCTAATCGATTGCAGGGTTTTATGAATGATATAGTATCACCTACACAATCAACATTCATCAAAAGGAAGAGCTATTCAAGATAAAACTCTAATAGCTCAGGAAATATTTTTCTTTATGAGTAGGAAAAGGAAAAACAAAAAATACATCGCGACAATAAAAATCGATATGGGTAAAGCATACAATCAGGTGAGATGAGATTTTCTTTTACTTGTTCTAAGTAAATTAGGCTTTTGTGGCATATGGATTCTTTGGATTAAGAACTGTATTAGCATAATTTCTTTTCAAAATAATTCAAACTGAGAAAGATCAGAAAAATTTACGCCATGAAGGGAAGTAAGACAAGGTGACCCGTTATCTCCTTTCCTTTTCACTATTATGACAATATCTGTAATCAAGCTTATTAATTATTATGAACTTAACAACTATATTCTAGGGATCCAAATTAATATAAATCGTCGTAGTATTTCTCATTTATTGTTTGCTGACGACTCTATATTTTTCGTAACTATTGATGAAACTGACATCCAAACTTTTGGGGAATATCTTGACACTTATTGTAGCGGTTCGGGACAGAAAATAAACTTCAATAAATCAGCAATTATCTTCAGCAAAGAATCGCCCTAAGATAAAAGAGAATATATAGCCAATAAGATAACATTAAAGAAGCAACAAATTTAGGAAACTATTTAGGGATCCCTTTATTCCACAAAAGATCTAATGTAGAGTCTTTAGAATGGATTGTGAAGAAACTCTTTAAAAAAACAGAAGGATAGAAAACAAAACAACTACCAGAAGGGGGTAAAGAAGTACTTATTAAATCTATTTTACAAGTTATCCCTAGTTATACCATGTCTATAGTTTCCTATCCAATTTCTTTTTATAATAAAATTAATATCTAAAATTTCTAACTTTTGGTGGAATTCTGGAGAGAGAAACAAAATTCATTGGATGGTATGGGAGAAATTGGCAGTTGGAAAATTTTCACGAGGAATTGGTTTTAAAAATTTCAAAAGAATGAATCTCTCACTACCAGCAGAAAGTAACCCCTTTACCTTGGCATCCAGATTACTCATAGGTATCTACTTTTATAATAATTTTTTATAGATGTTAAGTTACGTCAAAGCAGGACATGGAGGTGGGATAGTATTATGGAAGACATATATTTAATAAAACAATATGGTATATATCAAATTAGGAATGGAAAAAAATTATGTGGAACGACAAATGGGTTATTACAAAATAGAAATTAAAGAAACCACATAACTGCGATCTAACATGTGTTAACCAACTTCTAAAACAGGATCCTCCAAGTTGGGATATGGATATTTCCTGAACCTATTATACCATGCATTACTAAAATTCATATATTTGATACAGATTCTAATGACAGATAGATATGAAAGGTATAATTCAAGTCTATGGAAAATCATATGGAATTCGAACATCCCAAAGAAAATAAAGATATTTGAATGGAAAGCATGTTACAATGCAATTCCTACGAAATTTTGTTATATAAAAGGAAATGTACCGATACTAGGAACTGTTTATGGTGTTATGGAAACACGAAAAACGGTAGAACACTTACTTATAGAGTGTCACGTTAATAAAGAGATATGCGCTGGCTCTTCTCTACAATTAAAGATTGATGAGAATTCGGAGATGGACTTGGGAAATTGGATGTTAGAAACAGTAAAAATTTACTCGGAAGGTGGTCGGGAGAAAAACAAGGTAATTGATTACATTATGATATGCATGTGGAATATTTGGAAAGCTAAGATGAAAGTTCTACATGAAAATTGTTGTATCGAGGGTGATGATCTTATACTCCACTAATAAACTCATGAAGAAGCTATATGGTATATATTGGAGGAAAGCCAATAACTCAGCAAAAACAATACAACATAGGAATCTGAATCAAGATGAAAACATTACAGATATTGAAGTAGATATTCTCTTTTCATGTGATGCCTTATTTAAACAAAAAAATTAAAGCAACACGGATTGGATTTAAACAAACTCATAAATACAATAGGTGTATAGAAAAATCAAAATTGTCAGTCTTCTGCGACTCAAGTCTGGAAGGAGAGGCATTGGCAATCCTTAAAGCAGCATAAAAATGCAAGGAATTCAAGTATTAGGCAAGTGTTAGTCGCGAGCTGGAAAGTCCAACTGATTATCAAAAAGATCAAACAATTAGCCGTTGAATTTGGACCTATCACTTTCAAGTATATACCAAGGAGGTTCAATGGACAAGCGGTCAAGCTCGAAAGGCTAGGCACTAACGGAGCCATGGAGGCACACAAGAACAATCAATGGTCTTCGGTCCTATTTTGACCATTTTAGGAGCAAGGATTGCTACCTTTGCCAAGCATCCCCATACTTTTAAATATTCGAAAGAAGTTGGTTTTCCTTTCCATAATTCGTAAGTAGTTTTATCCACCTTCTTGTGTGGTACCTTGTTAAGGATGTGGTTTATGGTGAGTAAAGCCTCTCCCCACAGATTATATGGTAACCCTGAGTTAATCAGCAAGGCATTCATCATTTCCTTCAACGTGCGGTTCTTGCTTTCAACAATTCCGTTTTGTTGAGGTGAATAAGGGGCCGTGCTATGATGGATAATTCTATGTTCAGCGTAAAACTCTTCAAAAGGAGACACATATTCCCCTCCCATATCTGTTCTAAGATTCTTAATTTTTTTTATTTAGTTGATTCCCAACTTCAGTTTTGTATTGCTTAAACGCTTCTAAGGCCTCATACTTACTTCGAAGCAAGTATATTTGACTATACCTTGTGAAGTCGTCAATGAAAGTTATAAAATACTTTTTTCCACTTCTATTTTGCACAAATTTTAAGTCACAAATGTCACAGTGAATTAACTCTAAAGGTATTGTAGTCCTTTCTATAGATTTAAACAAGGTTTTGGTTAATTTTGACTCATCACATACTTTTAAGAATTGAAGTTCACATTAGGTTATAACCCGACATTTACTAACTTATTTAATGAACCGATATTAACATGTCCTAATCTGTCGTGCCATAAATTAGGTGAGTCAAGCATATAAACACAATCATAATTTTTATTTGTCGGTTAATTTTTTGGTAGGTACTACGGTCATTACATTCATCTCAAACAGACCGTTGCAGAGGTACCCTTTTCCTACATACATTTCGTTCCAAATTATTACAAACTTATCAACCACATATACAAGTTTAAACCCAGCCTTGCTTAGCAAGGAACCTGAAACTAAGTTCTTGCTAATGTCCGGAACATGGAGGACATTGTTCAAGGTCAGCTCTCTCCCGGAGTTCATCTTCAGCACAATTTTTTACAGTACCTTGAACCTTTGAGGTTGAGGAATTTCCCATATACAAGATCTCTTCATTTGTAGCTTTCTTGTAGGTTTTGAACACAATTTTTTCTGAGCACACATATCGGGTTGCTCCAGTGTCTATCAATCATGTCCTTGGGTTGCCGACGATGTTGACTTTTGAAGCTGTTGCCGCCAGGTTAAAATTGCCAATGCCCTCAGATTTCTCAGTCATGTACGACTGACCGCCCTTACCTTTCTTTTGGTTTCCTTGTCCCTTTTTGTTTCGACAGTATTTCCACAGTTGTGACAATCCCCGTTGAATTTCACCTTCTTATTGTTTTCATTATTTGTTTGTCCTTGCCTCTTGCGCTTGTTTTTTTGGTTGCCTTGGCTTCATATGATCGAGGGTAAGTTTCCTTTTCATCCATTCGATTGTCTTCCTCGATTCTTAACCTTACAATTAGATCTTCAAGACTTATCATTTTGCGTTTGTGCTTGAGGTAGTTCTTGAAATATTTATACAACGGGGGTAGATTTTCCACAAGAGAACCAACTTGGATAGTCTTACTAGATTCATACCCTCATCACTCGGTTCATGAAGAATCAACTGGTACTATTGTACTTGAGACATTAATGGTCTTGAATCCACCATCTTGAAATCAAGGAACCTACGGATCACAAATTTATTTGTCTCGACATCTTTTGTCTTGTATTTTTTCTCAATAGAGTCCTATAATTGCTTGGCAGATTTCATGGTACAGTACACATTAAATAAGGAATTCCCCAAACCGTTTAAAATGTATTTCTTACATAAGAAACCAACATGCTTCTAAGCATCAAATCCGTTATATGTCTCATTGTTTGGATTGGATCCCATTTCCGGTGGATCTTCCTCCATAAATTTTGCCAAGTTTAGAGTGGTCAGGTAGAACAACATCTTTTGCTGCCACCTCTTAAAGTTAGAGTAATTGAAATTTTCTGGCCTATCAGCTGGTCCAATGGGTGTTGGTGCGGGTACACGCACTTCTGTTCTTGAGTTGTTACCCGTCTCATGTTGCTTTTCACTTTGTTCAGTATTTTTCTCCATTTCTATATGAAGCAAAAATCCGACGTTAATCAACGAAATAATTTTCTAGTATGTATACACAAGCCTAGAAATCAGAATAAGATAAAATAAATAGAATATAATATTCCGATTCTGTATACACAGACCCAGAAATTTTGCAAAAGTAAAGGTTTATAAAACGAAAATAAAACATTTTCTGGTTTATACAACGTGAATCATAATACCTTAAATTGTTGTGTTTTATTTGTATAAACCATTAAAACAATATAAAAACTAATGCATAAATAAAATAAAAGTAAATAAATAAATAACTTTACTTGTCGAGACTCAGATTGGATCCGATGTCTTTAAGGTATTTAAGTCACGTACCGGTGTTTTACGTTTGTTGACTTCAACCTGCAAGATACAACGACAAAACTATTCAAAAGAAACTGAGACATGGATTCTTAAGAATTTCAACGAATTTAATAAAGCTGTTTCTTTCTATCTCTCTTTTATAATTTTAATGCTTAATGCTTTACAAAAAAGTTGGATGAAGAAAATGTTTGAGTTGACCAACTATTTATAGAAGATGAAAAGGTGGCTTGGCAAACAGTTGTGATGTTTAATTTGAAGACACGTTGTTTCAAATATAAGGTTCAACGTTTACTAACAAAAACAAAGCTTGGATTGGTCTAGATGGTATGAGCCTAAGGCCCAACAGCCCAATAGGCTAGAGGGTCTAGGTTCAAACCCGTAGCACTATTATTATTATTATTATTTTTTTGCTTTGCTTTATAACCAAAAAGAAAAAATAAATATTGTTATTATTATTAATATTATTTTCTTTTTTAATTTTTCTAAATTACATTTCTCAGTTTCTCATCAATTTCAAATGATTTTAATCAAGTGAATATCTTTCGTTAATCTTTACAACTGGAATAAACATATCTATATCCGAATTATTTCTTTAAATCGAGTAACCGACTATCATCGTAAACATGGTCAACACTTGGGTAAAATCCCATTTGACCAAAAAGAAAAAATAAAATAAAAAACATATTGTTATTATTTTTTTCTCTCTTTTAATTTCTCCAAATTACATGACTCAAATTCTCATTCAATTTTAAATGATTTTAATCAAGTGAATATATTACGTTAATCTTTATAATCGGAATAAACGTATCTATAACCGAATCATTTCTTTAAATCGAGTCACCGACTATCATTCTAAATATGGTCATCATTTAAGTAAAATCCCATTTGACCAACATACCGAATATCCATCGAGAAAGCAATAATAATCTCTTCCTGCAAGCCTGTCTAACATCTGATCAATGAATGGAAAAGGAAAGCGATCCTTCTTTGTTGTCTTTTTGAGCTTACGATAATCTATGCAAACTCTTCACCCCACAACTTTTCTTGGCGGTTTAGCCTCTTTATCTGAGTTGAGGACGGTGTTGATTCCTCCTTTCTTCAGAACACATTGAACATGGCTCACCCATTCACTATCTGAAATCGAGAAGATGATCCCCCATCTAATAATTTGATTACCTCCTTTCGTACCACTTCTTTCATTACCGGCATAAGTCTCCTTTGACCCTCGATAGACCTCGCTTTCTCGTCCTCAAGGATGATTTTGTGTTAGAAAATGGTTCGGCTAATACCTTTGATGTCAATAATAGTCCACCCAATCGCCTCTTTGTTAGCACAGAGAACTCTTAGTAGCTTATCTTCTTGAGGACCTGTCAGGTTAGCGGAAACAATAACATGCAATGCATTATTAGGACCCAAATAAGCATACCTCAAGTGAGATGGAAGTGTTTTCTCTTCAAGCTCCGGGAGAACATCAAGATATGGTTTCTTCGTTGGTTCAACGTCCCCCATACCTCAGACTTGTTCAAACCTCTAGTTTGAGATCGTATTTCTCTAGAATTGAGGGTTGTTATATCTTCAGATGGTGATGTCTCCTCATTTGTGATAGATTTATGTTAAGATGAGACATCATTTTTAGTGATTTAGAAGTCATAATAGTCGATTTTCTTGAGAAATAGTGCACTTTCCTATTTTGAGTCTTGATTTAGTAAAATAATATTTTTAGAGCATATTGGATTTAATTGTTTATTTAGTGTGAAGCTTTAAAGATAATTATGGAGATTAATTAGAGTCCAAGTTAAAGACTACAACTTATGGAAAGAGATTAGCATGGAAATTGGAGATAAGGAAACAAAAGCTAAAAAGATGGAAAAGGAAAAGCTGCCTAAATCTGGGATTCTACAGCACACGCCTAAAGAAGTGGTGATTACTCCTACAAGGAAACCAATTTTGGTAATTTCCTCTCATAGAGACCTAGATAGTGCTGTGAGGATTCTTTTGGTATATTATGGAGCAAAAACCGACCAATAACGAAGAAGATATGCTCAGAACGGTCCAGCAGTGTTTATCTTTATTTTCATACGAATTTGAGTTGGGCTAGGAGTCCAATACTTTATCTCTTCCTCAAGAAAACGAATTAGGTCTTCTAAACACCTATAAATACACACTTATATCACTTGTAAAAGCACGCTAGCAATCCTTGCCTCATAGTAATTAGTTCTTAAGGTTTTATTCTTCCAGTTTATTGTAGAGAGCAAGATGATGTCTTTTGTAATTTCTTTTAGTTTATTTCCATCAGGTATGAACTAAACCTCCCATAGCTTGGGTTTTGCATCATGTATAAACTATGAATTCTAATTCTTCTATCTAAGTTTCTTTGGGAATTATATGTTTTAATCTGATATTAGCTACTTACCTTTATATTTGATTATGTGTTTTGATTTAATGTATGTTTTCCTTGCGGTGCGCAACGTTTAGGATTACCTTAATAGTAGTTAGATGATCACCTTAGCTGGTTGTTTAACTATTGAACCACCACATAACGTCTAGTGTCGATATTAGTTCTGACAAAACATGATTCTAACTAGATAGTCATAAGGGTTTGTTTTAATCACCATATCACCAATTAATTCTAGTGTCTGTTTAGGGGCTTGGTAGCGCTTGATAACCCTATTTGAGACCTCGTCTTGGTTGTGCCGTAGCCCCCTTAGTCGCTCTCAAGGTCTAAGGTATGGGAATTTAGAATCCTGACTAAGTATACAAGAGCTAATATTCTCCCTTATTAACTAGATCTTTAGAAAGAATTAGAAGGATTAGTGCATACTAGCAAAACCTAAGCTATATTTCTCATCTCATATTTCTTATCTTTTATATTATTGTCTTTATTTTCTTAGTTTTAATTAGTAATTTCAAAATCTACCTGCTTTTATTTTCTGTCTTTAATTATTTACTTTTACTCGTTATTCCTACCCACGTGATTAACACACTTAAGTCCCTGAGAACGAACTCAACTTACTAACTAAAACTTGCATACGTCATGTAATACTTGCAGTACTGTGCTTGTCTAGGGTGAGAGTGCGTAGTTTTCTTGACTTATATTTATCTAATTTTTATCACACCCCAGGCGACACCAAGTTTTTGGCGCCGCTGCCGGGGACTTGGGTCTCGTTAGCGTGTGTGTTATCTATTTCGAGTAGTAGTTTTTAATTAGTTTTTATTTTTCAGTTTTTAGTTTTATTTTTCCGGATTTACGCTTGTGGTGTGCTTTAGTCTTTTTCCGGATTCACAGTGTTTAATTCTTGGCCTCCGTTACCGGAGCCTGAGAGGAGCTTTAGATCCTATAATAAACGAATTCGTGAGGAAAGAGCCTTGAGAAGAGCTATGGCAGACATGCAAGATAATGATCCGGAGTTAGTTTACTTTGCACTAGGAGGACCTCCAACATTTATTCCACCTGGTGTACAATATCCTTTAGGATGAGGTAATGGACAGGATAATTTCAATCAACTGAATCAAGTACAGCAAGACCTCCCTGGGCTTCATGTACCGTTTCATGTTCAACCAATCGGTTACCGTCCTCCAGAGATCCAGAATATCAAATTTAGACCCGATCCGGGTATGCTTAGTCAATTAAAAAGTTTTGGACTCTACAATGGTACAACAATTCAAGATCCGGTAAGATCGATTAAGAAATTCATGCAGATTTGTGATGCCTATATTACTCCTGGCATTACACGCGAGCAACTGTATTGTCATATGTTTTCGTTCTTCTTGACCGGTAGAGCTAGCGAATGGCTAGAAAGACAACCACATGGAACAATTCATTCTTGGAGAGAACTTCAAGCCGCGTTCTTTAACCGTTTTTATCCGAAGAGCATGAGACTCAAAGATCAAACCGAGCTTGCAAGATTTTGTCAAGAAGATGGAGAAACAGTAGGAGAGTCATGGACAAGATTTCAACAAAAATTAGCTAGATGTCCGCTCCATGGTTATACACCCGCTCTACAGCTTGCTATATTCTATGAAGGACTTAATGATAAAGGTAGAGAGAAGGTGGATAACATTGGAAAGGGTAATTTTGTGTCCATGAACCATAATGAAGCTTCCGAGGTCTTGGAAAATATTATGGAACAAAAAAGGAGTTGGCCTTCAACGCGAGCTCCTATTGCAAAGACCCGAGGAACGCTTCGTTTAGATGCAGAAACTGCGAACTCAACTCAAATATCCGCGTTAGAAAATCAAATCAAAGAGCTGAAGTTAGAGATGCAAAAGAATTTAGCCGCAGCGAACGTTGTACAAGAAGCACAAGGTTGTCAACAATGTGGGGTTAACAATCATACATGGGAAGAGTGCGAATCAAATCCACAATCTGTATACTTTATATCCAACCGAGGAGGTTATTAATGGGGTAACCGAAATCATCCGGGTATGCAGTATTCAAATCCACAAGGGGCCGCTAATCCTGGTCATTATCAACCGCGCCCCCAGAACAACTTTTTCCAACCTAGGGGTCAGTATCAAAATCAATATCAGATTAAACCTGCTCCCCCTTAACAACCTGTTCAAGATGCCTATACCGATTCGTTAGATCAGAAAGCTTTACCTCAGTATCCTCAAGAAGGATCTATGGATAATCAACAGATAACACATGCTCTGGAACGTTTGACGACGACTATGAACGCTCAGGAAGAGGAAGTCCGAGGACAAGATGCCGCACTTCAGATTTTAGGTACTCAAATAGCACAATTAAACAAAGTTTTAACAAATTTAATGGAACAGAAAGAAGTGAAGGCAATCGAAGGAGGTGATGACAATGTTGGGTTCGAAGCTTGCAAGGCTATTTGCCTTAAAATTGAAGAAAAAGAGGAAGTACCGCATGCTGCCGCCAGTGCCGTGGAAGTTCCGAGTACCGAAGAAGAACCAACCAAGTCTAGCCTTGTGGAATCTGACTGTTCTGAGGTTTATGTGGAGGACGATCAAGAGAAACCCGAATTTATACAGCTACTGAGGAAGATGCAAGAGGAGATTCGATCGGTAATGGATTATCAAGCTGAGCTAAACTCGAAAGAGAAAGAAGATGAAGTTGCACCTGCTGTGCAAGAAGAGGAAGAAGAAGAGAAGGTGGAATCGCCACCTATTGTTCAACCAGTGTCATCAACTATTCCTGATACAAATCCTAAGGATGACACTGAACTCAAGACATTTGTAGAGGCGTATACACCTGAAAATATCAACGCCCAAATGCTTGAGATTGCAAAGAAAGGGCTTACACCGCAACAAGTTTTTACGCAAGTTATTCCTGAGAAAGAAGCGAGTGTAGAGATCCCAAGAGAGAATTTGAGAGTTTCGAGAAGAAGTGAACGAGAGCTACCAACAAAGCTTAAAGATCTGGGAAGTTTCAACCTTCCTATTCAAATTAATGGTATGCTCAAGGTGAAAGCTATGTACGATGTGGGTTCTGGTGTGAATCTTATGCCTAAGTCCGTGTTCGAGAGACTTGGACTTCAGAAATCAGAGAAAACTCCAGTAAAGTTGCAGTTCGCTGACAACTCAGTTAAGAGGACATGGGGAACAGTGGAGGACGTCTTAGTCCGTGCAGGTAGTATCGCCATCCCTACCGACTTTGTTATTCTTGAATTTGATGCAGATAAGCAGGTTTCAATCATACTTGGACGACCTTTCATGGCCACAAGTCAAAGTGTAATCAACTTCCAAGAAGGGACCATCACCCTTCATGCAAAGAATGTATCTGAGACCTTCTATGTCTTGGGTAAGAAACCGAGGAAGTTAGATCCCACCGTTCCTGTCATCCACAGCCTTTCACGTCACAAAGTCCCTCCTGAGAAGATCCACTTAAAGCCTGTGGAACTGAGCCAAACATTGAGTTTGGTGTTGGCCATGAAGTTCTATGGAAAGCTCACAAACGTGAGAATAGGCCACGCAGTTTCAAAGACTCGTGGATGGGACCATTCATTGTCACTAAGGTTATTTCAGCCAAGGTGATAGAAATCCGCCCCAAGACGGGGGTCAAGCGCAGATTAGTTGAAGTTCATAGCCTAACTCGTTGTTGGGGAGGCTATATTCGCAAATCTTGATAAAGGTAACACGTCTAACTTTGAAAGACGTTAAATAAAAGTGTTGTACGGGAGACAACCCGCAATTTTTTTAAGTTTTATGTCTTTTACGTTTTTATTTTATGTTTAGTTTAGTTATTTTTAGTTGATATTGCATATTTGAGAAAGGTATTAGTGTTTTTGATGCTTAGGTATTGGAGAAATCGAGTTAGGGAAGAAACAAAATTTTTCGGAAGGGATACACCATCAGTGCGGTATACCGCACCTCAGCCGCGGTGTACCGCAGAGGACAAAAACCCGTACCACGGGTAGGAACCACGGGTTTTATACCGAGACGAAATTTAACCCGTGCGGTATACCCCATGCACCGCACCCCTACACTGCACGCCTAAAACACGTGTCATGGGGTGCTACAACGGGTATTTTGCCGAAGAATGCTACAGAAGCCGCGGTACACCCCTGCGGTGTACCCCCTATACCGCGCCAATGGTCCGCGCGCCAAAAACCCGTGGCACGGGGTAGGTACCGCGTGTATTTGGCCGAGGCGGATTTTTTTTGAAACAGAAGCTGCGGTACACCCCGCGGTGTACCCCCTAGTCCGCGCCTATGGTCCGCACGGCGCCACCAAAGAGAGAAAGTTACGGGATTTAAGTGTATAAAAGAGGTATGAAGCCATTATTCCGAATTTATAAACCTCAAGCCTCTTTCTCTTCTCCAAAACTCTCCCAACTCCATTAAAGCTCATAAAAACCTTCACCAATCATTAAAACACTACCCAATCATCAAGGAAAACACATCAAACCTTCTCTCCACATCATTACAAGAGAGATTCAAGCACCGTATCCTCACCAAACACAATCAAATTGAAGAATCAAGAGCTAAAATTTCACAAATTCACCCTACCATTTCTAAAATCCAAGCCTACCCATCAAGAATCCACCTCACCCACTTATAGATTCATTATCAATTCATCTTTTCTAAGTCAAATCAAGCTTGTTCAACAAAAAATTCACAAGTTCAAATTTCAAGGGTTGCTAAAGCTTTGAGTTGGGGGTTAATTGAGGATGACTAATAGAACAACAATATTAGCTAACAAGAGAGAGGTGAAGAAAAGCAAGGTATTAGATCCAATCAAGAAGAAATCAATTGACAAAGGTTCTAGTTCTAATTCAAAGGGTAAAGATAGAGTTGAAGATGGTGGTATAACATTGTGTGATCGTAATGGTAAAAAGCTTTACTTTTATGCAAAGGAGAAAACACAACTTCCACAAGGTCCTACACCCAAGGAGAAAGAGGAAGCTTCAAGGGCCCTGAAAGCTTTTGCAGAGAAACAATTGAAAGAGCTACCTTTTGCTTATGAGAAAGTATTCAAGGAAGAAGTTGGTGAAGGAGATTACAAGAGATTCTTAGAGCTTGGTGAGAAATTGGGTTGGTCTACTTTCATGGTAAGACATTCTAAATTATGTCATGAGTTAGTTTTGGAATTCTATTTAGGCCTCTTTAGCCGAGATAGTAAAGGTTGTGTTCCGATTAGAGGAAAGCTAGTTCCTTTCACAGTTGAGGAGATTAGAAACCACTTTAAGTTTAAGAAATTAAAAGGTTGTTGCAAATTTGATGAAGCGGTTGCTAAATGAAAAATCTTTGATGATGAATTACTTTTTGAGCATGTTTTAGACAAGGAGAAAGTGCAATCACATAAGGGAGAATTGAAGGCACCTTGGCCTTACAAATACCTTCAATCGGATGCAAGAATTTGGCACAATTTTCTTATTCCTAATGTCTTTGGAAACACACGAACTTTGGATGTGACTATGAAGTACGCTCTACTTTTGGACTGTATTTTGAGAGGAGAAGAAGCAGATGTGGCACAGTTGATCTATGAGGAGGTGATACGATTTTCGGTCTCTCCTAAATCAGTTTATAATGTTAAATTTCCTACTATGATCATGTGTCTTGTGCGAGAAGCGAATGTTACATTGGGTGAAGAAGAGAAACTCGAGTTTAAAGGGAATTATATTGATAATGCTTGGATCAAGGATATCTTTCGAAGAGCGGGTTCTACGCAAGTCTCGAAAGAAGAAAAGGAGCAAAATTGGCAAGAGAAGATGGAGGAGCGTTTAACGAAATTCGAAGCAGCTCAAACTTCTTTAGTCAATGATGTGGCACAAATCAACGCAAATCAAGTGCACATCATGAAACTCCTTGAGCAATTAACGAAAGGTCGAGCAATTCCTACCTTGGATATCAATGATGCGAGGCAATAAGCCTCGAGAGTATGTTCTCTTTCTTCCTTACCATTTTTGTAAATATGTTTATCTCCTAATTTTAATTTCAGTTTCGAGTCTTTTTCGAGTCGTGGGGACACGACTCATTTTTGAGTTGGGGGTGTGGGGATTCGTTGTCTCTCATCTCCATTTTTCTGTTTTTAGGTAGAAATTAAATTTTTTTGATACATGGGAATTAGATGTAGAGTGTGTTTAATAGCTTGAAAGCATAAGCTCAGTGAATTGATGATAGTAAGTAGTATGTTTATGAGCTATTTTATTTGTATGCTTTGAGTATTTGCAGGAAAACACACGTTGATAGTAAAGAAAAGATTAGTGAGCAATGCGATAGAAAGTATGTTCGATCTCAGGGAACCTTGAGAAGTGTGTAGGCCGTGAGATCCAAGCTAGTTGACAAACCATTTGATGAAAGTGCTAAAGGTAAGAAAATAACGAAATTACATAGTGTAGAAAGTGATTAAGGCGGTTCTTTCATATTTGAAGCCTTTGAAGCCTTTTTATACCTTCTCACCTTGTGATTTTTGATTTTATATGCTATATCCTTCTCAGCCCCTTCTAGCCTTTCTAAAGCTTTTTATTGAAACACGTTATAAGCCATATCATTTAGATTATAGGACTTTTCCATATGACTCGCATTCGAATCGTGATGCATAAACAGTTGTGTTAGAGCTTGAGTTTGGGGTGGTGGATCCACCATTATGGGAATTGTTATTGGGTTGGGATTTTTGAGCTTATTAATTGTGCTTTGTGCTTATATTGAGGATGTTTCACAGATTTTATTGTAACCCTTTGCCGGGGTAATAGTGAACGAAAAAGAAGTTTCGAGCTAATTTTGCCAACAAGGGCATAAAAAGAAAAAATATATATATAAAAAATAGCATGATATCTCAACATTAAAAGAGAGTCATATCTTGAGAATTAATTTGGAAAGAAAAGAAAATATATATATTCGGACCGGCAAAGTGGAACTTTTATGTGAACATTTTATGTTTTAATTGGGTTATTGGGGATGCTAAATTGTGCATCAAGGAATTCATTGGGTTGAGTGAGAAACGTTTTATGAGAGTAACTCAAGCTCTAGGGCGATTCGTTGATGGCTAGTGAGGAGAGAGCCAAAAGATCACTCCAAATTATCCAAATATACTATCATACCGTCCCTAAGCCTAAATTGCAACCTTAAAGACCTTGTGATTCTTTGCTATGTAATTGAGAAGTGATTAAGCCATTAGAGATTAGTTGAGTGGATCTTTGAATACTAGTGGGGTTTGATGAACAATCTATAGTTTTCTTGGGGAACTGAGTAAAGTCCCAATCCTTCTTACATTGCGAAACTAATCTGATCTTGAATTCAAGCCGTGTTGACTGTGGATATGAGAAGTGTACAGGTATGTAGTTTATGAATATTATTGCATGAAATTTTCTGAGTTATGTGCTTTAGGTTTATTCTATATATTCTGCTATGTTCTTCCCATTGTATTGAAAATTTTATAAGTGTGTATTTATAGACTTCCCTTTGTTTTTATTTTTATTGTATCGGGACGATACAACTTTGAGTTGGGGGTCTTGATGTCTCCTCATTTGTGATAGATTTATGTTAAATGAGATATCATTTTAGTGATTTAGAAGTCATAATAGTCGATTTTCTTGAGAAATAGTGCACTTTTCTATGTTGAGTCTTGATTTAGTAAAATAATATTTTTAGAGCATATTGGATTTAATTGTTTATTTAGTGTGAAGCTTTAAAGATAATTATGGATATTAATTAGAGTCCAAGTCAAAGACTACAACTTATGGAAAGAGATTAGCATAGAAATTGGAGATAAGGAAATAAAAGCTAAAATGATGGAAAAGGAAAAACTGCCTAAATCTGGGATTCTGCAGCACACGCCTAAAGAAGTGGTGATTACTCCTACAAGGAAGCCGATTTTGGTAATTTCCTCTCTAAGAGACGTAGATAATTATGTGAGGATTCTTTTGGTATATTATGGAGCAAAAACCGACCAATAACGAAGAAGATATGCTCAAAACGGTCCAGCAGTGTTTATCTTTATTTCCATACGAATTTGAGTTGGGCTAGGAGTCCAATACTTTATCTCTTCCTCAAGAAAACGAATTAGGTCTTCTAAACACTTATAAATACACCCTTATAATACTTGTAAAAGCACGTTAGCAATCCTTGCCTCATAGTAATTAGTTCTTAAGGTTTTATTCTTCCAGTTTATTGTAGAGAGCAAGATGATGTCTTTTGTAATTTCTTTTAGTTTATTTCCATCAGGTATGAACTAAACCTCCCATAGCTTGGGTTTTGCATCATGTATAAACTATGAATTCTAATTCTTCTATCTAAGTTTCTTTGGGAATTATATGTTTTAATCTGATATTAGCTACTTACCTTTATATTTGATTATGTGTTTTGATTTAATGTATGTTTTCCTTGCGGTGCGCAACGTTTAGGATTACCTTAATAGTAGTTAGATGATCACCTTAGCTGAGTGTTTAACTATTGAACCACCACATAACGTCTAGTGTCGATATTAGTTCTGACAAAACATGATTCTAACTAGATAGTCATTAGGGTCTGTTTTAATCACCATATCACCAATTGATTGTAGTGTCTGTTTAGGGCCTTGGTAGCGCTTGATAACCCTATTTGAGACCTCGTCTTGGTTGTGCCGTAGCCCCCTTAGTCGCTCTCAAGGTCTAAGGTATGGGAATTTAGAATCCTGACTAAGTATACAAGAGCTAATATTCTCCCTTATTAACTAGATCTTTAGAAAGAATTAGAAGGATTAGTGCATACTAGCAAAACCTAAGCTATATATTTCTCATCTCATATTTCTTATCTTTTATATTATTGTCTTTATTTTCTTAGTTTTAATTAGTAATTTCAAAATCTATCTGCTTTTATTTTCTGTCTTTAATTATTTACTTTTACTCGTTATTCCTACCCACGTGATTAACACACTTAAGTCCCTGAGAACGAACTCAACTTACTAACTAAAACTTGCATACGTCATGTAATACTTGCAGTACTGTGCCTGTCTAGGGTGAGAGTGCATAGTTTTCTTGACTTAATTTATCTAATTTTTATCACACCCTAGGCGACATTAGATGGCTCCTCATGTAACTCAAGCACATCGAGTGCTAAAGAGGCCTACAAAATATTATCATAACATGTTACATTATGTACCTCTTGCGTGATGTGATCAAGGACATCCACGCGTAGACATTCATCCAAACAATCGGGGAATTTCATCGTTTTGAAAACATTGAATTTGACCTCCTCGTCTTGTAATCGCATGATTAGTTCACCATTCTCTACATCAATCAAAGTATGCCCCGTGGCTAAGAATGTCTGCCCCAATATGATGGGCATATTCTTATCTGCGTTGTAGTCAAGAATAATAAAATCACATAGAAATATGAAATTACCTGCCTTGACAAGTACATCTTTGATATTTCCCTTTGGTTGGGAGATAGACATGTACTCCACTTGCAATGTCACGGTAGTAGACTTCGTTCTCCCAGTGTTCAACTTCTCAAAGAGTGACTTTGTCATGCGATTTAATACTCGCACCCAAATCACACAAAGCTCTCCCAGTCCACTCTCCGCCAATGGGTATAGGAATGTTGAAACTTCTGGGATCCTTCAAATTTGGAGGCAATTTGCTTTGACATATCGCACTACAATCCTCCGGTAAACCAACTATCTCCCCCTCTACGTACTTATGTTTGTTAGAGAGCACATATTTCATAAACTTCAAGTATTTAAGCATTCTTTTGATTTCTTTCACAAACGGTAAGTTAATTTCATGCCTCCTTACCATATCAACAAACTTCTTATAGTATTTATCATCATTTTTCTTTTTCACTCGCGATGGGAAGAGAGGAGGAGGGCATTTTTCATTCTTGACTAAAGCCTTCTTCTTTTGTTCCCCGTAGGCTCCTTTGCTGTTTCAGTAACTACATATTCAATCACTTCCTCAACAACGACATCTTCCACAAGCGGATCTTGTGGCTCTTTCTTTTTCTCAGCCTATGTTTCCTTTTCAACCACATCTGGTACTTCTTTCGGGTTGGCAGTTGTCTCTTTTTCTTTCATAGCGGGGAACGATGGTGGTGGTAAGTTCTTTCCACTTCTGAGAGCAATTGCCTTGCATGATTTGTTACTCCCTAGACTTTCAGTATTGATTGGGATTTAACCCAGACCTTGAATATCTAGAACGTTGGCTATTTGAGACATATGATTCTCTAGAATTTTCAATGAGGTTGAATGCGAATTCAATGCCTCTTCTATATTCGTTGTCTTATCCACGGATAGTGACATGAACTGGTTCAAAGTATCGCTAAGTCATTTGTAGTAATCGCACCTTCTTGTGGACAGGAAGGGAGTGCCTTATGGGCAAGAGAATCTGCATAGAAATCATATCCAGACTTTTGAGGAGCTTGAATTCCTTAATAGTGATTTTGAGGTCTTGGTTGGTCATTGATTCCTTGGGGTCTTGATTGATAATTTCCTGGATTAGCAGCCCCTTTAGGATTGGACCATTGCATGCCCAGATGATTTTTATTTTGATTACTATAGCCTTGACCACTTGAATAGTGGTTTTCTCGATTGTTGATAAAGCATACAGATTCTAGATTGTTAGGACACTCTTCCCAAATATGTTTTATCACCCCAATTTGCTTGATTGTTGGATACATCTAACTGTTTAACCTTGTTCTCTAGAGCAGCAATCTTAGCATTTAAAGCGGTTTCTGCGTCTATCTTCAAAGTACCTTTATCAGAAAATCGAACTGGTGATCTAGATGGTTGCCAACTCATTTCATTCTTCATGACCATATCCATTATAGCCAGTGCGTGATTCACAGTTACCATCATAAAACATCATCCACAGATCGTATCAACTTTCTCTTTGGAGGCTTCATCTAATCTGCGATAAAAAATTCCCAGTAACTCTAATGAATACTCATGTAGTGGACACTTTCTTAGTAATGATTGAAAATGATACCAAGCAATCGCTGCAGCTTCTCCCTGCTGTTGTTGGAAACCTACCAAATCAAGATGTCTACTCAACCTAACGCTTTGAGGGTAATACCTATCGAAAAACGCAGTTTACAATTGATCCCACATAGTGATTTCTTCGCGTTGTTGTTGATCATAACATTCACTCGCTCCTCTAGTGAGGAAAAACGGAATATAGCAAAATACATTTGTTTCTGAGTAACTCCTGGAGTGACGTATGCATCGCAAATTTGCATGAACTTGTACATAGCCCGAATCAGATCTTTGTGAGCGGCCCCACTATATTGGCCTATAGTGATAATTCCCACATCAGGCTTGAATCTAACGGCTTAAGTCGAGGGTGAGCGAAGCCCCATTGGTGGCAAACGGAATGGCATGTTCTCGTTAGACTGGAGCCAAGGTATAGCTCCAGGTGGAACTTGCGCACCTTGAGTATTGTTAGGTGGTGGTTGTCCTCCAGGAAAATCTTGAACTCGATTATTAGCATTATCTCCTGGTGGGACAACCACATTATGTGGAACCACTGGGTTCCCATCTTCATCTACCTCCACGTGAACGTTGACATTCATGGCTGCCATCTATTCTAGTGCTTTATTTTCTTCCATTTCTTTTCGCTTTTGGGCTCAGACTAATCTCTCGGGGGAGAATATACAAAACCTATTACTTGGAGAAAAACAATAGAAAAAAGACACGTAAACTAGAACCAACAACTAAACACCAATAAACTGAAACACAAAAAAATATAACCAATGTAGTTCCCAGCAGCGGCGCCAAAAACTTGTCGGTCATGTGAGTGCGATAAATAACGTGTGAAATAAAAGGACTTTAATCACCCACAAGTGTACAAGGTTCGTTGACAAGTAATATGAATGAGTAAGTAAAAGTGTTTTTGTTCTCAGGGACTAGGAGAGTTAATATAATTGTGTTTAGAGAATCGTGGCTTAGTTGTGAAGACAATAAAATAAAATATGAATATTTGCTTGGTTTTCTTAAGATTAAATAAATACAAACTAAGTAAAGGCAGAATTAAATAACTAATGATGAAAAGATTAAATAACTAAGAATTAAATGCAAACTATCTAAGAAGAGTAGAGTAATATGAGAGAGTAGTGCTTGATCCTTGCTGGTAATCCCCTAAGTTTCTTAATTAGATGTATCTAGACACAATGACAAATTGGTCATTCTACGCTAATCGGGATTCTAGTATCTTGCTAACCACTTCCGGGTGAATAAAACGCAATCATCCACCTCTAGTGACCCCTCCCGGGTGACTCTAGTTGATCTTGGACGAATTTGTTCTTGCCCTATTGACTACTTAGTTAGTCAAGGCCTACCGACTCATTGACTCGTAACAAGTGCTTATATCCCAGGTCTGCAATTAAATCCTCCCCAGGCGACAATCTAACTATTATTACTATCCTATACTTGATTAGGGCAGGAACATATTTTAGGAATAAAGATATAAACAACGAGCATTTAAGACTATTTATTTAACTACTGAAAATATCCCAACAAACTGAAAACATCAATTAACTAACTTAGGTTCATACACTATGCAATTCTAAAAAACAAAATATTTTAGCTCATATTATAATACTAGAAAGAAATTACTAAAACTAAGGAATTCATAATTAAACCTAAAAACAAAAATAAATTACTATAAGATAAATGATGAAATGGGCTTTGGATGATTAGGAATTATGGAGTTGTTGTTGAAAGACCTTCCTCTTTCTCTTTCTTAGCTTGTAGGCGTATTAGCTTCTCTTTGATATGAATTGTGTGTGCTTTCTAGCTAATAAAAGGTATTTATAGAGGTATAGGTCATTTTTAGGTATATGGGCCTTTTTGGAGATTCCAAAAGGCCCAACCATTTTAACTAATTCGGCCATAACTTCAAGGCCCATCTTTTTCATTTGAACCACTAAGTCCGAATCTCAACCGATTTGGCTCAGGAAGGGAGATAAGTGACGGATTTCCAGTTTCTATAACTTTTCCACCTCTGCTAAATTAATCTCTTTTACTTTTTAAACGTCTTTTCTTGGTTTTGGACTTGAAACTTCACTTCTTCTATCCATCTTGACACCTCCTTGCATCCATGTACCTAAAAACTTCACACTAAACAAACAAATTACTGCACAAAAGTTCTAAAAATACAAATAGTACTAGAATGAATGAAGAAAGTGCATTATGTCAAAACACGAATCTTAATCTGTTAACTAAGTCCAATTTAAACAAAAAATGATGTCTCCTAAGGGGATTTTTCTATCACAAACAGAGATCCATCACATATTCTCTCTATTTTTAAAAAACTCTAACCTCTATAACCATCGATTTCATGAATGGAAGATAAATATATTTGACGTGCATATTATAATTAAAAAAATTATAAAAAATAACTTTTTAATACAAAGAAATCCGAGTCAACCCGGTGTGTGACCCGGATCAACGTGGTAATTTGAACCCGGGCGGATTGAGTAAAAAGATAGCCGAATTGGATTTTTCAAATCCTAATTCGAAATACTACAGTTTAGGGTTAACAAAAATCTAAACCTAGTTCTAATCCAAGATATGATCTACCCTACTGTTCTCAATACATAAGATGATTACCTTTCTCAAGGAAAAATAATAACAAAACATTGTTGTCAACAAATTCGTTTAGTGTTTGGCTCCTGTTCAAAAACTTGAAAATTTTGAGTGTTACGGAAGAAAATAGGCTGCCTCAAATCTCGTCACATATCTAGGCTAGTCATCCTAGGCTCGTGCCAAATCCTCTTTTTAAACACCTTATAAATAAGGGGCATTATCTTTATAAGGCCTTACGCCTATGCATAATACTCCCTAAAGTTCTAACCTAACTACCCATTAGAAGTCTAATTATAACCTAACTGATGACCAAATAACCCCCCTTTCCCTCTTATTATAGTGAAAAAGCCCAAACAAAAACAAAAACCCTATAATGCGGATCACATTTCCTCCTTCTCTCTTATCCTTCCCGCTCTCTTCTTTCTCGTTCCCGTACCAAAAGAAAACCCCTGCCGTATGGACCATTCTCTTCACACCCGGATCTCACCTTCCCACCAACAAGCTCTCCTGCAGAAGAAAAAATGGCGTCGTTCGTGGGCCGTTCTCCACCATCATTAGGTCTCACCTTCACGCCGCCTCTCTCCACTGCCAAAGAAAACCGCAACCGTTTATGGGACATTCTTCACCATCATCAAGCCCTAAACCTTCCTGCCGCCGCTCTGCTGCACAAGAAAACTGCCGCCATCGTGGCCCATTCTCCACCATCTCTTCACACTGGGCTGCTGCACAAGAAAACTGCCTCCATTCATGGACCATTCTCCACCATCATCAGTCCTCGCCGCCTCTCACCTGCATAAGAAAACCGCGGCCGTTTGTTTTTTGATCCATCGAATGTGGAGGGATTTCAGTTTGTTTTTTGTTCCTGTGTGAAAAGATTTATATCTTTTTTATCCATCGAGTGTGATGAGATTTTTGTTTGTTAACTGATCGAATGTGAAGAGAAATCTATTCGTTTTTTGTTCTGGCGAGTGTGAAGAGATTTTTTATTATTTTTTATTCCGTCTGAGTTGAAGCGATTTCTTTTTGTTTTTTTGTCACAGACTGTGAAGAGCCCATGGGTACAACCCTGTTTCTATTCGAACTGGGTCTGTAACCAGCTGTTGTGAAGAGATTTAGTGTCCGTTTGGAAGTGTTTCTTTGGAAAAGCACGTAAAAGTGCTAAAAGCATTTTAGACCCTGAACAACATTTTTATGTGAAGCACCAAATATGTGCTTCTAAAAAAAGCACTTAAAGTGATTTTAGATTTCAAAATTATTTTTAATAATTTTTTAAAATTTAAAATTTTATTTTAAAAGAGTTTATTGCTCTAAAATAAGAACTTCCAAACATCCCCTTAGTTTGGCCCAATTGTTGGCGATGGTCTGTACCCCCACTTGTTGTTATTCTAACTGGATCTATACCTACTTGAGATTTGACATATTAGAATTGGGTCCGTACCCACTTGGACTTTACATACCCATTTTATAAAGAACTAAATTTAACTGGGTACGTACCCCATTGGTTAATTTACGAAAATAGGTACGAACGTTAATAGGGACGTATCCACCGTAAGATCTAAATGTTTCTCTCTTCAGACCAAAAAGGATATAAGGGAAAAAAACCAAACTAAATAAATTAGAATTGAGACTTTTATAGAATGTTTTTTTTAGTTATGACTTACTCCTTTCGTCTAAAAAATAATGTCTCACTTACTAAAAATAGTGTATTAAAGATATTGTCTACTTAGAATTTTAAGATACGAGGTACTTTTTTCTACTATTACTTTTATTAAAATATATTAATTTATGTTTTTAATGACTATTTAAAATATCAATTTTTAATGACTATTTAAAATGGGTCAATGCCCCAAAAAATCAAACTAATATTATACTTGCCCCAAAGAATCATCATTTAATTAATTAGAACTAGATTACCTATTTACCCCCTTACAGTATAATTAACAAAAGAAAAACAAAAAACAAAAAATAAAATATAACGTTTCAAACAGACTCCTCATTTTTCACACACCACACATTTTCCACACAATACTCTCTCTATCTCTTCTCTCTCTATATCTCTCTGATACTCACGATCTATCACAGAAAAACATAAAAATGTTGGCCAAATCTATTACATTTTCACAAGAAAGTCACCTCAATCAACTAGTAGATGCAGAATCACAAGAAACTCACACAAAGATGACCAATTATAAATACAAGAGGATTGAAAATCATGAAGTATAGATCCAGATTTGAAGCTTCGTCCATGGCATCCCATCAAACAAAATCGGGAATCTTAAGAGGTAGGAAATCTGAATCTTTGATGTGTTTCGTTATTATTTTACAATTTAACAGTAAGGATGAAGTTGATTTCTTCTATTTTTTTCACATTCATTTTTATAGAGTTTTAATGGTACTCATTGCAGTGATGAGACTCATTCAAAGTTATGGGAGTCATTGTTGTGATTGTATTCAAATGGGCTGTATGAAATTAATGTTTTTGAAGTTGATTTTTTCAATTTTTCTTGACATTAACTTTTTTAGGGTTTATGTTTACTGCATAATCCCATCGATCTTCTAACAGTTAACGTATTATGTTTACTGCATAATCCTATCGATTTTTATCATATTTTTTTTGTTAAATTATGTGATTAATAACATTAATATGTATACTGATTGAATTTTAATGATTATATGTTTGTTAACTGCTAATTAGTCGAAAGTAGTGGATAGGATTACTTCATTGATATTAGTGTTTCTTCTATGATGGGATTAACAATTTTTTTATGGGATTAAATATTGTTGATGGGATAAAGTATGATGATGGGAGTTTTTGCCTGTCAATGGGTTTTTTTAGTATTTATAAGTCTCAATAATGATGGGATCTAGTAGTTATAAATTTCAGTATTGATGGGATTTAGTATTTATCTGATTATTTCAATTGTTGTGACAAATTGTAGGTATGGAAAAAGAAGCATACATTGATGTGATTCATCGCGTGATGGTATTCATGTTCATCGCGTGATGGGATTTATCATGGTGATGAGATTCATCGCGCTGATTGGATTCATCGTGGTGATGTGATTCATCGCGTTGATGGGATTCATCGCGGTGATGTGATTCGTCACGTTGATGGGATTCATCGCGCTGATGAGATTCAATGCGGTGATGGGATTTATCGGCTAATGCCATCGCGGTGATGGGATGTTGTTTCTTTAAAGGACATGTTATTTAGAGTATATTGTTCATTTATTAAAATTTTGTGACACATGCTTCTTTCATTAGCAACTGCATTTGCAACTTGAATGATACGTACATATGGTATGTTACAACAAAAAAAAGGAAGAAACAATCGAGTCAAATGATGTTTTTGTATTCTCCATTAAAGCAAGTTGATGATACTGATCATGACAACTTAGCAAGGCTTCACGAGATGTCCCACTTCTTGAGATTATCTAGAATTTACAGTTGCGATTAGATGCTAAATTCAGAAGGCCCGGTTAAGGACCGGTACGCAATTTCTTTTCTGGTCCCTTCATTTGACTTTATAACTTTTTAAACTGTAAAGTAATCATCTGTTTACCTAACGTTCCAGGTGGAAAGTACATGAACTCTTGTTCTAGTCAACGAAGAATACTTCGAGTATGACTAAGCTTTATTAGTAGATCCCACAAACCTGGTTAATCTGGCCTTCCTGAACCTGAACCGGACTTAACTATATCCAAAAATCTTGCGTGGATATGCTCAATTTTGAAAGTGATGAGATTTATATCTATAATAATGCTCATTATTACCCGGAACATCAAAGAATACCTCGTTTAAGATAGGTACTGTGTCATACCATTTATCTGATATGTCTATTTTTTGAGTTAAATAATTTTTATTCTTTTTCACTTCAGGTGATAGAGTCAGATTGCCTAAAAAAGATAGAGTCAGATTCACCAGTACTACTTTCGGTGTTTTATATCTGAGTCTTCATGCTCGGTAAACTCACAATCTAATGGAGATTTTTGGTCTTTTATTTATATAGTTTAATTGTTGAAATTTGTATATAGGGGACCGAGGAAAGGTTATATTAGCTTTCGAAGATAATCTGTTGTCAAAAATTGGTATTCAATTTGATAAACCTATACCAGATGGGGTGGATTTTGGAGGACTTTGTGATGGTCATGGATTTGTTTGCAATGGCAACGTATCCATATTATGATAAAATGCAATTAATTTCTTCTCGATATCCGCTTCTCAATTTGTTGAAATATATGTTGGAGTTGGAGCTTCTCATGTACGTGCACTTTATCAAGAAGCTAAAGAAAATGTAAGGATCAAAATGTTAGATTTAAAAGATAAGGGACTAAATGAGTAATTTTTTATTTAGGCTCCATCTGTAGTCTTTACTGATGAGCTGGACGCAGTTGAAAGAGAAAGAGGTTTAATGGTGGACAAGAACGTGATGCTACATAAAATCAGGTCTTTTTTTGATTTATTTTTTTTACCCAATTTAAAATATACTTTAATATTATTTTAATGTTTACGCTTCTTGTAAGTCTTGATGGATTTGAAGATCGAGGTGATGTGATAACTATTGCTTCGACAAATCGATCTGATATTTTAGACCCAGCACTTGTTAGACCAAGAAGGTTTGATCGAAAATATATATTCCAAAACCGGGTCTTATTGGTAGAATTGAAATTTTAAAGGTTCATGATCGTAAATAGCCAATGGCTTTAGATGTTGATTATATGGCTGTTGCAAGTATGGTTGATAGAATGGTTGGTCCTGAGTTGGAAAATATTATTGAAGTAGCTGCTCTTAATATGATGCGTGATGAAAGAACCGAGGTATGTAACTTGTTTGGTTCTTAATGTTTTTGAAATTTAGAATTTAGTCCTTTATGTTTGTTGTGTAGATTACTACTGATGATTTATTACAAGCTGCACAAATGGAGGAAAGAGGAATGCTTGATAGAAAAGAAAGAATATTGATATGTAGAAACAAGTTGCTATTAATGAAGCAGCTATGGCTTGTGTAGCTGTTAATTTTCTTGATCTTAAGAATATTGAATTTCTTACTATAGCTTCCACGTGCTAGTAGAAATTGGGTTGTGTACGAATGAAAATGGATCATGTTAAATTTACGCAAGGGATTTTAAGGTATGAGTTTTATTTTATAAGAGTTAAATATTTTTAGCAAACGGTCATACGTGTGGAATCTACCTCTGCAGATGATCTGAATTAAGTGCTGAGAGTAAGGTGATTGTATCCGAAAGATGAAGTCATATTTTTTTACGGACTCGAGAAATTAACATCGATAAATTTCGAGCTTGAAGATACAGAAGGAGAATCCGAGAAATAAGTCGAATTATTACTCGACTCAGCAAAAATCGGTTCTGGAGAAAGATAAAAGAGTTGAAGAAGAATATGATTTTATAAAGTTGTCTGAATCTTGTATGTGGGATCAATCCAATTAACAGTATAAAATTAAATATATTAAACCCTTCAGTTTGTTATGTCAAGTGTTATTTCTAGGTGAATTATGTACAGGGTAGAAATTGTAGGAAGCTAACTAAATGTACACAGTCATGTACTTAGTAGAACAAGAGGTTCATAAAATTGCTATATTTATATAGGTCGTTGTGGATATTTGTGGCTATCAAACTTCTTATAATGTCTGTAAATACTTTTGGTGCTTGTTTTCATCACGTCCGTTAATTTTTTTCATCAATCTAGAATTGACATGATGACAGTTCTCCTGGAATGCATTTATATAGACTAGTCACTAAAGCCTCAAGCTCAAATCCTGAATCTCAAATAAAGTAATTTATATAAAGGGAAATCCCCAAAGCTCTAACTACAGAAGTAACCATAATGCAAAATAAAGAGGTATCTATAAAATGCATAATTAAAAGTATGAAAATACAAAGTTATAACGAGAGAATTATTATATTAAAAAACGAAGGTCTTTCCAAACTACTACTAATGACAGTCAAATAATTGAGGAAACACTCCATCTAATCCAAAAAATTGTCTCATTGGATAATTTTTGCAAGTCACTATCATTAAGCCTGAGGGAATTAATGGCCTTGTAGCTTCAGAGTCTCAATCAATGCGAAATTTGAAAAGCTATCTTTGTCTTCTATGAATTTCTATTTCCAAAAGGCTGAAGGGAAAATAAAGACTAATTTCAACAAAAATATGCGCAAGAGTAAAATTCACTGAGGAATCTCCTTGCATTCCTCAAATTCAGCCCTCATCTTCTCATTGTAGTAGTCTTCTTCACCGCTCTTATAGAACGACAAATTGTTCAAAGGAACCAAGCTTTCTACATAAAAACTATGATCAAATTGACTTGATGGACAAGGTAGATTTTTCATTTGTTTAGTTTGATGGAGTTGTCCATTATTAACGTTGTAAACAAAAATTTGGTATAAAGAACGGAACACCAATAAGTCCATGCTTCGTAACCACCCAAGTGGCTTTAAGTGACATTCTTCTTTAAAATACTCTTGACCCTTTAAATTAACATCAAGCACCTTTTCCCATTCTCCAGTTTCTTGATTTTTCAGCAACCAAAACTCATATAAAAATTCTTCTGCAACCTTCCTCTGCACACACAAGCAAAGACAAGTCTCCATTGACATAAGAACAACATAATAAACCTTACCATAGAATTCGTGAATAAGAGGAATTTCCCCAAATGTTTCAGTTTCCATGTCAAAACTAAGCATGCTTGGAATATACTTCGATACCCAATAATCTATCGCGCTGATGGGACTTATCGCGTTGATGGGACTCTATCGCGCTGATGGGACTCTATCGCGCTGATGGGACTCTATCGCGCTAATGGGACTCTATCGCGCTGATGGGACTATATCGCGTTGATGGGACTATATCGTGTTGATGGGACTCAATCGTGCTGATGGGACTCAATCGCGCTGATGGGACTCTATCGCGTTGATGGGACTCTATCGCGCTGATGAGACTCATCGCGTTGATGGGACTCATCGCGCTGATGGGAATCAATCGCGCTGATGGGACTCCATCGCATTGATGGGAATCAATCGCGCTGATGGGACTCAATCGCGCTGATGGGACTCTATCGCGCTGATGGGACTCAATCGTACTGATGGGACTCTATCGCGCTGATGGGACTCAATCGTGCTGGTGGGACTATATCGCGCTGATGGGAATCAATCGCGCTGATGGGACTTTATCGCGCTGATGGGACTATATCGCGCTGATGGGAATCAATCGCGCTGATGGGACTCCATCGCGCTGATGGGAATCAATCGCGCTGATGGGACTTTATCGCGCTGATGGGACTTATCGCGCTGATGGGACTTTATCGCGCTGATGGGACTATATCGCGCTGATGGGAATCAATCGCGCTGATGGGACTCCATCGCGCTGATGGGAATCAATCGCGCTGATGGGACTCTATCGCGCTGATGGGACTCTATCGCGCTGATGGGACTTATCACGCTGATGGGACTCTATCGCTCTGATGGGACTTATCATGCTGATGGGACTCTATCACGCTGGTGGGACAATATCACGCTGATGGGACTCTATCGCGCTGGTGGGACTATATCGCGCTGATGGGATTCTATCGCGTTGATGGGACTTATCGCGCTGATGGGACTTTATCGCGCTGATGGGACTATATCGCGCTGATGGGAATCAATCGCGCTGATGGGACTCCATCGCGCTGATGGGAATCAATCGCGCTGATGGAACTCTATCGCGCTGATGGGACTTATCACGCTGATGGGACTTTATCGCGCTGATGGGACTTATCACGCTGATGGGACTCTATCGCGCTGATGGGACTTTATCGCGCTGATGAGACTATATCGCGCTGATGGGATTCAGCAAAGAAAGCTAAAATAGAACTTTCATCTTTAACACAAACAAATATCATCACTCTCAAATAAGGGTTGTTCATTTGAAAAATCCCTGAAGCATTCTACTCCATAAGAAATTCACAAAAAATATATATATGTGCTTACTTTTAAACTTTTGTAAGGAGTAAATATAGATTTTGGCATTTAAAATTGGATATGAACTTTTGTATAAATAAAGTCTTACCATAATTAAAATAAAACCAGAGTGCACATCAAGAAGAAAAGATGCTTTGGACATGAATATGGATCCAAAGTTGCACGACAAGAACAAAACAAGAAAGGATACATACAAAAAGCTTTTCCCTTTTTATCTTGAAGAATAAATGAGATAATTAATTAGGAGACTACTAGAATGGTACAGCATAACATTAATATGAATAAGAAAAAAGGGATCAACATAATAATACATAAATTTCAAATCACATTTTTAAACTCGGGAACTACTTCTGAATGAACCAAGAGCTTTAGTCGCTCCTGCTCTTAATATGAATTGGTGGTAAAATGCTGTAATCGCTGCACCAACGAAGGGTCCAACCCAGAATATCCACTGCAAGAAATAAACACAAGTACGGGTCACATGTGAAGGAATATACGGGTTACCCGTGAATGAATATTCAGCATGCTTCATGGTCCGTTTAGCTTTTGCAATCTAACAATTTACGAAAATTTCATTGATTTGCTAAAAATTGATCTTTTTTCTTTTTAAACACAAGACTCTTCTGCATATAGTGCTAAAGCAACTACATGAGCTCTCATAAGATGTTTTCTCGATTGCACAATACTTAAAGTTGATGAATATTTCTCTTACATAGTTCTTTCTAACCAACCTGCAGTGTCAACCTGAAAAAAAATATTAATTTAAGTTATCAAACAATGATTACCAAATATATAGTCTTCCTACATACTTAAATTCAACTCGTATTGAATCTCTAGTCAAACCAGCTTCTGGTCCCACTAGAACACATTCTTCTTGTAATATTGAATTCAATATCGTTGACTTTCCAACATTTGGTCGACAAACAATCGCCAGCTGTAACGGAAGCTTTGACAATTCCTCGTGTTCACAAGAGGAGTTATCTTCTTTAATTTCTTCCAAGACTGTAATGATTATATAAATAAGTATAAAGCGATTCGAGTTTGGAAATAAAGAGATTATTTACCATGTAGAAAATTGAGGACGTAATATTCAAGTAGGGGTCTGAGTACATCATAAAGTTCAGTTATTCCCAAACCAGTTTCAGCAGATAAAGCTATAGGATCACCAAACCATAAAGTATAAGCTTCACCAAATGCACTAGCAAAAGAACTAGTAAAATCATCGAGTAACTCAGCTTTGTTCATAACTACTATAGTCTTAATCCCAGAAGCAAGTTTTCTTATACACCTTCCCACATCTTGATTTATCGGATCAAGTCCACCTCTGTTCACAAACAAATTAAAGAATCAGAACACAACAATTAAAAGTATGCAAGGATTGAAACTTCACAATTTATTGTACTCTCTATACTCATTTATTGTAGTAGCTCCAACACATCTCAGCTCACCCCTCCCAAGCATTGGTTTCCATAAATCAGCAGCACCTGTAGATAGAGAATAGAGTGTTACTTTTCTTTGACTGGAAATTAATAACTAGTCCTTAGAGGACATGATTTCTATAGGCTAAGATGTACAGATCACCACGTGTGTGAAAAGTGGATTGGAATAGAAACTCACAATCACTAAACAGCTAAAGACAATCAAAGCTGGTAACTTAATTTGACCTGCTTTAATTAATGTATGGATTTCATCTATAAATAATATGATTTGCCCATTCGCAGCAGTGATGTCTTTTAAAACAGAGTTAATCCTACTCACTAATAATCAGGGAAACTCCGTATTAAAAGTTATTGAAAATTGTTATAGGCCTGATTATTCAAAATTATACACTATTCTACTCACTAATAATTACCTTTGGAGGTTCTCCCTTGTAAGATCAGTAGCTGCCTTTTTCCTTTTTGGAGCATATTTAGGACCCTTCTTTACTGAATACCCTTTCCATACTCTATATGAACAAGAGATAATACATTAGCATATAATTCATAATAATTTTGGTTTTGGTTTTGGAGATAAAAAATTAATAATTACTGTTCTATTATGAGCTTTCTTTTCTCAAGAATCTCAAGAGCATCAGTATCAACCTTCAAGTGAACCTTCTACCGCGTATGTTTTCCCTTCTTCAGTGAACACCCATTGTGTACTCTCAAGATCCTGCACAGGGACCAATCATGAAATAAACAAACATAACAATCTACAATTTATATGATACACAACTCCAAATCCCTATGGAATCACAATTTACAGCAAGTGTATTGAACATTATAACAAAAGTGGGAAAAAGAGGGAATCGAAAGTGATCACCTCGGCAAAGTTGCCTCTTTATCTTAAGCCTCATCAACAAACCTAACCCCCATCAACCATCTAAATACCAATTCACATTAATCCCTTAAATTGTATAAATCCCATCAATTAATGTAATCCCATTAACTATCTTAAGTCCCATAAGATGTCCCATCAACAAAATTAACTCCCATCAACTTCTTAAAACCCATCACACATCTAAATCCCATCAACTTCTTAAAAAGCCATCAGCTGTATAAATTCAATCAACTAATTTATTCCCATTACTGTCTTAAATCCCATAAAAGATTGTAAAAACAGAGATGGAAAAACACTGAAAAATATATAAAAAACTCACAAATTCTCACTGAATAAAAACAAATCAAGAGCAAGAAAAAAATTAAGCAACAAAAATATTAATAAGCAGTGAAAGCCTCGTAAACAGAATCAGAGAAATCAAATACATCAAAAAGGAGAAATTGAAAAACAAATTCGAACTTCTTATAAGTTATACATTAATATAAGTCTATTAGCTCGAAAATCAAGAGTAAATGACCGGTGACCGGAGATCTGATCGGAAAATCACAAAAACTAACCTTAATGGATTTGAAAGCTTATTGAGTGATGGAACTCATTACACTGATGGGCTCTTGCGGTGATGAGACTCAAATAGGGGTGAAGGATACTCTCCCATAATCAATTGGGTCTGCTGCTGCAAATGAGGAACAATTGAATGGAGAAAATCTAATAAATGTAAAGGAAGAACGAAGAATGGAGAAACAAATAAGAAGGAAGAAGAAAGAGGGAAAGAGAGAGAAATAGAGTGAAGATTATTTCCGCAGAGGAAATAAGAGAGTGAGAGAAATGAAATAAGGTATATTAAATAGTTTGTAATATATAAAATAAGTAGGGTTAATTTAGAGAGAGTGAGAGAAATGAAATAAGGTATATTAAATAGTTTGTAATATATAAAATAAGTAGGGTTAATTTAGTCAAATAATCTTTTAAATAATTCAGTTGATGATGTTATTGAGCAGAATTTTTCTTATTGAGGTAATTGGACTTAAAATTTTATTATTTTGATTTTTTGGGGCATTTTCCCATTTAAAATATCAAGATAATCTATTAGAAGTATTTTAATAATGGTGAATGTAATAATTATTTTTTTTAATTTATTTGAAAACTTTGGAATGTTTTTTTCAGAACGGAGAGGGGGTATAATATAATTTTTTTTTGAATTTGAGGCCTGAAGATCGTATTTTTATCTATAAATAAAGGAACCCTATAATTATTGAGTGACACTCTAAATCTTGCTCGGCTACAAATTCACTCTCCGTCCAATCTTGTACCATATTAACTCTTCATTTCTAATTTTCTGAAATCACTAACATGGAGCTTTCGTCAATTGTAATCTCTGTCATCTTACTACTCCTTACGACCCTCCTACTCAAATCCATCGTCTCCATAAAAAACCAACGTGGTCGTAATCCACCAGGACCTTTAGGCTTACCAATTATCGGACATTTTCATCTACTCAGTGCCACACTTCACCACTCTCTTCATGAACTATCATGCCGCTATGGACCATTATTTCAGATTCGCCTTGGTTCCATGCCATGTTTCGTGGCCTCCACTTCTGAGGTGGCGAGAGCATTCTTGAAGAAAAATGAGCTAAAATTTTCATCTCGCGAAGATTCGTCCGCCATTAGAATTCTTTCTTACGATTCTTCTTTTGCTTTTGCTCCCTATGGACACTATTGGAAGTTCATGAAGAAACTGTTAACTAGTGAGCTATTAGGCGCACGCACTATTAATCGTTTTCGACCTGTAAGAGCTCTAGAAACGCAACGGTTATTAAAACATCTAATGAATGGTGCTAAAATTGGCGAAACTGTTAATCTTACTGCAGAGTTATTAACCTTAACAAATAATGTTATCTCGCAAATGATGTTAGGCAAAAGGTTTTCAGAGAATGAAGAGTCTGCTAAGGCGATGAGGACAGTAATTCGTGAGGTGACACAAATTTTTGGAGAATTTAATATTTCAGATGTCTTATGGTTTTGTAGGAACTGGGATTTGCAGGGGATAGAAAAAAGGTCCCACGATATACATAAAAGGTATGACGAGCTGCTGGAGAAAATTATTACAGACAGGGAATTGCAAAGAAGGTGCAAAAAAATGGAAACGAATCTTAAAGGTGATAGTGATGAGACAGAGAGTTTGCTTGACATTTTGTTTGATGTGATGGAGAATGAGAACTCAGAAGTGAAATTAACTAGACAACACATCAAAGCCCTATTCTTGGTAAGAAGATATGCTCTGAACCTCCCCATGTAGGAGAAATTAATCACTCTGGAACTCTTTCGAACAAAAAAAAAAAAAAAATTCACAAGTTAAAATAATATTTATTTTTAGTTCCAAGTTCATACTCTAATATTACCTCACTAAATCTAGATTATTTCTTCCCCCAGGTAAAATAAATTAAAGGGATCCCAAACTAAATTACTGATCCAATATTTTACGTTGGCTGTTAATTATCTCAAGCATGCATAACATACCAATAGTTATTAATTTTGATTATTTCCTTGATTTTTAAGGACTTGTTAACTGCGGGTACAGATACAACAGCAATCTCAATCGAATGGGCACTGGTGGAGCTTATCAGAAATCCAAATGTGCTCAAGAAAGCACAAGAGGAGATCAACAAAGTTGTGGGGTCCAACAGATTAGTTGAAGAAACAGATGGTCCTAATTTACCGTACATTCATGCTATTGTAAAAGAAACATTTCGGCTTCATCCACCACTTCCAGTTGTTATCAGACGATCAGTAGAAGAATGCACTGTAGATGGATACCACATCCCCACTGACGTACTGCTGCTTACTAATGTTTGGTCTATTGGAAGAAATCCAAAGTTATGGTCAAGTCCATTGGAATTTACTCCTGAAAGGTTTTTCGAACCTACTACAGGTGAGAAACAAAGTTCTATAGATGTCAGAGGTGAGCATTTTGAGTTATTACCATTTGGAACCGGAAGGAGAGGGTGTCCAGGAATGTCATTGGCTATTCAAGAAGTTCCTGCTGTGCTTGCTGCTCTCATACAATGTTTTGATTTCGTGCTTCTTGATTTGCACGGACAGAAAACAAATGTTGTTGATATGACTGAACGGCCTGGAATCACCGCACCAAGAGCTCATGATCTTGTGTGCATCTTGGTACCACGAAACGATGCGCCAACCATACTCTCTTACTCTTAATGGGAAATGGGAAGGCATCCTAATAAACTTGTGCTATCACTTATCAGCTACTTTTCAATTCGTATGTTCGTACAATAACCTCCAAATCATTTGTATTTTATATTGTTGAGCTTATAGGGGGTGCTCAATGGATTACTGTCAGCTGTCAACTTCCAATTTGATAAAATCAGTTTACTATGTGAAAATAAAGTGGTGGTTGATATACTAAAGTCACCTAAAACGCTATCTTTAGCTCGCTTTAAAATATTTTATGATGACATTAAATCTTTGTGTTGTAATAGACTTATTACTTTCTTTTATGAAAGTATAAAACAAAATAGAATAACAGATTGTGCCATAAAACAACAACTTTTTAGTCTTTTGCAAGTGATTGGGTTGCTAAACCCTCCCCATGTCGTCCCTGTCAGTGCGACTTCTAATAGTCTCCCTTATTCCTAGAGGATTGGTTGAGTAGTTAGTTATTTCCTATGTAATGAACCTTATCTCTATTTTGATTTAAGCTTTTGATAAAACGAACGGTCCAAGTCAGAAAGAAAGTTTAATGCTCTGACCAGTATGCCAAACATACGAGTGGCTAGCCGGTCCAAGACCGTGTTGTCAATCGCGACAGAAGGATCGAGACGGTAGCAAGTTAAAGAGTTGACCGACATATCAGTCCCACGACCGACATACCGGTCCATCATGAAGGGTCGCAATGGTTGAGGCGAAGGTTCGAGGTCAGAAGCTTAAAGAGATTTGATCGGCATACCGGCCTCACAGACGGAAATGCCGATGTTGGTCGTGACATGTCAACATAAGAGGAGGTTTGTCAAATTATACCTCACAAACCTTAAGCCTCCTTCTTCCCTAAAGCACCCAAACTCCATAGAACTCCATTGAAACTTTACCAAACCTTCACCTCACATAAAAACACCACCAAATCACCATAAATTCATATTCAAATCCGTCCTAACACTACTACATACAACAAGAAGAGAAACACTTCACCCTATCATGGGTATTTATCACGCGAGGCACTAGCCTTAAAAAGTTTGTTTTTTTTCTTCCCTGCCATTTTTCTACTTGCAATTTATGTGTTAGTTTTATTTTTTATCGAGTCTGTTTCGAGTCGTGGGGACACGACTCATTTTTGAGTTGGGGGTGTGGGTATTCCTTGTCCCTCGTCTCCAATTTATGTGATTTATTACTTTTTAAGAGAAATTTAAATTTTTCAAGAGATTGAAAAAGATGTAGAATGTGTTTGATGGCCTAAAAGCATAAACTCTAGTAAGTTAATGATATATAAGTAACATGTTTATGAGCTAGTTTTATTGTATACTTTGAAGTGTGAACATGAAAACACACATTAAAAGTAAAGAAAAGATTAGTAAGCAATGCAGTAGAAGCAAGTTCTGATCTTAAGGAGCCTTAAGGGGTGTGTAATTCGTGAGATCTGAAGTAGTTGATAAACCCATTTAATGAACGTGCTAGAGGTGAGAAAGTAACAAAATTGCATAGTTAGGAAAGTGATTAAGGCGGTTCTTTGATAAGACCTTTGTGTATTTTATCTTGCTGTCCAATTTTAATTGAATTATTATCCGTCCCATCCCCTTCTTATCTTTATAAAGCCTTTAATTACCCACATTACAAGTCATACCCTTTAGATTATAGGACTTTCCTATATGAGCCGCACTCGGATCGCGATGCATAGACAGTCGATTTAAAGCTTGATTTTTGGGGTGGTGGGTTCACATATGGGAAACATCATTGGTTTGGGTATTTTTCGAGCTATGTAATTGTGCTTTTGATGATGAATCACTTATTTATATTGTAACCGGGTAAAAGGAAAAAAATTATTGAAAAGAAAAGAAATATGTGAAATGAAGTAGCATGACATCTCACATAAAAAGAGAGTCATAGCTAACTTACAAAAGGAAAAAAATAAAGTGAAAAAGTTTATATAAACTGGACTGGCAAAGTAGAATTTTATGTGATCATCTTGATGTTTTATATTGGGTTAGTGGGGATGCGAATTAAGTGCATCAAATATTGGGTCAAGTGAGAAACATATATGAGAGTAACTCAAACTCTAGGGTGATTCGTTGATGGCTAGTGATGAGAGAGCCAAAAGCTCACTTTACATCATCCATGTATACGATCATACCGTCCTAAGCCTACATTACAACCTTAAAGACCTTATGAATCCTAACTATGTGATCTAGGGGCGATTTAACCATTAGAGAGTAGTTAGATGGACCATTAGAGACTATGTTAGGATCAATTGACACTCTATAACCTCCATATCAAACTAAGAAAAGAACCTCTCCTTCGTGCAACCCAAACCTAATCTAATCTTGAACAACAAAAAACTTTCTGTGCAACCCATTAATACACGCGCCTTCATTAACAACAAATTATAATATAATCAAAACATTTCATATAAAAAAATACCAAAAAATTCCTATTTCATCCGGAATAATCAAATCGTCTCAATTAACAACAAACTCATGCAAATCAGCAAGGATAGAAACCTTAATTAAACATGTATTTGCATAAAAATAAAAAACAACAAATAGAAATTAGTAAGTGTAATAACAATGGGTTGACTGTACAAAAAACAATGGGGTATCTGAACAAAATATTGGTTTGATAGACATATAAATGGGTTGTATGAGTAATAAAAATGAATTGTCACAACAAATGTAGTGGGTTGATAATACTTGAAGTAGTGGGTTGTTCTACATATTACAGTGGATTGTCAATATAAACCGGGTAGGTTGTCTACATATTCGATGGTTGAATTATATGACCAGTACAATGGGTTGTCAATACAAATTCTCGAATCTAATAACCCACCATAGAAATTACTCATACCAAACAACATTAATGAACCCTATCACAGAAATAATAACAAAACCATTCAAATAACTTCATACGACATATACAATGAGCAGAGGACACAAAAAAATGAAGAAAGAACCACGAAAAGTATGATAAACATTTGAAGAATATACCTGGAATTATGAAATCTCTTACTTATGTTGGAATTTTTGAATGAAGAAACTGTGTTGTTGATATTAGAAAATGTTTGTTTTTGTTAGGGGTGGAAATCGTATCTAAAATGTTTGATTCGAAAATTCCGATTTCGGAGCATATTTTAAATGTTCCGATTTTTTATTTAAAAAAAATTCGGATCAGAATCGGAACTTCTTATAATTATTTTCTATCTGATTCTTGTTTACGAAATTGTGTTTTCGAATTTACATTCTGAATATTATTTTTGTTATTTATGATTATTAGTTATTATAATTATTATTTAATTTATATAATATATAATCCGTGTATATAAATTATATAACACAATTACATAACCTTCAAATAAATCACAATTGCTCTTACCTTTTGTCCGCTTGGTCTTACCGTCTATAGTATACACTTACGCACTTATAAGATGAAATGGTATACCTTGTAACTGGTATTACTTATTTTGAACTTTTGATGGTATGATATAATTTTCAATCAAGTATATATACTTGATTTAGTATAATAAAATTTGAAATGAAAAAAATAACAGAAATGATTTTCTTTTTGGGAAATAATTATTTATTCCGAAAATAATATATAATTTTGAAATTTCCGATTTCCGATCCAAAAATTCTGAAATTGTTTTGGATTTTTCGAATCAAATGTTCAATTTTTGAAGATATTTGAATTTCCGCAATTGGAACTTTTAGTCAAATTCCGAAATTTTTGGATCGGAATCAGAATGGAAAAATCTATTCTGAAAAAATTAGGAAATTTCTAAAAGACCCCTTTTCGACCTGTTACGTCCATATTCACCTCTAGTTTTGGTTGATCAAAGAGAGAGCTATTTTGGATCAAATTATAACAGAATTAGGTGATTGAATTTCCATTTAAAACATACATGATTGTAACATTTACATTGAAAAGTTTGTTATAGTAAATTAAGTAGATACGTATTGATGGTAGTGATATTAAGGGAAAAATAGGTAGACCATAAATTACTTGGATTTTCTTAAGAAGGGAGGGGGAAGGGGGGAGGGGGAACATAGACTTATTAAGAAAGTAAGTCAAGTAGTATGATATTCCAAGGAAATCAACTCTTAAGAATAAGAGACAATTGTTTGGAAAAAAAATGTTTTTTTACTTTTCATCTTTAATATTATGTCTTTTTCATCTTCTTCGGTGATGATATAATAATTAATTTCTCAGTTCTAAAGAGAGGGGTGTCTGAAATTGTGGAGTTTTTAAAAAATTTATATACTTGAGAACTATTTTTCTTTTTTTGACTTCAAAAGGTGCCTAATGAACCAAGCAAAGAAAAAGAAGGAAAAGAAGGAGAGTAAGAAGAAAGAAAACAAAGGAAAAGAGAAAGTCTATCCATTCCCTGATCTACAAAATAAAACAACATCTTGGGACGAAGTTGTTGATGAGTCAAAAAGATTTCCGGCTCCGCATCTAGCATCCTTTGTGAGCTTATCCGCTATTTGAAAACTATTTGATTTTGGGAAATGCGATTTAAAATCTTCTAGTTCTAACATGATACCTTATTACTAGGGTAATAGTCGATCCAAAGTGGAAGTCTTTTAGTTATCTAGACAATTTATTTTTTGAGGTAAAGTTGAATTAATAAAATAAAATTCTTCTCTACTATCAATAATATATATATACGCACACGTGGGTGATTCAGGTCAGTTTGCACACACCTCGACTAATCTTAGATAAAATATGCACGCCTCTTCCATACACACCTCATGGTAAATCATAATTAGGTTACCTCTTTTTAGGGAGGACGTTCGAACCTTGTACCTCTCACAGCATACCCTTTTTAGTGTAGAAGAATTATCAAGGTTCTAGCCAATTAAGCTAAGCCATCTGGTTACTATCAACAATATTGTTAAGTAAATACACTATTTACCCATGTATTATTACCAGTTTGTCAATCTATCCCCTACTTTTTAAGATGTGCCCCTTTACACTACGATTTAAAAATTGCTTGTGCGGTTTTGGGTTGAATTTACAATATGTGATGGCTTATTACACTAGGATGATTAGAGATGTTGGGACGTAAAATGATATTTGGGTTTAGCAAATATAAGTTAGTGATAATTCGGTTTACATTGTGTTTGGATGTGATAACTGTTTCGGTTTTTAACTATTATTGGACTTTCTTCAAACTTGATTGGAAACATGATAACTATATGAAAAGGATGTTGTGTTTGATATGTTAGTGGGGTTAGTATAGAAGCAGGGAGAGACACTGCTTTTGTCACAATCTGAGAGGAAGTATGGGATCCAGAATATATCTCTTTTTGGACGGTTTAGGTTGACCAACCTGCACCCGATCCATTTTTCGGGGGTAGGGGTGAGAAAATGGCATGTTCGATCTGTTGAGTCCGCTCGATCTGCTAAAATCCGTTCTATACGGCTCGTGCCCGTGGGATTTATTGTTGGATTAATGCTTTACATTTATTAATTTAAATGTGTAATCGTTAATCCGATCATGTTCTTTTAGGATAAGAGGAAGAGACTTAGATTAATATAGAGGATTAACTAAGACTCTTCCCATTCCCTTTGAGAAGTGTAAAAGACTACTTTTGTGAATGTTTTTGTCCCACATAGGAGGTGAGTAAAAACGTTTATCTATTTAAATAAACTCACTTATGTATTCTTATCACAAGAGCTAGTCACTATGCAAGCTAAAAGGGAACAAGGAAGCCCCTACACGCGCGCACCACCACCACCACCCACCCGGCCGGCCCGGCGACGGTGACGGCGACGGCGTGGGTCGTGGGCTCGTGGGGGAGTTTGGGGAGTCAAAAAATGAAAAATGAAATGGATTTTTCTACCAGCTCTTATAGTGGTCGTTGACAACTCAAACTAAAACGTAGAGACAAGTCTCCACCAACCACGCACGCGTTAAAGAATAAGAATATTCCAGGAGTTTGGGGAGTCAACCAATCACGCACGCGTTAAAGGATAAGAATATTCCAACAGCTGTTACAAGGAGATAGTCAACATGTGGGAATATCAAGGTCAAAGCTGTTACAGAATATAAAAAAATGTGGAGGTTACAAGGCAATCAAAATTGTCAACCCAATCAAGTCAATTCCGGGAGGGAATCATGGGGCTTAATGGGGACGTTTCTGAATGGCTTGAGTCTTCCTCTCCTCTCCCCTATATAAAGAGCTCTCACTACACTCATTCCAGCTACGAAATACACAAGAAAGAAAAAACACTCTGCCTCACCTTCTCTCTAAAAACTAGTTACGTTTTAGTTTTACGTTAGAGATACCGGTCCGCCAGAATATCTTTTTAACGACCGTCGGTGACTTTGTTTTCTGTTTTTCTTTTCATTTCCGTGTAAGTGTATTTCAATTGAATTTCCGTGTAATTTTTATTCAATTTTTATTGTAATCGTAATTCAGTTTCTTGTAATAGTTAGTTTACATTAAACTTGTCTTTCACATCATTATTTTTTCTTTGGAAACCATTTCTGTTGTGAAACCGGTGATTCTTTTAATCACAATTTAAAAAGATATTCATTTTCTTTTTTCACTGGTTATTTTTGAAAATGTCTCTTCCTATTTCGGCTATTGGTTCTTCTTTGAACACAAAGCCACTTCTCGACGCGAACAAGCTGGAACCCCTTAATGGTTCTAACTACAAGCGTTGGCGCAAAAAATTATGATTTGCCTTGAACAGTATGAACTCGACTTTGCTATAGTCGAGGCTCCTCCACTTTTGGAAATTGGAGCTCATACTGAACAAGATCTAGCTAGGCATGCTGCCCTCGAATCCAGGTTCAAAAGAGCTAATACCATGGCTCGGGGCTGGATGTTGAACAACGTTACTAATCCCTTTTTTTATCTCCTTGCCAAAGAGAAATCGGCAAAGGTCATATGGGAAACTCTCGAGAAGAAATATGGGGCTGATGATTCTGGTAAGAAAAAGTACGTGACTGGGAATTGGTATAATTTTAGACTTACGGATCAGAAACCCATGACTGAACAACTTCATGTGTACGAGAACCTATGCGCGGAGGTAATCGCCGAAGGCATGAAGATGTGTGAAATTCTTCAAGCCAACATTTTGCTTGAGAAATTTCCCCCATCTTGGAGTGAATACCGCAACCACCTCAAACACAAAAAGAAAGAAATGACCCTCCAAGAGCTCATCAGCCACATCCAAGTCGAAGAAGTGAATCGACTAAAGGATAAGTCAATATTTTTCCCTTCTCATTCCTCGAAAGCTAATCTCGTCGAAGGTTCTGGCCAAGGTAACAAAGACAGGTTCAAAGGGAAGGGAAATCAACAAGGCTCCAACAAGTCGAAGTCTGGGGGAAACAAGAATCGCGGCAACTCCAACAAACAAGGTGGAGGATTCAAAACCACTGGTAAGATTCAAAAACCTAAAGGGGCTTGTTATTGTTGTGGCAAAGAAGGACATAGATATTTCTAATGTTCCCTTAGGGATGGCCAGGGTCCCAAAGCTGCCGCTAATCTGACTGAGACTGAAGAAATAATCGACGCGGTAATGGTTGAGGTAAACTTGGTAGAGAACAAGAGTGAGCGGATCCTTGACACTGGAGCTTCTCGCCATTTCTGTGCAAACAAAGCCCAGTTCAAGAAATTCGAAAAGGCAACTGATGGTGAGTGTGTGTACTTGGGTGACTCTTCCACCGCTACTGTTCTCGGGAAAGGTCAGGTTTCCCTCAAACTCACCTTTGGTAAGATTCTTGAACTGAATAATGTTCTCTTCGTCCCCTCGCTCCGTAGGAACTTAGTTTCCGGGGCTCTTCTTAACAAGGTTAGTCTCAAACTTGTCTTCGAGGGGGGGAAAGTCATTATCACCAAACATGACGAGTTCGTGGGGAAAGGGTACCTTAATAATGGCTTGTTTGTTTTAAACACTGTAACCCTTAATGAGAATGCATCTAATTCTGCTTATATTGTTGAGTCTGTTCAAACGTGGCATGGTAGACTAGGCCATTTAAATGTTGCGTCTATTAAAAGGCTTAAAAATATTGGACTAATACCCGTTCACAACGTGGCTGACTTTTAAAAACGTCAAATTTGTGTAGAGTCCAAACTTGCGAAAAAACCTTTTAAACCCGTTACCACGAGACAAACTAAATTGCTTGAATTAGTTCATTCAGACTTAGCTGATTTTAAAAACTCTGCTAGTAGAGGAGGAAAACTTTATTACATAACCTTCGTAGATGACTACTCTAGTTTTACTAAAGTGTATATTCTTAAAACTAAAGATGAGGCGGAAAATGCGTTTTTAAAATATAAAGCCGAAATTGAAAACCAACTAGACTGTAAAATCAAACGACTTAGGTCTGAAAGAGGAGGCGAGTATAGTTCAAATTCCCTTAAAGAGTTTTGTGAAACAAATGGGATTATCCACGAACTTAGTGCCCCTTATACACCCCAACAAAATGGCATAGCAGAAAGAAAGAATAGGTCCCTTAAAGAGACTATGAATGCCATGTTAATAAGTTCAGGTTTACCAAACAACATGTGGGGGGAAGCTGTCTTATCAGCCTTTTTTGTACTTAATAGGGTACCACATAAATCCCTAGAAAAGACCCCTTATGAGACGTGGAAGGGTTTTCCACCAAACCTGAAATTTTTAAAAGTGTGGGGGTGCCTAGCCAAAGTCAAACTACCTGATTTTAAAACTGTCACCGTTGGACCCAAAACCGTTGACTCAATGTTCATAGGGTACGCTCAGAATAGTGCAGCATACAGATTCTTGTCCTTAGAAGATAACTCTATATGTGAATCTAGAGATGCTGAGTTCTTTGAACATGTTTTCCCTTTTAAAGATTTAAATACTGACAATGCTTCTTTACCTGTTAATAACTTATCTAATAATGATGTTTTACCTCTTTGTGATGTTTTTCCTAACCCCTCCACTTCCATGGAGCCTAGTAGTATTCCCGAGGAAGAACCTAGGAGAATTAAGAGGCGTAGGATCGAGTCCAGCTTCGGTCCTGACTTTATAACAACCTTTATGACCGAAGGTTTTCACATTGATCTATCAAACGAACAGGTAGTCAACTGCCTCCTCATGGAGGATGACCCAAAAACTTATGATGATGCTTTAAAATCTATAGATGCCAGTTTTTGGAAAGAGGCCATTAATAGTGAACTTGAGTCAATTAAAAGTAACCATACATGGGAATTAACCGACTTACCTAGGGGTAGCAAACCTATTAGTAGCAAATGGATTTTTAAGAAAAAGTTGAGACCCGATGGCTCAATAGAAAAATTCAAAGAAAGACTTGTTATTAAGGGCTTCACCCAAAAGAAAGGTTTATACTACTTTGACACTTATTCCCCAGTGACCAAAATTGCCACGATAAGAACCCTCATTGCTCTAGCCGTCATTCACGAACTTGTAATACATCAAATGGATGTCAAAACCGCGTTCCTGAATGGAGATCTAGATGAAGAGATCTACATGGCTCAACCTGAAGGGTGTGTGGTCCCTGGTCAAGGGGACAAAGTGCGTAAGTTGAAAAAATCCTTGTATGGTTTGAAACAGGCACCGAAAAAATGGTATGAAAAACTAGATAGTACTCTCATTTCATATGGGTTTATAGCTAACACTTCTGACTCACGTGTTTACTCCAAGGTAACAAATTCAAAGTGTGCTATCATCTGGCTCTATGTAGATGACATGCTCATCTTTGGTACTACTATTCATATTATAAGACTAAACACTTCTTGTCTTCCAGATTCGACATGAAAGATATGGGAGAAGCTGATGTAATACTTGGGGTAAAAATCATTAGGAGCAGTAATGGTATTACCCTGAATCAGTCTCATTACGTAGAAAGGATGCTGAAGAAGTTCAATTCCTTTGAGGTTACGCCTGTAAACACTCCTTATGATTCTAGCATTAATTTATCCAAACATGTTGGGGATGCTGTATCCCAAAATGAATATGCTAAAATCATAGGAAGTATTATGTTCTTAATGAACTATACTCGACCCGATATTGCCTATGCCGTGAGTAGACTTAGTCGCTATACTCATAACCCGAGTAGTGACCACTGGGTTGCACTTCGCCGTCTATTGAAATACTTGAGGGGTACCATCGATCTAGGCTTGCACTATAACAAATACCCTGCAGTCCTTGAAAGCTTTTGTGATGCAAACTGGATCTCTGACAATGACGAAGTAAACTACACCAGTGGTTATGTGTTCTCCTTAGGGGGAGGTGTTGTATCGTGGAAGTCTTCCAGACAGACTTGTATAGCACGCTCCACCATGGAGTCTGAGTTCATAGCACTAGAGTTAGCTGGGCAAGAAGCTGAGTGGTTGAGAAGTCTCTTATCGGATGTGCCACTTTGGGAAGGAAGTTCCACACCTGTATGTATTAACTGTGATTCACAAGCAGCCATTGGAGTCGCTCATAATAGCGCCTATAATGGGAATAAGAGACATATTCGCATCAGACATGGGTCAGTAAGACAGTTACTGAAAAATGGTGTGATAGCCTTGGAATATGTACGATCAGAGAACAACCTAGCTGGTCCGTTTACCAAAGGCCTAACCAGGAGAGTAGTCCTGGAGACGTCGAGGGGTATGGGGTTGAAACCCATTAATGGGGAACATGTGACCAATGGGTCAATGTGATTCTCTCCATCCCTATGGCTCAAAACAAAATCGTCTTAAAATTCATAGCAACCTGTGGCGGTCCTGTTGAGAAGGACTTGATGAATAAGACGTACTGAGTGTTTAAACTCATAGAGAATTCATAGCCTAAAAGGTGGTCCTTTAGAGAAGGACTTGATGAATTCATGGGTAATCACGAGACCCAAACTTCATAATAGAATGTTAAAAGGAGTTTCCTTAAACAATATCTAAATGAAGAAATCAAAAGTTCATAGCCCTTAAAGGGTGGTTCTTAGAGAAGGACTTGATGAAATGAAAGGTGATGTTCGAGGGAACTATAGCTTTCAGCAGGGTAGAGTATGTGTTGTGGGGGTCTCGATCGAAAACCGTTAAAGTTCAAGAGTAAGTTCACTTAAACGGAATTCGGTGGTTGCCTCACTTCACTACGTGTTAATTCAAATCGAAAGATATTGTCACTTAAGTACAATTCACCCAAAAACTGATAGGTATAGAAACCTGGTCACTGTCTCTCCAAAAGATCCTGAGTGGGGGATTGTTGGATTAATGCTTTACATTTGTTAATTTAAATGTGCAATCGTTAATCCGATCATGTTCTTTTAGGAGAAGAGGAAGAGACTTAGATTAATATAAAAGATTAACTAAGACTTTTCCTATTCCCTTTGAGAAGTGTAAAAGACTACTTTTGTGAATGTTTTTGTCCCACATAGGAGGTGAGTAAAAACGTTTATCTATTTAAATAAACTCACCTATGTATTCTTATCACAAGAGCTAGTCACTATGCAAGCTAAAAGGGAACAAGGAAGCCCCTACACATGCGCACCACCACCACCACCCACCCGCCCGGCCCGGCACCGGCGACGGCGAAGGCGACGGCGTGGGGCGTGGGGGAGTTTGGGAGTTTGGGGGTTTGGGGGTTTGGGGAGTCAAAAAATGAAAAGGATTTTCCTACCAGCTCTTATAGTGGTCGTTGACAACTCAAACTCAAATGTAGAGACAAGTCTCCACCAATCACGCACGCATTAAAGAATAAGAATATTCCAGCAGTTGTTACAAGGAGATAGTCAACACGTGGGAATATCAATGTCAAAGCTGTTACAGAATATAAAAAAACGTGGAGGTTACAAGCCAATCAAAACCGTCAACCCAATCAAGTCGATTCCGGGAGGGAATCGTGGGACTTAATGGGGACGTTTCTGAATGGCTTGAGTCTTCCTCTCCTCTCCCCTATATAAAGAGCTCTCACTACACTCATTCCAGCTACGAAATACACAAGAAAGAAAAAACACTCTGCCTCACCTTCTTTCTAAAAACTAGTTACGTTTTAGTTTTACGTTAGAGATACCGGTCCGCCTGAATATCTTTTTAACGACCGTCGGTGACTTTGTTTTATGTTTTTCTTTTCATTTCCGTGTAAGTGTATTTCAGTTATAATGAAATTCGATTTTTAATTCAACCAATTCTAAGCAATTATCAATTATATCATGAAATCGAAAAAATTCATCCATAGACTTCACATACCCTAACACAAGAAAAAAAAATTAATTTCATTATTATCTATTACCTTCCTTTTAATAAAAATGTAAAATATGCAATTGAATAATTCCAAAAGTACCTTTAGAAAAACACAATCCAGACGATTTGAAAGACACTATTTAATTAACGAGTAAAGTATAGATAAAAGAATTGATGACACATTTTAAATATAAGTCTAATTTATGTTCTTATAACCCAATTGTGTAGGCTATTCAATTGTATACGGCTTGTTTGAATTAAAATCAACACTTCATTTATTGATGTTCGATTTTTAACCCAAACATAGCACACGGCCTTGCAACATCCTCTTTCAATAAAACTCAGTTTGGGACGTGGATAAAGGTCGTAGTCAGGTACCACAAACTGATTACATATTTTTAATATTTATCACAATAAGTCGTTGTTAGCATATGCTTGGATCAATATTGATACACATATATGTATATATTATTAGTCTTATCAATTTTATAAATAAGTTATTTATTAATTCCCTAACCTCAAACACCATTATAGTTTCGCAATAAATCGTCTAAACCCTCATTGCAGCGGGCTCTTAGTAGCCGTATAAGTGCCCGTTTGGAAGTGCTTTTTTGGAGAAGCACTTAAAAGTGCTTTTAGCATTTTAAGAGTTTTTTTTACCTTGAAAAGCACTTTTCTGAGAAGCACCAAATATGTGCTTCTTAAAAAAAACACTTTCAGTAATTTTAGATTTCAAAATTATTTTTAATAATTTTTTTAAATTTTGAATTTTATTCCAAAAGCGCTTTTTTACTCTAAAATAAACACTTCCAAACGGGCCCTAAGTCACCACTACCGTTAGTTTTACTAACGACGATTTTTTTAACGTTGTTAATGACGGTTTATTAACGACGAATTATAACAATTTTCATATTTGAGCGTTTAATAATTACAAAAATTTAATCCTATAAATAGCGTCAACAAACATTCTCGTTAAATAATAGTTAATTTAGCGACAAACTAATTTAATAATTAATAAAATAGTTAAAAATGTTGTTGCTGAGGATTTTATCATTAAAGACGAACCTAAGTTGCCGCTGGTATTAATATTAGCGAACAAAAATTGGATCTTTAGCGACCATAAAAAATCGTCGTTAAACATGCACACGAAATATAACTGGTGATTAGGAAAAAAAATTATTCAAAACCCACTCAAAAATTTTCCTTCTTTAATTCTTAAATAGTAGACTCTAATTTAACCACGAGACCATTACGATCTGCAACCTCTTCTCCACCACATTATTATCTGCTTTAATATCAAAATCCAATAATTAAGTGAGATAGAGAGAGCTAAGTTAATATAATGAGACTACTTACTTTCTGAAAAGAAAGTAATTATATAAGTACATATATGTATATATTGTATACTATGATGTAAATCTTGGTCTAGCGCCTAGGCGGGATTATACGGGGCCTAGGCAGGATTGGACGGTTTTGAATCTCTACTGTGTAATTTTATATAGTGAGTAATACTATACTCCCTCCGTTTCAAAATGTTTATCCACTTACTAAAATTGTTGTTTCAAAATGTTTGTCCACTTAGTATTTCAAGACATTTTTTCCATTGTTATCCCTATTAAAAAATTAAAATTTATATTTCTAATACACATTTAAGATATCAAGACACTTTTTGAAGGATAACTTTTGTAATAATAATTGTAGTTACTATATTTCTTAATATGTGTGAAAAGCAAAGTGGACAAACATTTTGAAACAGAGGGAGTACGTAGTAATTATAACAATTTTAAGCATTTAATTCATAAAATTCATATAACAACATTATTGTATATATAAAAATACTAAAAGTTGATTTATAATATCAATTCAAGAATTCTCGAGAATGAGAAAAATAAAAGAACGCCTAAACGGTCATTTCTTTACACTAGGCGGGCTAGGCGTCTCCTTCACTGCGTATAAGGCGCTAGGTACAAACGCCTAGCATTTTTACTAGTCGTATGAGGCTGAGGGTTGAGTTGACGCCTATGCGGTGAAACCTACAACATAGACTGTATATAACAATTACTATCTAATATTTTGGATCTGACCAAACCCATGGATTGGGTTGGACATTATCCGAAGTCCAACCCAAATCCAATTTTGTTTATGTTGGGTTCATTACGAATCATAGATCATGTGGACCAGTCTTGTAGGGTTGGATTGGGTTAGGTTGATTTGCGGGTCATGCGATTTTTTATGCAGACCTAGTATTCTAGTTAGGTGGATATGTACCAGACATTCAGGTTCAGTCGATATGTAATCTATTTTAAATGTTATTTTTAATGATTATTTGTGTTTTTATCGATTGATTTAACGTATTCTATTTAATTATTAGAAATTTATCAATTATGTATTTGATAAGTATAAAAATTATTTTTCCGATCAAGTTTTCACCTTTGTCTGGGTTTATGGATACTTAGGTGTCATTTATTTTTTAAAGTAATAAGTAATGAATGTTGAATGAACAGTTGAATATAATTTATTCTGTTAAGATGCCGTGTTGGAATGATTCAAATTTAGTTTGAAATCTTAATGAAATAGATAAATTAAGAGTCATTCAGATATGAATTTGAGAGGAAAACAAATTGTATTATTAGTTCAGTATCTTAATAAGATCTCATTAAATAAAACAAATATCCTTTAGTTAAATATATTCAGATGGGTAGTTAGTGAATTTATTCATTCTTTTTTTTAAAAGTTCTTACAAAAATAACAATTTTTTTTTGTTACATAGGAGAGCCACTTTGGATTCAGAGTCATTGACTCGCTTCGAACCTGCACTTCTAGATTGGACGACCAAGACCCTGCCCAGTGAACTAATCCCAAAAGGTTAAAATGAATAACAATATTCTATTATTACAATTTGCAAAAATTACTTATTCTATTTTTAAAAAAAAAGTATTTTCCATCCATATGTTTTGTAAAGATTCTTTGATGAAGAATTAAAATTGTGGATGGATAAATTTTAACCTTAGACTTCTTGCCTTTAACCGTGGTAATTGGTTGTTTTGATAGATAATCCATTATTATTTGAATAATTATATAAAGATTCGTATCATAATATGCAGAATGTTAAATTCGGTTTATCATTTTCTTTTGGACGCATTCGGTTTATCATTACGTTTAGTTGATTGTATACCATTATAATTTTGTTACTGTAATTGTGTGTTCTAAATGTTACATGAAATTATTTTCATCATTTTTCAGTTCTACTAAGATCAAGAAAAAGATCACTCATATAATTTTCTATGTGTTACAACTCAACCTGACTACAGGTTATACGGACCATACCGGACCGGTCGGTGCTAAGAACCAATATAGACCGGTTCTACATCGGTCTCCCGGACCGGACCGCCTGTAGACTTAATGGTCCGATTCTTTAAAAAGAAAATTATAGTTCAGGGCCGGTCCCGATAACTGTATATATATAATTTTATTTTTATTTTATTTTCATTTGTTTACCGACTCCAATTAATCTCCCCACCCTCTACTCTCTCTTCACCGACTCCAATTAATCTTCTCACCTATCGTGCTTTCATTTCTTCTTTGTTCATCCTTGTTGATTAAGCTAAGTATTCTTCTGATTTCTAATTAACTCTATTGAATGAATCTTGGCTTGGATTTTTGATTAATACTATAAAGCTTATTGTTGCTTTATATTGTGGATTTGATGAAAGATTTAGATTGGTGGTAATTATTCATGGGGTAATGATCAATTGTGGCTTGGATGATGAATTAAGTGGGTATTCTAGTCCAACTTGGTATTCTAGTCCCGATTGGTATTCGAAATTGGTATTCTTTGCAAATTTTTGATTGAGAATGACTAACTTATGATTTCTTATACTAAATAGGGTTGATTAATGCCTTGGTTTATTAAAAAATTGTATGTTTGCTCTTTTGATGCTTGAAATTCTGATATTTTTGATATGAAAAACATGAAGAAATCTGGTTTAGACCCTGTTTTATTTTAAATATTGTATATTTGATCATTGGGAGCTTGAAAAGTGTTGTTTTACATGAATAACATGAAGAAAAGTGTGAATTGATGATATTGTTGAAATTCTTGCAATATTTGCACTAGTGGTCCCTAATTTTTATGTAAAATGCATATTAGTTCCTATTATATTCGGAATTCGCTTACTAGTCCCTGTATATTTCAAATATTGCAAATTAGTTGGCTTGGATTACACGGTACAAGCGAATTTTACTGATTTGAAGTTGGTTTAATTTCCTGTGATATGCGAAATTTGGAAATTAGTCCCTGTATTAGTCGAAAATTTTCCGTGATAGGCAAGTTTTGCATACAAAGCCCCTACTTATTTCGAAAATGTGATTGTAACTATCAAGCATATATAAAATTGTAACTTTTTGTCCCCTAAGTTTCGAAAATGATGAAAATTTATATAATACCTGATTAATTAGCAACTAAATGCATGTAATTTTGAAATTTTACGGATAAGTCCCCTTAGTATATTAAATGATGAAAAATTTGTTGAAAAACTAAAAAATTGGCTCAATAGTTATTGTACTTCTTATTTGAAACTTATTGGCCTTTATGATGGTAGTTTTATTTTGTTTGGTAATACACTCTACATATAATACCTTGTGGTATGCGGAAATGTACTATAATTATGGAAATCTAAGTTTGTGTAATGTATTAGGAAAATATTTATGAAACAAAAGACTACTAATTTATTTTGTCAAGTAATGTGTATTTTGAACGTTAAAGGGGTACCGTGTTTTGAAAATTTGATTGAAATTATCAACTATTATAAATTTGCAACTTTTGGGCCCCTATGTTTCAAAAATGATGAAATAAAAATTAGATTTGATTAATTTTGCAACTACAGGCCTCGAAAGTTTGAAAATTCATGTGATGGACTAAACATTCATGTGATGTACTACACCTAATTTGCGAATTATTCCCCCCTACTTTATTAGAATATGATAATTATAATGAAAAACTTATAGAGTTGCTCAATTGTTATTGTAATTCTGATTTGAAACATATTGTCCTTTAAGATGGTATTTTATATGTATGTTTGGTACTACACACTAAATATAAGGTCTTGTTTCTTATTTCACCTTAAGTTTATTTTCGGTAGAATAATTGTTTGGAGTTGTTATTGGAAAGTTATCATTTCTTAATAATTTGTAGTAGCTTTAATTAATTCATTTTGTGGTTATGTCTAGAATATTGGGAGCTAATTCTTGTAGTGCTTGTTACATAATTGGATTACTTTACATTTTGATACAATTAAGACAAAATTCTTGACTATTTCCTTCATGACCAATTGAATATATCTTTTGTCATACTTTCCTTCATAAGTGTTTCAATTGTGATTGCTAAGTTGAGTTACAATTTCAATAACAAGTGAATCGGTGTGCAATTAATAATCTCTTGTTTTTGGAGATACAAAGTTAAATACCTTTTCTTCTCTTTCTAATTTTACAAGGAATCTAAAACTGGGGTTAGTATTTTAGATACGGATTTGGATCCTCTCCTAACACTAATCACCTCCTAACAAATCTAACTTTAAATCTCAGTCTTATATTTTATATTAATACATTCTAACCATTCATCTCACTTTCTTTCCTTTCCATTTCTTTTACTAATTTTCCTTTTCCTTGTTTATGATATTCTCTTTCTAACTTATTCATAGCATAACCTTATATGTCTGCAAAATTGTAAATATTGTAGGATTTGGGTTTTTTAATTATTGAAAAAACTAAAAACATAACTTATAAATTATAATTTTAGTTCTGATAATTAAATTTAAGTTTTCTTTTGAACTCCAATAGTTGAAATTTGTATTTCGATCTTCTTCCTTCTTCTCTATACAAAATAAAGATAAAATTATTAGATGATGCTCATTAGACTATCTAGGTGGGAAAAAACTAACATCTAGATCAGTATAACAAAAACTTTTTAAAGTAAAAAAGAACTCATCAATCACCTCCACTTCTCTTGCTATTCCTTTCTCTCAGAAAACCCAAGTCACAAATATTGCAATAACAAGCTTAACTATTTGTGATTAAGAGTAACGCATAAGTGAAATCCTATGTAAGAGAATTGTATATTTTTTAAGGTTCTAGTCTTGTGTAAAATAGATCTGTCCCGTAAGCAAAGACTAAGGCTGTTGATTCTAGCTTTGCAGGTATGGTTACTATACCTCTAAGCCCTTCTTATAACAGAAATCTTAATTTGAATTTGAAGAATCATATATAAAAATCTGCTCAATTCGAAAACCCTGTACTCAATTTAAATATCCATACGCAAACAATTTTTTGTCTGAGTTTTTCGCTCAACATTCTAATTGAGTATTTTTCTTTTAAAAAAAACTAACTTAGCATTTCTTTGTTGGAGAATATTGATATTAATGTTGATAGAAACCAATTCTGTTTGGAATTAACAGATTTAGATTTAGTTTAGATTAACAGATGAAACTATATAATTAGGACGAAAGAAAATAAAAAGAAAATCTGAAAATAGTTTGGGGCAGAAATTAAAAATTAGGAATTCAAAATGTTTATTTTACTTAACCATAAGATGATGACTATAATCCAGAAATTAGAATAAGAAAACTTTACTTAACGAAGAAGGAGAAGTTTGGAAGAGTATTAAAAACAAGGAAAAGGAAAATAAGTAAAAAAAAAATGGAAAGGAGATAAAGTGAGATGAGTGGTTAAAATTTATTATTATAAAATATAAGGCTGAGATTTAAAGTTAGTTTTGTTAGGAGGTGATTAGTGTTAGAAGAGGATCCAAATCCTTTAGATACGTATTGCCGATAGATTTTTCTAAAGAAAGGTAAATATTTTTCCAGAGAATTTCATACAATTATCCAAGTAACTGTAAATGTTTCCAGTTTTTTAAGGCATTGGGCTTTCTTTTAGACTTGAATTGTTAAATTAGTGCTATATTGAGAACACATGTTGCTCCTAGAAATGTAATTACAGGATTTGGTGGAGATTTATATGTAAATGTATCAATAATTCCTTTCATTAAACGGTCAGTTCTAAGAAATTAGATAGATTTTTATAGAAGTATCTATGGAAAAGGATTAATAATATATTTTTTCGAATTAGAGGTACTGTTAGTATGAATATGAGATTGATTAAACTCAAATTGATAATATTAGATAATTTTTTTACTAGAAAATGAATACAATTGAAGTGTATCAATGGATCAATTCCATGTGTAAGAGTCATGATCAATCCTGATTTACTTTCCGACTTTTGGACCCAAAAAAATAGATGTCAAAACCGGTTTGGAACCAGGTAGAACGGACTGTAACCGGTCCACACGGTTCTATTATCGGTTTGCACTCTTCCTTTACAATCGAGGAACAAGACCAGACCGGACTAGGGGAGGACCGGTGGACCGGAACGCTCCAGTAAGGCCCAGATACGTTAAGAACCGGACCGAACCGGCACGATTGCCAGGTTGAGTTACAACTTTGTAAAAAGAAATTTTAAGATCAATTTTAAAATTTGCCCTCCTCACAAATTTGGCATGCCACCATATGATCTTTTGTTTCACCTGTGCCTAGGAATGACAACAGATTGAATTATTGCAAAAACATCCAAAACCATGTCCATAACCATTTAATTTATCACAAACCAAATCTTTACGGATTTAACCATCAGACTTACTTTTCGAAACCATAACTGAATAATCTGGATTCGATTTTTTTAAGCGGATTTTCGGAGTTTAACCAACACTAAACTATAACTCTATAAATATATTGAATATTCTTAAAACAAGATCACAAATACAAAAAGAATCTTCACAATATGTAAAATATTATATGATCCTTAATTAAATAACATATTTATTTTTCTTTTGGTCAAATTTAATATTTAGATTTTAGTTTTGAGATATAAACATTTTTTTATCTATATTATTATAAAATATACAAAAATAGATGATAATAAACGGATTTTGGTTATTTGGTTTTGATTTCGTCTAAAACCATAACCTAACGGATTTAATTGGTTAAACTTTTCAAAACCATAACCTAACGGTTTTATTCATAATTGCATAATCAGTTTTTAATCGGTTCGGATTTTCATCGGTTTCGGTTTTAAACCATAACCATTGCCATCCCTACCTGCGCCTGGGGTAGATGCCATGATTTATAGCGTCCACTCCTGAGATCGCGAGAGGTTCTTGAAAAAACATGAGCTAAATTTTTCATCTCGCGAAAATTCATCGGCCATTAAAATTCTTACTTACTATTGTTGTTTTTCTTTTGAACCCTATGGACACCTCCGGAGATTCATTAAGAAACTGTTAACCAATAAGCTATTAGGCACAAGTACTATTATTCGTTTAACTAATAGACAACTAATCTTATTGTAGAGCTATTAAATTTAACAAATAATGTTCTCACAAATGATGTTTGGCTTCGGATTTCTGAGAATGAAGAGGCGGCTAAGGCAATGAGGACAGTTATCCGTGAGGCGTCACAAATTTTTGGAGAGTTTAATATTTCAGATTTCTTATGGGTTTTGCAGCTGGAAGCCAGGAACTGGGATTTACGGGGGGATATAAAATTATTACAGACAAGGAATTGCAAAGAAGAAGCAAAAACATGGAAAACAATGTTGAAGGTGGTATCGCTGAGGACTGAGCTAGGTAGAAAGTTTGTTCCACATATTTTGATTGATGCAATGGAAAATGAGAACTCAGAATTGAAATTAACTAGAACTCGTGTAAAGGTTCTAATCATTGAACGAACCTTCATGTAGAAGGAATAAATAACTCTGGAACCTAACATTATGGAAAGGCAATCTTGAAGGTGCAAAGGGGGCTAAGGTTTTATGGTTGGTAGTGTGGAGAGGTAAGGCATATGGTGGGCTAGGATTACCTAACATTGAAGTCCTTAATAAGGTATGTTTATTGAGTATGTTTTGGAGAATGTATAGCAAAAGCAATAATTTGCTAAGCTTGTGGGCTCACCAGAATATGTTCAAGAATGAATGTGTTTGGAACTATAAGATAAGGTAGGATCTTGCGTGGACTTGGAAGAAAATACTCAAATTGAGAAGTAGGGCTTATGAGTTCATAACTCATAAAGTCGATAATGGAGCTAATACTTTCATATTTTGGGATAAGTGGGTTAAAGGAAGGAATGTAAATGAGGTTCTGCAGAGAGACACTCATTATAGCAACATATGGTTAAATAAAACAGTTCAAAGCTGTTATATACATGGCAGATGGCACCTTCCTCCTCCTCTCAGTGGTATAGCTGAGGTGGTTCCAATTTTAAATGTAGATGCTGATAAAATTAGATGGAAATCGAGTATAAAGGAGAAGTTTTCTATTAAGAAGACTATGAATGAGTTGGTTGATAATGGTCAGATACTTGAATGGACACGCATCATATGGAGTTCCATGAATTTGCCTAAAAATTCTTTCTGTGCGTGGCTTGCAAACTTGGATAGATTGCCTACTAAAAGTAGGATGATAGAATGGGGCTTGCAAGTAGATGAATTATGTGTTTATTGTCATATGTGTATTGAGGATAGGAATCATCTTTTTGTGAATTGTTCATGGACAAAAAGGATTCTGCAAAAATGCTTCTTGAAGTGTGGGGTAAAAAATGCCAATTATTAAAAGTTGGGATGAGTTAGTAGATATTATACTGATAAAGGCAACTGATAAATTCCTGGAGTCTATTTATTCAAACTGGTTCACATCATTTGTGTACTTGATTTGGAATAATAGAAATAATCATATACATAGAGGTAAAACACAGAATGAGGAGCAACTACTGCATAATATTGTGTATAATCTATATGTTAAAAATAAAGATAGGAAGAAATTCAAACTTAAAGATGGGAGAGAGAAAATTACAGAAGAGTGGGGAATAAAAATGTGTTTAAATGTTAGAAACAGTTAGTTAATGTACTTAGCTATTAGAATTTGATTGTAATTTCATTACATATAGCTGTTATGAGGCTCAAATCTGAGTGCTCTAGAATGTAATTACAATGTTAAGAGTAATAAAATTTGTTGGTTGATAAAAAAAAAAAAACTCTGGAACCTGCCATTTGATAATTATCTCAAGCGGCATATGATATTAATTTCACCAAAAATATCATTAGTTATTGATTTTGATCTTTTCTTGATGTTTAAAAACATGTTCACTGCTGGTACAGATACAACATCAATCTCCTTTAATGGGCACCGGCTGAGCTTAGGGGTGGAAATCGGCCGGATCGGATCGGAAAATGTATTGTTCGGAAATTTCCAATTTTTTTTCGGAAGAGCAAAATCTGATCCAATTCCAATCCAAAAAAAATCGGAATTCAAAATTTCGTTCCAATTACGGAACACCCGGAAATTTTTGGAATTTCGGAAGTTTCGGAAATTCTCTTTTATTTAATTTTAAGATACAAAAATAAAAAAGAATATCATTTTTTGCAAAAGTGAAAAGACAAGGCTTGAACTCCTTTACCATGCATTGAGTTAGCAACTATCATTTTATTCCAAGCAATTGTATCCTTTCTTTTTTATTAAAACGAAAACTTTACAAGATTTACCCAAATCACCACATTTCGCATACATGAACATCGAAGCAGTAAGGGCGGTTATGTCTTCCAAGAATAAATTCCTAAAAACATACCCGTGAATCTCTTTTCCACCCTTTAAACTTTAAATTCGTACAAGCGGGTAGAAGATTTGAAAAAAAAGAAGAAGTGAAAAGACAAGTTTTGCTTTTAGTCTATATCACCAGTGGCACCCTTACCTTTTCTGCTGATGGAGTGGAATGCTGATGGCTTGGAATGATGATGACGTCATTGTGTGTGATAATATGTGTCTTATATAAGAAGGGGTCGCCGTCGGTAGAGTTTTTTGTATGGGCCCAAAAAAACTTGGGGTTTAGGTTTACATAGGGTTATAGTTATCTATTTTAAAATTTACATATATATATATATATATATATTATATTTATATATTATATATTAATATATATAAATATTTCAAAATATAAATATTATTTAGGAAAATATTCGGAAAAATAATTGGAAAAAACCGGAAAAAAACCGGAAATAGAAATCGGATCGGATTTCGGAAATTCCAAATTTTCAATATGTAATTCCAATTCCAATCCAAAAAATGTCGGAAAAATCGGAATTCGGAAATTCGGAAATCGGAAGGTAAAAAAACAATTCCAAATACGGAATTTTCGGATCGGAATCGGTCGGAAATCGGAAATTTCCGTTCCAATTCCACCCCCAGCTGAGCTTATCAATAATCCACATGTGCTCAAGAAAGCACAAGAAGAGATCCACAAAGTTGTCCAGCATAACAGATTGGAAGAAAAAACAGATAATTTACCATACATTCAAGCACAAAAGAAATATTTCTGCTTTACCCACCACCTCCATTATTATGAGACGATCAGTGGAAGAATGCGCTTTATATGGATACCACATCCCCACTGTTGGACTACTGTTTACTAATGTAATAATGCATGGTCTATTGGAAGAAATCCAAAGTTCTGGTCAAGCCCGGCAAAAATTACTCGTAAAAGGTTTTCTGAATCTATAAATGGCGAGAAAGGAGTTCTATAGAGGTTAAGAGTAAACATTTTGAGAAATTAAATTTGGAACAAGAAGAAGAGGGTGTCCAGCAGGGCGGAGCCAGGAGAGATTGGGCTAACAGAACTCTTCAAGGCCGAGAGCTTATTTCGTCTTCCAGATTAATGCCCCTGATTTTTTTTTCCTAACATATTTGCACCAGAGTCCGAACTCATGCGTCTTCAATGGAACTTATCCAGCTTAATTTCCAGCAAACTAAAAACGTGCATATTTGACTCTATCCTTAGGTTTTACTTATTTAACTATCACGTTCCTCGCTAATTTAATTACACCACCATCAACCTCCTTTCCCCATGCTAGGATAAAGTTGCCTGCTAGGTGTAATATTTGTTTTTTAACTTCCTCTACTCGAGGCACAGTTATTAATCCACTAAACACAGCTGAATTCCTCAGAGAACAAATAGTCCATATTGCGGCAGTAAATACATACGGCCATTCAATTTCGGTGAACCTCGCTTTAGACGTTAGGTGGCTCTCGAGCCACTTCTTTACACCCATTACATCAGCAGCGTGTGTATTGCAGGCTATGGCAGGAGCGCTGTTATTCAACTCCAGTAAATTGCTGTCATTTAAATCTGCAGCAGAGAAGCGCTCCTGTCTTGTTCTTCCCGCCTCCAGGAGTTGTTCACGTGTCGCAGGACCTTCAGCTCAGCCGTTCTCATCCTCCCTTCGCTGGTCAATACATCAGATTCCTCATTGTTTCTCGTCTCAGCTGCAGCAGCAGCCTCGCCCATTCCGGCTTCTAAATAAAATAGTTGCCATATCAATCTCGCGCCCTTGCAACTCAGGAATACATGAGCTAAGTCTTCCGCATCCGCACCACGCACCCTGCACCTCATAGACTCAACCACGACCCTTTTGTAAGGGTTTTTGGCAGTCGCAATCCAGTTCCTAGCTACTCTCCAAAGCAATATTCGTATCTTTTGGGAACATTTCATCTTCGAGATCATCTCCCACTTAAACGAGCCACCCACTGTATTATTTTCAACCAATTAAACGCTGATTTTACCCTAAAGTTACCCGAAGTCTCATGGCGCCATTTCACATACACTCCTGACACGTCACTTGATTTCACTACGCCATCCCGAAAGACATTCGCGCCCGCTAAAATGGCTTTACAAATATTCGAATTTCCTCCTTTTTGTTCTCGATTTAGTAACCCATCTTATAAATATTTATTTTTAAAGACTTCCACCCAAGCTACTTTTTTATCTTGTAAAATCTTCGATCCAAGTTTTGCTAAGAGGGCAAGATTATAACTTCTCGCACCCCTTAATCCAAGTTCACCCATCTCTTTTGAGTTGCAAATATGCTCCCAAGCGACCCAAATCCTAATGTATCTTCCTTTCATTAACCGAGTAGCCCTATATGAAGTTCCTCATTATTTTATCAGTTTCATCACTAACAAACTTCGGAAGTTTCATCACCCGCATTTGGTAAACTGGAATCACACTTAATACAGATTGCGCCAAAGTCACCGTTTAGATAAAGAGAGAGTCTTAGTCTTCCAGGCGGCTAATTTCCTTCTCATTTTTTCGATAATCTTTTTATAGAACCCTTTCGGTAATCTCCTTAACAAGATAGGAGTCCCCAAGTATGTTCTAAACGAATCTCTATGACAAAACCCACTCGCTGCTGCTAACTCATTTGCACTAGCACATGAACGATTTTTGAGAAGTAAATGAGTGACTTCTCCGCACTAATAGTTTGTCCAGCTTCTTTGCAAAATGTATTCATCGTCTCCCGAATTACATGTACCTACGATAAAGAAATTTTACCAAAAAGAATTAGATAGTTAGCAAAAATTAAGTGAGATAGTTGGGCCCTGTCTACCATCTGGATCGCCTCCCAACTTCCTCTAGCACATAAATCTTGTATTAATAACGAGATTCATTCCATACACATTACATATATGTAAGGTGAATGCGGATCTCCTTGACGAATTCCACGATATGGTTTAAAAGGCGTCAATGTCTCTCCATTCCATAACACACGCATCTCGTTTTCCTCCATGCTAGACATGATGATCAAAATCCAGCTCTTCGGGAAACCAAAGTGTATAATTGTATCCTCAATGAATTCTCATCTGATTTTGTCATATGCTTTCGCGAGATCAATTTTAATCGCCATAATACCCTTTCTCCCTTGTAAGTGTCGCATCATGTGATCAACCTCACGAACTTAATGTGGATGGTCGCTTCGATATGACTAGGAAACTAGCAAGTATCGGAGGTGTGTTAAGGGATGTGAAAGGGGCATATATAGCCAGATTTGTAGGTTCATGTGTAGTTGACTCTGCGTTCACATCTGAGCTTTTTGCACTACATTTTGGCATAAGATGGGCAAGTCAGAAGGGCTATAAAGATCTTATCACTGAGACAGACTCGAAGGAGCTCCATGCGCTAGTGAAGGGCGGTGGGAACTCAAGTAGTCGCCTCGCTCATATAGGACGTGAGTGTCGGAAAATGTTAATAGAGCGTCCCGACTTTGAATTGAATCATGTCTTTCGAGAAGTTAATTTATGTACAGATAGGCTAGTTAGGGAAGGTGCGAATGCGCAAACAGGGCCCGTGGAATTTGATGATCCGTCGGATTATCTTTGGAATATTATTGCGAGAGATAGGAGCGAATGTGCGACTGCTAGGGTCGTATTAGACTCTCAGTGAGATCTTAGTTATCTTGTTATTTTATGCTAGTCGTCTTTTAAGCCTTATATGTATGCAAAAAAAATGTGCATATCAATTTAGTTAAAGACATACGTGAGTCCAAATTAGGGGTGTGCATTGAGTTAGAAAACCCGCATAACCCGACCAACCCGATCACACTAACCCGCATTCATACGTGTTCGTTTTTAATTGGGTGGGTTGCGGTTTACATTTTTGAAAAAATATACACTTTTTGCGGGTTGTGGATTTTAAACTTGAACCTGCAAACCCGCATACCCGATTACCTTGTAGTATAAAAAATTAGAAAAAATTGTATTCATTTTTTTATTCAAATAATATAGTAGGGGTCATGTGCTTTCCACTCTAAATTTATTTATTCCTCCCCTTCTTTTGTAATATATTTTTGAAATCCCTCAATATTTCAATAATATTTTATTTAATGAACATCTTTTTCATTTCAATTATGATATTATCTATACTCTTTGTTTAATTCATATTTCTAGTTCCCAAAATCTCATTTTATATCGTTTAATCATAAATGATGAAATGCATATGAGTATGCTAAACAATATTTTGCGTTACAATTTTCATTTGTAATATAATTTTGACTCGCCAAACGAATATGGATATGAATTCGACTTCTTTATCAAACTAAATCACCCGCAATGCACCCGCAATCCGCCCAATACGAAACTCAATGGTTTAAGTATTGTATTGGGAGGGTGCGGGTCTCATTTTTCAAAACCAGCACAAGAACGGGCGGTTTGTGTTGGACCATTTAAAGTGGAAATGGGAAGTAGATGTTTCCCACATCGGTAGAAAGAAAAAGACTAAAAGTCTTTTTAACAAATGTGGTGGCATTAGCTTCCAAAGAGCCCAACACCATGGACATAGAAAAGCATTGGAGAAGGCCACACGCGCGCACCACCACCACCACCACCCACCCGCCCGGCCCGGCACCGGCGGCGGCGGCGGATTGGGCGTGGGTCGTGGTTCGTGGGGAGTTTGGGGAGTCAAAAAATAAAAAATGAATCAAGTTTTACCATCAGCTATTAATGGATCGTTAGTAATCAATCAAAGGTAAAACGTAAATCAAAGATTCCACAAATCACGCGTGCGTTAAAGGTTAATCCATCAGCTGGCCAAGTCAACAAGTCAACCAGCAGTTACACATGAATCCAACACGTGTGGAATAAAGAGGTCAACTAAAACGTGGGATTAAAAGGATCAAGTCAGAAAACTGTCAATCAATTAGTAGGAGGGAATCGTGGAATTGATTGGTCCGTTACTTTGGTCAAAGGTTTCAAACTCCCCCTCCCCCTATAAATAGAGTTCACTCCTCAGCAGTATCCACTACGAAAATCAAAAAAGCAGCAAAGAAAACACTCCCTACTTTCTCTTCTCTCCGATAAGCTTAGTCTTTTCCGTTAGAGATACCGGCACCGCCGGAATATCTTTTTAACGCTAGGATTGTAATAGTGATTTTCACTTTCTATTCCGTGTAAGTTCGATTTTCGTTTGTAATCAAATTCTTGTAATAGTTAGTTTACGTTTAATTTGATTTTACAATTTTTCTTTCTTTTCGTTTTCAAAACGGTGACTCTTTTACCAACAGTTTGTGGGTTGAGCATTTTTTATACAAAACCGACCCGCGCACACCCCTAGTCCAAATAAAACCCTCTTTTAAATTTTAAACTAAAAATTTAAAAGTCAAACTCAAAAAAATTTCAATAATAAATATTCTTTAGTTTTAGGTAGGGATAATACTCAATAAACCCCTACAACTTTGTCCACTATCTCGTAAAAGGCATTGTCTTTTTGAAGAACGGTGAGTTCTGGAAAAATTCTCAAAACTTAAAATTTGAGTTCTTGGAATTTTTTCATATCTCAAAATTTGAGTTCTAGGAAACTTCACATAACTCAAACTGTTCTTTTTATGAGAAAAAAAAACAAAAATACAAATTGTATGGTGCTTTTCTTTTGCAAAAAAAAAGACGGTTGTGATGAGCAGGAATTAAAATAGTATGAGGGGTTTTTTTGGCCATTAATCCTTTTAGGAGTTATCAATCAAAATTTACCCTTTTTAAACTAATTGACATCCCAATCATATAAATTAATATCAAAAAGGTATATATGGATAGCAACAAATTGAATAACAACGAAAAAAATTAAAAACTATATCTATAAGTATTTAATTTTTCAAAAACTATATACCAATAGATTTAAATATTGAATTTTCTCAAACCTATAATCGAACCATTACTATTTGCGGTTTTTATATATTTTTTTGAAATTTTAACCATAATCGAACTATAAATATATTTAAAAAAATTCAAAACATTATCACAAGAATTTTTTTTACTGTATATAAAATATTATTTATTTTTAATTAAATATCGCATTTACTATTTCTTTTTGTTAATTCTAATATTTAGGTATTAATTTTGAGATATTAATATATCATTTATTTATATTATTATAAAATATAGAAGAAATGATAATAAATGAGTTTTCAGTTATTCGATTTTATTTTTATACAAAACCATAACTTAATTTTTTTTATCATCGGTTACATTTTTAGAATTATAACCTAATAATTTATTCATTGTTACATAATCGATTTTTTATTAATTTGATTTTTCATCGATTTAGGTTTAAACCCTAATGATCGTCATCCCTAATAAGGATGTTGTTCCTGAATACTCTTATAGATTAAGTCCCAAAATTTTACAGATCCCTCACTTTTATATCACATGAAAAATACATATAAGTTATCAATTCTTTTTTCATATGTCCCCTTAATTCAAAATTTTCAGATTCCTCACTGTTATATTACATGAAAAATACCTATGAAATCTCGTTATCAATTTTTTTTCATATGTTGTACAATAAGCTTCAAATTTTATATGTTTATATTGCTAATAATAATCTTCTTCTTGTTTTCTTCTTAAATGTGCTATACTGCTCGAATTAAATGAACTACACCCTTTTTGTCCAACTTTAGTTTCAAATAGTAATTTTTTGTAGCCAAATCTTTTGGACACTAAGGGTCTGATTGGTATAACGTAATAAGATAAAAAATGTAATGGTAGTATGTTTTTCATTACATAACACCTAGGCATGAATAACACATTACGTGACTATTCGTAATGAATTTTTTAAAAATCAGACTAAACTACCCTATGAACAAATTGATCAAAAAAAAAAACTCATGAATTTTCAACCTAACCCATGAACAATCCATCGTTATTCTTCAATCAGATCTTATTCTAACCTAGACCATGAACAATCAATCTATATAAACCTAAAACAAACCAAGATAAATATCATTTAAACAATTATCGCTATTGTTCATCGTTTGTTCATCCAAGAAATTACAAGGTCGGACAATCAAGCGGTAAGATACATTTATTTTTTCTGTTGGGTATCTGAGTATGCGTATATATCAAAATATAATCTACATAAATATTTTTTTTTCATATTTATAATGAATTTTATGTGTTATCTTTTCTTTCATGAATAATTGAATAGATGTATGTTTCTAACTCTGGTTATTTAAAAAAAATTATAATCTTGTTTTTGTTGTGTTAAACGTATGTGTTCCAAATTAGATTATAGTTATACTAAATTTAAAGATAATTCATCAATCTGATGTTGTTCTTCTCTTAAGCCACTTATCTTGTTCTTCTCCTAAGCAATTTATCTTGTGAAATTGTCGAGGTGTATGTTTGAGTTTGAATACTTTACAACCTCTAATGAATAAGTAACAAAATTTATCAGTGGCTTGATTGTCCTCTTTATTGTTATTAATGTTAATTTTATCAAATATGGATATTCGAATTGTCCACTGTATAACATTAATTTTACTACATCTTAGAATTATGTTAACATTAATTTTCTTAATATGGATATTCTAGTTATCCTTGCATTATATTACAAAAAAATTTCAGGGTGATGGCAAGATTAAATTTAGTCACAAGACCAGGAAAAGATATAACATCACAATGTTATCTCATTGGTTGAGTACTTGTACAGTTGCTCTTTCTGCAGGTATACTATTTTATAATTATTGATTCTTTAATTACAAGTTTGATTATGTTTATGGTTCCAGTAAATTATTCATTTTTTTAAGTTTTAATTTTTCTATAGAGCAATCCCAAGGCCACACCGTGGAAAATCAAAACATTTCCTTTTTGGGAAGAATTGCTTGATGTTTTTGGAAAGAATTGTGCCTCAGGAGACCATGCTGGAGGAGCTTCTGAGATATTAGAAAAAATTGAAAAAAAAGATGCTGAAAATGAAGTCAACAATAGTGTTGAAGGTACACCAAATAGTGAATAAAATGCAGCCGCCGCTACTGATGTGCAGTCCCAAGAAACAAAGAAGTTCATAACCAAAAGAAGAAAAAGAGAAGTAGAAATGATGATCAGGTAACATCAATGATGGATGAGATACAAATGCAGCTCTTGTAATTGGGAATGAAATATCAAAAACAACTGATATTTCTAGCAAAGCAATTGGGGTTGACGCCATGCTTTCTGAAAAAGGACAACAAATTTATCCAGAGATGGAAAGATGCCATATCTTACTACCCGTGATGTCATTAAAGTTACCTATCGTATCGCTCGTGACTTTTCAGTGCAAATTTAAGAATTGGTGGATTAAGAATAATTGGTGTCACTATTGGTTGGCCATTCGCATCCAACTCAATGCCAGGATCTTCAGCATTATGAATATTCAAATCCTCCATTTCTCTTTCTTTCTTTTCTTTTTCTCTTGCTTCTCTCTCTCTTTTCTTTTTATCTCGAATTAACCTCTCAAGGTTTGAGTACATACACCAAACCTGTAAAACCTGAGAATGAACACAAACAAAGAAAAGCGTAAAACTGAAAATAAAAATTAAAAATGCAATTAAACACTAAAGGATAAACACCGAAGTCACACGCTACCGTCCCCGGCAGCGGCGCCAAAAACTTGGTGGGTCCTTGTGTGTTATAAAATAATATGCTAAAGATTAGGACTCACAAACCGCAAGTGTACGGTTGTCCAAGTAATAAACCGATAAATCAGATTCGTTCGCAGGGACGGATTAGGTACAACTCAGGTGTGGATCAATAGTGAGATAATTGCAATTACGGAAAAGTAAATATAATAAAAGATTGTTTTGGGGTTTTTGTTTAACAACAAGAATGCAAAAGTAAATTAAAGACTAAATAAATTAAGCTGAAATGACAATTATGCAAAGGAAATAGTTGGACGCAAGGAAAGAAGTAGTACTTGAGTCTCGCTAGGGCTTCACCTAAACCTTCTTAATTAATGTTTTCTGTTAAGGGCTGAATCATTATATTTATGCTAGTCAGGATTCTAAAGTCTCTTAGCCCCCGTCAGGGTGGACCTAAAAGCTCTCCTACGGTATTCTAGACTCCGTCAGGATGATTAAAACTACTTTCGGATGATTCAATTACTTACCACATTGCCTATTGGCTAGTCAAGCCTGTCAAGGTCATTGGCGGATACCAACGTCAATTACCTAGTTCTGTATCTAAATCCCCCGTCAAGGTGATCAATACGCCATTATATTGAATAGCCTAGATACTAAAATTCACCCTTAGTTCATGACACTAAGGACAATAAATAAAACATAAAATAAAAGCAAACATAAAATAATAATTTAATTTAAATACTTAAATCCTAAATCGGAAAAACATAAATTAATCTAGTTTGGGTTCAACCCAATATGCGATTCTCAAGTACAAAGGGAAATTAGCTCATAATTGAAATAAAAACGAAAGAAATAAAATTAAAGGTGTTCATGCTTTACAGAAAGAAATAAATAAAAGAACCTAATTAGGAATTGGATTTGGGCTGTGAATTGGAGAAGATGGATTCTCCAGCTCTTGGCTTCTTCCTTTTCCTAGCTTCTGACTTTCTCTCTAGCGCTTCTGACTTTGCTTGTATGAATTGCGTGTAAAAATAAAGTCAAAAGGTCTATATATACTTAGAAATTCGGACTTGGGCTTTTATTTAGTGAGTAAATGAAATATTAAATGGCCCAAGTCACTCTTCAAATCATAATCTCGTAACTGGTGTACACCCTCCACTAAAACGGCTTTAACTTTCTCAATTTAACTCCGAATTGACCCGTTCAACTTGCTAAATCTTCATAACTCGATAAGGAACGAATCTTCTTAACAACTCAGAGGCTGAATCCATGTTTAAGTAGCTCGAAATCAGCAATTACCATCAGCCTTTCAGATTTGCAACTTTAACTTGTCAATTCTTTGGGATATTTCTTTTCGCCTTTGACTTCTTTACACGATCTAAGACTTTAATCCTTGATTCCTCTCCTTGATAGCATTAAAAACCTACAAATTTTACACTAAAACAAACCATTTAACGTGCAAAAGATTAATAAATGAAAAATACTAAAATCCAAGGAGGAAAAATGAAATATAACAAATTAACACCAAAATTCTATCAAATTAGTCAAATAATCACCCAAAAAGATGTCTCCTAAGGACATATAATTAGTACAAAAGAGGAGACATCAAATATGTAATGTCGTAATAAGGGGGAGAATATGTTAAATTCTGCATTTTTTTCCTTCACCACGGTTTTTCCCATTGGGTTTTCCTGGTAAGGTTTTAACGAGACAGATTGAATATGTGTCATAACCCCCAAGGATTGATGTACTCTTTTCCCTTCATCAAGTTTTGTCCCAATGAGTTTTCTGGATAAAGTTTTAACGAGGCATATTCTTCAGTGAATATTCTTGGAGGAATGGTATAAAATATTTATTTAAGTGGGGTTATTCAACATACCAAAAAAAAGTGTGGTTTATTTCCAACAATAATATACCGATGGTATTGTATGAGGATATTGTTGCTTGTACCACACATAATTAGAATGGCTACATCAAAGAAAACAGAAGAAAACATATTTCACCAAAGTCTCCTACACACACGAACTACAGATGAATGTGGATATTGACACTCGACAGATACAATCACGTAAGAATTTTGAAATTTTTCCTTACGAAATCATTGTCAAACACAATATTCAAGAAGTAGGTCCACAATATTGAAATACGACAACTCAGAGATCTCTTGCCAACATCAGGAGGAGCGTAAACAAGACTGTACGCTTTTCTCTTTGTCCAAGTTTTGTCCCAATGGATTTTCTTGGCGAGATTATAACGAGGCATCATTTCAAGATGATTAGTTTCATCTATATGTACTCTTTTCCCTTCGACCAAGTTTTTATCCCACGGGGCTTTTCTTGGCAAGGTTTTAACGAGGCATATTTCCCAATGGATAGACATCCAAGGGGCAGTATTATGAATAAATATTATATTTAATAATAGTGGATGTCCAAAGGGCTGATGTCTTATTTTCCTATTTATTGTGAAAAGTGAAAGTCACTCTTTACCCTATAAATATATGATCATTTCTTTGTAATACGATTACTTGTTTTGAAATATAAGAAAATGTTCTCTCAATATCGTAATCTTCTTTTTTAGTATATAACAAATATGATATTATACATATTTTTAAATATTATTCAAAAATTACTAATATAAACTATAGGTCTAGAATATACATAGAATCTGAAATAATACTTATTGATTTTTTTTCTCACCTATATACATGTATAATAAAAGAAAGGGAGAGACAAATTATAAAAAAAAAAGAGAAAAAAATATTGTTTGGATTAAAAAAAATTTAACAAAAAAAAATCATAAAGGATTTTGAATATTTTTTTTTGATTAAAAAAATAAGATTTTTTTTTAGTATATTTCTATTTTTGTCATATTTTAATTTGATATATTCTATTGTTTGTATTGGAATTTTTTTAAAGGAAAGTAATTTAGATGATTATGAAAATAAAAAAATGATATGGTCATTTAATATATACTTATTAAGTAGCAATATATTTTTTATTTTTTTATCAATATATTGAAATTGTAATTCTAATTGTATTTTTATTGTAATATTGATATTGGATTTCTTCATACGAATACTTGGATTTTTTAAGTTTGATCAATGTTAGTTTAGGTATTTTTAGTGAATATAATGGAATCATGAACCCATTCAATCGTTGTTCGAAGAAGTTAAAGAAGTACATACGATATATGGAAAGGCAAGAAGGTTTGATAACCGAGGGTTATGTTGTGTAAAAGACTTTGACTTCCATATTACGTGAGAGGAAAAACCAAGTTTAACGATTTTGGTAGATATGCAAATCCATTTCCAGAACCAAGAGATATATCTATCTTCAAAATCCAATGTGACCCAGTGGGATAAATAGTTTCATTTATCTACCTTAAATTGACATTGTCACGTTTGTTTGGTGCATTCTACAAAGTTTTGGTAAGATTCAAGTTTATATGGAGCAAATACTTTACATATATAAACATTTAGTATTTCTTTCTTATTCATATTCATTGTCTAAAGAAAGCATATTGTATTTCAGGGAACGCAAGACGATACTAGTTGAAGCGGGTCACACAGATGTGGGAAAAAATCATTGATGTAAATTTGACGACTTCAAAATAAAAATCTTTATCAAGATAGTAAAGCTCATTATTTATCACAGATAGATTTATGACAGGAAGGAAGACGGTGATCAAGTTGAGTTGCAGATATCCAGCATGTGGCTAACGGTCCCATGTACAGGGGCAGATCCATGAATACGATTCATGGCAAGGCTATTATTGTTACAAAAAAAAATCACACACATAAATAAATATACCTTTTATATATCTAATAAAATCATTAAGAAACACACGAATTATTTTGCACACGACGCAAAACAGATTATATTCACCTTCACTAAAATGAAATTGTTTGGTTGATACTAGTTTCTTAGTTGGTATGCTGTTAGAGAAAGCCATCAATTTTAATTATTATTTTACTTTGTTAAGTTTATTTACTAATTAACCAATAAATGTACACACTTTGTTTTTGTTTATATGATTGAACCAGCACACCAGGTGTAAAAATATATCAAAAACTCGAGTAAAAAACAATAACCATAACACATTTTATAAATTCTCCATGAAAAAATTAATAGACTCTCTTTATTAAAAAAGTAAACTGTATATTTAATCAACTTTTATGTGAAACAAGATTAATCGATTTTATTTGCAGAAATGATTTGTATTTAATCTCATATCACGTTGATGAAGATGTAAAACTTTTGATTTCAGTTTTCTTATATTATATAATCACCATTCACCAGGATCGGATAAAAGAGAATAAAAAACAAAATATAGATTATACGCATAAAAGAAGCATTACAAGAGGAGGAGAGGCGACATCGTCACACTCATTATTAAATTTGAATATGAATAAGTAGATATAAGGTTACTAAGAACGCATAACACAAAAAATCAAAACAAATAAATTTGAATATTCTGAATTCTAATTCAAACATTATAGAATATTTGAAGGAATTTTAGCAATGTAATAATAGGACATACCTGAGAATTTCAACTAATTGATTTTGAAATTATATTCTGCCCACGACTTCAAAATCTGCACAATCATAGAAACTGATAATTCTTTCAATACCACCAACCGTATTATATAATCCATAAAAAAAAAATCATAAAAAAGAAAATAAAACTAACAACCAAAAATTTAAATAATTGGATCTTCTACTACTTGTCTTTATTTTCAATGGTGTTTGCTCAATACACCAATTCCATACTACATTTAAAAATTTTAGTATTTAGTAAAAGTAATTTATAAATTTTTAAATTGGGGAGGGCTAATTTTTCAGTTGAGGGGGTTGTAATTTTTCTTATTCATATTTTTACCTATAAAATAAATGGGCTAAAAATGGTTGTGTGTATCAGGGGCTAGAGTGGTTTGCAGTCCAACCTATCCCTCTGGACATCCTTCCCTGCCCATGTACAGTGTGTGGGTGTGATTTGTGTGTCATCAATTAAGTGATAGGGGTCTCCGTGGAAATGGGGAAATGAGTCACTGCGGATTACGGTGTTTGTTTTCTTGGCAAATATGTTAGTTGGTATGGTGAATTAGTTAATGTCTTTAAGATAGATTTTAGAAAAAAAAAATTCAACACCGTTGTTCGGGTGCAAGTAATATAAAACCGAAAAAGGAAAAATAAAAAATGATCACAGTTTGACCAAAATTGGTAATAGTTCATACTATATATGATGAATAATATATAATAATAATAAATGGATTTGACGTTTTTTTAAACCCGATAATACTAAATGGTCCAGTTAGGCTTGACCTTCTTCAGATGAGGATTATACTTATATAGGACTAAAATTCTAAAAAATATTTTTTAAGGCCTAGATAGATTTTTGTTCATTATAAGGCTTACTGGTTATATTTTGTGATTTTAGTTTATCAATCTTGTTCCTATTTTGGTGGGTTTGAGTCCAATTATAGTAGTGATGTAATTATGTGAAGGGTTATATACCCATATTCTTTTTATAATTGCTATAAAAGTCACTTTTTTTACAAGTATATTATTAGTCTGTACAAGGATTTGGTATATACCAATTGTCCATAGTTTGTTTGGTCAAGGTCATTTTGTCCAGTAATGAGTATGAATCCAACTAGTTTGTCCAGGCCAAGATCTTTTATCCATGTCAAGGTCTATGTCAGTGATGGATATATATTCAACTGATTTCCTGCATAAGAAGGTCATAACAAAATACAATTGGGTACATACCTATACAGGTTAAACCTATATCCCAAACAGAAGTTGGGTATATACCCATATAGTTTTATACCCAAATCTATATTTTTCATACCACACAAATAAATTTGGCTACATACTCATACAAATTTATAGCCATATCTACAAACGATTAGGCATATATCCATACAATTTTATACCAAAACCCAACATTTTCATACCCATACAAATTAAATTGGGTACATACTCATAAAGATTAATAACCATATTTGCAGAAGATTGAGTATATACACAAATGATTTCCCGCATAAGAATAAAAATTTCAATTAGATTTTACAGTACACAACTAGGTATAAGGCGGTGATGGGTACATATCCTTTCAGACAAATGCTAGATATATATATACCTATGCAGACATATCTTTACCTATACAAACAAATATATATATAATATTGGAGAAGGGTCAATGGCCCGAAATGTCTCTAGTGTACATATATATATATATATATATATATATATATATATCTATATAATATTGGAGAAGGGCCAACGGCCCGAAATGTCTCATGTTTTTCTCCACAATTTATAGCCTTCAGATCAAATTTCAATCATTTTCGGCCTTTAGATCGGTTATAATTAATGGTCCAGATTGTCTAAAATCAATCCACGATTTAAAATGTCTTGATGTCTCTTCTATATTTTTCAGCCCTTGGATTTTTTTTTAATTCAAAAGTTAAAACAAAAAACAAAAAACAAAAAACCACTTCACAGCTTCTTCACTTCACCTCAATCGAACATCCCACCAAGCCGCTCCTCCACAATCCCAATCCGAATCGAAGAAATCTCATAGCCAAACCGCCGCCACGACCATCCTCTACCATCATCAATGGAGACACCACCTCAATCGAACATCCCACCAAGCCGCTCCTCCACAATCCCAGCCAAACCGCCGCCACGACCATCCTCCACCATCATCAATGGAGACGCCAAGTCGCTCTTCTGAAAAAGAATATGGCCGCCACTTAAGACCAAGTTCCATCATCATCATTAGGTATAGCGAAGAACCCAAATAAGGTAATAGAAAATTATTTTTTATTATTGAAAAATTGAATTATTTTTAACCTAATCTCAGTATTTTAAGAATGAGTTAATTTCACTATAAGTCACTGAATTCACTGAATGTATGTTGGGTTTATTTTATTGCACTATAATTCAAAGTATTAATTTGAAATTAATTGATGAATTCTCACGTGTTGTCAGGTTAGTCAGCTCTCTCTCTATATATGTGCATTGGGGAGCTGTGAGTTAGGGTTTTGTTCGAACCGTACTGTTATATCTCAATGGCGGCCGAGAAGCTTAGAGATTTAAGTCAGCCAATGGATGTTGGTTTGCTTGACGCAACTGTTTCGGCTTTCTATGGAATTGGATCTAAAGACGAGGTATCACATTCGTTCTTTGCTTTTGAATATATCCTGAATAATTGTGCTATACGTCTATATGTCTGTATGTGAGTTATGCTTTTATTATGTATTCAGTCATAATTTTTGGTAATGAGAATGGACAATTAAAGAACTGAAATCGTACTTTATTCAGTCATTATTAATAATTGAATTGTTTGTACTCGAAAGGGAAGATACTTAGTTTTCGTGGAATCCTGATATATATGAATACTTCGTGCTCAACGCTCATATGCGTTTATATATAATTATACATGTTAATGAAGCCATAATAAACCTCTAATAGTGTGCTGAGAACCAAAGTAAAGTAGTTTCTTTTTTCTATTCATTTAATCTTTTATATAAGTTAGTTGAATTATTTTTAACTTATCTCATCACTTTTACCATTTGCAGATTCATTTTTTTCAAGCCGCTATCCAAGGTAAACAACCCAAATTAAGGTAAACCATTAATTTAACAATTGAAACTCTAGATGAATTATTTTTAACTTATCTCATCACTTTTACAATTTACAGATTCATTTTTTATGACTTTTTATACAAATCCTACAATGGCCATTTTATGACCATTTGAAGCCTTTTACCATATAAAAAGTGATGCGTTGAGAATAGCTTCTGCTAATGATATCGATTAATCAATTCTAATTTACTAAGTTTCTGATTTGTTTGGAAATCGATCTCTGTATTGAAATGGTTGGCACCATGACTTAAATGATTCACTTTTCCAATCTTCATTACTAATTGAATTTTTTAATCTTGCTAATATTTTCTTGGTTACCTTTATTGCAGAGAGAAGAGTATCCAGATGGTGGTTGAACCATAGCTTTACTCATCTCGATTTATCTGTGATGATCATTGCAAATACCTTAATGTACCTTAATAAGTCGCTTATTAAGGTAAAAAAATTAATTTTTGGGAACCATTCTCACCATCATTAACCGGCTTGGCTAAGCCACCAACAATCGAAGAACTGAAATTAAGGTAAACAATTAATTTTCACTATTGAAACTTTAAAATATCAAATTATTTTTAACCTAATCTCATCACTTTTACAATTTCAGTATTATGGGATTTAAGTATAATAGAGTCGTGTTGTTACAGGGACCTATAATGCGATTTTTGTACAAGGACCTATATTGTGATTTTTGCACATGGACCTATATTGCGATTTTTGCACAATACAGTGACCTATAGTGCAATTTATGCACAATACAGGGACCAGTGAAATTTTTCGCACAATAAAGGGACATATAGTGAATCAGGGACCTATTGTGCATTTTTCTTATACTGCATTTTTAAAATTGTTTCAGGGACCATTCTTCACCATCATCAACCCCGGGTTGGCTAATCAACAATCGAAGAACCCAAATCCATATCAAACTATATGCTACGTATCATTATTTGCAAGTCCATACAAAAACGATTCTGTTTCGTTTAACAGTTCCTGTGTAGAGACCATAGATCTTAAGCGACTTATAAAACTCAAGAAAATAGAGAAAAATGGGGAACAAATTAGTACGAGGAAGGAAGGAAGCACAACTTTACTATGCGTAAATTTCTTCCTTGGTCCCTTATTTTTCATAATTATTTCCAGTGAGGTGATAGAACACTTTAGGCATGAATATAGACGGTTTTTTTAGTAGTTGAATCGCTACTGAAAGAAGAAGGCCTTTTTAGTTCTACATGTAATTATTAATTGTTTAATTACTCATTTTATGTAGTGCTAATAGCTATAAGCTGAATTGATTTGTCCATAAATATATAGTTCATATCCATAAAAGATGAAGCGTACGAGTGATCACAGCCATGGCAGCTGGATCCGGGTTTTGGAACATCTCATCTCATCATATTCCTTAATTTCCCTCCACCAATGTTCATCAAGTCTTTCTCTCTCTCTCTCTCTCTCTCTCTCTCTATATATATATATATATATATGGATTTATTAAATTTGTTAAATGCAGTATTGATGATGTAGAAAGTACAGTAATACATTATTATCAAGCAATCAGATATTGGAGGGATAACTTCCTGAAAATTCAATTTGGAAAACTCAATATATTAGTAAACCACGCAGGAGCTTCTGGAGTCATTGTTGATGAAGATGTTCTATGTGCCAAGAACATTGATCCATCCATTTGGGTAATTATGGAATTTTTTTATCATCCAAGCTCTTCTCCTTTTAATCAGTATTGATCACATATAGAACTTTTTTGCATAGCTTGCAGGCAAAGCTGTGAACATAATTCAAGATGTGATGATAACAACTAATGACTCGGCAATAGAATCCTTAGATATTAATTATTACGGCCTTAAGAATGTAACCGAAGCTCTTCTACCATTACTGCAACTTTCTTCAGGAGCAAGGATAGTAAACGTGACTTCTTTAAGGAGTGAATTAACTGTAAGATATGATATATTCATTTGTTACTATGATATATATAATACAATTCAAAAACTGTTCTCTTTTATATTGCAGTGAGTACCAGATGAAAAGAGAAAGAAGTTTTGGGAAATATCAAGAGTTTAAGTGAAGAAAAAATCGATGAAATTCTGGGAAAGTTTTTGCATAATTTGAGTGAAAAGAAGCTTGAAGAGAATGGATGGCAGAAAATGTTACCGGCATATAGTATATCGAAAGTTGTAGTTAATGCGTATACCAGAATTTTGGCACAAAAATACCCAAACATGCTTATTAATTGTGTTCATCCAGGTTATGTTGATACGGATATTAATTGGCATACTGGAGTATTAAAATTGGAAGAGGGGGCACAAGGGTCCGTAATGTTGACTCTTCTTCCTGATGGTGGCTTTACTGGTCGTTATTTTGATCGTACTCAAGTGGCTGACTTTTGAGAAGAAGTAGTTTGTTGTTAATTTGGTGTTTGTTTTTAGATTAATGTTTATGTTTCGTATTTGAAGAAAATTAGTTTATATTTTATGATGTAATAAAATGTTGAGTAATTGGGTATCACTCAAAAATTCGCCAGTAATATCAACATGATGTGGATTTTAATTGGTTTAATCATATCCAACATTACTTATATTGTTAACCTGAAATATTTTGGACACTTTTGTTAAGAACCAATGAAAACATAATTATCCTATCTTCGACCTTCCACCACCAATTGGTAACAATTGTATGGAATTGTGCATAACCGATGAAGCTTTAGTGGCCTACTTTCATAACTAACAAGTGTAAACTCTTATGGAATGTTTACATATTTCTAGCAAACTTTTTAGAGCAATGCTAGGCGTTTCAGTTTATATTAGCATTGAGTTTTCAAAGTTATTAATCACAGATGCATTGTGAGCATCAACGTGCAAAAAGTCATATGGGTGAAAATACCCCTTCATATATGTTTTCTTTGGTTTTCAAAAGAAATACAAAGAAAATTGATATTGTCGTGCCCTCGAATTTGCCAAGATAAATACAAGGAATCATGATTGTCGCGCTCTAAGAACTAAGGAACAAACTTCCTAGAGAAACAAGGTTTTAAACCAATAAGCATGTTAATTGCACTGTAAGTCCCTATTCTCTACAACAATTGCAGTATAGGTCCCTGTATTATGCAAAAAAGGCTAACAATTTTTTTTGATTAAATTACACTATAAGTCCCCATATTAAGCAAAAAATGCACTGCCTATTATTAGTTATATGCTATTATGCTATATATTTCTGTTTGTTTTAGCTTTATTGATTTCATGCTCTATATTGCGAATAAAAATCATTATATTTTTTTTTGGTAATTTTACAGATTTATAAGGCCAAGATGTTGAAAACCTACAACACTTAATTGAATTGATTGAGTCCTGCGATGAACATCATCTGAGATTTAATCTTGAATATAGACAAGTATTACACTTACTTGACATTTTAATCTCTTATCTTGCAAAATTGACATTTTTACCCCCTTAATCTTTCCACCTTGAGTATGACAAGTCATTAGTTATATAGGGTTATTGGTCCCGTATATTAAATTTATTAATATATAATAACTAATATACGATATTGTTACCATTACACAGGTTTTGGCTGGATGGGAATACAATCACATAATTTTTATAAGAGTATATTTTGGTTAATTGATTTATGGTTTATGTAACTGTTTGTGAAAACTGCATCCTACTTTTTGTACTTAGTTGAATTTTTATCGGTTTATTTTTATCTCAAGAATTATTTATTTTTTTCGTGTAAATTTTTTTCTAAATCAATATTGTAAGAGTGCCTTCAGGCACGGGTTCATACCTAGTATATATATATATATATATATATATACATACACACTCATACAATATATCTATATACATATACATTCATACACACACAAATCTATACCTATATAGATCCATATCTATTGAATATGTCAAAAAATCGTAAAAAATAAAAGATTTGATGAATTTTTACCGTAAAAAGTCATTTCTTGGACCTGCAAAAGTTTGAAATGCAAAAGTTTAAAATCTATCATAGATATCGACCTAACCTCGGAACTTAGAACGGCCCATACAGTATATCTATATACATATACATTCATACACAGTTACACACATAAATCTACACCTATATAGTTCATATCTATTGAATATGCCAAAAAATCGTAAAAAATAAAAGATTTGATGAGTTTTTAGCGTAAAGAGTCATTTCTTGGACCTGTAAAACTTTGAAAAAGTTTAAAATCTACCATAGATATTTTTTTCGATTTTGTTTTAATATGGTAGAATTTTTGTTGTATAAAAATAAATATAGTGACTAGAAAAAAAATGAAATTATGCTGCATAAGGAAATAGAAAGGTTTTTTGCATAAAAGAATAAAAAGGAAAAAAAAAAAAAAAAGAGTTTATGTACAAAAAAAGAAAAATAGAAAGAATAAGATGTGAGATATCTATATAATAAAAGATAAGTGTTATTTAATTTTTTTTTAATATATATGAAAGCCATTTTAGACTTTGATCTAGTTTTTTTTTTTTAAAAAAAATTCTAAAATTCTAATATTTTATAAACTTTTATTAATTTGTTAGAAGTTTAAGGCTTTAATAATTCAGATAAGATTGGGCTTCAGCTCCGTGTTGAACTACAACATTTGCTCAGCCTTAACATAAACATAATTGAGGTCGGTATAAGCCCGTCAAATAGCGTGACAGGCCGCTAATCTTGCTTTCTGTGTACGTGATTTTACAAATCAGAAGTTTCTAATAAGGCCATAAAGTAAAATTAATGTAAAAAATGACAAATAATTGCGCAAGCGTTTTCTTCTTTTAGATCGGATGGTGCAGTTGGTTATATCTAAGGTCTATCACAATAAATAGATGTTATCTTTTTTTTGTCAGTAGTCAATGTATTTTTTTGGACCGAAGAAGTCAATGTTAACATGCCTGGCTTAATTCTGAATATGGTACAAACTACAAATATGTATGTGGCAGTTTTGTCAAGTTGTTCGAACAAGGCTCCTCTTGTAGTCTTGACTTATATGCACAAGGCTCTTGTCCAGTTGTCTGGGAGGATAACGTAAAGGATGTAACAATTAATGTTGTCAACAATAAAATCTTAAATGATTTCCAAAAGCTTGAAAATTTCAGCTGTACAAAACCGAATGGTACGTCTCACTCAATCTGAAAAACTAGGTTACAACCGTTTACCTAAACAAAAAAAAGAAAAATGAAAATCTAGGCTAGTGCCAAATCCACTGCTTATTGAACACCTCATATATAAATGAACACCAAGTACACTTAAATTTTGTATTCTTTACGCATTCACTCTTTATTTCTAGTTAATCCCCTAAACACAGAAAATAGAAATTATGCTTTTGTTATGTAAACATAAAAAATAAACACAAAAAGTAGAAATCTTGTAATGATTCATTAATAACACAAAAGATCACACACAAATACAAAATCATATTATTTCAAAAAATAAACATCAAGAAACATGCATAATAAAGAAGGAGCTCGAAAAATTAAATTTTTCGTAACTTATTAAATCTTTCTAACAATTATAATATTAATTATAATACTATATAAATTATAATACTATATAAATTCATAAAATTAAAATTATTATTTTTAAATTCATACAATAACAAAAGAGAGTTCGAAAACATGCAAAAAATCACACATGAATACAAAATTATATTATTTTAAACAATAAAAATAAACAACAAGAAACATGCATAGTAAAGAACGAAGGGGCTCCGAAATTAAGTCTTTCATAGGGGATTGAGAGGGTTTTGGTTGCCCCCTGTTAAGTCTTTCTAGCAACTATAATATTAATTACAATACTAAATAAATTCATCAAATTAAAATTATTATTTTCGAATATATACAATAACGATTAGCAAAAAATATCCATCCAACAATACTTTCTAATATAAGTATACGTGATATAAAAATATTATTAATAACACCAAATCAATGTGTAGCAAAATAAAAATTCCAAAAATTTGATGTTTCCTGAATGTGATATAAAAATCAACCCCTCGAGAAGACCGCTGACAAGTGTGTACGAGTCGTAACAAGCAATAAAAGTGATAAGTTAAGATCCTCCTCCACATGGAATAAGAAGTTAAACACGTAGTTTCAACTTTGATACAGATATTTGTTGGGTAAAAACTAAAACTAAAAGAATATTTTTGTTTGGTTTCAGAATACTAAACTACTAAACTATAAATTAAAGAGATAATGATTAACTAGAACAAAATTATAGGACTAAAAGTAAATACAGAGATACAACATGAGAAGTATAACTTAAGATTGTGTATCCATCACTAACATGACATGGGTCTATATTTAATTTATGGTAAATTGGTGATTTACTTGTTATATGAAATTCCACGATCAGCCTAAGTCCTTTCCGGGTAAATGTGGGTTGATATATTCCTCTAAGTAGTGTATATAGGTTTTTTGGAAGCTTGGCTCTTCACTTCCAAACCCTCATCTTTTTGTTTACTTTGAAATCTTAGTATTAGTCACGGCTTCTCAAAATCACCATGCATTACCATTCCTACACCTCCATGACCAAAACATTACCGATTTCAATGTCTCAAAACTCAAAACTAAAACTCTCACCGTTTCTTAAAACTTGAATAGACATTTTAGCAAAAATGTTTTTGTTAAAATTATTGAAAAGACTTGACCAATTACTGAAAAGTCAGGGGTGGAAGACATTGACAGTAATATGTTCAAAATTGAGTTTGAGGAATAAATTAATCTCCATCATATGTTGGAGGACATACCAGATAGTATCATAGGGATACATGTTATTTAAAAAAAGGAGTGAATGTGATCTTTGTCGAATTTACTTTGAATGGAATCATACGATGTCCACCTCTAGGGACGAGCAACCCTTATTTTGTATTAGGTATCAAGGTGATGCTCTGGATGAAGAAAATGAATTAGATAATAACCGTGAAGAATATGAACATATTATGAAAGAAATTGTCTTAATGAGCAACAAAATATATAAATTTTAATGGAGTTTGGTTAATGTGAGTAGCCGAATTAAATTTGATCATAAACTCGCTATGGAGCTCCATCAATTCTATGAGAATTAATGTACTAGTAGTCATCATACTAAGATCAATCATAATTTTCTTAGAGTTTCATCTAGCAAGCCATTAAAAATTATTGAGGAACATAAAGCTCAACTGAAGAATATGTTATGATATCTAGCCCTGGATATCATCGAAGGATCTTTATATATGTTCGGATAAATCTTCCTTTGGTTGTGACTACCGATGATATGCAACATGATACTAATATTCTTAATCAAGTAGATGGTTTAATCAACATTGATAATCAAGATAATCATTATTATAGTGGGGATGAGAATGAAATATGGCTTAGAAGAAATCTTGCGATAAAAGAAAAAAATGGTATGAACAAGAGAGTAATATGATATAATTAAAATGAAGAATATGGTAATGTATACCCCCTTTAGAGGATATCAGTTATTTTGCAAATTCTAAAACTAGTTCTAAGGAAGTAGAAGTTGATGATGAATTTAATTTGTATAGATCCATTGGTGATGAAGTTGTTAGCCATAACATTGAAGAGTTTAATATTTCAGATTGCATGGTTGTGGAACCAAGGTTGAGAGGTACTTAAAACTTGGCCCTAGTCCGATTTCTGCAATCAGGAAGAGAAAAAAAATTATAAGAAAGGAGATGTTTTCGTATAGAAAATTAAGAGTGACTGTCCAAAGTCGAGAAGAGATGGATACAAAGTTGGTAGTTCAAAAGGAGATGGATACCAAGTTGGTAGTTCAAGAGGAGATGGATGCAAAAGTTGGTAAAATAACTGGACTAGTTGGAAACGAATGAGATAAACTAAACAAAAAGGAAGAAGACCATGTGTTGGTTATTGAGAGACTTGAAGATTCAAAAATTGTTATTATTGAGGAAAGTATTGGAGGTCGGGTTGTATATCGGGATGAAGATGAGGTTGTTGTTGATGAGGGTTTTTACTAACACTTCATGTGATAAGATTCAAGCGAGCCTCAAATATTTTCCGAAAGGTAAATTAAAAGTTGGTGATGTGTATAATTTGAGGGAGTGTCGGGCCCATCCTTTGCAGTCAGGGAATGATAAATGACTATGGTTATCAGGATTTGTCAAGGAATTCGGGCGCCCTAGACAAAATGCTACATTAGAGATATTTTAGATAAGTCAAATCCCGTTTTATGTTGTTTTTTAGACTAAAATCAATTCTAATTTATGTAATGTTTTAGTAAGACATGATCATTTTAATCATTGGAGTGTTGTCGACTTTGTAGGTTTGGAGGGGGGAATTTCGCTAGCTTGGACAGATAGTATTCATGTAGAGAACTCCTGTAAAAATGATATTTTATACTTATTTATGAAAAACCTGAAATCTATTGTTATATCATTTTCATTAACGCCCTACTAATAATGATGAGCGGTGGAATTTGTGGGATCATATATCATAATAAAATGAAAATAATGATATTATGTGGTTTATAGTCGGTGATTTTAGTGATGTAACTATGTATGTTGAAAAAATTGGGATTAGAGGCACCCATGAGAATAGAGTGGAGATATATACAAATTTTATTGATCTTAATGCTCTTATTGATATTTTTGTTAAATGATACTTATATACCTGGTTTAATAGATGTCAAGCTGACCAACATGTTAAGGAGAGAATTGATAGAGTTGTAAGTTGTAAATAGTGTTTCAATAAATACTCGGATACTGGTGTTATTGCTCTACCAGCAATTGGTTTAGACTACTATCATCTTGTTATATCAAGATTCAATGATAAGCGAACGGGGTCTAAGTACTTTAAATTTGAATCTTTTTGGATGGATGAACCAACTTGTTAGGATTCGATTAAGCTTACTTGGAAACTAGATGTCCCTTTTTAGAACATCCGAGACTTTGATATATTAAAGCAGATGAGTACTTGATATAGAGAAACTGGAGTAAAAGGAGCTTAAAAATAACATATCCCAAATCAACATATGCCAAAAGAAGCTTACACATCTTCAGAATAGAGCACCAACTCCAGTTAACTTGGAAATTATACGGGAAGTCCAAAATAATCTTGATGTTATTTTGACTCGTGAATAGAAGTATTGGGATAGGAAGGCTAGATTGAAATGGATTGATATTGGTGATAAGAATGTGACATTTTATGCATCTACGATTCATATACGTTCTATTAACAAAATTATTAGAATCCAAGATGATCACGGTGAGATTAAAGAGGGAGTTGTAAATGTTAGGGGTTTAAAGACCTTTATCACGATTTGTCTTTGAGTTCACCAGAACTTGCTACTGAACATATTTCTTGCAAAGTGACACGGGACATGAAAAATGATTTGGAGATCCTGAATTATAAGACACCTGATTGCGGTTTTCTGGGATGGTATTCTAGGATGCTCGTTCCAGAAATATTTTTTTTGTTACATAGGAGAGCCACTTTGGACTCGTAATCATTGACTCGGTTCGAACCTGCACCACTAGACTAGATGACTAATGCCCTGGCCAGTGAACTAATCCCAACTGGTTTAAAAATATTATTTTAATATGTTGATCTTTAAATTTATAATTATGAGTAAAAAAAATCAATTTTACAGAATAAAAACATTTGTCTAGTAACTTTTCATACTATCATATATTACATAATAAGATAGTAGGTATTGTTGATTTACATATATAGTAAATACTGAAGTATGTATGTCATATATATAATTTACATTTTACAGTATATATATATATATATATATATATATATATATATATATATAAAACGGGGTTGGGTTTGCGTTAAGCAAGTTTAGTTAACACTAAGGTTCGATTTAGGTCTAAATTCACAGGTTTTGCTAAAATTAAAATTCGGTAGACCCAAAACCCATAGTCTAAGGCTGTATATACCGGGTTTTCATTGATTAAGCGGGTCAGAGTGTGACACGCGGTCTATTTTGTCACCCCTAGTTTGGACCGTGCATGGGTCAGCCTGGCTATCGGACACGGCCTACCGGTTCGCCGGACCGGCCCGGGCCGATAAGCACCGGCGCCGGAACGAGGCCGTGATGGAGGTGATGACCGGAACGGCACGAACCGATGGAAAGCTTATCGTGCGGCGTCTTCATCTTCTCTGTTTTGTCCTGGACCGAACCGGTCCGTGACTGATACGGACCGGTAACGGCCCGATAACTTTTTTTTTTTTTTTTTAGTGCAGCCCATTAGTAGTGTAATATTTCCAGCCCAAGTTAGGCCCAAACCCAAAACTTCTTTTACCCCATTTTGCAGCCCAACCATTAATACCCCACCCACCCCACTTTGTTTCCACCGACTCCATTCACTCATTCTCTCTCGAGTCTCGATCTTCTGGCGAATCAATTAATCCCCAAATCAATTATCCTCCATCCACGGTTCATGGTTGCATCAAATCGTATGTTAAATTCAATTGATTCCCTTCTATGTGCTTCTTCAATTAAGATGGGTTATACGTATTTTAAAAGCCATTAATCTTCGAGTTTTGTTTTCTGATTTGGGGATTGTTGAGCTTGAACCGATGGTTTCGATTTGTTATGAATGTAAGTTTTTATGAATTATTTGATGAGGATTTTGTAATCGAAAATGGAATTGTGTGGTTCATTTTTTCTGCAATTTGGTATTGTATTTTCTGCAATTCTTTCTGTGTGGTTAATTTAATAATGTTGGGTTTTCGGTTTCGAAGTTTATCTAACTCTAATTTTTCTTTTTAAAAAAAATAATAATATTAAACCGATAAACCGATAGTGGGACCGGTCCGGGACCGAAACCGGAACCGATAAACCGGTCCCTGTTATCGGTCGGTTTTTGATAAATTGGGACCGAAGAACCGGTCCGGACCGGGACCGATAATGGGTGTCCGATAGTCCGGTCCGGCCCGATAAGGAGGCTAACCGATAAAAACCGGTCCGAACACGGACCGGTACGGCCGATAGCCAGGCTGATGCATGGGTACACATAAATGAATGGGAGTTTGGTGTAATAAGTAACCAGGGGTCCAGGAGGAAAAGTAAACAAGAAATCATGCATGCATGCATGTTGTCAACAGTGAAATCAAGTTGATGTTGTCAAGAGTTTGAAATTTCAGCTGTACAAAGGCGAATATATATATAGTTTCTGATCACATATCTGGTCTAGTTATGCTAGGCTCGTGCCAAATATCAGATTTTCGTACCTATAATTTAAAACATCTAGAAATTCTTACAACTTTTATATCACATAGAAAGTTTTGAGATTAAGATAGACCACCTCACCTCCTATAAATATAGGAGTCCCATACTTGTTGAAGGACACACTAAATTTGTATTCATTCTTCATTTCCATCTAATTCACTAAATACATGTACACCAACATGGAACTTTCATCAACTGTAATCTCTGTCATCCTACTCCTCCTTACAACCCTCCTATTAGTGATTAAATCCATCTTCTCCATAAGAAACCAACGTCCACCAGGCCCTTTAGGGTTACCAATTATCGGTCATTTTCATTTACTCGGTCCTAAACTTCACCATTCTCTTCACGACCTAGCATGCCGCTACGGTCCATTATTTCAGATTCGCCTTGGTTCAATGCCATGTTTTGTAGCCTCCACTCCTGAGGTTGCCAGATCATTTTTGAAGAAACATGAGCGTAATTTTTCAAATCGCAAAGATTCCTCCGCCATTAAAATTCTTACATACGATTCTTCTTTTGCTTTTGGACCCTATGGAGACTATTCAAAATTCATCAGAAGAATGGTGACCAGTGAGCTGTTAGGAACACGTACTATTAATCGTTTTCGACCTGTAAGAGCTCTAGAGACGCAACGGCTATTAAAAGATCTAATGAATAGAGCCAAAACTGGAGACGCTATTAATCTTACTGCAGAGTTATTTACTTTAACAAATAATTTTATCTCACAAATGATGTTAGGCGCCAGGTTTTCTGAGAATGACGAGACAGCTAAGGCAATGAGGACAGTAATTAGTGAAGTGACTGAAATTTTCGGAGAATTTGATATTTCAGATATTATATGGTTTTTAAGGAACTGGGATTTGCAGGGGATAAAGAAAAGGTCCCATGACATACGTAGAAGGTACGATGCCTTACTAGAGAAAGTTATCATAGACAAGCAAATGCAAAGGAGCAAAAAAATGGAAATGAATCTTGAAGGTGGTAGTGCTGAAGCAGATGGTTTGCTTGACATAATGCTTGATGTGATGGAGGATGACAGCGCAGAAGTGAAATTAGCTAGACCTCACATAAAGGCACTAATCTTGGTAAGAGGACGTGCACTAATACCTTCCCATGTGGGAGGAATTACTCTCAAGCTACTAAAAATATCATTAAGGCATCATTAGTTATTAATTTAATTTTGATTTTTTTTTATGTTTAAGGACATGTTCACTGCGGCTACAGATACAACAGCAGTCTCCATTGACTGGGCATTGGCGGAGCTTATCAACAATCCAAATGTGCTCAAGAAAGCACGAGAGGAGATCCACAAAGTTGTGGGCCCTAACAGATTGGTAGAAGAAACTGATGGTCTTAATTTACCATACATTCAAGCAATTATAAAAGAAACTTATCGGCTTCACCCACCAATTCCAGTAATCGCAAGACGATCAGTGGAAGAATGTACTGTAGATGAATACCACATCCCGGCGAATTCAATGTTGTTTATAAATAATTGGTCTATTGGAAGAAATCCAGATTTCTGGTCAAATCCATTGGAATTTACTCCTGAAAGGTTTCTGGAACCTACTACAGGTGAGAAACGAAGTTCTATAGATGTCAGGGGTGACCATTTTGAGTTATTACCATTTGGAACTGGAAGGAGAGGGTGTCCAGGAATGTCTTTGGCTATTCAAGAAGTCCCTGCTGTGCTTGCTGCTCTCATACAATGTTTTGATTTTGAGGTGCCTAATTTAAACGGACAGAAAACAAATGTTATTGATATGACTGAACGGACTGGAATCACCGCACCAAGAGCTCATGATCTTGTGTGCATCTTGGTACCACGAAACGATGCACCTACCATACTCTCCGATTCTTAAGGGCAATGCATCCTAGCTATAATAATAATCTTGTGCTGTTACTTATCAACTTCTTTTCATTTCATATATCGTACTATAAGCTTCAATTTTTTTTTTTTGTAATTATATTGCTATTTATAATTGATCATTTTCATGTGTTTTAATGTTAAAATATAAATTTTCTATAATTTGTTAAAAAAGTGTTCGATTACAAATTGTAATAAGTTATCCATATATACACTACCCCGCGCGTATTCTTTTGTGAGAACATGTTTAGCGACGACATCAATGTCGTCGCGAAAAACACTCTTTCGTGAGGACATTCTTTCGCGAGGACAAATGTTCTGTCCCATACGTTGTAGATTACTCGCATACGAAAAAATAACTAAAAAATAAAAAATCGCCACGAAAGTAAAAAACGGTCGCAAGGACACGATTGTCGTCGCGGATTAGGGTCTTTCGTGAGGACAATTCAAATATTTCATGAAGACTAAATGTCACCGCTAAAATACGACGAATATATAATGCCTCAAGCGGACAGAACACCATTAATGCACTTTTTAACCCCAAAAAAAATAAACCTACTTAAATTCTCCCATTTTTTTCTAATTCGTAAATATTGATCGGCCCCAATAATAACGAAATTTCTCCACTACATCATATACTTGTGGGTCTCACTTTCAATCAAAAATATCTATCAAATTCTCCAAAGTTTTGGTACTTTCTAAATTTTATTCTTTTTCAAATTTTTGATTAAATTATGTAATTGCTGTATTTGATTATATAAATGTGTGTAGTACAGAGTGTTTTTAGGTGATATAACATGATTTTTTGGGATATAATTGTTATTTTTAAAATTTGTTTAATTATTTTTATTTGGTTATAATTATAATAAAATCTTTAATTTAATTTAGACAATGGACCCGGTTATGGACAAGAGTTGGATAGAATCAAATGATTTTGTTACGAGGGAATATATGTCGGGTATAATCAAATTTATTGATTTTGTAAAGAAAAACAACTGAATTCATTCGGTAAAATATTTTGTCCGTGTAATCATTGTTTCAATAATCAAAACATCATATTGACGAGGTTAGAGGACATCGTTTTAAATGGGGTTTTTGGTCATCGTATGAGGTTTGGATGAGACACGGGGAAGAATAAGTAATTCCGGTGAATGAACCAATTATAGATAATGAAATGTTTAATGTGATGGGTGATTAGAGACCCATTATTATAGTTGGGGGCCACTCCGGTGACACCGAGATGGGTGACAAGAAACTTACTGGACAGGGCCGTGTTTGTTTCGACGCGTTGTTCAAGGAAATTGAGATAGATTTGTACCCCGGTTCTACTAAGATGAGTTCATGTGATTTCATAGCCAAATTAATGCATGTGAAAGTGAAGAACAAGTGGACAAACACCTATTTACCCAACTTCTTCAATTGTTGGGTCGTGTTATGCCAGAAGGTCATACTTTACATTCTTCTTATGCGGAATGCAATCGAAAGTTGAAAAGTTTGGGCATGGGATACATCATAATTTATGTGTGTTTGAATGATTATGTTTTGTATTAAAAAGAGAATGAAAAACTTGAGAAATGTCCAGTATGTGGAGAATCAAGGTGGGACCTGAAGAAGTGGAAGACAATGCCACATAATAAACTAGGTTATTTTCCGATTGCGCCTAGGTTTCAGAGAATGTATGCTTCGAGGCACACCGCCAAAGATATGATTTGAAATCATAGGGAATAGAGTATAGACGAAGATGTGTTATGTCATCCAGTCGATGGTTCTAGCTGGAAAACATTTGATGAGAGAAATTTCGAGTTTGCTAGTGAACCAAGAAATGTACATCTTGGATTGGGCATAGATGGTTTTTGTCCTTTCTCTATGCAAAACAACTCATATAGCATGTGGCCGGATATATTTACAATCTACAACTTGCTGCCTTGGTTATGCATGAAAGAATCCACCTTTATGCTTACACTCTTGATTCCGGGTCCTCGTTCTCTTGGAAAAGATATGGATGTATTTCTCAGTCTTGTTATAGATGAGTTGGAAATGTTGTGGGGCACAGGGATCATTACATATGATGCACATATTAAGAGGGAACTTGTAATGAAGGCTTGTTTGTTGTTCACGATTAATGATTACCCGGTTAGATCGTATACTTTAGGATGGTCAGGTAAAGGTTACTTTACTTGCCCCGAATGCATGGATTATACTCCGTCCGTGCGGGTGAAAAAAAGGGTTATTTATTTTGATCACAGACGGTGGTTACATATTGTCCATCATTTTAGGAAAGACGTATCTTCGTTTTCAAAGGGCACCGCCTAGAAAACATAGTCCCGCTGATATTCAGACGGAGTTAGATGGGTTTTCAATTGCGTTTCCCGATAAACACAAGGATTTTGGTGTCAAGGTGACAATGAAAACTGGGCCTCGTGAGTTTAATTGGAGAAAAAATATATATTATCGTTTACCGTATTTGTTAGAATATTTGTTGAAACATAACATTGATGTGATGTATTGTGAGAAGAATGTGTATGATACTCAGTGGTTGGTTTAGATAGAAAAATTAACAAATATAGCGTGAAGGCGAGAAAAGATCAGGAAGATATGAGTATCAGGCAAGATTTGTGGTTACTTAAGGACCACGGTAAAACGATTCTACCGCGTGCAAAGTATGCAATGATTCTGGAAAAGCGACGTTTGTTTCTGGATTGGTTGAAGGTGTAAATGTTTCTTGATGGTTTTGCTTGTAGCCCGCGGAACAATGTTTAGAGTGATTTGGGGAAGATTATTGGTATGAAATCCCATGACTGTCATATACTTATAAGTTTCTTTTCATGGCCAGTATTGAAGGGTTAATTAAAGATAATCGATTAGTGATTCGATTATTGGGTTGTGCAACGTGTTTATAAATTTCTGTAAACAGAACCTAAGTTAGAAAAAAGTTGGAATCTGGAAAGTCTGAAGTGGTCGAGCTTATGTGCATGTAAGAGATGATTTTTCCCCTGTTTTTTTGACATAATGGCCCACCTTATTGTGCACTTGTACGAGGAAGCTCGTTAGGGGGTCCAGTTCAAATGCGTTGGATGTAACCGTTTGAGGGGTACTTGAAGAAACTAAAAGAATATCTTTGGAATCTCGCCAAGCCTGAGGGTTCAACCACCGAGGGATACGTTGTAGAGGAAACGTTGATTTTTATATCTATGCATCTTGAAGAAGAAAGTACAAAATTAAATAGTCCAGGTAGATACAGTGAGACAATTCTTGAACCCAAAGAAATATCTGTGTTTAAGAGCTTGTGCAAGCTAATCGGTAAAAAAAAAGTTTTGTTTACCATTCAAAGAGAAGGAACATATCGCTTGGTACATCTTTCTTAATTGCGACGAGATCCAAGGCTATATTATGTAAGTAATTTAATTTAAAAATATATTACCTTATTTATAAGTGTTAACACTATTCTTTTTTGTTTAGGGAACACAAGTCCACAATACCATTTCTTGATATAGAGACAAAACACTGAAAATAATTTCATCGATGGTTCATGAGAAATGTATTTAAGTTTATAATTTTTTCAATTACTTTGTCTTTATTACAACTAATAACTGGTGGTGTAGATAGGTGCTTTTAATGCGCGAAGCTGGTGATCCCCTTGCTACAGATTAATTGGTTTTGTTGTCCAACATGTCTAATGGACCCGTATATAGATATGATACTTGTGTTGTGAACAAGATCAAATGGGTTACTCATGATAATGGAGAAAGGAGAGTAACTCAAGATTACGGAGTTTGTACCATCACACTTGGGTTAATTGTGTTGTCCCTCATCTCCATTTTTGAAGTCGGAAATAATTTGTTTATAAACTGGTAAATTTGTACTATCACAGGTGGAGTAAATTTTTACGGTGAGTTAGTCAAGATTGTGGAGGTTGAGTTCACATGTGGGTGTTTAGTTATGTTTCGAGTGTAAGTGGTATCACACCGGTGAAAAAAAGAAAAAGTGGAAAATGGAACACGGGGCAACAATGATCAACACAAATTCTTTTTGGTGGAGTGAAGAACCCTACATTTTAGAAACTCAAACTAAAAAGGTTTTTTATATCGATGAAATTAACCCATGTAAGTCGCAAAAGGGGTGGAAAGTTGTATGGGAAGTGAATGTCCGACACGGACGGAGTCCAGATCTATGGGGTACGGAATCGATGTCCACTGGTCCAGATCCGATCACGATTTATTTGGTTGATACGAACTTGGATTCAGAATACCCGTTATTACAGTTGACTACTGGACGAGGGATACAGATTGATCTTTCCATGTTTAACCTTATTCTCGAGAACTTGATTGAAATCGATGACGTAGTACATGATGACACCTTGGATGAGTACACGACTGATGAGGAGACAATATATATCGATAGTGATAATGAAAACCTAATCGTTGATGATGTGTACGAGACTGATTAGTTTAGCGATTTTGAATCATTTTGTGATATCATAGAATTAATTTATGTTTGAATGATTTTAATTTTGGATTGTAATTGTTGTTATTGTGTTAGAATATTTTATATTTATTGCGATTTTTATGGTATTAAAATAGGTAAAAAATAATGGTGTATTGATGTTTATAGAAAAAGGCAAAAGATAAAAATTATTCCGTCTTTCGCGAGGACATTGTCCTTGCAAAAGACGTTTTGTCTTTAGCGAGAAGTTCATAGTGATATACTTATGTTTATGCGTATTCTTATGTTTTTTATTTTGTTTTAGTGTATATTTTGTATGTATTTGTAGTATATTCTTATATTTGTTGATATTTTGTTTCAATGTTGTTGAATTTTGTGTTTAAGTTGTTTTGATTTGAGTAGAGCATGTTTTGCAACTGTGTTATTATTTGCATCGAATTGTTAAGACAAAGAATTTCATGTTACAAACATTAAAATACATGTTTGTAACATGAAATTCTTTGTTTCTTAACAACTTTTTCCCTTTCCAACTTGTTGATTGTTTATGTGATCATATTTTACCTATTATGTTATCACTTGTTCTATGCATATGGTTATGGATGTTGTTAGGTTCGGGTCTCAATGATCTATGCGTTCGTTTGATCTTTTCCCGAGTTCGATTCCGAATTCGATTATGTACTATCTAAATGGACTTCCTTACTCTTAAGTTCCACTCATTTAGTCTATTCAGTGGAAGATGACGTTAATTGTTTGTTCAACAACGAAGAAGACTTTTCCAACATGCAGTTTTTGGTTAGCGGGAATAGAGGCGTTTTAAGTCTCATGGTGAATTTCAGTATGAATCTAAGATGATAACTTGTGGACGTTTTCACAAACGAGGAAGCCATACTGCTAAAACTTGTCAAGTTCCTTTTATGATTCTTCTTTTATATTTATGCATTTTGTACGACAATTATATTCTTAAAGGTTCTTTGATATTCACGAGTTTAACATTTTTTATATTTTTATTGTTATGTTTTAGATCCTTTTTGTCTATATATTATTTTGTATTTCACTCTTTTAATAGTATAGTCTTTTAGTATAGGTTTCGAGCTGAATAACTTAACTTGTTAGTGTTCAGGTGAACGGAATTTCATGTTTCAAACATGAAATTTCATTTTCTATGTTTGAAATTATGAATTTTTTCAGATTTTGACTACTTTCACGTTACTTGTTGACCTTTACTCTTCACTTGAACTTTGAATATATAAGAAATAATAGCGACAAAACTGTGTCATTGTTTCTGAGATGTTTGTTAGAAGCAAACCATGTTCCAGTTGGTATTGAAACCTTTGTTAGGTAGTGAATATTCGAATCAATAACTTAATATTGTTTTTCCTTAACATTTAGCTTCTATCACAAATTATAATAAACCTTAAAAAATCCAAATTGAATCAAATCATTTATAATACTTACAAAACTAACAAGTAATTTTAAAAATCATAATCCAATATCTATACATTTTTATTTTTATTTTTTGTGTATTACATCACTACATAAAACGTTTGGTTTGTGTGTTCACGTGATACACAAAATCATAACTAAAAAGAGCATGACTAAAAGGAAAAACATAATTTTGTGTGTTGTTGTAATACACAGATGACTGTTTTTTGTATCAGATCAACACAGAATATAACAAAAAGGGGTTGGACAAAAAGATAATACATCAAGATAGTAAAAACGAGTAAAAATAGAGTATATGAAATTTATAAAGAGATTTTTTTGTTAAAGAAGCGAATGTTTTAGATTGATTCTATGATTTTGTGTGTTATTAGAATACATAAATATATTTTTGTGTATTGTAGGAACACATAAAATAGAGTATCGAAATTTAAGAATAGAAAAAAATCGCTGATGTAGACATGAACTTGAATTGTAAAAAAATGCATTCATAATTTTTTTTGGAATTAATTATGAATTTATATAAAATTAATTCACATACGTGCGCGTGTGGTTGAATTGACAAATCTTTTTTTGTGTGTTAAAACAAAATATCAAAATTAAAAAAAATCATCGACGTAAATATTAAATTGCCTCGTCCAAAAATGAATTTTTAGAATTAGTTATGAATTTTTTGAAAAAAAATCACAGACGCGTGCGTGTGATGGAATTAGTTGGTGGTGGTTTTGAACGAAGGTGGTGGTAGTCGGTGGAGAATAATGGTGGTAGTGGTGGGGTGGTTGTGGTGGTGGTGGGGGTGGGTGTAGTGGTGGCTAGGGGTGGTGGTAGTGAGGGTGGTTGGGGGTGGTTTGGGTGGATGGTGGTGGGGGTGGGGGTGGTAGGGTGGTGGTGGTTTGGTCAGATGGTGGTGGTGGGGGTGGTGGATATGGGGGTGGTGGTAGTGGTGGTAGGGATGGGGGTGGTGGTGGTGGTGGTGGTGGGGATAGTGTTGAAGATTGTAAATAAATATATATTATATAATAACTTGTGAAGATAATCACAATTCAATGATATATATATATAAAGTAATAATTAATAGGTTTATAGGTATTTTTGTGATTTTTCAACTTTTTGTTTATAATTGAGAATTAACTTATGGTTGTATTTAGTTAGGAATAATTTTACTATCTATGTAATTAATTGGACGTTGTCTTTTTATTTATTTTTATTAAATCATGTTATAGTGTTAATAATATATTTGGTTGTATCTCTATTTTATAAATAATATTTATTTATGAATATGTGATATATATATATATGTAAATTATTATTTATTTACAAAAATTAAATATTTTTATTTAAATATTTAAATTTATATTTTTAATAAATGTTTAAAATACTGTATCATTTTATAAGAAAATACTTTTGTAATAGTGATTATAATAATTATATTTTCTTTGATATATTTGAAAAATTAAATAGCTTCAAATGAGATCTTAAATGGTCGCTCAAGTGCCCCCAAAAATTCAAAATATTGTTCTTGCGTGCAATTTGTGACCGTTTGTCAATGGGGCAAAATGTTGCGATAAGATGAATTGTGGTTTATCTATTGTGTAAAAGATGCGGTTTGGAAGTAGAGCCGGCGGGACATCTCTTCCGGAAATGTGGCGGGTATAGTAGATTGTTTAAAAGCTGTATGGCGGATCATGGTGAGCGAAGGGTAGGTCAGTCCTCGGATACAAGGGTAGGGTCAGCTAATGTTACAGGTGCAGCTAGCCTTCATGCTACAGCATGGGAGCGGGCTGGATGTCAGACCTTGACACGTGGCAGGGGACATGTCAACTGTCCAAGACTGGAGAGTCAACGAATAGTAATGTAGCAGCAGCAGTCATCGTCTTCTGTACCGCAAGGGAGTGGTTTTGGGATTGGCGCAGTTGTTGGTGAGGGAGAACAGCTGCTGCGAGTAGGTAAATCTGAATGTTGGGCTGAGGCGTTATCAAATAAGGCAATGATAGGGGAGTGGAAAACATGTACGTTTTTGCAGCCTTCATTTGGTATCTAAGGATTGACACGAACGGGAGAATCTTTGACCAAACCGCAAGGAGGAAACCGAATAGTTTTAAAGGCTGTCATCGTCAATGCGGCGATAAATTATATGTGTTCTTGGGGAATAGAGAGGGACGAAGGGTTAATTACCTCGGCAAAGAATGTTCTTGTGAAATGGAATAAACTGGAAAACAGAATTAAACTGAACATAGATGGGTCGTTTGATGTAGACAAAGCTCTAGCCGGGGTAGGAGGATTATTGCGCAATAATAATGGAGAATTCTTAGGAGGATTTGCGGGAAGATATGTTGCACGTATGCCGTTTGAGCCGGAGTTACTTGCGCTACATTTCGGTTTGGATATGACGATAAGTCGGGGCTTTAAAACCCTTGTCATCGTAACAGACTCGAGTGAGTTGGACGAGCTAATGAAGGCTAGTGTGAACTCAAGAGTTTTTTCGAATGAAATTATGTCATAGTATATTGATTTTCAACGAACAATTTGAACTAGTATGGATATTTCATGAAGTAAATAGGTGTACAGATTGGCTAGCTAAACTGGGAACGATTAGTGAAGAGGGGCCCATCCTGTATAGAGATCCGTCGGATGGCATGTGGCATCAATTAGCTAAGATCGGTATAGTTGGACTATGCCCCATGTATATCTAGAATAAGGAAATTGTAGTAGGAAGTTGTTTATTTTCATGTCTTTTAAAGACTTCCTCCATAACAAAAAAAAAATTAAAAAAATTAATAGAATATTATATATAGAGGATAGAAAGAGTAATTTTATTTTTTTATTTATCATCACTGTATCATTAATTTATAACCAAAGGTTTACATGGTTGGAAGTTTTCTATAGTCCAAGTCTAAAACGACTTTACTTAATTGGACTTTTCTTTCATGCTAGACTCAATTTTCAATCCTTAGTTAATGTCCTAACTAAGATAAGAAATATTATAATGATAGATTATTCTTAAGTAAAAAACGTGTACATACAAGTTTGACCAAGATTGAATTTACTATCTTGTCAAAAATATAATAAATATAAGTTGGTTAGATAATGGATTAGTGACCAATATTTTCAAAAAAAATTCGCAATGATCCTTTTTTTTCATACATGAGAGGTTTCAAGAAGTCGTTAAGAATAAAAAATTACAAAAGAACACAAGTTCTTATTAACAATCTAGTACAACTCTAGCAGCTGCGCATTCACTTCTGTCTCTCGTAATAAGCTTCCAAAGGTATTCTGGGGGTTTGTTAATATCCATCGGTTGAGCATTTGAAAGGGCCCTTTCTTTTGCTAGATTATCGGCGCAAAAATTTGCTTCTCTGAATATATGATTTACTTCTAGCTTAGGAAAGTTTCTCAATAGCGCGCAACAATCATTAATTATTGAAACATGGCGACTACTTAAGTTCCCACCGTCTTTCACTAGCGCGTGGAACTTCTCCGAGTCCCTTTCACAATGAGTTGAGCTCCCACCGCCATTATGGAGCTCCTCCAAATCTGTTTCAATAACCATCTCTGTATATCCTTTATTAATTGCCCATCTTAGCCCAAAATGTAATGCAAACAGTTCTGAAACAAAGGGTGTGTCAACAAGACAAGCACCCATAAATCCCGAGATGTAGGAACCATACCTGTCTCTCACAAGCCCACCAATACCTGATATACCTTTCGCGGCGATAAAGCTCCTATCAATGTTCAACTTTACGCCAACACTTGGTTTTACCCACTTGAACATTACATTCTTAGCTATTTTAACTATACCCCCATCAAAACTCTTACCCCACGCTAATCAATATTGATAATCAAGATAATCATTATTATAGTTGGGATGAGAATTAAATATGGCTTAGAAGAAATCTTGCGAGAAAAATAAAAAAGTGGTATGAACAAGAGAGTAATATGATATAATTAAAATGAAGAATATGGTAATGTATACCCCCTTTAGAGGATATCAGTTATTTTGCAAATTCTAAAACTTGTTCTAAGGAAATAGAAGTTGAAGATGAATTTTATTTGTATAGATCCATTAGTGATGAAGTTGTTGGCCATAACCTTGAAGAGTTTAATATTTCAGATTCCATGGTTGCGGAACCAAGGTTGAGAGGTACTTAAAACTTGGCCCTAGTCCGATTTTTGCAATCATGAAGAGAAAAAAATTATAAGAAAGAAGATGTTTTCGTATAGAAAATTAGGAGTGACTATGTCCAAAGTCGAGAAGAGATGGATACAAATTTGGTAGTTAAAAAGGAGATGGATACCAAGTTGGTAATTCAAGAGGAGATGGATGCAAAAGTTGGTAAAATGGCTAGACTAGTTGGAAACAAATGAGATAAACTAAACAAGAAGGAAGAAGACCATGTGTTGGTTATTGAGAGACTTGAGGATTCAAAAATTGTTATTATTGAGGAAAGTATTGGATGTCGGGTTGTATATCGGGATGAAGATGAGTCTCATTTGCGAAAGGTATTGGAGGTCGGGTTATTATTCAAGCGAGCCTCAAATATTTTGCGAAAGGTAAATGAAAAGTCGGTGATGTGTATAATTTGAGGGAGTGTCGGGCCCATTCTTTGCTGTCCGGGAATGATAAATGACTATGGTTATCAGGATTTGTCAAGGAATTCGGGCGCCCTAGACAAAATGCTACATTAGAGATATTTTAGTTAAGTCGAATCCCATTTTATGTTGTTTTTAGACTAAAATCTATACTAATTTATGTAATGTTTTAGTAAGACATGCTCATTTTAATCACTAGAGTGTTGTCGACTTTGTAGGTTTAGAGGGGGGAATTTCGCTAGCTTGGATGGATAGTATTCATGTAGAGAACTCCTGTAAAAATGATATTTTATACTTATCTATTAAAAACCTGATATCTATTGTTATATCATTTTCATTAACGCTCTACTAATAATAATGAGAAGTGGAATTTGTGGGATCATATATCATAATAAAATGAGAATAATGATATTATGTGGTTTATAGTCGGTGATTTTAGTGATGTAACTATGTATGTTGAAAAAATTGGGATTAGAGGCACCCATGAGAATAGAGTGGAGATATATACAAATTTTATTGATCTTAATGCTCTCATTGATATTTTGGTTAGATGATACTTATATACCTGGTTTAATAGATGTCAAGCTGACCAACATGTTAAGGAGAGAATTGATATAGTTGTAAGTTGTAAATAGTGTTTCAATAAATACTCGGATACTAGTGTTATTGCTCTACCAGCAGTTGGTTTAGACTACTATCATCTTGTTATATCAAGATTCAATAATAAGAGAACGGGGTCTAAGTACTTTAAATTTGAATCTTTTTGGATGGATTAACCAACTTGTTAGGATTCGATTAAGCTTACTTGGAAACTAGATGTCCCTTTTTTAAACATCCGAGACTTTGATATATTAAAGCAGACGAGTACTTGATATAGAGAAACTGGAGTAAAATAAGCTTAAAAATAACAGATCCCAAATCAACATATACCAAAAGAAGCTTACACATCTTCAGAATAGAGCACCAACTCCAGTTAACTTGGAAATTATACGGGAAGTCCAAAATAATCTTGATGTTATTTTGACTCGTGAATAGAAGTATTTGGCTACGAAGGCTAGATTGAAATGGATTGATATTGGTGATAAGAATGTGACATTTTATGCATCAATGATTCAAATACGTTCTATTAACAAAATTATTAGAATCCAAGATGATCACGGTGAGATTAAAGAGGGAGTTGTAAATGTTAAGGGTTTAAAGACCTTTATCACGATTTGTCTTTGAGTTCACCAGAACTTGCTACTGAACATATTTCTTGCAAAGTGACACGGGACATGAAAAATGATTTGGAGATCCTAAATTACAAGAACCGAACCTGCACCACTAGATTAGATGACCAATGCCCTTGCCAGTGAACTAAACCCAACTGGTTTAAAAATATTATTTTAATATGTTGATCTTTAAATTCATAATTATGAGTAAAAAAATTAATTTTACAGAATAAAAACATTTGTCCAGTAACTTTTCATACTATCATATATTACATAATAAGATAGTAGGTATTGTTGATTTACATATATAGTAGATACTGAAGTATGTATGTCATATATATAATTTACATTTTAGAGTAGTAATATATATGAATATTTTCAAAATGATATATATATATATATATAACGGGGTTGGGTTTGCGTTAAGCAAGCTTTGATAACATTAAGGTTTGGTTTAGGTCTAAGCCCACTGGTTTTGCTAAAATAAAAATTTGGTAGACCCCAAACCCATAGTCTGAGGCTGTATATACCGGGTTTTCATTGATTAAACGGGTCAGAGTGTGACACGCGGTCTATTTTGTCACCCCTAGTTTGGACCGTGCATGGGTACACATAAATGAATGGGAGTTTGGTGTAATAAGTAACCAGGGGTCCAGGAGGAAAAGTAAACAAGAAATCATGCATGCATGCATGTTGTCAACAGTGAAATCAAGTTGATGTTGTCAAGAGTTTGAAATTTCAGCTGTACAAAGGCGAATATATATATAGTTTCTGATCACATATCTGGTCTAGTTATGCTAGGCTCGTGCCAAATATCAGATTTTCGTACCTATAATTTAAAACATCTAGAAATTCTTACAACTTTTATATCACATAGAAAGTTTTGAGATTAAGATAGACCACCTCACCTCCTATAAATATAGGAGTCCCATACTTGTTGAAGGACACACTAAATTTGTATTCATTCTTCATTTCCATCTAATTCACTAAATACATGTACACCAACATGGAACTTTCATCAACTGTAATCTCTGTCATCCTACTCCTCCTTACAACCCTCCTATTAGTGATTAAATCCATCTTCTCCATAAGAAACCAACGTCCACCAGGCCCTTTAGGGTTACCAATTATCGGTCATTTTCATTTACTCGGTCCTAAACTTCACCATTCTCTTCACGACCTAGCATGCCGCTACGGTCCATTATTTCAGATTCGCCTTGGTTCAATGCCATGTTTTGTAGCCTCCACTCCTGAGGTTGCCAGATCATTTTTGAAGAAACATGAGCGTAATTTTTCAAATCGCAAAGATTCCTCCGCCATTAAAATTCTTACATACGATTCTTCTTTTGCTTTTGGACCCTATGGAGACTATTCAAAATTCATCAGAAGAATGGTGACCAGTGAGCTGTTAGGAACACGTACTATTAATCGTTTTCGACCTGTAAGAGCTCTAGAGACGCAACGGCTATTAAAAGATCTAATGAATAGAGCCAAAACTGGAGACGCTATTAATCTTACTGCAGAGTTATTTACTTTAACAAATAATTTTATCTCACAAATGATGTTAGGCGCCAGGTTTTCTGAGAATGACGAGACAGCTAAGGCAATGAGGACAGTAATTAGTGAAGTGACTGAAATTTTCGGAGAATTTGATATTTCAGATATTATATGGTTTTTAAGGAACTGGGATTTGCAGGGGATAAAGAAAAGGTCCCATGACATACGTAGAAGGTACGATGCCTTACTAGAGAAAGTTATCATAGACAAGCAAATGCAAAGGAGCAAAAAAATGGAAATGAATCTTGAAGGTGGTAGTGCTGAAGCAGATGGTTTGCTTGACATAATGCTTGATGTGATGGAGGATGACAGCGCAGAAGTGAAATTAGCTAGACCTCACATAAAGGCACTAATCTTGGTAAGAGGACGTGCACTAATACCTTCCCATGTGGGAGGAATTACTCTCAAGCTACTAAAAATATCATTAAGGCATCATTAGTTATTAATTTAATTTTGATTTTTTTTTATGTTTAAGGACATGTTCACTGCGGCTACAGATACAACAGCAGTCTCCATTGACTGGGCATTGGCGGAGCTTATCAACAATCCAAATGTGCTCAAGAAAGCACGAGAGGAGATCCACAAAGTTGTGGGCCCTAACAGATTGGTAGAAGAAACTGATGGTCTTAATTTACCATACATTCAAGCAATTATAAAAGAAACTTATCGGCTTCACCCACCAATTCCAGTAATCGCAAGACGATCAGTGGAAGAATGTACTGTAGATGAATACCACATCCCGGCGAATTCAATGTTGTTTATAAATAATTGGTCTATTGGAAGAAATCCAGATTTCTGGTCAAATCCATTGGAATTTACTCCTGAAAGGTTTCTGGAACCTACTACAGGTGAGAAACGAAGTTCTATAGATGTCAGGGGTGACCATTTTGAGTTATTACCATTTGGAACTGGAAGGAGAGGGTGTCCAGGAATGTCTTTGGCTATTCAAGAAGTCCCTGCTGTGCTTGCTGCTCTCATACAATGTTTTGATTTTGAGGTGCCTAATTTAAACGGACAGAAAACAAATGTTATTGATATGACTGAACGGACTGGAATCACCGCACCAAGAGCTCATGATCTTGTGTGCATCTTGGTACCACGAAACGATGCACCTACCATACTCTCCGATTCTTAAGGGCAATGCATCCTAGCTATAATAATAATCTTGTGCTGTTACTTATCAACTTCTTTTCATTTCATATATCGTACTATAAGCTTCAATTTTTTTTTTTGTAATTATATTGCTATTTATAATTGATCATTTTCATGTGTTTTAATGTTAAAATATAAATTTACTATAATTTGTTAAAAAAGTGTTCGATTATAAATTGTAATAAGTTATCCATATATACACTACCGCGCGTGTTTTTTTGCCAGAAGATCTTTAGAGACGACATAAATGTTATCGCGGAAAACACACTTTTTCGTGAGAAAATTCTTTCGCGAGGACAAATGTATTCGCCTATACGTTTTCGAGTATTTGCGTACGAGAAAATAATAAAAAAATAATAAAGTCATCACGAAAGTAAAAAACATTCGCAAGGACACAATTATTGTCGCAGATTAGGGTCTTTCGCGAGGACAATTCAAATATTTCGTGAGAACTAAATGTCGCCGCTAGAAAATGATGATTATATAATGCCTCAAGCGGGCAGAACATCATTAATGCACTTTCTCTACCCAAAAAAACATATATAACCTATTTAAATTCTTCCATTTTTTTCTAATCCGCAAATATTGATCGGCCCCATTAATAACGAAATTTCTCCACTACATCATACACTTGTGGGTCTCACTTTCAATAAAAAATATCCATCAAATTCTCCAAAAGTTTTGGTACTTTCTAAATTTTATTCTTTTTAAATTTTTGTTAAAATTATGTAATTGTTGTATTTGATTATATAAATGCAATGTGTAGTACAGAGTGTTTTCTAGGTGATATAACGTGATTTTTTGGGATATAATTGTTATTTTTAGATTTTGTTTAATTATTTTTATTTGGTTATAGTTATAATAAAATATTTAATTTTAATTTAGACAATGAACACAGTTATGTACAAGAGTTGGATTAAATTTAATGATTTTGTTACGAGGGAATATATGTCGGATATAATCAAATTTATTGATTTTGCAAAAAAAAAAATGAATTCATTCGGTAAAATATTTTGTCCATGTAATCATTGTTTCAATAATCAAAATATCATATTGACGAGGTTAGATGACATCTTTTTAAATGGGGATTTTGGTCATTGTATGAGGTTTGGATGAGACACGAGGAAGAATAAGTAATTCACGTGAATGAACCACCTGTAGATAATGAAATGTTTAATGTGATGGATGATTTGAGACTCACTATTGAAGTTGGGGGCCACTCTGGTGACACCGAGATGGGTGACAAGAATCTTACTGGACAGGGCCGTGTTTGTTTCAACTTGTTGTCCAAGGAAATGGATATAGATTTGTACCCCGGTTTTACTAAGATGAGTTCCTTGGATTTTATAGCCAAATTAATGCATGTGAAAGTGAAGAACAAGTGGACAAACACCTCTTTTACCCAACTTATTCAATTGTTGGGTCGTGTTATGCCAGAAGGTCATACTTTTACATTCTTCTTATGCGGAATGCAATATAAAGTTGAAAAGTTTGGGTATGGGATACATCACAATCGATGTGTGTTTGAAAGTTTTTGTTTTGTATTATAAAGAGAATGAAAAACTTGATAAATGTCCAGTATGTGGAGAATCAAGGTGGGACCTGAAGAAGGGGAAGACAGTGTCACATAATAAACTGCTTTATTTTCCGACTGCGCCTAGGTTGCAGAGAATGTATGCTTCGAGACACACCACCAAATATATGATTTGGAATCATAGGGGATAGGGGAAAGAGTACAGACGAAGATGTGCTCAGTCATCCAGTCGATGGTTTTAGCTGGAAAACATTTGATGAGAGGAATCTCGAGTTTGCTAGTGAACCAAGAAATGTACGCCTTGGATTGAGCATAGATGGTTTTTGTTAGGGGTGTGCGCGGGTCGGTTTTGGATGAAAAATACTCAACCCACAAACCGCCAGTTGTTGTGCGGGTTTTGAAAAATGAGACCCGCACCCGCCCAATCCATTATGTAAACCATTGAGTTTCGGGTTAAGCGGGTTGCGGGTGCATTGCGGGTGATTTAGTTTAATAAATGAGCCAAAATTGTATCCATAGTCATTCGGCAGGATTATATTACAAATGCATGAATATAGTTTATGATACTTATATACATTTTAAATCATCTCTGATTTTAAAAAATATAAAATGAGATTTTAGAAAAACAAAAATATGAATTAAACAAAAGATTGAGATAATATCATAACTGAAATGAAAACAGATTCATTTGAAAAAATATATTTGAAATACCAAGGGATTTAAAAAAAAATTAAAGGGAAAGAATAAAAAAAGAAATATAATGTGAGAATCACATGACCATACAAATTTATTTGAATAAAATGAGCAATACAATATTTTCTAATAATTTATACTATATGGTAATCGGGTATGCGGGTTTGCGGGTTTCAAGTTTAAAATCCGCAACCCGCAAAAAGTGTATACTTTTTCTAAAATGTAAACCGCAACCCACCCAATAGAAAACTAACCCGTATTATTTCGGGTTAGTGTAATCGGGTTGGTCGGGTTATGCGGGTTTTCTAACCCGATGCACACCCCTAGTTTTTGTCCTTTGTCTATGCAAAACAACTCATATAGCATGTGGACGGATATATTGACAATCTATAATTTACCGCCTTGGTTATGCATGAAACAATACACCTTTATGCTTACACTCTTTATTCCGGGTCCTTGTTCACCTGGAAAAGATATGGATATATTTATCAGTCCTGTTATAGACGAGTTGGAAATGTTGTGGGCACGACTTTCATTACATATGATGCACATATTAAGAGGGATATTATAATGAAGGTTTGTTTGTTGTTCACGATTAATGATTACCCGGTTAGATCGTACACTTTAGAATGGTCGGGTCAAGGTTAATTTGCTTGCCCCGAATGCATGGATTATACTCCGTCCTTGCGATTGAAAAAAGGGGTTATTTATTTTGATCACAGACGGTGGTTACATATTGGCCATCATTTTAGGAGAGACGTATCTTCGTTTTCAAAGGGCCCCGCCTAGAAAATATAGTCTCGCCGATATTCAGACGTAGTTAGATGGGTTGTCAATTGTGTTTTCCGGTGAACACAAGGATTTTGGTGTCAAGGTGACAAAGAAAATAGGGACTCGTGAGTTTAATTGGAGAAAAAAGTATATATTATCATTTACCGTATTGGTTAGAAAATTTGTTGAAACATAACATTGATGTGATGTATTGTGAGAAGAATGTGTGTGATACAAAATGGTTGGTTTAAATAGGAAAATTAAAAAAGATATCGTGAAGGCTAGAAAAGATCAGGAGGATATACAGGGGCGGAGCCATGCATACCCCAAGGGGGTCCATGGCCCCCCTGACTTTTAAAAAAAAAAATTACTACTTATTTAAAAAAAAAAAAAAATTAATTATAGTTATTTTTTACCCCAAATTTTTTTAAAATCTTCTTTTGGCCCCCCCTAACTTTTAAAATTTATTTTATTAACCTTATAATTATATTATTTATAGAATAATTAATTTTAAAAAAATTAATATTAAGATTCATAGTGCAATGTTTCTTTAATATAAGATTTATAGTGCAATATTTACCTAATATAGGATTTATAGGGTAATTTTGTAAAATATGAGGACTTATTTACTGTTTTACTTAATATAAGGACTTATATTGCACATAACTCGAAAAAAAAAATTTCGGGGGCGTTGCCCCCGAACCCCTTTGGCCCCCCCTAACGACTAATCCTGGCTCCGCCCCTGAGGATATAGGTATCAGGCAAAATTTATGGTTATATGAGGACCATGGTAAAACGATTCTACCGCGTGTAAAGTATGCGATGATTCTGGAAAAGCGACGTGTGTTTTTGGATTGGTTGAAGGTGCAAACGTTTCTCGTTGGTTTCACTTCTAGCTTGCGGAACAACGTTTAGAGTGATTTGGGGAAGATTATTGGTATGAAATCCCGTGACTGTCATATACTGATAAGTTTCTTTTTGTGGCTAGTATTGCAGGGTTAATTAACGATAATCGATTAGTGATTCGATTATTGAGTTGTGCAACGTGTTTAGAAATGTCTGTAAATAGAACCTAAGTAAGAAAAAATTGGAATCTGGAAAGTTTGAAGTGGTCGAGCTTATGTGCATGTTGGAGATGATTTTTCCCCCGTTCTTTCTGACATAATGGTCCACCTTATTGTTCACTTATACGAGGAAGCTCGTTAGGAGTTCCGGTTCAAATGTGTTGGATGTAACCGTTTGAGAGGTACTTGAAGAAACTAAAGGAATATATTTTGAATCTCGCCAGGCCTGAGGGCTCAATCGTCGAGGGATACGTTTTAGAGGAACCATTGACTTTTATATCTATGCATCTTCAAGAAGAAAGTACAAAATTCAACAATCCGGGTAGATACGGTGAGACGATTCTTGAACCCAAAGAAATATCCGTGTTTAAGAGCTTGTGCAAGCCGATCGGTAAGAAAAGTTTGGTTTACCATTCAAAGAGAAGGAACATATCGATTGGTACATCCTTCTTAATTGCGACGAGATCCAAGGCTATATGATGTAAGTAATTTAATTTAAAAATATATTATCTTATTTATAAGTGTTAACACTATTCTTTTTTGTTTAGGGAACACAAGTCCACGATACCACTTCTTGATATAGAGACAAAACACCGAGAGAAATTTCGTCGATGGTTCATGAGATTGTATTTAAGTTTATAATTTTTTCAATTACTTTGTCTTTATTACAACTAATTACTGGTGGTGTATATAGGTGCTTTTAATGCGCGAAGCTGGTGATCCCCTTCCTACAAATTAATTGGTTTTGTTGTCCAACATGTGTAGTGGACCCGTATATAGATATGATTCTTGTGCTGTGAACATGATTGAATGGGTTACTTGTGATAAGGGAGAAAGAGAGTACTCAAGATTACGGAGTTTTGTAACATCACATGTGGGTTAATTGTGTTGTCCTTCATCTCCATTAATTAAAGTCTGAAAATAATTTGTTTATAAACTGGTAATATTGTACTATCACAGGTGGAGTGACTTTTTATGGTGAGTTAGTCAAGATTGTGGAGGTTGAATTCACATCTGGGTGTTTAATTATGTTGTTCGAGTGTAAGTGGTATCACACCGACTAAAAAAAAGTGGAAAACGGAACATAGGGCAACAATGATCAACAAATTTTTTTTTGGTAGAGTGAAGAACCCTACATTATAGCAACTCAAGCTAAAAAGGTCTTTTATATCGATGAAATTAACCCATGTAAGACGCAAAAGGGGTGGAAAGTTGTATGTGAAGTGAATTTCTGACACGGACAAAGTCCAGATTTATGGGGTGCGGAATCGATGTCCATTGGTCCAGTTCCGATCACGATTTATTTGGTTGATACGAACTTGGATTCAGAATACCCGTTATTACAGTTGACTACTGCACAAGGGATACAAATTGATCTTTCCATGTTTAACCTTATTCTCGATAACTCGATTGAAATCAATGACGAAGTATATGATGACATGTTGGATGAGTACACGACTGATGAGGAGACAATATATATCGATAGTGATGATGAAAACCTAATCATTGATAATGTGTACGAGACTGATTAGTTGTTTAGCGAGTTTTAATCATTTTGTAATATCATAAAATTTATTTATGTTTTGAATGATATTAATTTTGGATTTTAATTGTTGTTATTGTGTAAAAATATTTTATATTTTTGCGATTGATATGGTATTAAAACAGGTAAAAAATAATGGTGTATTGATTTTTATAGAAAAAGACAAAAGAAAAAGATTATTTTGTCCTTCGCGAGGACATTGTCCTCGCAAAAGACCTTTTGTCTTTAGCGAGAAGTTCATCGTGATATACTTATGTTTATGCATATTATTATGTTTTTTATTTTGTTTTTGTGTATATTTTGTATGTATTTGTAGTATATTCTTATATTTGTTGACATTTTGCTTCAATGTTGTTGAATTCTATGTTTAAGTTGTTTTGATTTGAGTAGATTTTGTTTTGCAGCTGTTATGCTTTGCATCGAATTGTTAAGACAAAGAATTTCATGTTACAAACATGTATTTGTTTCTTAACAACTTTTTTCCCTTTTCAACTTGTTGATTGTTTATGTTATCATATTTTACTACTTATGTTATCACTTGTTCTATGCAGATGGTTATGGATGTTGTTGGGTTTGGGTCTTAATGATCTATGCATTCGTTTGATCTTTTCCCGAGTCTCAATTCCAATTTCGATTATGTACTGTCTAAATGGCCTTCCTTGCTCATTTAGTCTATTCAGTGGAAGATGTCGTTAATTGTTTGTTGGAAAACGAAGAAAACTTTTCCAACATGCAGTTTTTGTTTAGCGAGTCAATTTTGCAGCGTATGGATATTTATGTTACGGATGATCGGTAAATAGAGGTGTTTTAAGTCTCATGGTGAATTTCAGTATGAATCTAAGATGATAACCTGTGGACGTTTTCACGCACGAGGAAGCCATACTGCTAAAACTTGTCAAGTTCCTTTTATAATTCTTCTTTTATATTTATGAATTTTGTATGACAATTATATTCTTAACGGTTCTTTAATATTCACGAGTTTAACATTTTTTATATTTCTATTGTTATGCTTTAGATCCTTTTTGTCTATATATTATTTTGTATTTCATTCCCTTAATAGTATAGTCTTTTAGTACAGGTTTCGAGCTGGATAACTTAACTTGTTAGTGTTCAGGTGAACGGTGTTTCATGTTTCAAACATGGAATTTCATATTCTATGTTTGAAACTATGAATTTTTCCAGATTTTTGACTACTTTCACGTAACTTGTTGACCTTTACTCTTCACCTGAACTTTGAATGTATAAGAAATAATAGCGACACAATTGTGTCATTGTTTCTGAGATGTTTGTTAGAAGCAAAACATGTTGCAGTTGGTATCGAAACCTTTGTTGGATAGTGAATATTCAAATCAATAACATAATATTACTTTTTCTTAACATTTAGCTTCTATCACAAATTATAATAAACCTTGAAAATTCCAATTCTGATCAAATAATTTATAATACTTACAAAACTAACAAGTAATTTTAAACATCATAATCCAATATCTACACATTCTTTTTTATTTTTTGTGTATTACATCATTACACAAAACGTTTGGTTTGTGCGTTCATGTGATACACAAAATCACAACTGAAAAGAGCATGACTAAAAGGGAAAATGTGATTTTGTGTCTTGCTGTAATACACAGATGACTGTTTTGTGTATTAGATAAACACAGAAAATAACAAAAAGGGGTTGGACAAAAAGATAATACATCGAGATAGTAAAAACGAGTAAAAATAGGGTATATGAAATTTATAAAGAGATTTTTTTTGTTAAAGATGAGAATGTTTTAGATTGACTATGATTTTGTGTGTTATAAGAATAAATAAATATATTTTTGTGTATTGTAGAAACACATAAAACAGAGTATCGAAATTTTAAAATAGAAAACAATCGTTGATGTAGATATGAACTTGGCCCGTAAAAAAATGCATTCTTAATTTCTTTGGAATTAATTATGAATTTATATAAAATAAATTCACAGACGCGCATGTGTGATGAAAATTGGCAAATCTTTTTTTTGTGTTATAGCAACGCATAAAACGAAATATGAAAATTAAAAAAAAAATCATAGACGTAAATATTAATTTGCCTCGTCCAAAAATGATTTTTTTATGATTTTTTAAAATTAGTTATGATTTTTTTGAAATATATTCACAGACGCGCGCGTGTGATGGAATTAGTTGGTGGTGACAAATTTAGTCGGTGGTGGTGATCGGTGGAAAATAATGGTGGTAGTGGTGGAGGTGGTTGTGGTGGTGGTGAGGGGATGGGTGTGGTGGTGGCTAGGGGTGGTGGTGGGAATGGGGGTGGGGGTGGTGGTGGTGGTGGTAGTGTGGGTGGATGGGGGTGGTTTGGGTGGATGGTAGTGGTGAGAGTGGTAGGGTAGTAGGGTGGTAGGGTTGTGGTGGTTTGGGTGGATGGTGGTGGTGAATGTGGCATGGATGGTGGTGGATGTGGGGATGGTGGTAGTGGTGGTGGGGATGGGGGTGGTGTTGGTGATGGGGGAGGGTTGGTGGTGGGAATGAAGATGGTGGTGGTGGAGGTGGCGTTGAAGATTATAAATAAATATATTATATTATATAATAACGTGTGAAGATAATAACAATTAAATAATATATATATATATATATATATATATATATAAAGTAATAATTAATAGGTTTATCAGTATTTTTGTGATTTTTTAACTTTTCATTTTTAATTGAGAATTAACTTATGGAGCAACGCCTAATTAATTAAGCGGAGAAGGTAAGTATTTTCAATTAATAACAACTTCGACTTAATTCCCAATTAAGCACAAAATATTACCCAATTACCAAACTACTTCCACCTATTATTAATTACTTTAATTATATATTAAATTAATTCTAATTTTTTTACGAAATTGTTTAATTTTCGAATTTTTTTCGAATTTTTGTTCCATGAATAACAAATTTGAGTTTTATGTGTTCCATGAATATACATATCTGAAATTTGTGCGTTCCAAGTATACACAAATCTAAGGTTTGTGTGTTACAGTAATACACAAATTTGAGATTTGTGTGTTCCAGGAATACACAGGATTGGAACAAACAAAATTAAGTTTTGTGTATTCCAGTAATACATAAATTCGAGTTTTATGTGTTCCATGAATACACAAATTTGAGTTTTATATGTTCCATGAAAACGCAAATTTGAATTTTATGTGTTCCATGAATACACAAATTTGTGTTTTACGTGTTCCATGAATTCACATATCTGAAATTTGTGTCTTCCAAGAATACACAAATCTGAGATTTGTGTGCTACAGGAACACAAAAATCTTAGATTTGTGTGTCCCAGGAACACACATGATTGGAACAAACAAAACCAAGTTTTGTGTATTCCATAATACATAAATTCAAGTTTTATGTGTTCTATGAATACACAAATTTGAGTTTTATGTGTTCCATGAATATACAAATTTGAGTTTTATGTGTTCCATGAATACACAAATTTAAGTTTTATGTGTTTCATGAATTCACATATCTGAAATTTGTGCCTTCCAAGAATACACAAATCTAAGATTTGTGTGTTACAGGAATACAAAAATATGAGATTTGTGTGTTCCAGTAATGCACAGAATTGGAACAAACAAAATTAAGTTTTGTGTATTCTAGGAATAAATAAATTCGAGTTTTATGTGTTCCATGAATACACAAATTTGAGTTTTATGTGTTCCAGAATACGCAAATCTGAGATTTATGCGTTCCAAGAATACACAATTCTGAGTTTTGTGTGTTCAACGAATACACAGAATTGGTACAAACAAAATCAAGTTTTGTAAATTCCAGGAATACATATATTCGAGTTTTATGTGTTCCTTGAATACACAAATTTGAGTTTTGTGTATTCCATAATACACAAATCTGATATTTGTGCGTTCTAAGAATACATAATTATGAGATTTGTGTGTTCCAGGAATACACGGAATTAGAATAAACAAAATTAAGTTTTGTGTGACACAGAATACACAAAACCCTAAAACATAAACACATAAAAAAACCAAAAAGTGTTGGACAAAAAGATAATATATCAAAATAGTTAAAAACGAGTAAAAATTAGGGTATATGTGATTAATAAAAGAGAAAAAAAATCAATTTTGTTAAAGAAGAGAATCCCTTAAATCGATTTTATGATTTTATGTGTTACATGAATACATAAATTTATATTTGTGTGTTATAACAACACATAAATCGGAATTTCGATTTTAAAAAAAAAAATCGAAAAAAATATTTCCAAAAAAAAATTTTAATGGAATTTTTTAAAAAAAAAATCGAAATTAAAATTCGGAAATAAAATAAAAAATAAAATAATTTTAAAAAACCATATAAGAGCACTAATGGAAGATAAATATGACAATGTGTTTAATTGGGAATTAAGTTGATAATTTGTGAGTAAGTAGGAAGTAATTTGCTTCCTCTTTTTTTTTTGGAATGAAAGGTGTGGAATTATAATTAATTGGGAATTATCCCTTAACTTATAGTTGTATTTAGTTAGGAATAATTTCACTATTCGTGTAATTAATTGAGCGTTGTCTTTTTATTTATTTTTAATTAAATCATGTTATAGTATTAATAATATATTTGGTTGTATCTTTAGTTTATAAATAATATTTATTTATGAAAATGATATTTATATGTAAAATTATTATTTATTTAAAAAATTTAGATATTTTTAATATTATTATTTTTATTAAAATATTTCAATATATATTTTTAATAAATGTTAAAAATATTATATCATTTTATAAGAAAATATTTTAGTAATAGTGATTATAATAATTATATTTTTTTGATATATTTGAAAAATTAAATAGTTTATTGAAAAAATAGCCATGTCTCAGCCTTAGAGGAATGCCATGATTTATTGAAAAAATACCCCAAGTTCGAACTAAACTTCGTATATCGGGAAGCTAACTTTTGCGCGGATAAATTAGCAAAGGAAGGGGCTCGAATGATCACGCAACCTATGGACTTCAAGGATCCTCCGGAATACCTGTGGCAACTTATTACGAGAGACAGGAACGAATGCGCAACTGCAAGAGTTATTTTAGATTAATAAAGGCTTTTGTTCATGTTGTAATACTTGATTCTTAACGACTCTTTTGAGTCTCCTATGTATGCAAAAAAAAATGTAAATAGTTTCAAATGGGATCTTATATGGTCGCTCAAGTACCCCAAAAAATCAAAATATTATTGTTGTGCGCAATTTGGGACCGTTTGTCAACGGGACAAAATCTCGCGATAAGAGGAATTGTGGTTGATTTGTTGTGTAAAAGATGTGGTTTGGAAGAAGAGTCAGCGGGACATCTCTTCCAGAAATATGGCGGGTATAGTAGATTGTTTAAAAGTTGTATGACGGATCATGGTGAGCGAAGGGTAGGTTAGTCCACGGATACAGGGGTTGGGTCATTTAATGTTACAGGTGCAGCGAGCCTTCATGCTGAAGCAGGGGAGCGGGCTGGATGTCAGGCCTTGACACGTGGCAGGGGACATGTCAACTGTCCAAGACTGGAGAGTCAACGAACAGTAATGCAGCAGCAGCAGTCATCGTCTTCTGTACAACAGGGGAGTGGTTTTGGGATTGGCGCAGCTGCTGGTGAGGGAGAACAGCTGCTACGGGTAGGTAAATCTGAATGATGGGCTGAGGTGTGATCAAATAAGGCAAGGATTAGGGGAGTGGAAAGCATGTACGTTTTAGCAGCCTTCATTTGGTATGTATGGATTGACAGGAACAGGAGAATTTTTTACCAAACCGCAAGGAGGAAATCGAATAGTGAGTTAAAGGCTATCATCTTCAATGCGGCGATAAATTATATGCGTGCTTGGGGAATAAAGAGGGACAAAGGGTTAATTACCTCGGCAAAGAATGTTCTTGTGAAATAGAATAAACTGGAAAATATAATTAAATTGAACATAGATGAGTCGTTTGATGTAGACAAAGCTCTAGCTGGGGTAGGAGGAGTATTTCGCAATAATAATGGAGAATTCTTGGGAGGATTTGAGAGAAGATGTGTTGCACGTATGACTTTTGAGCCGGAGTTATTTGCGCTACATTTCGGTTTGGGTATGGCGATAAGTCGGGGCTTTAAAACCCTTGCCATCAAAACAGACTCGAGTGAGTTACACGCGCTAATGAAGGGTGGTGTGAACTCAAGAGGTTTTCCAAATGAAATTATGCCATAATATATTGATTTCCAGCGAACAAACAATTTGAACTAGTATGGATATTCCATGAAACAAACAGGTGTACAGATTGGCTAGCTGAACTGGGAATATTCACGGTTTGTCATCTAGCATATAAGCTAGGAAGTTAGGACCAAAGGACGTAAATGTTCTCATCGTCTTAGTTCATCTTGGTTCTTTCTTGTTCGGTAATGATTCTTGGTTTTATTTTTTGGTTGACAACGATTCTTGATTTTGTTTTTCTTGAATTTCTTCGTGTTCTTTTTCAAGAAACTAGATTCTTGTGTGGTCTTGTACGGAAAATTTGTTTCAAAGAAATGTGTGTTCGTAAATTCAGTTATCGTAAGTGAATGTCAACGTGACAAGGCTTGTGCACCAGGAACCTATATGTAACATTGTTATGAGAATATCCCATAAAAATGCGATCAATTATATTTGGTCCTATCTTAACTACTTTGGGAGCTAGGATTGTTATTTTTGACAACAATCCCCACACTTTAAGAAAGGTTTTCCTTACATAATTCATAAGAAGTACTGTCAATCTTCTTGTGCAATACCTTCTTATGCATATGATTTGACGTGAGCAAATCTTTTTCCCATAAGTTCTTTGGTAAGTCTAAGTTAATCAAGAAAGCTTTCACTAAAAGCAAAAGTTTATTAGGATGGGTTGCCCTTAAGAATTAGAGAGTATCATAGCTGCATTAGTTCGTGGTACCAAGATGCAAACAAGATCATGGGCTCTTGGTGCGGTCAATGATTTGAAATATATATTAAATTCTCCAAAAATTTGTGTCACATTACAGATAACTGTTCTCATTGCTTTAGCCTCCTATTCATTCTCTGCAAACCTTGTGAGATAACAATATTTGTTAAAGTCTCTGAAGTAAGACTTATAGAGTCGCCAATTATAGCTCTATTCATTAGATGTTTCAGTAGTGACTGGATTCTAGAGCTCTTAAAGGTCGAAAACGATTAATTGTCTGTGTGCTTAATAGCTCTCTGGTCATCAGTTTCTTCAAGAATCTCCAATAGTGTCCATAGGGTGCAGAAGCAAAAGAACAATAGTAAGTAAGAAATTCAATGGCGAGTGAATCTTTGTGATTTGAAAAATTTATCTCATTTTTGTCTTCAAGATCCTCTCGCGACGTAAGGTGTGGAGGCTACGAAACATGGCATAGAACCAAGGCGTATCTAAAATAATGGACCAAAGAGGCATGATAGTTCGTGGAGAGAGTGGTGAATGTGGAATCGAGAAGATGAAATTGACCGATAATTGGTAAACCTAAATGGACGGGTAGATGACAACCACGTTTGTATATTATGGAGAAGATCATGGATTTGAGTAGGAGGGTCGTAAGGAGGAGAAGGATGACAGGGATTACAATTGATGAAAGTTCCATGTTGGATAAAGAGTAAACAAATAGCATAATGCAAGATTTGTTGTGTTCCTCAAGAAGTATGGTATCTCTTTATTTATGAGAGCACATGATTACTATGTTGGATATTTGACATCTTGTTCTGAGTTCTCATGGGTATCAATTTGTCTCATTTGTCGACTTCCAATTCTCCTACAAACCAAGGAACATAACCCCGACTTGAGCCTAGTTATAAAGTCGCCATGTATTTTTGACGGTTTGATATTAAATGAAAAAAATAGCACTTGCCAATACAAAAAATGAAGATGGACAACAAGGGTTTAATTGATTATACTTGAGCATTATAACACATGATTTCTTAACATTTCAAAATAAAACGACTATATAGCAACATAAAATACAATATGCTTTATAGGTTATTGTACGACATATGAAATGAAAATGAAAATGAAAAGGAGCTGATAAGAGATAGCACAAGTTTATTAGGATGCCTTCCCATTAAGAGTCAGAGTGCATGGTTGGTGCATCGTTGCGTGGTACCAAGATGCACTCAAGATCATGGGCTCTTGGTGCGGTGATTCCATGCCGTTCAGTCATATCAACAACATTTGTTTTCTGTCCGTGCAAATCAGGAAGCACGAAATCAAAACATTGTATGAGAGCAGCAAGCACAGCAGGGACTTCTTGAGTAGCCAAAGACACCCCTGGACACACTCTCCTTCCGGTTCCAAAGGGTAATAACTCAAAATGCTCACCCCTTACATCTATAGAACTTCGTTTCTCACCTGTAGTAGGTTCGAAAAACCTTTCAGGAGTAAATTCCAATGGACTTGACCATAAGTTTGGATTTCTTCCCATAGACCAAACATTAGTAAGCAGCAGTACATCAGTGGGGATGTGGTACCCATCTACAGTGCATTCTTCTACTGATCGTCTGATGACAATTGGAATTGGTGGATGAAGCCGAAATGTTTCTTTTACAATAGCATTCATGTATGGTAAATTAGGAGCATCTGTTTCTTCAACTAATCTGTTAGACCCCACAACTTTGTAGATCTCCTCTTGTGCTTTCTTGAGCACATTTGGATTTCTGATAAGCTCCGCCAGAGCCCATTCCATGGAGATTGCTGTTGTATCTGTACCCGCAATGAACAAGTCCTTAAACATCAAGGAAAAAATCAAAATCAATAACTAATTATATATTTGGTGAAATTAATATGCTATACATGCTTAATATATTTATCAATTATCGTAAATTGTTGATCAGTAATTTAGTTCGGGATCCCTTGAAATTACTTTACTTGGTGGAAGAAATAATCTAAATTTACTGGGATAATATTAGAGTATGAACTTGGGAACTAAAAATAAATATTCTTTAACTTGTGGGTTCCAGAGTTATTAATTCCTCATACATGGGGAGGTTCAGAGCATATCTTCTTACCAAGCATAGGGCTTTGATGTGAGGTCTAGTTAATTTCACATCTGAGTTCTCATTCTCCATCACATCAAGCAAAATGTCAAGCAAACTCTCTGCCTCATCACTATCACCTTCAAGATTTGTTTCCATTTTTTTGGACCTTCTTTGCAATTCCTTGTCTGTCATAATTTTCTCTAGCAACTCGTCATACCTTCTATGTATATCGTGTGCCCTTTTCTTTATCCCCTGCAAATCCCAGTTCCTACAAAACCATAGGACATCTGAAATATTAAATTCTCCAAAAATTTGTGTCACCTCACGAATTACTGTCCTCAATATCGCCTTATCAGCCTCTTCATTCTCTGAAAACCTGTTGCCTAATACCATTTGCGAGATAACATTATTCGTTACGGTTAATAATTCTGCAGTAAGATTAACAGTTTCGCCAATTTTAGCACAATTCATTAGATGTTTCAGTAGCCGTTGCGTCTCTAGCGCTCTTAGATGTCGAAAACGATTAATAGTGCGTGAGCCTAATAGCTCACTGGTTAACAGTTTCTTCATGGTCTTCCAGTAGTGTCCGTAGGGTGCAAAAGCAAAAGAAGAATCGTATGTAAGAATTCTAATAGCAGATGAATCTTGGTGAGATGAAAAATTTAGATCATTTTTCTTCAAGAATGCTCTGGCCACCTCAGGAGTGGAGGCTACGAAACATGGCAAGGAACCAACGCGAATCAGAAATAATGGACCATAGCGGTATGATAGTTCGTGAAGAGAGTGGTGAATTAAGGATCCGAGAAGATGAAAATGACCGATAATTGGTAAGCCTAAAGGTCCTGGTGGATGACGACCACGTTTGTTGAATATGGAGAAGATGGATTTGAGTAAGAGGGTCGTAAGGATGAGAAAGATGACAGATATTACAATTGATGAAAGTTCCATGTTTTATGAAGAGTAAATAAATATCAGAAGGCAAGATTGTTTTGATCCTCAAGAAGTATGGATCTCTTTTATATATAGGAGAGCAAATTCTATACGAGTAGGGGTGTGTGTGGGTCGGTTTTGTATGAAAAATGCTCAACCTACAAACTATCCGTTCTTGTGCGGATTTTAAAAAATAAGACCCGCATCCACCCAATACATTACTTAAACCATTGAGTTTCGGGTTAGGCGGGTTGCGGGTGCATTGCGGGTGATTTAATTCGATAAAAAAGAAGAATTTGTATCTATATTCATTAGACGAAATAAAAATTATAACGAAAAATATTCTTTAGGATACACATGCATTTCAAATCAGTTATGATTACAAGATATAAATGAGATTTTAGAAAACTAAATATATGAATTGAACAAAGAGTAAAGATACTATCATAATTGAAATAAAAAAATATATTCATTAGATAAAATATTATTGAAATATTGAGGCATTTTAAAATATTTTTAGAAAAAGGGGAGGAAAAAAATGTAGAGTGAAAAGCACATGACCCCACTATTTTATCTGAATAAAATGAGCAATACGCATTTTTCTAATTTTTATACTACAAGGTAATCGAGTATATGCGGGTTTGCGGGTTTGCGGGTTTGCGGGTTTCAAGTTTAAAATCCACAACCCACAAAAATGTGTATATTTTTTCAAAAATGTAAACCGCAACCCACCCAATTAAAAACTATCTTGTATAATTTCGGGTTAGTGTGTTCGGGTTAGTGTGATCGGGTTGGTCGGGTTATGCGGGTTTTCTAACCCGATACACACCCCTATATACGAGTATATACGATACAAATTCATACTATTCAAGGGTCATGATTAAAGAGATTTTATAAGTAAACCTGAATTTACTTATTTTTTCGATTTGATCAACTATTTACTTTAATTCAAATCACGCCACATTATGGGTCTGGATCGATTTAGAGATAGGCTGGGGTTATAATTTAGCTCAATTTATTTTAAAAATAGATAAAAGCATGAAAAAAAATTATAGTTCCTTGAACTAAAAATTAGTCTTCTCCAACTCAAAATTTATAGATTAATTTTACTAAATACTAAATATAGTCCTACTAGATTTGAAATTCTGAATCCATCCCTGATCATGAATGGTATGTATCATTTTTCATTTTATATTTAAGGTATTAACTATGGACTAAAACTATTTTTAGATCACATCTTTCAAAAATATTACTTTTTTCGTCCATTTTTATTTGTCTAACATTCTAAAAGAGGATATCCAATATTGTTTACTTACTTTTTCAATATCAAGACATTTTTTTTCTACTTTTTTCAATATTACCCAAATTAAATAGTAGAAAAAGTACAGTAATAAATTATTTTATGTATTGCAAAAAGAGAGAGTATTAAATATTATTTTTAATCCTTGTGCATGAAGTCCAAAAAAAATCCTTATATACCAAAAAGATAGACAAATAAAAATGAACGGAGAAAGTATTTTAGGCTAAATATATTCAAAATTATTATTTTTAGATCATTTCACAAATTTTGTAAGATATTTTATAAATTCTAAGGGTAATGAGAATTTTACATAAATTATATTTTTATTTGGTCATATTATAAACTAGAAATTTTATTTAAAGAGACTAAATAATTTTTAGAAAAACATCTCACAGAATTAATAAAATAGTCTAAATTAATATTTTTAAATAAATTTAACTTAAAAATTATAATTTTGAAAGAAATGGCCTACAAATATTTTTACTCTATAAATAATAGTCTTAAGATAGAATTTGTTCTTTGTAAGAGTATAAGATAACTACTAGATATCTGATATCTGTTTCAGTTCTCATGATTATCAATGTGTCTCATTTGTTGACTTATGTTCTCCTACAAAACAAGGAACATAATTTTGTAACATTTAATCGGTTACCTACCCAATTTTTGGCATAATTATCGTGGTGTTTAAAAATATTTTTACCCTATAAATAATAGTCTTAAAATAGAATTTGTTCTTTGTAAGAGTATAAGATAACTACATTAGATATCTAATATCTGTTTCAGTTCTCATGATTATCAATGTGTCTCATTTGTTGACTTATGTTTCTCCTACAAAACAAGGAACATAATTGTGTAACATTTAATCGGTTACCTACCCAATTTTTGGCATAATTATCGTGGTGTTTGTTGGCATCTCATCCTTGTTTCATTAAATGTCATCAGAGAAGTATGGTTTTTTGTGTCTAAATTTAGAGAAATGAATCATTGATTTTTGGCTGAGAAAATGAGTCTTTTAGGCAAGTAATACCAATACTAGACCGTGTTTCTTTAGCGATCATTTCATTGGCGGCGATTTGAATTTTGCCGATAATGACAGCCCATCAAACACGGGCGACGTTTTCTATCACTACTCGATTAAAACCCCTATGAGCGACAACTTGTTTAAATCGCTAATGATTTCCCATTCGAGATTGTCCAAGTTATATGTCGCTATTAGGCATGGAAAAAATTAAAATATCCTTTACGATGAAATTTGGTATCGCTAATGTTGGTTATACTAGCGACGAAGCAATGTAGTCGCTAGTCATTAGCGATGAATTTCATTGTCATTAGCGACAAAATAATATCGTCGTTAATGACAACGCAAAATAAATACAATAGGTTGGACAAAATTCTCATTAAATACCTACCCAATTAATTCTCCTCCCCAATCTCAAATCCTAAATCTAAAATCGAGCAATCGAACCACCATCCACCGTCACCCAAGCATCGTTGCTTTATCACCGGAGGACCAAACATCTACCTCTAGGTAGGGCCTACTATAACATCAAAGTACCCAATAATATTGCAAAAATCGTGTATTTTCTAATCTTTTAAAAGTCTACTTATTTTTAATACGTGTATGATTTATTTGTTGATTATAGTTGTGTGATGTGTATTAATTTAGCATATTTAAAAATTTTAACTATAGTTTTGATTATACGTATGATTTTATGAATTCGATGTTTAAAATTTTGTACAATTTTTTTTTATTTACGCATTTATACATTGTATGTTTGATTTAGTATAGTCGATGGATCCTCGTATTGGGAAGAGTTAGATTAAATTTCCGACTACGGTGATTCGGGAATTTGTCTTAGGGGTGATGGATTATATTACGTTTGCAAAAAAACACATGTATAATATTTGTTATATTTTTTTCCCACGTAAATGTTGTTTAAATAATCAAACGTTTCCTGTAGACGAAGTTAAAACACATATTTTAAAGTTTAAGTTTTTAAAGATATATGAGGTTTGGATAAAACATGGTGAAAAAGAACAAATTGTTGTGAATAACCCTACCCCTATTATAGGTGAATAAATGAGGCATGTGTTTGATGGTTTGAGACCCACTTTTAATGCTGGGCTGATTCTAGTGACACCAATATGGCTGACGAGAATGTTACAAGAAGAAGTTGTGGTTGTTTCAACACTTTGTTTGAGGAAACGAAAAGTGGGATGTACCCCGGTTCCTCGACAATGGATCCCTTGAATTTCATTACTAAGTTGATACACATAAAAGTGAAGACCAAGTGGGAAAATACATATTTCACCAAACTTCTTTAAAGTTGTGTCGTGTTTTGCCGGAAGGTCATAATTTTCAGCATCGTATTAGGAGTGCAACCGAATTTCGAAAATTTCAAGTATATGATACATTACGATTGATGTTTGTTTAAATAATTATGTATTGTATTATAAAGAAAACAAAGACCTCAAGGAGTTCCCAATATATGGTTAATCTAGGTGGTATTTGAAGAAGGGGAATAAATTGCCTCATAAGAAACTACAATGTTATCCAATTGTGCCAAGATTGCAACGAATGTACGTTTCGAGGCACATCCCCAAAGTCATGATTTGGAACCATACCAAAGAATGTAGCAACGAAGATGTGTTATGTCATCCAGTTCATGGAATCAGTTGGAAAATATTTGACAAGTGAAACTCTGAGTTTGCAAGTGAACTGCATAATGTACCATTGGGTAAGCCATCGACGGGTGTTGTCCTTTATACATGTTGAACAACTCGTATAGAACGTGTCCAGTTATATTGACAATCTACATCTTTCCATAACGGTTATGCATGAAAGAATCAACCTTTATGCTTTCTTTATATATTATGGGTCTATGTCTTCTTGGTAAAGATATGGATGTCTCTCTCCACCATGTTACCAATGAGTTGGAGATGTTGTGGGATACGAGGATCCTTATCAATGATGCTCATATGAAGGAAGAATATATCATGAAGGTTTGTTTGTTGTTTACGATTAATGATTATCCAGTTAGGTCATACACTTTGGGATGGCAGGGTCAAGGTTATTGAGCGTGCATCGAATGTTTGGAGTCTACACCATCATTTTGGTTGAGAATGGTATAGTCTATTTGATCATAGACGTTGATTACATATACGTGATAAGTTTATAAAAGTCGTATTGTCTTACGCTAACAACGAGAATAAGCCTTAGCCTAGAAATTGTCACCCCGCAAATATTTAGATGTAGCTTAACGGGTTGCCTATTGTGTTTCCCGCTAAACACAAGGAATTTGATGGCAAGGTGATAAAGAAAACAGGGTCTCGAGAGTTTAACCAAAAGAAAATGGCTGTTTTCTATTTACCCTATTGGTCGGAAAAATTGTTGAAACATAACATTGATGTTATGCATTGTGAGAAGAATGTGTTTGATAGTTTACTTGGTATTGTAGTTGGAATAGATAGAAAATTAAACAAAGATGATGTGAAAACCAGAAAGGATTTCAAAGATTAGGGTATCAAGAAAGACTTATGGTTGTTCGAGCACCGAGGTAGATTGATGCTACAGCGCGGAACGTGCGTGATGCCCCCGAATAAGCGACATTCATTTCTATATTGGTTGAAGACGCTGAAGTTTCTGGATAGGTTTGCGTCTAGTTTGAGGAATAAAATTCTTAGTGATGCGGAAAGCATCATCGTCATGAGACCCCATAATTTTCATATAATGATGCAAATTATTTTTGTGGGAAGTATTACAAGAATGGCCAATGATAAATCGGTGAACAATCCAATAATAATGTTTTGCAACGTGTTCAGAAAGGTTTGTAAAAAACCCAAGTATGAAAGAGCTAGAAGTCGGAAAAGAAGAAGTAGTGGTGCTAATGTGAAAGTTTGGAATGATATTGCCTTCAACTTTTTTTGACATAATGGCCTACCTAGTCATGCATTTATACGAAAAAACCAATTAGATGTCCATGTTCAAATGCGTTGGATGTACATGTTCAAAAGATTCTTGAAGAAGATACATGAAATTATTCGAAATTCGACCAGGACTGAGGATTCAATCGTCGAGGTATACGTTGTAGAGGACATTGACAATTATATCATATTATGTACAAGAAGAAAAACCAAGTTTAACAATCCCGGTAGATATGGTGAGGCGCTTCCATAACCAAATCAACTATCTGTGTTTAGGAGTTAGTGTCAACGAGCGGGTAAGAAGGACTTTACACGCTACATATTAATAAAATGAGAGAATAGATTGGTGCATCCTCCACAATTGCGAAGAGATCCATCCATATATGATGTAAGTGATTTTATAGTTTACTTTAGCTACTTGTAAAATATTAACACAATTTTATATGTACAAAACAAAATTTACAGTGAACACAAGTCTTCACAACACGTCCCTTATGAAGTTTTAGAAAGAACTCACCGGGAGAAGTTCAAAGGATGGATTTTGGAGAAGGTATACAACTTTTTAATTTTTAGTATATCGCCCATCAAGGTGTGATCAAATAATCGAATAATAAATACCTCAAGAGATCACTCCCCGCAAGTGTACGTGTTACAAGTAATAAGTAAGTATATAAGATCGTTCTTCACATAAACTATGAGGTTAACTACTATCGTGTTTTTATAAACATTGAGGAATTAGTTAAGATTGCGAAAAGACAAAAAAGTAAAAGATATAATATTTGTTTGGTTTTTAGTTGAGGAACTAAAATTAAAATAAACAAAATTATAATTAAACTAAGAATAATGAAATTAAACAGAGAGAATACAATATGAGAAGTATTGGTTGAGTCTTGTTAGTAATCCCATATTGTGACAATTGATGATTCTAGTTATAAGGGAAAATAGGGTAGTCGACGTTAATCGGGATTCTAACTCCCTTCCAGATATCTTACAAGCCTACTTAAAAATGTGATAGACCTATTCTGAGTGATCTCTGATTGAATGGTCGGTGATAATGGTAAACCCTATACTATTATCCACTAGTCAAGTCCGTTAGGGACACTAATGCACATCGAACGTATATAAATTATTTTGGTTCATAAACCCCCATCAGGGCAATAGTCAAGGGCACTAAAGGGAATGTATATTATTTGATCAAGATAAATTTAACTAATAATTTCAATTCATAACCTAGAATTCATTACCTAATACAATTAAATGTAAAGAATGCCAAATAACACTAAAACCAATCAGATATGATTCAAGGTTCTTATATAGTAGCAATACTCAAGCTAAATGAAATTAATTCATAATTAAAGAAATAAAATCATAGGATATAAGTACAAGAATGATGTTTAGGAAAAATAAACTAATACTAATTACCCTAAGAATGATCATAGGATGTGTAGGAATTGTGGAATAAAGCTCCAGCTTCCTCTTCCCAGACGCTTCACCTTCTTTCTAACATTTTTTAAAATGATGTATTGTGAAGTGTAACCCTTTCTAAAATTATTTTGATGATATATTAAGGGTTTGTGGAACTCTTTTAACTGGCCCAAGTCAACCAAAAAAAATATTCAAGGAAGAGCGGACTGGTTCGGACCACGACAGCCACAACTTTTATAATCTTTCATCTTAACTCCAAAACACGAACTGTCACCTATCCCGCTCTCTGGACTTCAAGTTCTACCATGAAACCAAGGATATCTCTCAAAATTTTAGCCAATTTTCCGTGGAGACTCTCTTAAGTTGATTTCCAAGTTTTGCTTTCAATTGCTCAAGCTTCCCAAAAGTTGCGTTTTGGTTCTTTGACACCATGACTTGGGTTTGAACTTTCTTTCTCAACCTCCTATTCTCGTCTCGAGGTCTCGTATCATCCAAGTACCTAATAGTTGCACACTTAATACACAATTACGCACAAATAACTCTAAAAGTAATAAATATCCAAAACAGGACAAGAAATGTGAATGTGTCTAAATATAGAGAATAATCCCTCAAATAAGTCCAAATAACTCAAAAAGATGTCTTTTGATACGATTAATCTATCACATAAAAGGAGACATCATAGTACAACTCCAACTCTATTATAACTAACAATTGTTACCATTTGTAGGTGTATGTAACACGTAAAGCCGAAGATGCATTAATTAATGATGAAATCATTACATTGGCCGACATGTCTGTTGTGTCGTATATAGATTTGATTCATGTGTTATAAATGGGGTTAGATGATTTTCTCGTGAAAAAAGGGGAAAATAGAGTGACTCGAGATTATGACGTTTGTACTTTCACAAATAGAATTACTTATTACACCGAGTTAGTCAAAATTGTCAAGGTCAAATTTGGTGGTGGTTGTTTTGTTGTTTGTTCGAGTATAAGTGGTATAGAACTTATGATAAAAGGTCAAAGCGGAAGTGTCACGCCACGAAAAATGCAACTACTCAAATTAATTTAAAATAAGTAAACATGCATTTTATTAAAATAAATAACTCTTATTCCATTACATTGATTAAAATTAATTAAACACAAACTCATAATTACAAGTCTCTACTCTTATTATGCAATATGATCATGTGCTAATTACCACTACCTAAATATTTAAGTTATCTTCTACATGAAAGGGTGGGGGAAAGATGGGGTGAGCAACCACGGGCTCAATGAGAAAATAAGTAATGACCGTATGCAGACTTTAACCTAGTGACATTAATTATATTTAAAATGTTGTCATTGAACTTATATAGGTTATAACTATAAATTAAACATTCATAAAGCGATAAATAAATCATGTAAGTGTATATATCTAGACTAGGCAGCCCATGCTATCCATAAAAATATATACATTAGCAAATAATAAGTACGGTGCAAAGGATACTATTGTCTTGCCCGTATGACTCCCACTCCCACTGTAGCCTCAGTCTCTTATCACTTCCGCTGGTAATACCCGGGTACGCTAAACTTACGACTTATTGGCCAAAGACTCTCTGTCACATGCGCCAAGTGAAAATAGATCATGATAGTCGTGTTAACCCTGGTAAGCCCGTTGCCGCCCAGTGCAACACGGTTGTGTCATGTCAAACGATCGATCGATAGCAATAGAAAGTATCACATATGAAACAACTAAGTAGGTCATTTTAACAACGATATTGATTAACAATTAATGGTTAGACGACGAATTAGGTTGTTGTATCCCAAATATATAATTAATTATATGATAACGAGATAGTATAATTCAAAAAATTAATATCACAAAGAGTTCAAAACCATCGAATTAAATACATTAGTGCATAATTTAAAACATGGTTAATAATCCCCAAATTAGTCATTATTTAAATCTTTCACCTTATACAAGACGATTAACGAGTAATTATCACGTGGCCGCCTTGTTAGCCGAAATTGTATAATTCATGTCTTTACACGAGGCACAATAATTTATTATATAAATTTCTTAATTAATATTTTATATCTACTACTATATATAACTATGTAAAATTTATTTAATAAACTATCTAATAATAATATTATCATTAATTTTTGTTTTGTTTAGGTAAACGATTATATTAATAGAAAAGAACTGTACACTATACAAGAAAATTATATGTCTAGGCCCGAAGGCTTAAAGTAGTAACAAAGAAACTAAATACGACTAACTCATATTAAAACAAATTAATCTTCCACTATCGACCACAAAAGAATGATGAGAAATAAAAAAAAAATTAAAATATGCACCACATAGTTTTTTAATATATTAAGTGCCCGTTTGGAAGTGCTTTTTTGGAGAAGCACTTAAAAGTGCTTTTAGCATTTTAAGAGTTTTTTTTATTTTGAAAAGCACTTTTTTGAGAAGCACCAAATATGTGCTTCTTGAAAAAAGCACTTTCAATAATTTTAGATTTCAAAATTATTTTTAATAATTTTTTTAAATTTTGAATTTTATTCCAAAAGCGCTTTTTTACTCTAAAATAAGCACTTCCAAACGGGCCCTAATACATATACGTTCATTTATATATACTGTAGACGGAATTTGTGGAGATGCCAAGTGGCTTCAAAATGACTAATGAGATTAATAAGTATATCAGGTAAAATTTATAGTTGGAGCTTATAGAAAGAAATTAAATTGTTTCCTTAATGAAGGTGCAAATAAAATATATGTGAATGGATTAACACGACTGGATGGGAGGTTTATTAGAATTTTTTTAATTGTTTTCTTGGTTATCCTTTAATTAAGGAAAGGTAGAATATTACGTAAGTTTGTGGATGCCAAATAGTATACTCCTAAATAGGACTGCACAAAAAACCGCAAAATCCGCAAAACCGTAAAAAACCGATCTAACTTAATCCGAAAAAATCAACCCAAGCAGTCCATGGTTTGCTATGAGCCCAGAATAATTTTTTTCATGGTTTTGGGTTGGTTTGCGTTTTGGAGAAGCCCAAACCGCGGGTAACCGACCCAACCCGCGGTTTGGCCCACTAACTATTTTATTTTTATATAAGACCATATAAAATGAGATGGTCAACGAACCCATCTCATTTTCACTCGTCTCTCACACGCTAAACACTCTCTTCTTTCTCTTGCACCGAAAGGGGCTAAAAAACCCTAGGCTTTTCAATCTCTCTCTCTTCGCTACTCTCTGAAACCATCCCTTCACACTCATCCATCACCGTCACTCCATCACTCCATGGCACCTTTTGTACTCCGCATTAATTACTTTGCTGGTTTACACCAACCTTTGAGATCCGCATTTAATGTTTCTCAGTTTCTCGCCTCCGATTTACGAGGTTACCATGGTTAATTGATTAAGCCATGGTTAATACTTATTTTGCTATGGTTAATGGTTGATTGAGTATTGGGGTTTTCTGAATTTGTATAAAAGTCCGAGATAGGGTTTGTGTTCTTTAAAACCCCTTTTCAAGGTATGAAACTTAAATCTCTTCTACCATTCTTCTTTTCCTCAAATCTTGTAATCAATTTGAAGTTCTAAAACATTGTAAATGATTTTTGAAAATAGATTTCAATATTTTTATAGTTTTTTATTATTACTAATTAATTTTTTGTTTTGTTTTTTGGTTTTGCAGATTAATGAATATGGAGGATGATTCTGAATCCATCATTGCTTTTTCTATACAACAAGAACAACCCACTCAAGGTGTTGATCAAACACTTGTTGGTAACTCTTCTGATACTCTTAACACTCGCACCTCTAGTAGTTTACCCCCTGCCCCTAAAAAAGCTAAGAAATGAACTTTTGACTATTGGAAACACTTTGAAGTTGTTACTTATGAAGATGGTAGTATAAGATCAGTTTGTAAATATTGTGAACATTCATATGCTGCTAATTCTAGAAAACATGGTACAACTAATATGAATAATCATATTATCCTTAGAAGATGCCCAAAATATCTCTTTTATCCTCTAGCAGAAGATGGTCAATTTTTGTTAAATTTTAAAAAAACTGATAAAGGAAATAATGTTGTTGGTACTTATTTATTTTCTATTGAAGCTTGTACTAAGGCCCTAGCTGAAATGGTCATTATAGATGAATTAAGTTTTAGATTTGTGGAAGGCATCGGTTTTAAAAAAAATAAATTGTAATGTAATGTAACCCAAGTATAAAACCATACCATCTAGAATGACCATTATGCGAAAGTGTATGACTATATATGAAGAAGAAAATCTTAAGTTAAAGAAAGAGTTGAAAGATTTAACTATCAGTGTGACCACTGATACATGGATCTCTAATCAAAACTTGAATTATATGTGTTTGACTCCCCATTATGTGGATTCAAATTGGAAATTAAATAAAAGAATCATAGGGTTTTGTACAGTTGGGGATCATAAAGGTGAAACAATAGGTAGAAAAGTAGAAGCAATTCTTATGGATTGGAATATTCAATCATATCTAACTTTGACAGTTGATAATGCTTCTTCTGACACTGTGACAATTAAGTATTTGGTGAAAGTTGCAGGGGAACAACCAGAATCTCTACTTAAACATGAATTTCTTCATGTTAGGTGTTGCGCTCACATCTTGAATCTTATTGTAAAAGCGGATATGTTTGAGTTAGAATCTTGTATCAAAAATATACGAGAGGCAGTTAGATATGTTAGAGGTTCTCCTGCAAGATTTAGAGCTTTTAAAGGTTTTGTGGCTTTGTGTGGGGTTGAATGTAAATCAAACTTGTGCCTTGATGTCCCTACAAGATGGAATTTTACTTATAAAATGCTTGAGTGTGCTGAAAAATTCGAAAGTGTTTTTGCGAGAATGAAATTGGATGATCCTAATTATACTACACATTTTAATGATGCTTCAAGAAATCCTCCAAACTTAATTGTTTGGGAAAATGCGAGGTGTTTTGTTGAGTTTTTAAAATTATTCTACATTTCCACTAAAAAATTTAGTGGAACTTTATTTGTTACCACCAATCTATTCTTTGATGAAATAGTGCGAATTTGGGAAAAAGTTGTGGAGTTGAGCGAGAATGAAAATCTTATACTAAGTAAAATGGCGACTGAAATAAAGAAAAAGTTCAACATATATTGGGGAGTTAATAGTATCAATATTATTCTCTATGTGGCAATTGCTTTAGATCCAAGGAAAAAAAATTCAATACCTTCAATGCTATTTCGGTTTTATGTATACACCTGAAGAAAGTGATGTATTGCTTACAAGAGTTAAAGATGCTTTAACAAGGATGTTCAAAGTGTATGAAAAAAAGTTGCTCATACTAGTTCAACTAGTGGTGAAACGACTACTTCTACTACAAGTACAACTGAAACTCCTTGTGTTCTTGGTGGTAGGTTTCAGTCTTTTATGGCTAAGAAACACCCCTCTAAAGCAACTAAATTAGATAAGTATCTAAAATAGGATATAGAAGAGATGTCTTCATATTTTGACATTTTACAATGGTGGAAAAGTAATGCAGTGAGGTTTAAAGTGTTGTCCCAACTAGCCAAACATGTGTTGGCTGTTCCAGTTTCTACTGTTGCTTCTGAAAGTACATTTAGCACTAGTGGGAGAGTACTTGATCAATTCAGAAGCTCATTGTCTCCTAAAACTGTTGAAGCTTTAATTTATACTCAAAATTGGCTAAGATCTTCACTTCCAATTAATCTTGGAACATCTAAACAACTTGTGGAAGACTTGGAAGCTGAAATGGGTAAATTCAATACTTTTCTACTTTTGTTTTTGCAATTTGAGAGGCTAACTTGAAATTTTTAATGCTATCTAACTTGAATTTTGTCTATCTTTTGTAGGTTATTTTGTAATAGATGAATTAAGTATGAGTGGAACTCCACAATCCACTCTAACTGATTCAATGACTTAGCCAATAACCTAATGTGAGTTATACATCAGTTTCATACAATTTTAAACTTGCATTTCATTATACATGTGCATTTAGACTTAAGAAAGCAACTCATGAGCTTTCTATGATGCAAAATAGATTGATTATGATGTATATAGGTTTATTTTTATGTATAATTCAGCTGAGGAAGTCATTAGAGATGACATTCTTTTGTCATTCATTTGTAGTTGAAAATTTGCAGGTTTTTTTGTAAAACTCACCAAGTCCCTTGTCCTTACCGTTTATAAAGGCCTGTGATGATTTACATTGCAAAACTGAGGCCTAAAATAAGGTTATATAGACGACTTTGTCACCAATCTAAAATAACAATAAGTTATTGTTACTAAGAATGGTGACAAGGTTGTCTATATAACCTTATTGCGAGGCTACTTAATATCCTATGATTACGTTATAATATGAGGATAAGCGCTTACTCCATTTCTGCATTATGTTATTAACACTTTACTTTGGAAGTTGGAACTAAATAAGGGAGTCAATGTTCAAATCTTATGAAACCGGAAGGAAAATAAAGATAAAGGCCTTATGCAACTCAAGTTTTGGAATGTTTGCATCTTCAAACTCATCTTTTGCGAGTCTAAATCAATTGTGTAGTTTGTTTTTGGAAATGTTTGCCTTTATTTCTGGTTTTGGATGTATGTTTATGTAATTCAAGATTATTTTGGCTATGTAATATCTTTAATTAATGGTTTATTTTGGTTTGAAAAGTTGTATGATGTAATTCATGGATTCAAGAATGTTTATTAAGTGTATTTGTTTTGTAATTCAAGTTAATAGTGGAAGATAATATTATTATGAGGTTGAAATGCATTTTTTCTAATTTTCAGGGACCAAGCTATAAATAAGTTTAGTTAACCCGAAACCAAACCAAACCCGAACCAACCCGCACAAACCAAACCCGAAACCACCACTGAAAAACCAAGACAAACCAACCCAAAACCATAGACCTTTCATGGTTTGGTTCTCGGTTTTTGAAACCTAAAACCCGCAAGTGCGGGTTGGTTCTTGACTAAGGGGCTACGGGTCAGTTACCCGACCCGTGTGCAGCCCTACACCTAAATAGGGATGGCAATGGTTATGGTTTAAAACCGAAACCGTTAAAAATCCGAACCGATTATGCAACCATGTATAAAACCGTTAGGTTATGGTTATGAAAAGTGTAACCGGTGGTTAAATCTGTTAGGTTATGGTTTAAGATTAAAATAAAACCGAATAACCAAAAATCTGTTTATTATCATCTATTTTTGTATATTTTATAATAATATAGATGAAAAATTATTTTCATATCTCAAAACTAAAATTTAAATATAAAATTTAAAAAAAATTAACAAATGTCTTATTAATCTATGATCAACAAAATATTTTATACATTTTGAAGATTTTTTTGTATTTGTGATCTTATTTTAAGAATTTTCAACATATTTATAGAGTTATATTATGGTTATGGTTAAAATCTGAAAACGCGTTTTAAAAACAAATCCTAATTATTCGGTTATGATTTTAAAAAATTAGTTCGATGGTTAAATCCGTGAGGATTTGGTTTTTGATAAATTAAATGGGGATTTTTTTTTCATTAAAAAAAAGGCATTTTTTTTCCGTCACGTAAATCCTTAGAGAAAATTTTCCTTTGTTCCAATCTTTTAAGTGATTTGTGATAAAGTTTTTTTTGGTTTCAATATTTAGCCACGTTAGTGGATAAAATTTCTTTCTTCGTTTCCATCTTCAGTAGGTAAAAGAGACAGCTTCACTTTACTCGTTAATTAACATTTTTCTTTTTTTGGACGGATGGTGATGAGCTCGGTAACTATCTAACCAATTCATATTTTCGAAATTTCCATAATAATATCAATAACCTCTATCCCTTGCCTCATGGCTCCACATCTAGCTGTTTTAGCAAGAAGGTCTATTTGACCATTCAATCGTCTCATTATATGCCGATAGGATATCGAGTCATTTTTTTCCGTCATCCTCCAAATCTGACGAATAATTGGTAGAATAGTTCATCTCGTTGTTGATGGCTGCCTAATACATTGTATTAATTCAAGTTTATCAGAAACTATTGTCTTTGTTTCTCCTGAAAAATCTTTGCACTTTCATGCTGCCGAAAGGACTGCTAGGGCCTCTCCTTCCAGAATCGTGTCACATCTCTGAGTCTCCATACTGCTTGTTGTGATACGTGGTACTCGATTATGCCTTTGGACTATACCAATTCTTGTTGCTTGTGCTCTGTTTGAGAAGGAAGCGTCGCAATACAACGTAATGTCCCCAACTGTTATTTCCTCATTTTGTATCTCCATACGCTCTGCCGTTGTTTGTCTGTCCAGTCGTCTCCATTCGAATCTGTGTAGTTCAGCCATCATATTGTGTACTAGTGCAGTTACATGATCTATGCTCACTGTGAATCATCGTGCATCACTTTCATCTTAGCCTTCCACGTATTCCATAATGTGGTGTAATCTTTGACTTTCTGTTCCTTCCAACCTCCTTGTGTAAAGCTTTGAATGATTTACGGAATCCAGACCGTGATATCTTTTATTCGTTCCTATTGTATCGTAATTAAAAAAGAAGTAGTTGCCCAAATGTGAGACCTTGCAGCTCAGTAGTAGGTGTTCCACCGTTTCCGTGTCTTCAGGACACCATTCACAATTTGACGTGTCCGCACAATGTCTTTTGACTAAGTTCTTCCTGGTAGGTATAGCGTTGTTACACACTTTCCAAATAAAGATTTTAATTTTTTTGGTATGTTGGTCCCCCATACTAGCTTCCATAGGTCCTTTTTGGTATTCGCTCATGTTGTTGCTGATTGTGGCGCATGACAAACTACCTCATCGGTTAATACTTTATATCCTGTCTTTGTAGTATATTCTTTGTTCTTGGAAAAAGGCCAAATGAAGTTATCTTCTTGATCAATGCTTAAGAGACGTACGTTGGTTATTTCTATAATAATGGGTTGTGGGAATGTGTCGTCAAGTAATCCTTCATCCCATTTTTCTTTATCACGTTCCCATAATTGGTTAACCGTCTCGAGGTTGCATCCCCTTCTAGTTTGGTCAATGTCCACGAGATTGGAATTCATTTGTCTGTCCATATATTTGTTGTCTTTCCATTGCCTATTTGGTGTATCCCATATTTCTTTATGAAGTCCCGATCTTCAATAGTGCTACTCCAGCTCTATGTTCGTCTCTGTCTTAATTTTACTTTCATAATATTAGTATTAGGGTGATTAATACCTTTCAGTAGTCGGGCGGCTAAAGAGTGTAGGTTTGTTAGTATCCGCCAAGCCTGGGCTCCTAGTAATGACGTATTCATTCTCTTACAATCTATAAATCCCAACACACATAAAAGTTTCCCCACGGCTACCTTTTCCCATGCTATCCAATGTATCCTGTCTCTTTCACCTCAACCCCACCAAAAGTTGGAAATGGCTGAAACCAACTTCTTACAAAATGTCTCTGGATAAGCAAACAGAGACATTGTGTATACTGGGATAGCCTGTAAAAAGGCTCTGATTAGCACTTCCTTTCCCCCTTCTGATAAAAGTTTAGCTTTCTAGCCTTCCATTTTTTAGAAGAGTTTTCTGATATCCATTCAAGCGCTTTCACCTTGGATCTATTGTGACATAGCAGAATACCAAGATATTTCTCCAAATCTGTAGTTTCCTTGATTTGAAGTTCCGTTGTAACTTGCTCCCGATCTTGCTGACATGTTTCCTTACTAAAATATACTGCCAATTTGTTAAGATTCACCGCCTGCCATGTACCATTGCAATATTCTCGTATACAATTTTTAAATGCTTCTGTTTCTTCCCCTTTCAGGTTAATAAAGAAAAGAGAACCGTCTACAAAAAGAAGGTGAGATATTGTGGGACAATTCCTAGTAATTTGAATACCTTTGATATCTCCAGACTGTACTTTATATCAATTAGGGAGATTAGGGACTCCGTCATAAGTGAAAAGAGAAAAGGAGATAAGGAATCGCCCTGTCTTAATCCACGCCTAGAGGAGAAGGATTGTAGTCTTTCTTCATTCATATTTAATTGGAAGGAAACCGTAGTAATACAATTTCTTATCCATCTAATCAACCTATCACAAAACCCTAGCTAAGTAATCAGTATTAAAATAAACTCCTATCTAACCTGGTCGTATGCTTTTGCCGTGTCTATTTTGACCACCGCAATTGGTTTGGGATTCTTCCTTTTCCTTGGCATATAGGAAGAGATTTCTTGCGCGATAATTATATTATCTTGAATTGATCTTTCTTTTATAAAAGCTGTCTGTGTGGGGGAAACTATATCATTCAAAAAATGTTTACGTCTGTGAGCCATTATTTTTGCTATGATTTTGTATCCGAAATTTACACATGAGATCGGTCTATAGTCTCCTAGTCTCTCACGTGTCTCTCCTTTTGGTATAAGAGTTATCAGTGTGTGATTGAGAGTTTCCAATGAGATATTATTATTGAATAAGTCTTGGACCATAAGTAAAACGTCTACTTTGATTAAATCCTAAAATTCATGATAGAACTTACCGTTCAGTCCATCTGATCCTGGCGCTTTGGTTGGTGATAGACTTCTAACTGCGTCCTAACCTCCTCCATATTTGGTATTTTGGTGATTTTTGTGTTCATTTGTTCTGTTACCTTTGTCTGAACGTGTCTTACTGCTTTATTCATATTGTCTTCCGAGGTGGTAAAGTCAGTGAATAGCGTTTGGTAATAATCTTGGAAGCAGTGTTTTACCTCTACTGCGTCTTCCCTCCATATTCCTTGTTCATCCTGTATTTTCTGAATTTTATTATGTGATCTTCTTTGTATTGTTTCCATGTGAAAGAATTTTTTATTTTTATATTCGCATGACAACCATTGTTCTCTGGATCTATCCACCCAGTATTTCTCTTCACATTCGTATTCATACTTAATTTCTTGCCTTAGACTATCTTCCTCTTGTTGTAACTCTATTGACGTTGGTAGATTCATGATTTTGGTTAATCTGTTTTGTATATTTCGAATTTGGTCTTGATGATTCCTAAAGGCTTGTTTGCTTCACAGTTTTAGCTTGTCTTGTATCTTCCTTTTTTTCATGTATCTTGGTAAAGAAGGTTTGCCACCTGGCTCACCCTAATTATGCTGAACGATCTCTTTACACTTGTCGTGGTCCAACCAAAATGATTCGAAACGAAAATGTCTTTCTCCTTGGCGGAAAGTAGAGTCATGTTGTAACATTGATGGTGAATGATCTGATCCCATCGCCGGAGGTATGAATAATTGTGCTTTAGGGTGATTTTGTATCCATTCATACGAGGAGAGAGCCCGATCTATTTTGTTCTTACCATTTTGTGTCCTTTTCGTCTGTTTGTCCATGTATAATTGCATCCGTAAGAGTGTATGTCGACTAAGTTATTGATAGACGTAAAGTTCTTAAAGTCTTGAATATGTTGTGTGTTGGGTGGTGTAATGCTGATTTTTCCTTACATATTTAGTATATTGTTGCAATCTCCCAATATTAACCAAGGTTTGTCAATTGTTAAATTCCATTCTGTTATTTGTTGCCAACGCTGTTGTCTTTGATCATAATTATTAGGAGCGTGTACAAATAGTAAATAGTAGGAATAGAAAAATTCATTAATATTAAGGATAGTAAGATGCTGACTACAAAAATTAACATCTACATTCATATGTGGTATCGGCTAAAGTATGATAAAAATAGGATATAAATCATGCACCTAACACCCTAGCCTAAACACGTTACTTACTACACGTATCACAGGTCGTATGCAAGTTTTAATGATAAATAGAATTTGCTCCTCGAAGACTACGAAAGTTAGAGAGAACTTATGCAAATATCAAGTGCAAATAAGAAAGGTAGAATAATACGCAAGAAAATAAAAGACTAATGAAAAATTTGTTTGGTTTTTAAATTAGAAAAGTTAACTAAATAAATTAAAGACAAGAAAATAAATAAGAGACAAAGATCGTATGAGAGTTTAGCTCGATATATACAAGTAATCCTCACTAGCCTTATTTATTCTAATCATGTAAGGGAGAATTCTGTAATATGAAAAAGCCAGGATTCTATAGTCCTCCTAACCCTCTTCCGGGTGGACTTAAAAGGTGACCTAAAAATTACCAGAGGACTTAAATAAGGTGGTCCTACTAGGTCCTTATATGAGACGGTCATGTGTAATGATCGGATTAAATAACACACCCTAATGACTATCATAGTTAGACAATCCCTTTTGGATCACTAACACACACTAGACGTTTATGTGGGTTTCAATAATTAGACACCCCTTCCGGGTGACCATCTAACTACTATGGTAATCTTATACACAGTAGTTCACAAGAATTATAAACAATAAATCAAAGTACATAAAGCAGAGAATAAAACACTAATTTCATTTAAATGCTAATATCCTAAATTAAAATAGATGTAAAACTAGTCTAGGGTTCATACCCATATGCTAATCTCAAGCTAAAATAAATTTAATTCATACTAGAGAAAGAAAAGAAAACAATTACAAATTTGAAGGCTTGTGAAGGCATAATTTGATGTCCAACTCCTTCTAGACTTCTCTTCTCTTGTTGTAAGCTTCGTCTTGGCTTAAGGTCTGGCCAAGGATGTGTTTCTACTGATTATAGGGTGTATTTATAGGGTTTTTCAAACCCTAGGTTGGATTGTTGGAGTAGAGGGCAAGTAATAGGACTTTTTTCCAATTCAAATTCATTTCCTAAAATATAGGAGAAGGGAAAAACTGTTGATGTCTTGTTTTGGTCGTAACTTCTTCTTTATTGCTCTGAGTTTCACTTACTTTATATCGAAACGACCACGTTGAAAATATCTACACTTTATCTTCAGACCGCTCGTCCGAATTCCCAAACGAGTTTGAATTATATTCACTTTAGTGGACGTGGCTGCTGAATTTCAGATTTACTTGACAACTTTTCCTTTCCTATTTTATCTCTACTTCCTTTTATCTCCAATTTCCATCCATATCTTCTTTCCTTATCTCTTTAGAACACAGTACTCTATGAGGCAATTATTGAAAGTCTGTAAATCTGTATAATCAATCGTAAGAAAGAAAAGTGAGTCATCTGCAAATAGGAGGTGAGAAATTTCTGGACAGTTTCTTGTAATCTGGATTCCTTTTATTTGTCCTTGTAGGCACGCATTTTCTATTAGGCTTATCAGTGCTTCCGTCAGGAGAGAGAAAAGGAAAGGGGATAAAGGATCCGTTTGAGTCCTCTTCCTGATTGGAATCTCGGTAATTTGATTTGAAAGGACATCGTTGTAATACAATTCCTTATCCAGTTAACCCACTTATCATAAAAACCCAGTTTAGTAAGTAATCTAAGAATAAATTCCCATCGTACCTGATCGTATGCTTTGTCCATATCAATTTTTATACCTGGCATATGTTCCGGTTTCTTTCGTTTTTTCGGTTCATTTTAAGGTTAAGTTTAGGTTAACATTAGGTTAAGGATAGGATAAGGTTACGTTTAATATTTAAGGGTTCTAGGTTAAGGTTAAGGGGGTTAAGGGTTATGGATAAGGTTAAGGTTGAGGTTAAAGTTAACATTAAGTTAAGGTTAAGATTAAGATTAAGGCTAGGGCTTAGGCTAAGGATAAGACTAAGGCTAAGGTGTAGGCTAAGACTAAGGCAAATGCTAAGGTTAGGGCTAGGGCTAAGGTTAAGGTTAAGTTTAAGTATAAGATTGAGGTTAAGGTTAAAGTTAAGGTGAAAGTTAAGTTTTAGGTTTAGGTTAAGGTTAAGGTTAAAAATTTGGGTTAAGGTTCAGGTTAAGTCTAAGGATTGAGGTTAAGTTTAAGGATTAAGGTTAAGTGTTAAGTTCAAGGTTTTAGTCAAGACAAAGTTTAAGGTAAAGTTTAATTTTAAGGTTAACTTTTAATATTCAATGTTTGAGGTCTAAGGTTAATAAGATTTAAGGTTTGAAATCGAATATCAACACGATGAATCTTTATCTGGTTAAGGTTAGAGTTTAGGTTAAAACCTTAAGTTTAAAGATAAGGTTAGGGTTAGGGTTAAGTTTAAAATTAAGGTTAAGATTATAAGATGTAAGGTTTGAGATTGAATATTAGCGCGATGAATCTTCATTTGGTTAAGGTTAGGGTTTTGGTTTAATATTAAGGATAAGGTTAAGATGAAAGTTAAGGTCCAGATTTAAAATTGAAGTTTTAAGGCAAAGTTTTGTGTTTAGTGTTACGATACAGGTTTATGGTTCAATTTTCAAGGTTAATTTAAGTTTATGGTTAAGGTTAAGTTTAAGATTAAGGTTAAGGTTAGGGTTGAGGTTTAGGTTAAGGTTATTTGTTAATATATTAAAACACATCCAAACAATTTATAATTTTTTATTCATAATTTCATGTACACATTTGTTGTATTTAGCTTGCATTTTTTTTTAACAAATTAGTTCATGGTTAAAATTATAAGGTTCAAACTTCATGGTTTGTGGTTAAAGATTCAAGATTCGTGGTTCATTTTTTAGGGTTCATAAAAAAAGGAAAAGTTTGTTCCATTAATATGAACAAACCCAGGTCCCTTAGGTGATCACTTGAAAAGGTTTATTCCATTGACGGAGATTGAACCTAAGTCTATCGGGTGAAAGCTAAATATCCAAACCATTGGGACGACAAAAATTTAGAGGACTGCATTTCGCGTGGATCGAGTATGTGATGTCTCCCCATTTGTTATGATTTAATATTAGTTGGAGACATCATTTTAGGTGTATTTATTAGGATATAGGTCGATTTTCTCATGATTTAGTACACTTTCCTATTTCGTGGCTTGATTTAATTATTTATTATTTTTAGAGCATATTGGGTTTAATTGTTTGTTAATTGTGAAGCTTTAAAGATATATGGTAATTAATTAGATGCCAAGTTAATTCTAAGAGATAAAGGAAAGAGGATAAACATGGAAATTGGAGATAAAGGCAAGAAATATGAAAAAGGAAAAGATAAAGTTGCCAAATAAATCTGAATTCCAGCATTTACGAGCATAAAAGTGATCATAACTCAAGATTGGCTAGGAATTTGGAAGAATGGTCTGAAACAAAGTTAAAGAGCTTTACGAGACAATAAGTTTCGACTATTGGAACGCGTCAAACGGATAAGTATTGAATGAGTTACGGCCAAAACAAAACAGCATCAGAATCTTACCTTTTTTATATTTTAGGGTTACGAATTTGAGTTGGGCTAGGAGTCCAATACCTATCTTCTACTCCAAGAAACGTTTTAGGGTTTCCTATACCCTATAAATACATCCTCTTATCATAGGAAACACATCCATGGCTAGCCATTAAGCTAGGAAGAAGCTTACAACACAAGAAGAGAAGTCTGGAAGGAGTTGAAAACCATATTATGTCATCTTCAACCTTCAAATCTGTAATTGTTTTCTTTTCTTTCTTTAGTATGAATCAAATAATTTTAGCTTGAGATTTATCATATATGTATGAACCCTAGTTTTTCTGTCTGATTTGGGATACATCGTATTTAATTGAAATAATTTTTTATTTTATGTTTATGTGTTTTGATTTATTATCTGTTTTCCTTGCGAATGCATGCGTATAGGATTACCTTAATAGTAGTTATATGGTCGCCCGGAAGGGGTGTCTAATTATTGAAACACCACGTAACGTCTAGTGTCCGATATTGGTCCTGACAACACCGATTCTAACTAGATAGTCATTAGGGTATGTTTTAACCACCATATCACCAATTGAAGGAATTGTACTGCTTAGGGCCTTGGTGGCACTTGATAACCCTAAGTTTGGACTGCCTCGTGGTTGTGCCGTCGCCCCCTTAGTCTCTCTCAAGGTCTAAGGTATGGGAATTTAGAATCCTGACTATTAAATATCATATGATCCACCCGTACATGTTAGAGTAAACAAAACTAGTGGGGATTACTTGCTAATATCTCGAGCTAAACTCTCATACTAATTGTTCTTTGCTTATTTAATTTTCTGTCTTTTAATTTATTAGTTAAATTTCTATTCTCTTAAAATCAAATAAAAATCTCTTTTCTTTTATTTTCCTGCATATTAATCTGATCTAGCTTCCATATCTGCACCTGATAATTGCATAAGTTCTTCCTAACCTTCGTAGTCTCTGAGGAACGAATCTTATTTATCATTTAAAACTTGCATACGTCCTGTATACTAGCAGAACCGAGCTAGCCTAGGGTGTTTACTTGCGTTTATTTTATCCATTATTTTATCACACCTTAGGCGACACCAGTATGGAACCTTCAGATTTCTAATGGAGTGGGATAAGAGACAATTAAGTCTTTTTATTAGTCAAAAAAATTAGTGCAATTAATGATAATGCGTGAATTAAGGGGCCACAGGCGATCATAACCGTCTTTTATGTAGAGGACCCAAGAGTTTAAAAAAGTCTGTTTTATATATAACTAGACTTAAGGTTAGGGTTAAGGTTAAAATTAAGGCTGAGGTCATAAGATTGAAGGTTTGAGGTTGAATATCGGCGCGGTGAATCTTCATCTGGTTAAGGTTGGAACTAAGGTTTGAGTCTTAAGGTAAGGATAAGGTTAGGGTTAGGGTTAGGGTCAAAATTAAGTTTACGGTTAAGATGAAAGTTAAGGTCCAGGGTTAAAGTTTAAGGTTTAGTGTTAAGGTTTAAGGTTAATAGTTCAAGGTTCAAGGTTAAGTTTAAAATTAAATATAAGGTTAAGGTTAATGTTAGGTTAAGGATAAGTTTGATGTTAAGGATAAGGTTAATGTTAAGGATATGGTTAACTTTAATAGTTAAGTGGTTGAGGTTAATGTTAATGTTAATGATAAGGGGTTAAGGGTTATGGTTAAGGTTAAGGTTAAGTTTAATGTTATGGTTAAAGTTAAAGTTAAGGTTAAGGTTAAGGTTAAGGTTAAGGTTAAGGTTAAGGTTAATGTTAAGATTAAGATTACGGCTAAGGTTAGGGTTAAGGCTGAGAATAAGGCTAACGCTAACGCTAAGGTTAAGGATAAGGATAAGGATAAGGATAAGGATAAGGCTAACGCTAAGGCTAAGGTAAAGGCTACGGATAAGGATAAGGATAAGGATAAGGCTCAGGCTAAGGCTAAGGCTACGGATAATGCTAAGTTTAATCTTAATGTTAGGGTTAAGGTTTAGGTTAAGGTTAAGGTTAAGGTTAAGGTTAAGGCTAAGGTTTAGGTTAAGGTTAAGATTTAGGTTAATGTTAAGAGGAAGGTTAGGGTTAAGGTTAAGGTTAAGTTGAAGGTTGAGGTTGAGTTTGAGGTTAAGGTTAATATTAAGGTTTAGTTTAAGGGTAAGGTTAATGTTAAGGTTAAGGATTAAGGTCAAGGTTTAGGTCAAGACAAAGGTTAAGGTAATTTTTATTGTTAAGGTGTAAGATTTAACGTGTTTAAGGTTAAGTCTTAATAAGATCTAAAGTTTGAGGTCGAATATCATAGCGATGAATCTTCACCTGGTTAAGATTAGCATTAAGGTTTAAACCTTAGGTTAAGGCGATGAACTTTCTTATTTTATTCTTCCTGAAAAATTAAGGTTTGGGTTGGGGTAAAGGTTAAAATTAAGGTAAAGGTTATAAGATTTAAGGTTTGAAGTCGAATATCAGTGTAATGAATTTTTAATTTGTCAAGGTTCAGATTTGGGTGTAAACCTTAAGGTTAGGGTTAAGGTTAAAACTAAGTTTATGGTTAAGGTTAAGATGAAAGTTATGGTTAAGGTTTAAGGTAAAGTTTACGGTTTAGTGTTAAGGTTAAGGTTTAAGGTTTATATTTCGAGATTCAAGATTTAAGGTTAAGGTTAAGGTTAAGTTTATGGTTAAGGTTAATGTTAAAATCTGAGTTAAGATTAAGTTTAAGGTTAACTTTAAGGTTAAAGTTATGTTTAAGGTTAAGATTTGGGTTAAGGTTTATGTTAAAGTTAATGTTAAAGTTCATTTTTAATATATTAATACATATCCAAACAATTTATAATTACTGGCTCATGATTTTTAATTTCTTGAACACATTTGTTTTATACTTATTATTTTTTTTTATTTAACTTGCATACATTTCTTTAAACAAATTAGTTCATGATTAAACGTATAGGTTTCAAATTTCATGGTTCGTGGTTCAATAATCAAGATTCACGGTTTATGGAAAAAGAATAAGTTTGTTAGGTCATGTAGGTGTAGATGAGCACATAAAAATGTTTTGTTCCATTGATGGAGATCGAAACTAGCTGCCCATTTGGAAGTGCTTTTCTGGAGAAGCACTTAAAAGTGCTTCTAATATTTTAAGAGTTTTTTTAACTTTGAAAAGCACTTTTTTGAGAAGCAGCAAATATGTGCTTCTTGAAAAAAGCACTTACAATAATTTTATATTTCAAAATTATTTTTAACAATTTTTTAAAATTATAAATTTTATACCAAAAGCGCTTTTTTCCTCTAAAATAAGCACTTCCAAACGGGCTCTAGGTCTCTAGATTAAAAGTCTGATTTCCAAACGGTTAAGACGACAAAAATTTAAAGTATTGCGATCCGCATGGATCGAATACGTAACCTTAAGATTTCTAATGGAATGATATAAAAGACAATTAAGCTTATTTTATTAATCAAAAACAATTCATTCAATTAATACAATGAAGTGAATTAAGGGGATATAGACAATCTTGACCGTCTTTTATGGAGGATATGGGCCGTTTGAAAAAGTTTGTTTTATTATATATATATATATATATCGAATATAAGAACAACAAAGCAATAATTTCGACAAATACATGAAATTGCATTGTAGTACAGAAACTGAAATACAGAAACTGAAATAGACATGTCCAAAATATTAGATCAAAGTTAAAGAATCCATTCTTTGTTTCATTTCAATACAGAGAAAATTATAATTAACCTCTCAACTGTAATAGACATGTTCAAAATATTATATCAAAGTTAAAGAAACCATTCTTTGTTTCATTTCAATACAGACAAAAGTATAACTAACACCTCAGTATTAAAATCCAAAACCACACATTCTAAAGACTTCAACTGAACACACTTCAAAATAATCTTCATGTTCAGTAGAAGCACAATACAACCATATAAGTAACAAAAAAACTCCAAAAGAACAAAATAATTGTTTAAAAATATCAAAACTAAAACATTGAACTCTTTCTGTACCCAAAATTGTGAGTAGAATCTTTATTACACAAGATTCTATATGTACCTAGCTCTTGACTTTTCTATCTGAACTGAATATCCTGTAGAGAAAAAAAAATGAAAAAAATGAAAAAAATTCAATTATCAGCCATTCTTTCCCATTTAGCTTCTAAATAAGCAAGTGATCGCCATGGAGGAAGAGGCATTGAATTTTGTTTTAAAGAATATGTTGCAGCTTCCACCATTATTTTAAGATACTTCTTTAGTTTCGTCATGGACCCCACATATACTGAAGGAAGTGAATTCAATACCACATCGTATGACTTTATAGCTCTAGCTATCTCAAAGTGACTTCTAAATTCTATGTCAATTATATATTTTTCATTTTGATGACTCATCACATTAATAAACTCATGTTCACCTACATCACAAAATAAAACCAAAAATAATAAGACTTTTGGATCACTTGTGATGAATAATATGTAAAACGTACCTCCAGGGATTCTACCAAAACCTTGCCACTTTGTTGCACATATAGTTGCGTTATAACCAGAAGATTGAAGAAGTTTCACTAGAGAGAATCTTATTGAAGTAGCATTGCATGTGTTTGTATTATCAAGATGGGCTTTCTCTTTAAGAGAAAGAATTAGGGAATGAACCACCACAGTTAGGTCACTTTCAAATAGATTCACTGTGTGCCTATATAACTGCATATACAATAATAAAACAGTTGCTTCAGTGATTTCATAGCATATCAATTGTAACTGAAATAAATAGTTCACCCAAAGTAAATTCAATCTAATGCACAAGGTCTCATCAGATACATATATTTCTATCCATGTATGCCAAAATTCTAGACTGTATGAACTTTACATTTAGTTATTAAATTACCATATGTAGCATAGAAATAAGTTGATGATCAATGTAGAACAGAACTTATTTCACTCATATTGTAAATATCTTGTCAAATGAATTCTCACAATTTGCAATAACACCACGTAGGCTTGAAGCTCGAATTGTGTATAATTATTGCAAGCTCATCTCTGATCTGTACTTGTATAATTCATTTATTAAGAGAATTGTCTACCATATATGACGTGAAACGCTCATGATCATAAATTTAAAATACAGGAACACATGTGCAAATAAGCAAATTTGAAGGAGCTAAACATCAATTATACAATTAATTTACTTAAACCTATAAAGTAATGAACGTTTTTAAAATATGAAATGAGAGAAAGAGAGAGAGACTAACAGCTATCTTATCGGTGAGAAAAGCTAGATCGGATAGGCAAGAATCGGTGTCACTGCTGCTATACGAGCGAGTTTCAGCTCCAGCGCTACCAATTTCCAAGAAATCAGCTACCATAGCTGCCAAATCATGGTCACTTTCATTACTATAACCTCCACCATCTCCTCCACCTAGCCTTCTGTCAACCCAAGTATTGCCTACCCAGTTGAGTCCTCCACCGCTAACGACCACCGGAGCTCGCCGTTGTTCGACCCACATCTTCAACCCAATTCAATTAGTATCTAAATTTTTGAGATAGGATAAGAGTTGAAAGAGTTTGAAAGTCTTTTTTGGAGAAAGTTTGGTATGGGGGTTTTTAATATAGGCGGGCGGGAGGGAGAAAGAGAAAGAGAAGCTTCTTGTTGAGCTGTTTTGTTTATTTGTTTATTTATTTATTTAATTTGTTACTTTTGTTTGTTTGAATTTTCTAATAAAATCCCACCCTGTCCCTGTCTAAAGGCTATTTAAAATAGAGGAAAAAAAGTAGTTGAATGATGAGTACGCGGATAGACTTTTAAGTTCTTCCTTTTGGAAAGAGTTATATATTTGAAGTGGTTGTCGAATTCGTTACAACTAGAGCATTAGAGTTTATTTATTTATTTTTTACTTAAACTTTTCAAGTCTATAAGGTATGAATTACAATTGTTACCGGTATTAATTGAAAAAAATAGAGGCGTGTCTAGTTAAGTCGAGTCTAATTTAGTCAACGATCACGTTTAAAAATTTGAACTTGATGATTAAGTTTGCTTGTTAATGTTTGAAAATGAGTTTTCTCAAGTTATCCAAGAACGATATGATATTGATAGACTTTATTATCTATCAAACGAGTTAATAAATTAAATTTTAAACATTTATCGTAGGTTGAAACGTGTGACAAAGTAATTAAACGCTAAATATGCATATCTATTACGTCCAGTACGAAATACATACTTAGTTTTCTCTCTCAAATCATTCGTTAGGGGTTCCTTTCTTATCACCAATATTGATAGAATGAAAACTACCACATAGGAAATATAAGTAACTGAAATTGATTAAATTTGATAAAATAAAGTGCAAAATCTTTATTGCAAATAAGTGTGGCGTAATTGCCTTTGATAACATGAGTCATTCTTTTGTTTGTAATCTTCCAATTTATACAAAAACCTTCTTACATGGCAGCTATTGTTAGTGGTTCACGAGTAGGCCCTCAAGGTTATAGCTACCCATGATATGCAGGAAGCCCATGTTTCTCTGTCACGTTCCATGTCAGTGGCATTGAGGGTGGGGTGGGGATTAATCTAAATATGGATAAATAAAATTCTCCTTTCTTCCGACCCTCATCCATTTCGCCACGTCGAGGAGTTATTAAATATCTCTGAAGATCCCTAAGGCACAAAGGAAAGTTTTCATGTCGTCGCAATAACCTGGACTCTTCTGCTCGAGGTATGAGGATGTTTGTCTTTATAAAATATCCTTTAAATCCTGGTACTTTTATTCCCTTGGGTAAAATATTAGGATTTCACGACTTTGGTCATTCTTAGTGCTTTTCGTTAGACCGGACCTCAAGTCATGTATCCTGAACTTCATTCTTGACGTCTAATTCTCTATTGATACGATCATTTGACATTTAAAAAAAAGAACTCGTTATCGTGTCAGAAATTTTTCCTGATACCCTTTGCACTTATGGATTGTGTAGATGTATTTTTTTGGGTTACATGTAGGGATGGCAACGGTTTGGTTTTTTGTAAAGATATCAAAACCATAATCATAACCGTTTATTTTATTAAAAATCATATCCTAACGGTTTTAAACATCAGTTAGACATTTCAAAACCATAACCGCATTATTCGGTTTTGTTTTTTTAATCGGTCTTGCGCTCTTTAACCATAACCAAATGATATTTTAATAAATTTATTAATTTTCATAAAATCAAACCACACACATAAGAAAAATCTCCGAGCTATATAAAATATTGTGGTCTTTGATTAAATTGCAAATTTATTCTTTCGTTGGTTAAATCTTTTGAATTTTGGCTTTAGAATTTTAATATATTTAATTTAACTTAGATTACTATGAAATATGAAAATTTATATGATAATAAACGGTTTCGGTTATTCGATTTTACTTTTATCTAAAACCATAACCTGACATTTTTAACCATCGGTTATACTTTTCAAAATCATAACCTAATGGTTTTGACTACGATTACAAAATTTGATTTTTAATCGGTTCGTTTATCATCGGTTTCGGTTTTTAACCGTAACTATTGTCATCCCTAGTTACGTGTATTATTAATGAGTATATGTGTAGACTGTGTTTGATAACAATTTTTCTGCATTAACCTTTTAAAGTTAAGTATTTTTTAAGTTATAATAGAAATTAAGAATTTTTTTTTCCATTAAATTGAAAAGAAAACATAGTGAAATAAAAAACATAATTTTAATATAAAAGAAAAAGTAATCATCCCATATATACTACTCTAACAAAAATAAAAAGTGACATATCAATTATTTGAATAATATTTTTGTTCATTTTAGAAAGAAAAAAAAAACCTTTTTTTTCTAACAGTTAATCATTTGAATAATCATACCTCATTATCAACATAATACAAGTCCCTCGTTAAATAATCATATCTTAGCTAAAATAGAAGAACAAAATTTAGTTTAGTAAATGATTAACAATAATTATTGACCAACGGTGGCTTTAGAAAATATGAGAGAAGAGAGAGCAAGATGATGTGTCAAAGAACGATAAATATTATTCTGGATACATGTTCGGTCAACAAATTTATAATCAAGAACTTATAATTACAATTATTTAGAGCGAGTCCAAATGATTTAATTTATTCTACTAGGTGTTTATATGTTCTTGTGGGGGTTTTTTTTTTTTTAAAAATTAATTTTAGGGCTATGAGCTCTTTCTCCTTTTGGTCAATGAAAATAGAGTAATGCTGGATATCACCCCAAATTACATCACCCTTTCATCGCCTTCTATGTGGATTTCATATAGACCAATCATATAATTTCTCTTTCCTGATTTATCATTTTTCTTTCTCTCTATTATGATTGGTCCACATAGGAGGCGATGAAAAGGTGGTGTGATTTGGGGTGATATCCAACATTACTCATGAAAATATAAGCACTCTCTCAACCGATAAATAAGTTTTTGGGGGATTTATTAAAAACAGGCCCATGACTTATTAGTTAATAAATAAAAGCCCATCCCCAAAACCTAGTTACACTCTAACTAGTATAGGGGGGAAACCCCAAAATACCCCCTTTCCACAGTGAATGACAAATAAAGCAAAAACAAAAACCCCATATAGCAAATCCACCGACCCACTCCCAATTCACTCTTCTCTGTACTCTCTCTCTCTCTCTCTCTCTCTCTCTCTCTCTCTCTCTCTCTCTCTCTCTCTCTCTCTCTCTCTCTCTCTCTCTCTCTCTCTCTCTCTCTCTCTCTCTCTCTCAAGAACTCGATGCCCACCTTCTCACCTCCCCCCACCCCCACCGCCCTCTTCCCATCTCTGAGAAACGCCGTTCCCCTTCCCACTGCCACCCTCATCGCCTTTGTGATGCTCCATGGTTCGCGCTCCTCCTGGTGGCACCTAGTGTGTTATAAAATTAAGTACGAAAATAAAGGAACCACAATTACCGCAAGTGCACGGTTGTCCAAGTAATATTCGATAAATCGAGTTTCATTCTTAGGGACGGATTAGGTTCAACTCCAATATTAATCAGAGGGTAGAAATAATTGCTTGACATAAAAGTAAAATAATAGGTTTTTGTTTGGTTTTCTTACAACTAAATATGCAAATAAATAAAGACTAAAAATAAATTAACAGAAAATAAATAATAAAGTAAAAGGAATAATTTCAGAGATGCGAGATACTTGAGTCTCGCAAGGAATCTACCTAATTAACGTAATCTATGCTTGTTTAAGGGTAGAATTGGTATTATAATATTAGCCGGGAATCTAATATCTCCTAGACCCCGTCAGGGTGGACCTAAGAGCTATCCTACGGTATTACAAACCCCGTCAGGGTGATTATAAGCTACTTTCAGATGAATAATATTTTACCTCTTTGGCTATGTAATTAATATGCCTTTCAGCCATTACACGGGCATTACCTAAGTTTGTATTCAAACCCCCCGTCAAGGTGATCACTTTGCCACTAAAGTGAATTGCCCAGATACTAAAACCTATTTCTAGTTGTACGAAAAAGAAATAGTGATTAAGAACAAAGTAATATCCAATATATAAGACTCAATTCAATTTAAATCATAAGAATCCCAAATTCAGATATATATTAAATTAATTAGGGTTCATCCCTGAATTGCGATTCTCAAGTATATGAAAGTTTAGCTCATGATAAAATTAAAGACTGAAATTAAATAGAAAGACATCATACTCAATTACAGAAAAGAAATTGATAACCTAAGGGTTTGGTTGGCTGTTGTGGAAGAATAGAATTCCTCCAGCTCTAGCGTCTCCTCCGCCTTCTTGCTCTGAAGTGTTTGACTCTCTCTCTCTAAGGATGATTTAATGTGAAGAATAATTGAGAGGTCTTTGACTCTCTCTCTAAGGATGTTATGAGTTGAATAAAATGGGAGAGGTGCTGAATAATGAGGTCTAAGGGGTGTATTTATAGGTGCTAGGAAGCCCTAATTCATTTTACTTGGAGTGGAAGACAAGTAAAGGACTCTTTAATTCGCAGCCCTAAAATATAGGAAAGGTAAGCTTCTGTTGCTGATTTGTTTTGGTCATATCTCCTTCAATACTTATCTGTTTGACGCGTTCTTTATATCGAAATCGCTTGTATCAGAAAGCTCTTTCCATTGGTCCAGACCATTCTCCCAAATTCCTAGCCAATCTTAAGTTATGAGCTCGACTTTGAATGTGGCTGGAATTTTAGATTTATTTGGCAACTTTATCTTTTCCTTCTTTGCATATATCATTCCTTAATTTCTTATTTCCCTGTATATCTTCTTTCTTTTACTTCTTAGACTTGACTTGGTCTCTAATTAATTACCATATATCTTTCAAAGTTTCACAATAAATAAATAATTAAACCGCATATGCTTTAAAAATTAATAAATCATTAAGTCAAGACTAGAAATAAGAAAGTGCACTCTAAAATTAGAAACTCAAATAAAATACTTCCTAACACACTAAAAATACTCTAAGACTTTAATTCTCACTTCTCCTCCTTGTATTGGTCTTTCATGAAAGTCAAGAACCTACTAACTTTGAACTAAAAATAACCAAATTAATGCAGAAAAACTCTAAAAATGCAAATAGTCTAATTCCAAGGGGAGAAAGTGTAATATGACGAAATAAGCATAAAAGTCTATCAAATAAGTAAAATATTCACCTAAAAGGATGTCTCCAAAGGGCTAATATTTAGAACAAATAGGGAGACATCACCTCCCCACTGCGCCGCCATCCTTCACCACTAGCATTCAGATCTGCAACCCCTGTCTCACCGACCCCACCATCGAAGACCACCGCCATCAAAACCGCCGTTGTGGTCTGACCTTCCTGGCTCCACTGTGGTCTGACCTTCCTGGCGCCGCTCTCCTGCTGTGGTCTGACCTTCCTGCCGCCGCTCTCCTGCACATCAAAACCGGTGCCATCTTGACCATCCTGACGCCGCCGAAAACTGCCGTTGTAAAGCATTGTGGAGCACCAGAAAACGCAGCTTCGCCGGATCTGCTGCACAAAACCGCTGCTCCGATCTGAACTCGCCGGATCTGCTGCACAATACCTTCGTCTTCCCACCATGCTCTGTAGGTAAGCATCCACCACCGGATCTGGAGTCGTTCGCCCCACCACATCCTCACCATTACGTGACCTGTACCTTCCACCACGTCCTCACCGAAGCCACCCAGATCCCTTCTCCTCTCACCAACAAACTGTTGGGTCCAGATCACTGTGGATTCAACTTTTATTGGGTCCAACCCGTTGGTAAAAACAAACTGTAAAAGAGTGTCTAAAGTATTTTGGGCCCAGATCTTTGCTAGGTCCAGCCCCTTTGGGCCCTGGGTCCAGACTACTTTAAAAAAAGTTATCAAATGTTTCTTAGTGTTCACTTTAAACATGTGCTGGGTCTAGCCCATCATGGTCAGCCCGTTAGTGTCCAGTAATTGTTTTTTTTCATTGTTTTTCACCGTGTACTTGCTTTTCTTTGTTGTTAGGGTCTAGCCCATTGGGGTCCACTCCCTTTTGAGTATTCAGTAATAAAAAATCTGTTTCATGGTTTATCAACGTTTACTAGGGTCCAGCCCCTTGAGTCTGTGTTTTAATTGTATTTTGTTCCTCTGAGTGATATTTGTAAATGTGGTAGTGTACAAGACCCCAGGGTCTGTACCCTAGGGTACAGATAATGGTTTCCGAATACTGTGTCTTCTGAAAGTTTGACATGGACAAAAATTGAACCTTCTTATACTTGACATGGACAAAAACAAAAAAATATGAGGACTTGTAATGCAATTAAATGAAGAATTACTTCACACAAAAAAATCACTTGACATAACTTGGAAAAAAATTAAAAACCAACCTAGGTCTGTACCCACAGGTGCAGATCGATCAAATAAAGATTAATGAAAAGAAAGTAAAAACGAATTAAAAAAAATTATTTGACATAACTTAATAAATATTAAAACCCAACTTAGGTCTGTACCCACAGGTACAGATCGATCGGATAAATATTAATGAAAAGAAAGTAAAAACGAATTAAAAAAAAGATAAAGTTGGAAAAAATCTAACCAGAATATAAAAGTTAGGCCTTAGTTAGGTTTTTTTGGTTATGTTTTTAGTACTCTTTTAGTTGGGGTTTGGGCTGTTTTTTTAAGATTCCTCTAAGTTTTTATAAGTTTATATCTCAAGGTTTTTTTTGGAGTATATGTTGAACGGGCCAGTTCTTTTAAATACAATGGTTCTAGAATCGTGGAATATTAAAAACTAATGTTCACGGAGTTATAAATTACTCTAAAACTAATGTTCACGGAGTTATAAATTACTCTAGGTGTCGTCCATCTGCATATATCACTTAACAAGAGATGCCACATCCCTCCAATACTTCATCGAATTCCGTTCCAATGATGATGAGATGCTCTCAGTCTAGTTAATCAATCCGTTCATAAATTCGCTTCTCGATTAATACTCATCACCTCAAACAATGGTGAGTCACCTCAAACAATGGATATTGAATCACCAAACTCTTTATACCTTTAATCCATCTCTCTCCCAGTTTTCATGATGCCCTCTCGCTCGTGATCATAAATAATATCTAACTGGAGCCGACCTCGATATACGAGATGCTCACTCCCAAATGTTTCGTCCAAACTAGACCATCATGAAGAGGTATCAGTTACATTACTATGGAAAGCACGTCCTCCAAACTCCTTTGCAAAGTAACCTACCCACTATCCAATATTACTTGTCAACAATCCTTCTGCTCCCCCAGATCTTCGATCGGATTCAGACTCACATCCATATTTATTTTCAATCCCCGCATTACCTGTATCGCATTCGTACGGTTAATTATTCTATTTGGATAACCTCCCCACACTCATATATAGTCAGTCATTCACGACACACTTGGCTTTCATAACAATGTTCATTAGGTTGGACCATATTATTAAAGTTAACATCATTTCGACTAATTAAAGGGACAATCTGATCGTGGAATACAAAATACCACATTGCATCCCTGAAAAAGGGTTATTGATTAGTAAATTTTTCAACTGCCAGTCCCTGAACGACAAGCCCGGGCTTAACATGGCTGACCCAGGAAATGGTGCAATTGGACTTGCTGTTGTTCCCACTGCATTAGACTTCCACCATGTTTTTTGGAACGTGGTGGGTAAGACATGCAACTTCATGCCCGCTTTGCTGCTGTTCCAGCTGCATTAGTGTTCTTTCTCCAGCTTGGATGACCGCTACTGAGCAGCTCAGATATCTGCCTTCTGTCGTTAAGATAAACAGTCATTGAGGGTCTGCTCCCTCACGTCCAGCCTCCCACAATCTACTAGCTAGGTTACACAGGAGTAGGAGCGGGGACGGCGATACGATACAATTAGAGGATTTGGGATCTTCAAAAGTACTCCTCTAATACGTGTGCAACGATATTATATACTTTTTTAATATTTTTTTAATGAATCGAGACAATTCAATAATTGAAAAGAAATTTGAATCAGACAAACGTACAAAGAGGCAATATTATAAGAATGAAACTTGAATTGAAATCAAAATACTGCACATTAATGTATATTTACAAATATTGATACACGGCTAAAGTATACAGCTAATGGTAAAAAAATTATGCATAGCCTGCACTTCTCTGTCTATATAAAGTATAAACAAACAAACACTTTGAATACAAAATCTTGTAGTCTCTAACTTTTGAATATAATAATAAAATTCAAAAGTTAGAGGATCAGTTTTGAGCGTAGATATTAAATTTTTCATCAATTTAATCAAAATGGCCAACAACTGATAGCTACCAGCTCCGCCTCCCACTTATCCGTCATTATCGTACATAAGGTGAAACAAAATACATTGAAATTTACTAATGATAAGCCAAAATACTAATCCAAACTTTTTTGCTGCATAAAAACCTTGACTGTAAGGCATAATCAAAGTCTAATATAATGTATGAACCACCAGTGGTCACGTCTTTTCAATAACATTATGCATTTTAGTTTTTCGTTTTCTCTCCCAAAAATCACTATCTTTACCGACAAAGTGAAGCACATCGGACAGCCCGACCCCATGTACGCCTCCAATGCATCAAGCTCTACATAAACTCTTGGATCTCATTGCTCACATCCATTAAATCCATCATATAATCTTGTAAGATCTGAACATCATCATCATCATATTATTATTATTATTAGGGGTTATTGTTGAAAACATCCTCCTTAAACTCTCTAATTGTTTTTTTATGCCTTCAATAATCTTATTTATAAAAAAATGCCTAATGAAATAATTATTTATAGAAAACATCCCCTTTATATTTTCTATACCTTTATTAATTCCATCACATGCGCGCGTCCGTGAAATTTTTTTAAAATCGTCATAACTAATTCAAAAAAAATCAGAAAATTAAAAAAAAAATATTTTTGAATAAATCTAATTAATATTTACGTCTATGAATTTTTTTGATTTTTTTTGAATTTTTTTAATTTTTTCGAATTTTTTTAATTTTTTTTTCGCAGACACGGAATTCCATGTTTTAAACCGTGAAATAAACATGGAATTCCATGTTTTAAACATGAAATTCCATGTTTCAAACATGAAATTCCATGTTTTAAACATGGAATTTCGTGTCTGCGAAAAAAAAATTAAAAAAATCAAAAAAATCAAAAAATTCAGAAAATTCCGAAAAAAATCATAGACGTAAATATTAATTTGATTTATCCAAATATAATTTTTTTTGATTTTTTTGATTTTTTTTGAATTAGTTATGACGATTTTAAAAAAAATTTCACGGACGCGCGCGCGTGTTTATTAGTTTTTTTCTTATTTTTTAATTGTTAATTATAAGGGGGCTGTTTTCAATAAATATTTTTTTCAAGGCACCTTTTTCTAAATAAGTTTTTTAATAGGCATCAATCAACAATTGGCTCTTATTATTATTAACCCCTACTGTAATAAGAATGATTGATACATATATCTATGTCTTCAATCTTGACAGTCTTCATCATTCCTTTCAATTTATATTAGCCAACTTAAGAGTTGACATTATCAATACACAGAATTAGCATTGATGATAGAATAATGGAAGAATAGATAGAGAGAGATACATATTGTTGTTGAATATCTTTAATTCCATCAGCAGCAAAGGCAAATTGGTCTAAGTAGAAGGTCTGATTGTAAAGCATATTACGCTGATTTTCATACCTGTTATGAACAGATACTAGATATAGAAGAAGATATACCCACATTCTCTTTTGTTTAAGAACCCTCACTGCTCGAGCTTTAATAGCTTCTTGGACAAGATCATGTTGGGTCTTCTTCAACTGTTCCTTGTACCTCGCTAGTTCACCATCAAGCTTCTTCATCTTCTCCTCTACCGACTCATCGTGTTAATCAGTCCCCGAGCCTAGTTAAAAGCTATCCCTAGAATATACGCCTCATATATTAGAAACAACCTAATGCATATAATAACAGTTTATTACAAGATATATTGTGATTCTATCTCTTAAATGTATTTACCGGGAAACTAGTCTCTAAAAATGAAATAAATTTATTGTTAAATTATTTATTCAGTTGCTTCAATTTTGCACCATAGGTCCTTAGATTATACAAACTTTGAACTTAGGTCCCTAAATTCATTTTTTGAGTTAATTGCACTTTAGGTCCCTAAATCCATTTTTTAAGTTAATTGCACTACATGCCCTTATATTATACAAAAATTGCACTATAGGTCCCTACATTAAAGTGTAGACTGTATATCAATGAAGCAACAAATACAGCTTTCAGACTTTATGGAAAATTACCTTTGTAGTCTCAGAGGCATATCCCCATTATGGAGAAACTTCCTGAATTCTAAACTTCTGCTTCTGAGCAATAGTTAAACTCAAAGGTTCTTCGACCTTGATCAAACACTTTTTATTTCTCCATAGCCACTTCAAGTAACAGAAAATATCAAAGTCTGGAAATTCACACAAATCTATATGACATGTTCGAATCCATAGAATCCTCAACTTTGTTGTGTTCGAATCAACTTAACGTGTTTTACCTTTAGTGATCAAAACCTTGAGCACGATTTGATATCTTTGATCTCTTGTTGATTTTGGATGGTGAATATTGTACAGGGTCTGAACCAATTTGCAAGCTAATAAATAAAATTTGAATTAGGAATTAGGAAAATCAATAAATCAATATATGAAATGAAAATCACACGAAATAATTTTACCTTACAATTTTTGGTTTGGAGTTTCTTTGGTGCGCCGAGTAGCAGTGATGTTGGTGGTGGATAATAGGCGAACCTTTGTCAAATATCACTGGAAATCACCACTGCACCGCCCCTGCGCTTTTAAACCTCACTTCAGCAGTCCCAAACCTTGTGAAACATCTCTGAAACTCCCCAATTCTAGACCACTAACTAAATTCATTTTGCAAATATACACTTATTTCTTACATTACATCAAGATCACGAACCTACCCTCCACGGGACTATATTTGGCTATTTTACATAGAGTAATGATATTTGTCACCCCTATTCCATGGCATGACATATAAGTAATTTATTTACTTATCTTAATTAATTATTTTATTCTTTAAATTAAACATTTTCTTAATTATATTTTTTAGTTATTTTATTCCTTACATGTCATGCTATGTAATTTGTATATAATTTGCCATGTAGGAGGTGACAAAAGGGTAAAAAGAATAGGGGTGACAAATATCATTACTCAATAAATCAATAAATACATGAACCAATAGTGCAATTACCCCTGATTTTCAACATCTGATGCCATTACTTGTTTTGTTTTTTGGTGCAACAAACTTTTGATGGCAATAACAGTTTTTTGTAAGATTATTAACTTTATTTATTGGAATTATTAAATAATAGATAATTTATTTTATAACCCGTTGGAATTAGCTGGTTCTTGGACTCTTGTATTATTAGTTTCATATTAGAATTTGAGAAAAACAATTAGAAATTATTTAATATTAAATAATTTATTTTTCGAGGAAATTGTATTTGAGGCCCAAAATTTGAAAACTTTGTATTATAAATCCTAATTGAAAAAACTTATTTTTCAAGTCATACTTTTAACTTCCTGGTTGGATTTTTTACCTCTTTAACCATGTTCTTATTGGGTACAGACCCTACCGTGATCTAATTTATAACGTGATGGGTACGTTTTTAGTTTTCTTAGTTATTATGTTATTTTTTTTGTCAAGTTGCAATAATTATATGGCATGGACCAATATAGAACAAAAATCTAATGGGTCTGTACCCATTAAGTACAAAAACTCACATTACGGGCTATACCCATATACAACAAAAAAAATACACAAACATAAATTTATAACCCAATATTTTTTCAGCCAATATATTTACATGGGTTGTACCCAGATTGAACAAAAACATTACAACTTAAAATACACTCTAAATGGGGCTGGCCCAATAACAGGTAAAATAAAAAATGTACAAACAATACAACTACATGGGGCTGGCCCAATACACAAAGAACCCAATGGGTCTGGCCATGATATACAATACAACTACATGGGGCTGACCCATGATACACAAAGAACCCAATGGGTCTGGCCCCATTACGCATAACAGTAAAAAAAAATCCAGCGATGAACTCGATGATGAACTCGATCACTGATCTGGATCTGGATCTCACGAATGGGCCACGAATCAAGGGGAAGATGAAGGTCAGCGGGAGAGGAGGTGAGATCTGGTGGTGATGGTGGGGTAGTGAGGTAATGAGGTAGTAGGTTTGTTGGTTGTGGGATGGTCCGACGACCCAATGGTGGAGGTGTGCAGCGGCGACGCTGTGTAGAGGCGATAATGGTGGTAGGGGTGTGCAGCAGGTTGTGCTTCAGCGAGGTGGTGTTGGTGATGCAGATCCACGGTGGCGATGGGGTCTTCTCCACGGCGGCGACGTGAAGCAGCAAGTTTGCGTGGTTTTGGTGCTGCAGGTTTGGGTGGTGTTCTGCATCTCGGAGGCGACATCAGGGTTGGTGGATGGTGGATCTCGAACGGAGGGGTGGTGGTGGCGAACTGCAGCAGGCGGGGTGGTGGCTCGGTGTTGTTGGTGCTGCTGTTGATGGTGGATCGGGTTTCAAGGGGTGGGTTGGTTTTCTGCAGAAGGTGGATCGGGTTTCAGGGGGGTTGGGTGGTAGTGGGTCGCCGGGGGTTGGGTGGTAGTGGTTCGGTGATGAAGATGAAGGTGGGTTGGGGGCGGCAGCAGCAGGGAAGGTTGGTAGTGGTGATGGTAGTGGCTCGGCAGTGGGGGTGGGTTGGGGGTGGGTGGTTCGCCGGGGTAGAGAGAGAAGAGTGAATGGGTGTGGGGTTTTCGGTTATATTAATGGAGTTTTGGGGTGGGTTTTGGCTTTTTCATTGTGGGATAAAGGGTGGGGGTATATTTGACATATCCCCTTACTAGTTGGACCTTCTAAGTATTAGTTAGGGGGTGGTTTGGTTTGGGATTTAAAACAAAAAGGGGTAGGGGGTTTGGGCCTTATAAACTAAAGACCCCTTATTTTTCTTGATGACGAATTAATGGCTCTTGATTGTTTCAGTTGTTACGGGAGTTACCAACCCTTGAGAAAAAGGCTAGCTTTATAACATTGAAGAGCATTTATCGCTAGACATTGATCAACGTTTATGTGTCGGTTTTTTGTCTTGTCATTTTATCTATAAATAGTGACTTTATCACTTGCATTTTTAGAGAAGAGAGAAAAATAATTTTAAAGAGAATGAAAAAACTAATCTAGAGAAAAGTAGAAAAAAATTCTAAAGAGAATGAAAAAACTATTCTAGAGAGAATTGAAAAAACAATTTTAGAGGGAATACAGAATAGAATGTAAACGAAAACTAAGAATTAGAAAAGACTACTACACTTCTTTCTCAAATTTCTAATATAATATAGAGTAGAAAGTGTTAGAGATAACCGGCATGACCAAAATATCTTTTAACGCTAGTCATATACCGTGTAATCTAATCTGTATTCTGTATAAGTTTTCATCTTTTTCAATTTATCGTAATAAGTGTAGTGTTAATTTAACTGAAAAGTATTTTATTTATTTTTGGAATTCCATTTTACTAGTTTTGCAAACCAGTGACTGTTATTTTTTCCAACATCATTTTCTTTAATAAACTTAATGAAGCAGTGGCATTAAAATTTAGAACATAAAATTTACTAAAGATGAAGTTGAAGACCTTATTTCTTGGAGAATTCATAATTTGATACGTGAGATGAACTAATCGTTTTAATGTTCGCACGATGTGAAATTATATTTGATACTGTGTTAACTGCTCTCTCTTCTCTCGGGTCTCTCGACCATTTGATCGTATACTTGCAGTCGCTTAAGTCTGCATATGTGAGTGTTAGGAAGTGTAGAAGTTGGTGAAGAACGATTTCCTTGCCGCAACAAATGGCGATGGTGGTGGTGGTGGTGAACGATCTAAGATTGGTTAGCAAGGTGATATCAGAGGCAGGTGTTGAGTGAGTTTTTCTCTGGATATCTTCAAATTTGGAGATGTGAGCGACCTTCAATAAGCTCTTCACGTCGGTACATGTACGTTTGAGATCATACTAGGTTTTGAGTGGGATTTCCACCGGAGCTCTTCAAATTCGGAATTGTGAGCGACCTTCAATGAGCTCTTCACTAGAGGTACGACAGCTTCGTTTGAGAATAGATATAGGTGTTGAGTGAGATTTTCACCGGAGCTCTTCAAATTCGGAGTTATGAGAGACCTTCAATGAGCTCTTCATTTGAGGTACAACAGATACAATGAGCTACAACGTTCAGGTGAGATGTGTGTGAGGGCGGGTGAGATTTGTGAGTGTCTGTGTGTTGTGTCTGACTTTGTGAGTGCGTGTGTGACTTTTTCTTTTATAGGAAGGGTATATTAGGCATATTTTTAGTTTATTTGTTGAATAAATTTTATTCTTTTCCTATGATATATATTTGGGGTAATGCTCAATAAACCCCTGCAGCTTTGTGTACTAGCCCGTAAAAGATACAGTTTTTTTACCTTTTTTTACCACAACAGTTTTGGAACAAAAAAAATGACCACAGCAGTCGCCGTCGATTTTCACTATATCTTCTATAACTTCCTTACTTCTGAATTATTTGATACCGCCAGTAACAAACCTTCTCTATATCTACTAACAAAACCTTAGACGATTGATCCTAGTTAACAAACTATACTAACTACATCCTACCATCAATATAATGCTTAAACAGCTTGTCAACAACTTTTGAGTAGCATTTAGTAGTTGTATAAGTGTAAAACTTTGTTTCTCATAATTTTATAAATAAGAGATTTATGATTGAGTAGTATAATGACCTTTGATTAGTAATATAAGTAGTTAGAATTAAAGAACAAAAAACAGTAAAAAAAGAAGAACAATTTGAGTTCTGGGAAAATTCCCATAACTCAGAATCTGAGTTTTGGGAATCTTTTCTAGAACTCAAACGATTCTTCAAATTTAAGGTAAAAAAAAAATCGTATATATCATGTATTATGATACATACTCATTGCTTATTACTTCACAAACATTAAAAAGAACTAAAAAAATCCAAACAAAATAAAAATGAAGCCAAAAGGAGGAGCAGTTTGAATTATGAAAAAATTCTCATAATTTGGATTTGATTTCTGAGAATTTTTCTATAACTAAATCTGCTCTGATTTTTTGTTGCATTTTTGTTCTGTAATCCACAAAGATATGATATATATCATATTTTATGGTATATACATATTGTTTATTACTCACGAACACTTAAAAAAATTATATCAAGAATGCAAAAATAAAGCCAAGAAGAAGAACAGTTTGAGTTACGGAAAAATTCTCAGAACTCAGAATCTGAGTTCTGGGAAGTTTTCCAAAATTCAAACTGCTTTTTTTTACTGTATTTTTGTTTTGTAATCCTCAAACATATGGTGTGTGTGTGTATATATATATATATATATATATATATATATATATATATATATATATATATATATATATATATATATATATCATATTTTATGATATATATACTTATTGTTTGTTATTCAAAAATATTAAAAAAGAACTAAAATATATCAAGAATGCAAAACAAAAACAGAAAAAACAGGCTATGTCAAAATTTAACAGGACCTACAGTGTAATTTATTATAATTAATTAGAGACATATATATTCAAGAAATATTATAATTAATTTTTAAGCAGTTATATTAGATCTATAGATAACTGAAAACACTAACTGTTAGACAAAAAAAAAATTGGGTATCTAAAAGTCTTATTTTATAGTATCAGTACTTAAAAGTCCCTTTTTGAATTCCATGGGTACCCACTGAGTCTTTTTCTCTTAATCTATTTATTTTCATTATCTAATTAACGATTTATAATCGACCAATTCATGTCATGTCATTAGATGATATTTAGGTAGTATGATTTTGGATGGTACATATTATTATTTTTGTAAAATATCTCCTACATGTGTAATAATTTTTAATTGATAAATGTTTTACCTCTTTGTCCAAAAAAATAAAGAAAAAAGGTTTACCTTTGAAAAAAATCATTAAATGGAGTCAGAAGCAAAACTAAGAAAAAAGAATAGCAAATTGACTACAGAGCAAAGCTTTTTATTCCGTCAATCTCGTCATGCACCAAAATTTTTATTTTCGCAAAGATGTCGACACTTTGAATAGTGTCACCTACTCTTTCTATAAATGTATTACTATTCTCACGCCACCAAGTGACAATCACAGAAACTTCAATTATTTTGCTCCACTAATACCGCTTTGATTATTGTAATTTGACCGTTAGAGTTTAGATAATCATATTATTTTATTACATCATAAATTTTGTAGCAAAAATTGCTATAATTTTCACTTGAATATTTATTTTTAGAAACGCAGATTAAGGATAATTCTACATATACGTGACTCGTGAGGGTTGTAGACCTAGCAAGCTAACCTCAAATTTATCAATAAAATTAGAGGAATATACACCTCATCCTTTTTTGCTTCACTCCTATTTCACTTTATAAATTTTATACTAAAACATAAAATAAAATAATATTAAATTAAAAAATACACAAATTTATTAATATTTAAAATCTTTACATAAAAACGATAGATATAAGCAATTTCGTAGCTCCCTCAAGGACATTTCTATTGATCTTTCTTTCATCTCTTCCCTTTTCTTCTGTAGGCTCAACCTCTTCATTCTTGCATAGTATCATTGCTGCTAAACAAATCGTGGTTATGGTGCACGGAAATTTGAGGTTTCTTTAAAGAATAGGGGATTTTTCGAATTCCATGATGAGGTTATAAATGACACGGGCAACATCAATTTCTTTCTTCTCCAAAATACACTTTATGAAAATAAGGTGTTCTTTTGTTAACTCCGAAATATGATTATTGCCAAAGAAGGTAGAGATTATGACACGGGACCATACTTTAGCCCATGGTAGCAAATCGCTACTCAATACCTGACCTGCATATCTTTCTCCTACTGGCATGGGAAGTCGCCCACGAATCAAGACTTGATCGTAAAAAGATTCTCATGCGAAGGATTCATCATTAATTGCTTCATGGTACGGGCATGGACCAGTCAAGTTTGGTCATTTCAATGTTTCACGAATAAGCTTTATTGAGAAAGGCAGTACCTTTTTGCGTAAGATGATTGACTGTCCATTCGCAAAAACTATTTCTTCATAAAACTCACGAACCAAAGCAAGGATAAACGTGAGGTATCCTTTTCTCAATTCCTTCCAACCATACTTGTCATAGGTTATAGCATAATCTTTAAATACACCGTTCATAAAACTTGAAGGAAATCCTTTCTCAACACCAAACTTCAAGGTAGCAACCCTTCACGAACTTGCTCATTCCAACCAACAAAGACTCTCTTTGGCTTAGTAGCTATCACCTTTACATGCGTAGACCTTTGTTCCGGCATGGGTTCACATCAACCTGTTCTTCAACTTCATTTTCTTCCAACTTAGGCCTTTTAGGATTAGCCACACTTGGGTTTTCTTTCTTCTTCATAGTAGTCTTGACTTCTCCAATCGTAGGTATAGAACCCGAATCCGGAATCTTAATAGCTTTTTATGGGGTGGCTCCAGGAGTGTTTCTAGTTTTGGGATTACTTCTTGTCTTACGATTATATCACAAGGAATCACATCTGTTTGTCATCTCAACGCACCCCAAACTCAAAACTTCAAAAATTTAAAATCTCGAGAAAAGTTTTGAAATTTGATGTTTTGAGGATAGATATAGGAATATTAAGGTGAGATATGAGATGGGTAAAGATTATTTTGTGTGTTTGGAGAGGTTTAATGATTCAAGTTATCATTTTGATAAAGAAACATTCTTGGATAAAAGTTGAGATTTAATGGTATTTTGGAAGGATTATGAGTTGATTGTGTGTTTATGTGGTGTTTAGGGAGAAGATTTGATGATTTTATGGTGTTTTGGTGATTATTTTCTGAGTTATATAGAGCTTTGAGATGGAATAATGGAGTTTTTTGTGAGAGAAGACAAAGAAAGGAGGTTAAAACCCTTAAGGCTTCACAACCGACCCCACTATTGCCTGACTGGGTATCCGGTTGAGGATGAATGGGTGCCCGGACGGAGTCGCTTATTTGCGATTTTTTTTTTCGTTCGCAACAAAATGTTGCGTGTATGATTCTCGAGGTCAGAGAGGTGCCTTCATGAACCAGGTTTCCGGTCAGCGACAACCGGGTACCCGGTTATATTCTGCATGTCTTGTCCACTTTTCGCACCAAATTCTTGTGTCCATTTGTTTCGAGGTTAGAAAGTTTAGGGGGCTACAGCGCCGTAACCGGGTTCCCGGTTAGTGTCGACGAGTGCAAACCCAAACGTGCCACTTATTGCATGTAATGAGGTTGGTCAACAGTCGATGATCGGGGTTCCCGGTCTTTGCTAACCGTGTTCCCGGTTATCTCCAGATATGCCAACCAATTTTCCTTTCTTTTTCCCACTAGTTACCCCAAACTCAAGACTTTTACTCCTGTCATCATAGAAAACACCACCCTTTCTCATTTTTTACAAATTAAACACTAATAAAAAACAATTACTCTAATTCACACTAAGAATTTAAAAGACATGAAAGCAATTACTCGACGGGTTACCTTTCACATTTATGCAGCTTCGAGGAGGTACATGACCTCCCATTGATGTGGATCTTCTATGTGATTGATATCCTCGCCTTCATGATAGATTTCCAACCAATGCCCATTTACCATGAAGGTGCGCTGCTCAATTGGATGCTCAATTTCTATAGCTTTATGAGGCGTGACCTTGTTCACAATATAAGGACCAGACCACTTCGATCTCAACTTACCCGGATAATTGCTGAACTTGGAGTTGTATTTCAGAACCATCTGTCCAACTTCAAACTTCTTTTCACGAATGCGATTATCATGTCATCTCTTTGTCTTTTCCTTGTATAGTTTAGCATTCTCATAGGCATGAAATCAAAACTCATCAAGTTCATTCAGTTTCATCATACGATTCTCAACGACTAAAGTAGGATCCATTTTCATCTCCGCTATCGCCCAATATGCACCTAATTCAAGCTCAAGAGGTAAGTGACAAGCCTTACCATAAACCACGCGATATGGAGATGCACCAATGGGTGTCTTAGACGCAGTACAATATGCCCACGACGCGTCATCTAATTTTACTGACCAAACTTTGCGTGGGTCCTACAGTCTTCTTAAAAATGGATTTAGTCTCTCGATTAGAGACCTTTGCTTGACCATTTGCTTGTGGATGATAAGCAGCAGATACACGATGTCTCACCCCATACTTCTCTAAAACCGCCTTCAAGTATCTATTCACTAAATGAGAACCTCCATCCCTGATAATTACTCGAGGCATACCATGTCTAGTGAATATGTGTGACTTTAAGAACTTTATCACCACTCGCAAATCATTCGTTGGTAGAGCTACAGACTCTACCCATTTTGACACGTAATCAACAACTAGTAAGATGTATTGATTTCCATTAGATTGTACAAAGGGACCCATGAAATCAATACCCCATACATCTTATATCTCAACTTCAAGAACATTATTACGTGGCATTTCATCTCTCTTAGATATATTACCGGTAAATTGAGATCTTTGACAACTTCTGACATATTCATGACAGTCTTTATGTAAAGTAGGCCAATAAAAACTGGTGAAGTACCTTTGCAGTTGTACGATCACCTTTGAAGTGTCCTCCATAGGGTGAGTCGTGACAATTAGCAACCACTAACTGAATATCACTCTCAGGTATGCATCTTCTCACCATATGATAGCCACATGTTTTGTAGAGGAAAGGATCCTCCCAAAAGAACTATTTTGCACGGTGAGTTAATCTCTTCCTCTCTTGTGAGGTAGCTCAGTCAGGAAAATAACCACTCACAATAAGATTTGCTATGTATGCATACCAAAGAGTACCAGTTGCGTATATCAAAATAATCTCTCATCAGGAAACTCTTCCTCGACCAACTCTGGTCCATTATTAAATTCAGAACCTTCAAGACGCGACAAATGATCTGCAACCTGATTATCATAACCCTTTCGATCTCGAATATCTAAGTCAAACTCTTGCAACAACATTACCCATATGATCAAACGCGTCTTTGCATCTTTCTTCTCCATAAGGTACTTGATCGCGGAATGATCGGTATACACAACAATTTTTGCCCCAAGAAGATAGGAACCTATCTTGTCAAATGCATACACAACAGCTAGTAGTTCCTTTTCCGTCGTGGTATAATTTATCTGAGCACTCGTGAAGGTCTTACTAGCATAATAAATAGAATGAAATACCTTATCTTTTTTCTGACCCAATACAGTACTCATAGCAAGATCACTTACATCACACATAACTTCAAACAAAATCTTCCAATCAGGAGGTAATACAATGGGTGTAAAAATAATTTTATCCTTGATCTATTTGAATGCCACCATGCAAGCTTCATCAAAAAGGAATTTGACGTCCTTTTCGAGTAAGTTACACAATGGCTTAGCGGTCTTACATAAATCTTTAATGAAACGACGATAAAAACCAGCATGATCCAAGAAACTTCTCACCCCTTTTACAGAAAAATGGAGGGGGAAGAGTTTTAATTACCTCAATATTTGCACAATCAACCTCCAAGCCTGAACTCGAAACTTTGTGTACCAACACTATTCCTTCACGAACCATAAAATGACATTTCTCCCATTTCAAGACCAAATCAGTTTCCTTGCATCTAATTAACACCTTTTCTAAATTCTATAAAAACTCATCAAAGTTATCACCAAACACAGAAAATTCATCCATAAATACCTCAAGGAAGTGATCGATCATGTCCCAGAAGATTGCCATCATGCATATCTAGAAAGTAGCAAGTGCATTACACAATCCAAATGGCATTCTTCGAAAAGAGAAGGTACCAAAAGGACATGTAAAGGTTGTTTTATGCTAATTTACAGGGTCTACATATATCTGATTATATCCAGAGTACCCATCCAAAAAACAATAATACTCTCTCCCAACCAACTTATCTAACATCTGGTCTATGAACGGTAGAGGAAAGTGATCCTTTCTGGTAGCCTCATTCAACTTACGATAATCCATACACACTCTTCAACCAACAACGGTTCTCAAGGAAATGGCTTCATTCTGAGCAGTCATGATAGTAGTGATACCACCCTTCTTTGGTACACATTGAACCGGACTCACCCATTCACTACCAGCTATAGGAAAGATGATTCCCGCATCTAGTAGCTTAACTACTTCTTTCTTCACCACCTCTTTCATAGCTGGCATTAACAGAGCGTGCACTATCATCTTCTAGGATAATTTTGTGTAGGCAAATGGTAGGACAAATGCCTTTTATATCAACAATAGACCACCCAATTGCCTCTTTGTTGGCTCTTAGTACACACAACAATTTATCTTCTTGAGGACCTGTTAAAGTAGCTGAAACAATAACATGTAAAGTGTTGTTAGTACCTAAATACGCATACCTCAAATGTGTCAGAAGCGGCTTCTATTCTAACCGCGGAGTATATTCAATAGATGGTTTCTTTTTAGGTTCCATCTCCCCCGGTTCTCCCACAGTTTCATAGGCTAGACGCCTATACTTTGGATTCTCAGAATTTAGAGCTGCCACTATTTTGCCAAGCTCTTTTATCATCTCAGGTAAGTCAAGTGTTAGGAAAGACTGCAAGCCATCATCAAATACCTCTTGCGTGGCATGCTCAATTGCATATACTCGGAAACAATCCTCCTGGGAATCTGTAAACTTCATTGCCCTAAAATAAGAGTGCGTCCCGTGACTAGGAATGGTTTTCTCAAAATAATGGGGACATTTTTATCTGCGTCGTATTCAAGTATAACAAAATCAACAGGAAAAATTAAAGTACCTGCCTTGCGAGGACATCTTCTATTCGTCCTTCTGGATGTGCGAGGGATCTATCAGCCATTTTCAAGACCATAGAGGTCGGTCTTGCGTTTCCTATCTTCAAATTCTTAAAAATTGATTAGGGCATGAAATTAATACTCGCACCCTAATCGCATAAAGCTTTACCTTTCCACTCATTACCAATAGAAATCGGAATCGTAAAACTCCCTAGATCAAGTAATTCAGGTGGCAACTTACTCTGGCATATGGCACTGTATTCTTTTGGCAAACCTATCATCTCATTCTCAAGATATGGCCTTCTGTTGGTGATGGATCTCTTTATGAATTTCACATACTTCGGTGCATCTCAAATAGAAGCTAAAAATGGTATACTAATGTTAAGACTTCTCACCACATTCACGAATCTATGATAATCTGCCATATTTCCTTTTTTCTGAACTCTTGAGGGGAAAGGTGGAGGAGGGCGGGGTTCTACAACATCTTTCTTCTTTGGATTTTATGGAATTTTCTCCACTTCCACCTCTTCTACTTCTGGTTCACCTTCCTTCTCCACCACATCCTTTACCGTTTTCTCTCTCACAGTTGTTTATTTTTCTTTCATAACGAGAAAGGGAGGTGGTGGTAGCTTCTTACCACTTCTGAGCGCTATAGCATTACAATCTTCTCTTTGTTTTGGATCCTCAGTGTCATTTGGGAGTTGCCATTGTGGACGCTGATTTAACTATTTTGCCATCTGGGCTATTTGATTTTATAACATTTTGAACGCTGCGGCAGAAGATTGTTGCTCTTGTTGCATTTTCAATTGAATGGTGATTAGTGTCTGTAAGGTTTGTTGAACATCTAACACACCTTCTTGAGGTTAAGCAGGTAGAGCTTTTTGATTCATGAGATTGGTATTAGTGTCTTGAGGAGGTTGTCTCTGAGCTTGATTACCGTACTTCTATCCCTCTTGGTAGTTATTTTGTGGTCTTGGTTGATAGTTATTACCTTTGGGACGCGGTTGATATGCATAAGTCGGATTTGCGGCCCCACTTGGATTTGAATATTGGAAACCCAAATGGTTTCCGTTTGGTTGATAACCTTGGCCACCTGAATTATAGTTCCCTCGGTTGGAAACAAACATCACGTATTTTGGATTGCTTTGACAATGCTCCCAATCATGATCTTGTACACCACAGTTAGAACACCTGTATATTTCTTGTGTAACATTGACATCATCTCTCCTATGTGAAAAACCTTCATTTATAGCTAAAGTAAGTTGTTTCAATTGTTGCGTATGTGTGCTCTTCAATTTATTCTCTAATGAAGAGAATTTCTCATCAATTCCAGCACTACTTTCTTTATAACATGTACCTCAGATAGGTGCTCTCACAGTATTCGAACCCAACTCATTCTTCACTGTTCTATTCAATTATTTTTAGCATTAGCTGGTGTTACCTGTAAGAATCCCCCACCACAAAGTAAGTCTAGATTTTTTCTTAAGCGTCCTTCAAGGCCTTTAAAAAATATCGCCATTTTTTGTTCTTCTGAAAGACCATGATCTGGAACTCTTTTCTCAAACATTGTTGGAATCTTGTCCAACAATTGCCCACAAATTCACCTTGTTCATGTTCAAAGGATGTCAACTCGATTTGTGTGTTCAATGTCACGTTTCTCGGATAATAACAATCAAAGAACACTGTTTGTAGCTCATCCCAATTAGTTATTGATCCTGGTTCTTGTGAATCATGCCATATACTCGCTGCATCTATCACAAAAAAAACTGAAATTTGCATAATACATATGTTCTCTTGTTACGCCTTGCGTTATATACGCATCACATATTTGCATAAATTTCTGTACTACACGGATTAGATCTTCTCCTGCCACTCCATGAAAGTTTCCAAAGCTTTGAAATTGAGCTAACATACCAGGGTCGGGTTTGTATCTAGCGACATTAATATATGGAGGACCAATACCAAGAGCAGGAGTGCGATATGGAATCTGTTCAGGACCTTGTACGAACCATGGATCATGAAAGACTTCAAGTTGAGCTTCTCCTTCAGGTGGAGGAGGATTTATTTGATTCTGATTATTAATAATTTGTGGATTACGCATTATCGGATTTCCGTTTTCATCTACTTTAACATGAGGATTGAGATTGTCAAAATTAGCCATTTCTGCTTCTCTGGCTAATTTTTCTTCTTCTTCTCTTGCTTCTTTTTCTTCTTTCTTTCTTTTATTTTGAAGTCTGAATAGTCTCTCAGGGTTTGAGAGCATACACCAAAGCTATAAACCTGAAAAAGGAAGAACAAACAAAAGCGTAAAACTGAAAAATAATAACAATTAAAGTACTAAAGGATTAATATCGGGGTCACACGCTACCGTCCCCGGCAGCGGCGCCAAAAATTTGGTGTCTCCTGGTGTGTGATAAAATCACCACCCTAAATGAGAGGGACACTACCCGCAAGTGCACAGGTCGTTCCAAGTAATGCGTGCGTAAATAATACAAATTTCGTTCTCAGGGACGGCTAGTTATGACACTAGTATTAATCGGGATAGTAGAATTCAGTGTTAAACAAAAAAGTAAAATGATAAGATTTTTGTTTGGTTTTGATTAAGAGCTAATGGTGCAATAAAATAAAATTCTCAAATGATTAACTGAAATAAAATCATGCAAGTAAATAAGTTTGAACGCAAGAAAGAGAGAGGTACTTGAGTCTCGCAAGGGTTTCACCTAAATCTCTATAATCAATGCTTCTATTTAAGGGCTAAACTGGTATTATTGTGTTAGTCGGGACTCTAATATCTCGTAACCCCCATTAGGGTGGACTTAGGAGCTCTCCTACGGTACTATAAACCCCCATCAGGGCGTTTATATCTACTTTCGAATGGTTAAGTATTTTACCTCATCGGTTGCGTGGTTAGTCAAGCCTGTCAGGATCATTGACGAATGAATACCACGTGTCTATTACCTAGGTCCGTATTAAAACCCCCGTCAAGATGATCACTTCGACACTTAAGTTAATAGTCTAATTACTGTAACCTACCTTTGATTCATGAATTCAAAAATAGTAAATATAATTAAGATAATAGTCAACACAAAATACCGAGTTTAAATTGAATAATTAAATCCAAGACTCATAAAACCTCAATTAAATAGATTAGGGCTTAACCCATAACATGATTCTCAAGTACGTAATAATTTAGCTCATGTTCATACTAAAAACTAACATAAAATAAAGAAAAGGCATTATCCTAAATTACAGAAATAAAATATGAAACCTAATTGAGGCGTTGGATTGAGTTGTTGATGGAGGAATGAAATATCTCCAGCTCTAGCTACCTCTTCTGCCTTCTGTTCTGACTTGGACTTTTAAAATTAAGCATGTAATGAATTGTCTGAAGTGTAAAAATGAGGTCTAAAGGTCCATTTATAATAGAGAATTAGGTTTGGGCTTTTACATAAGAATCATAAGTTAAATAACAAAAATCTTAAATCCATCTTCAAAATCCCGTAACTGCTGTACATCTGTTGGTAAAACGGCTATAACTTTTGCGTCTCGTTTCCAAATCACCTGATTCTAGTCCTCAAATATTTCTAACTCATAGGTGCAACTTTCTCTATTAGATTTCCAGGCCTGAATCTGTGCCGAAGTGGCTCTAAAACAACAATTAGTGACAACTTTCCAGATTTTCCTCTCTATCAGTCAACTCTTCGAATAATCTTTTCTTGATTTTGACGTCTCCGCTTGATCTAAGACTTTAATTCTCACTTCTCCTCCTTGTCTTGGTGTTCCATAGCATCCATGTACGTAAGAACTTTGCACTAAAAACAAACAAATAAACGCACAAAAGCTCTAAAAATGCAATTAACATATTTCCAAGGGAAGAAAGTGCAATATAACAAAATAAGCCTAAAAGTCTATCAAATAAGTCTAATATTCACCTAAAATGATGTCTCCTAAGGGTATTTGTTTAGAACAAAACGGGAGACATCAATGGGCTCTCTAGGAACGAAAAAAAAAGGTACATGCGAGCACCGCACACTAGATAGTAGTATGGTAGTCGTACAAATGGTGACGACATACAATTCACTGATAAGGATGCCAGCGTGCTAATCTTTCCACATGACGATCCTTTTGTAATACATGCATTCATATGGAATGAGTTCGTCTGCCAGGTGTTGGTTGTAAGGGGAAGTTTAGTAGATCTATTGTATGCGGGGAAATTTAACCAACTAACAATAGAAATGGAGGTTGTAAAACCATACACCGACCCTATCAAGAGTTTTACAGGGCAAAGTTTCCGCCTGATGGATTATATCGAGTTGCCGAGGAGTATTGGTCAGGGGATTCTTTCAAAAATGTATTAGTACGCTTTGTGGTGGACGATTGTGATTCAACATATGACGTTATTATTGGGATAACCATCTTAAACAAACTTTGAGATGTAGTCTTGACGTACCATCTAACACTAATAAATTCCCAACACCATGTGGTCTAGCAGTTATCCGAGGTAATCAACAATATATATGGGAATGCTAATTTTATTCCCTTGAGAGACCTACCTTGATTGAGGAAGAGGTTAAAGTTAAACAACAGTAAGAATATGTTAGCTACTTTAAATGTTTTGTTTCAATGTTACGAATTAACCCATGTACACGTTTACCCAATGTGGTCTTCGATACAATCTTTTTTCCCTCTCGTGTTTTTAAATGAAAATAGGAAATGTGAAAGAATAGCCTACTAAAATAAATAGATATGGAAAGCTTCAAACTTTTTTTTAAAACATTCCTGTCCAGAAAAAGTCTATAGAATGTGAAAAACTTTTATTGGGTCCCTAAGATCAATAACTAGGGGGTCGAATAATGGATTCCCGACCTGAAAAAGTTGATAGAATATAAAAAACTTTTCTTCGCTCCCTAAGATCATCGGCGAGGAGGTCGATCAATATATTTTGGACATGAAAAAAGACGATATGATGATAAAAAAATTCTTGACTCTCTAAGATCATCGTCTAGGGGATCGACCAATTGATTCTCGTCCTCAAAAGATCGATAAAATGTAAAAAACTTTTCATTTGATCTGCTCATCTGGAAAAAAGAAAGACCATCTTATTTGACCAAGAAAGACCAGTTCCTATACCAAATAAAGACAAGTTCCTCTGGCAAAAAAGATCAGCTCATCAGTCATCAAAACCACTAGCTTCTCTAGCTTAGAAAGACCAGCTCCCTTGACACCCCTACATTGAAGTCCTGGTCAAGATAAGGGCTCAACAAAAGGCATAACAATGAGACTGATATATCTCTGTTGAAAACGTTTGACATATCATCGACAATGAGAACGACATTGATCCGGTAAATAAGTCTTACATAGTAAACTCGATCCTTTGTACAGAGGGATGTCAATAGTTTCGGTTAAAAACTGAAACCGATGATAACTGAACCGATTAAAAACCTAATTATATAACCATGGTTAAAACTATTAGGTTATGGTTTTGAAAAGTGTAACTGATGGTTAAAACCATAAGTTGTGGTTTTAGTTAAAAATAAAACCAAATAACCGAAAATTGTTTACTATCATATATATTTTCAACTTCTATAATAATGTAGGTTAAAATAGATATATTGAAATTCTAAAACTAAAATCCAAATACTAGATTTAACCAACTAAAAAATAAATATAAAATGTAATCAAATACCAACACAATTTTTATATACCTTGGAGATTTTTCTTATATGTGTGGTTATGAAAGTTAATATATTTATTAAATTATCATTTGGTTATGGTTAAAAACTGCAAACCGTTTAAAAACCAAAATAGAATGATACGGTAATGGTTTTGAATAGTGTAACCGATGGTTACTTAAAACCATTTGAATTATGGTTTTTAATAATATAAACGGATATGGTTTTTGATATATTTGTGAAAAACCAAACTGTTTCCATCTCTATTTGTATAGGGGGTGGGACACAGAAGTTATGAGAGCTTATTTGCTGATCATGTTTTAGAACATCTGGAAAGCCAAGATGAAAAATTATTACGAAAGGACATTGACACGCGAGCTAATTTTTTCTCAACAATAAAATTGGTGACATAAATGTTTGGATCACCTTGGTTGCAGCAGGATAAGAATCAGTTACCGGCTAAGGGTTACGTATCTTAGTACGAGCTGGTTTAGGAAAAGGCGGGGACTATTGTGTTTCTGTGCGATGCATATATTACTACCACGTGGGAACCGGTGGGAATAAAAAATATGGAAGTTCATAAAACTAACGGACTTCATGTTTCCTATTCAAGGGCAATGTTCTGTTCGCCAGCTACCAAAGGTGAGGCTCGAGCAATGCTGGCACCACAGAACCTTGCGAACAGTTTGAAATTACATAGAAATCTATTTTTATGATAACCTTGAAATCATTTAAGGTATCAGGCTACCTTCAGCGGCTATATGATATGTTCAACTTGAGTTAGGGAAGATTACGGAAATGACGGTTCAGTGAAATTCCACCACATCCCGAGACACCTTAACGGTAGGGCTGACACCATAGCAAGGAATGTTAGGTCACGAGCCACACGTCAAGGGAGCTCATCAAACACCATTTTTTACTTCTCAAGACTTAGGATCGGATAAAGGTGTCGACAGGTTCATCTGCCGTTATTATATAGACAAAAACACGTATGTATACATTTAAAAGCACCGCCTATGTCTAATATGCATACCCTCAATTTGGCTTTTTCTATATATATAAAATATGTCGTTTATTTATAGGTTTTAAAATTCTCGTTTATTTTCATGAATTGTTAAATTCTTGAATTTCTTGCATCCAAAATTCATTTATTTAATAAATTAATTTATAATAAAAATTAAGTGTTGTCATTTTTTTTGGACGACGAAAAAAATTCTACCCTTATGTACAATTAACCGATTCATATTCGAAAGAATTGCATCATCAACGATTCCGATGTCACAGTGTCCTTCCTTGCCCCGTGTCTGGCTTTTTTCGCTAAGGTGTCAGCTCGACCATTGAGATGTCTCGGGATGTGCTTAAAACCACCGGCCTAACTTTTGTAGCCAGTCTGTTAATATGCCTAAATTAAGTGTTGTCATTAACAAGTCAAACCTAGATGGTACAGTAGTCAAGCTAAAAATTCAAAGTCACTAATTTTTTTTTTGTCAAAAATAATACTAGATAGATACATAATTATAGTTGTTTTTACATTACATATCACCCTAATTTATAAAGAGAATTGTATGAGTCAAGAACGGAGGTTAATTGTGTAGGAATCAACAAGTTTCATTTACCAAAGAAAATATTTTAATTTTCTTTATTTGATAATCTAATTAGTTGGATTTTTTTGTTTAAATTGTTTAACAATCCAATGTTGCAATATTTTTTTTTAAAAAAAAAAATTGACATAAAGTGAGACCTGGTTTATTTTCAATAAGTACTGTCTTCATCATTTTCAACACAACAAGAAAATCCTTTTTTCCCAACTTCGTTTTGACCTTTAGACGACCCTTTTAAAGGGCTGGCTTATCTTTCCCTGCACTTTATCCCATAGTGGCCTATACTCTTGTTGTCAATGTTATGACTACATCTTGATAGGATAGTCGGCTATTGAGACCCCGTTTCCCAACTGCCATCCAAAAAGAGTCGGCTATTGCGACCTCCTTTCCCAGCTCCCTTTCAAAAGAGTCGGCTATTGAGACCTCCTTTCCCAGCTCCTCTCCAAAAGAGTCGGTTTTGAGACCTCCTTTCCCAGCTTTCTTCCAAATTAGAGTCGGCTATTGAGACCCCCTTTCCCAGCTCATTTCTAAGATAGAGTCGGCTATTGATACTTGCAATAGGTCTGCTTGCACCAGGTAACATCAAAGCAACCTACAAAAGAATACATTAACAAAAAAGTAAATATCTAGACAATTAGTTATTTACCTGATCAGCCAACACTTTACACATACTACAAAGTTCAGAAATCCCAACAGGTGGAATTGAAGTTGACTTACAAACATCAGTATAACACTTATTCAACTGTTACATTACAAAAGTTGCAATAAGCACTGTCCTTATCGGAAATTCATAAGTTCGATAACTTTCAAAATACATCCGAAAACTATATCTATGTTAATCTTATAAGATTTACCTGAAATAAAAATAATTTTAATAAACTTCTGTAGTCTTATCTTTTATCTTATAAAAGGCATTATTTTTTTTAAACAGTAAATTATAGAAAGGTTCCTAAAACTTAAAATTTAAGTTCTAAAAATGTTCTTAAAACTCAAAATTTAAATTCTGAGAAATTTTTCATAACTTAAACAACTTTTTTTATGGATAAAAAAAAAACAATGTATATGTTATTAAAATAACCACCAGTTGTACAAACGAAATGATTTCCAGAAAAGAAAAATAATGGGAATAAAAACACGAATTTAAGTGTAAACAAACTATTACACGGAAAAACGAAATAACAATTACACGAAAATTGAAATAACAATTACACGAAAATTGAAATAACAATTACAAGGAAATTCCAAATACACGGAAATACACTTACACGATAATGAAAAACAAAGTCACCGTCAACTGTGGTTGTTAAAAAGATATTCCGGCGTGACCGGTATCTCTAACAGAACTAAAACGTAGTTTAGGAAACATATAGAGAGAAGGTGGTGAGGCAGAGAGTCTTTCTTGTGTGTATTTCGTAGCTGCTGAGAGTGGAGTGAGGGCTCTTTATATAGGGCGGAGGAGAGGAAGACCCAAGCCTACAGAAACGTCCCCATTAAGTCCCACGATTTCCTCCCGAAATTGACTTAATTGGGTTGACGTTTTTGATTGTCAGCTTAGTTGACCTTTGATATTCCCACGTGTTTGACTTGACTAAGTAACAGCTACTGGGATATTCTTTTCTTTTAACGCGTGCGAGATTGGTGGAGACTTGTCTCTACGTTTAAGTGGAGTAGTCAACAGCCACTATAAGAGCTAGTACAAAATTCATTTCATTTTTCATTTTTTGACTCCCCAAACTCCCCAAACTCCCCAACGACCCCACGACCCACGACCCACGACCCACGCCCTACGCCGTCGCCATCGCCGGTGCCGGTGCTGGGCCAGGCCGGGCCGGGCGGGTGGGTGGTGGTGGTGGTGGTGCGCGCGTGTGGGCTTAACCATTGCCTTGCCATGTGATGTCTCCTCATTTTTGATAGATTTATATTAGGATGAGACATCATTTTTAGTGATTTAGGAAGTCTTTGAGTCGATTTCCTTGAGAAATATTGCACTTTCCTATTTTGAGTCTTGATTTAGTAAAATAATATTTTTAGAGCATATTGGGTTTAATTATTTATTTAGTGTGAAGCTTTAAAGATAATTATGGAGATTAATTAGAGTCCAAGTCAAAGACTACAAGATATGGAAAGAGATAAGCATGGTAATTGGAGATAAGAAAATAAAAGCTAAAAACATGGAAAAGGAAAAGCTGCCTTAATCCTGAATTTCTGCACCTACGACCACAAATCAGCTTATATCTCAAGAACGGTGTGGAATTTGGAGAAACGGTCCAGATCAAAGTTGAATATCTTTTCGAGTGAATGAATTTGGTATATTCATACGCATCAAACGGATGAAAATAGAAGCTGCTAGGACCAAAAGAAAAACGGGCCTGATTGCATGTTTTTAGGGTTACGAATTTGAGTTGGGCTTGGAGTCCACTACTTACTTCTCCTTCAAGAAAACGAATTAGGTCTTCCTAAACACCTATAAATACACCCTTATACCATTGTAAACATGTCCTTGCTCAGTTCTAAACATTAGCTTAAATTATAAACAATAGCTTAGTCCTTTACATTAATATTCATCCTTAGAATCAAGCTATTCATTCAAGAAGCAAGCTGACCTGTAGAGGAAGACAAGAAGAAGAAGATTGGAGACTGACAAACTCCTCTTCTACATCTCACCTTCTCTATATTTAGAGTAATTAGCTATAGATCTATTCTCAACCATATTTCTAAGCTTTTATTCTGTAAGTTTTACTTTTAATTGTTGGGTTATTATTTTGTCTACATTCATAAATACTATTTGTTATTTTAATTGATTGAGCTTGGCGTATATTGTTATTATGTGTTTTGACTTATTGTTACACCTTAGATTTGGCCAATCTTAGGATTATTCTTAGTTATTGACAACACCACATAATCGTCTAGTTTTGATCCCTTGCCTAACTAGATAGCCATTAAGGTTTGATTTAATCACCAATCATTACTTAGGAATCCCTACTAGTGGAGAGGTTGCTCCTAAGCCTAGAAAAGGCTAGGTAGAATTTAGAATCCTGGTTAATATATAATGCTTAATCTGTGACAGGTTAGAATAACGATTTAGTAATAGACTTATATTAGTAATCTTAATCTATTAGACTTACTTTCATATTTAGTTATTTGTTTTGTTTATTTGTTTTAATTATTTAATTGCGTAGATTGTTATTTCATCTTTTTATATTTTTATCTAAAACATCTAAATTCATCTACGCTTGTTAAACATAAGTAGATCTAACGGATACAATCCCTGCGAACGAACTTGACTTATCATTAAAACTTGCAAACGATTTGTGATACTTGTAGTGAGTTCCGTGGTTCTCAAGGGTGTGTGCTATTTATTATTATCTTTATTTTATCACACCTTTGCCCCCACCACCATGTGCATGGGCATTGGCTATTTGGACTTTGATAATATCACACTTTATAAAAGGAGGCCAAAAGCCTTTGTTCCTTCCGATGTGGGAGAATCAAAATGTCCATTTGACTTCAAATTTTCCAACAATCCCCCACACATTTGAAATGTCAACAAAAGGTTTGGTGAGAAGGATCAAAAAAGAAGAATGGGTGAATTGTACTTAAGTGTCAATATCTTGCGATTTGAATTGACACGTAGTGAAGTGAGGCAACCACCGAATTCCGTTTAAGTGAACTTACTCTTGAACTTTAACGGTTATCGATCGAGACCCTCACTACACATACTCTACCCGATTCAAGTTTATGGTTCCCTCCAACATTACCTTTTGGTTCATCAAGTCCTTCTCTAAGGACCACCCTTTACGGGCTATGAACTTGGTGGATTTATTGATTTGAGAGTTGTACAAGGACGTCTCCTCAACACTCTACCATGAATATTTGGGTTTTCAACATTACCCTTGAATTCATCAAGTCCTTCTCAAAAGAACCACCATAAAGGCTATGAATTCAATGTGAGTTCAACACTCGGTACGCCTTTTTCATCAAGTCCTTCTCAAAAGGACCACCACAAGTGGCTATGAACAAGACGATTTAGGTTTGAGCCTTAGGGATGGGGAAATCACATTGACTCATTAGTCACATGTTTCCACTTAATGGGTTTTAGTCCCATCCCCCTCGACATCTCCAAGACTAGTCTCCTGGTCAAGCCTTTGGTGAACGGATCAGCTAGATTCTCCTCTAATCGTACAAATTCCAAGGCTATCACACCATTCTTCAGTAATTGTCTTACTGACCCATGTCGGATGCGAATATGTCTCTTCTTCCCATTATAGGCGCTATTATGAGCGACTCCAATGGCTGCTTGTGAATCACAGTGGATACATACAGGTGTGGCACTTCCTTCCCGAAGTGGCACATCCGATAAGAGACTTCTCAACCACTCAGCTTCTTGCCCAGCTAACTCTAGTGCTATGAACTCAGATTCCATGGTGGAGCGTGCTATACAAGTCTGTTTGGAAGACTTCCACGATACAGCACCTCCCCCTAAGGAGAACACATAACCACTGGTGGAGTTTACTTCGTCATTGTCTGAGATCCAGTTTGCATCACAAAAACCCTCAAGGACTGCAGGGAATTTGTTATAGTGCAGGCCTAGATCGATGGTACCCCTCAAGTATTTCAATAGACGGCGAAGTGCAACCCAGTGGTCACTACTAGGGTTATGAGTATAGCGACCAAGTCTACTCACGGCATAGGCAATATCGGGTCGAGTATAGTTCATCAAGAACATTACACTTCCTATGATTTTAGCATATTCATTTTGGGACACAGCATCCCCAACATGTTTGGATAAGTTAATGCTAGAATCATAAGGAGTATTTACAGGCGTTACCTCAAAGGAATTGAACTTCTTCAGCATCCTTTCTACGTAATGAGACTGATTCAGGGAAATACCATTACTGCTTCTAATGATTTTTACCCCAAGTATTACATCAGCTTCTCCCATATCTTTCATGTCGAATCTGGAAGACAAGAAGCGTTTAGTCTCATTTATAATATGAATAGTAGTACCAAATATGAGCATGTCATCTACATAAAGGCAGATGATAACACACTCTGAATCTGTTACCTTGGAGTAAACACATGAGTCAGAAGTGTTAGCTATAAACCCATATGAAATGAGAGTACTATCTAGTTTTTCATACCATTTTTTTGGTGCCTGTTTCAAACCATACAAGGATTTTTTTCAACTTACACACTTTGTCCCCTTGACCAGGGACCACACACCCTTCAGGTTGAGCCATGTAGATCTCTTCATCTAGATCTCCGTTCAAGAACGCGGTTTTGACATCCATTTGATGTATTACAAGTTCGTGAATGACGACTAAAGCAATAAGGGTTCTTATCGTGGCAATTTTGGTCACTGGGGAATAAGTGTCAAAGTAATCTAGACCTTTCTTTTGGGTGAAGCCCTTAATAACAAGTTTGGCTTTGAATTTTCTATTGAGCCATCGGCTCTCAACTTTTTCTTAAAAATCCATTTGCTACTAATAGGTTTGCTACCCCTAGGTAAGTCGGTTAATTCCCATGTATGGTTACTTTTAATTGACTCAAGTTCACTATTAATAGCCTCTTTCCAAAAACTAGCATCTATAGATTTTAAAGCATCATCATAAGTTTTTAGGTCTTCCTCCATGAGGAGGCAATTGACTACATGTTCGTCTAATAGATCAATGTGAGCACCTTCTGTTATAAAGGCTGTTATAAAGTCAGGGCCGAAGCTGGACTCGATCCTGCGCCTCTTACTTCTCCTAGGTTCTTCCTCGGGAATACTACTAGGCTCCATGGAAGTGGAGGGGTTAGGAAAAACATCACAAAGAGGTACAACATCATTAGTAGATAAGTTATCAACAGGTAAAGAAGCATTGACAGTATTTAAATCTTTCAAAGGGAAAACATGTTCAAAGAACTCAGCATCTCTAGATTCACAAATAGAGTTATCTTCTAATGACAAGAATCTGTAAGCCGCACTATTCTGAGCGTACCCTATGAAAATTGAGTCAACGGTTTTGGGTCCAACAGTGACAGTTTTAAAACCAGGTAGTTTGACTTTGGCTAGGCACCCCCACACTTTTAAAAATTTCAGGTTTGGTGGAAAACCCTTCCACATCTCATAAGGGGTTTTTTCTAGGGATTTATGTGGTACCCTATTAAGTACATAACAGGCTGATAAGACAGCTTCCCCCCACATGTTGTTCGGTAAACCTGAACTTATTAACATGGCATTCATAGTCTCTTTAAGGGACCTATTCTTTCTTTCTGCTATGCCGTTTTGTTGGGGGTGTATAAGGGGCACTAAGTTCGTGGATAATTCCATTTGTTTCACAAAAATCTTTAAGGGAATTAGAACTATACTCGCCTCCTCTATCAGACCTAAGTCGTCTGATTTTACAGTCTAGTTGGTTTTCAACTTCGGCTTTATATTTTAAAAACGCATTTTCCGCCTCATCTTTAGTTTTAAGAAGATACACTTTAGTAAACCTAGAGTAGTCATCTACGAAGGTTATGTAATAAAGTTTTCCACCTCTACTAGTGGAGTTTTTAAAATCAGCTAAGTCCGAATGAGCTAATTCAAGTAATTTAGTTTGTCTCGTGGTAACGGGTTTAAAAGGTTTTTTCGCAAGTTTGGACTCTACACATATTTGACATTTTTCAAAGTCATCCACGTTGTTAACGGGTATTAGTCCAAGATTTTTAAGCCTTTTAATAGACGCAACATTTAAATGGCCTAGTCTACCATGCCACGTTTGAACGGACTCAACAATATAAGCGGAATTAGATGCATTCTCATTCAGGGTTACAGTGTTTAAAACAAACAAGCCATTATTAAGGTACCCTTTCCCACGAACTCGTCATTTTTAGTGATAATGACTTTTCCCCCCTTGAAGACAAGTTTGAGACTAACTTTGTTAAGGAGAGCCCCGGAAACTAAGTTCCTACGGAGAGAGGGGACGAAGAGAACAACATTTAGTTCAAGAGTCTTACCAGAGGCGAGTTTGAGGGGAACCTGACCTTTCCCAAGAACAGTAGCGGTGGAAGATTCACCCAAGTACACACATACTCACCATCAGTTGCCTTTCAAATTTCTGGAACAGGGCTTTGTTTGCGCAGAAATGGCGAGAAGCTCCAGTGTCAAGGATCCACTCACTCTTATTCTCTACCAAGTTTACCTCAACCATTATCGCGACGATTATTTCTTCGGTCTCAGTCAGACTAGCGGCAGCTTTGGGACCCTGGCCAGCTCTAAGGGAACATTCGAAAGCTTTATGTCTTTCTTTGCCACAACAATAACAGGCCCCTTTAGGTTTTTGAATCTTACCAGAGGTTTTGAATCCTCCACCTTGTTTGTTGGAGTTGCCGCGATTCTTGTTTCCCCCAGACTTCGACTTGTTGGAGCCTTGTTGCTTTCCCTTCCCTTTGAACCTGTCTTTGTTACCTTGGCCAGAACCTTCGACAAGATTAGCTTTCGAGGAATGAGAAGGGAAAGAGATTGACTTATCCTTTAGTCGATTCGCTTCTTCGACTTGGATGTGGCTGATGAGCTCTTGGAGGGTCATTTCTTTCTTTTTGTGCTTGAGGTGGTTGCGGTATTCACTCCAAGATGGGGGAAATTTCTCAAGCAAAATGTTGGCTTGAAGAATTTCACACATCTTCATGCCTTCGGCGATTACCTCTGCGCATAGGTTCTCATACACATGGAGTTGTTCAGTCATGGGATGCTGATCCGTAAGTCTAAAGTTATACCAATTCCCAGTCACGTACTTTTTCTTACCTGAATCATCAGCCCCATATTTCTTCTCGAGAGTTTCCCATATGACCTTTGCCGATTTCTCTTTGGCAAGGAGGTCAAAAATGGGATTAGTAACGTTGTTCAACATCCAGCCCCGAGCCATGGTGTTAGCTCTTTTGAACCTAGATTCGAGGGCAGCATGCCTAGCTAGCTCTTGTTCAGTATGGACTCCAATTTCCAAAAGTGGAGGAGTCTCGACTATAGCAAAGTCGAGTTCATACTGTTCAAGGCAAATCATTATTTTTTGCGCCCAACGCTTGTAGTTGGAACCATTAAGGGGTTCCAACTTGTTCGCTTCGAGAAGTGGCTTTGTGTTCAAAGAGGAACCAACAGCCGAAATAGGAAGAGCCATTTTCTAAAATAACCGGTGGAAAAGAAAATGAATATCTTTTTAAATTGTTATTAAAATAACCACCAGTAGTATAAAATAAATGGTTTCCAGAAAAGAAAAATAATGGGAATAAAAAAACGAATTTAAGTGTAAACAAACTATTACACGGAAAAACGAAATAACAATTACACGAAAATTGAAATAACAATTACAAGGAAATTCCAAATACACGGAAATACACTTACACGATAATGAAAAACGAAGTCACCGTCAACTATGGTTGTTAAAAAGATATTGCGGCGTGACCGGAATCTCTAACAGAACTAAAACGTAGTTTAGGAAAAATATAGAGAGAAGGTGGTGAGGCAGAGAGTTTTTCTTGTGTGTATTTCGTAGCTGCTGAGAGTGGAGTGAGGGCTCTTTATATAGGGGAGAGGAGAGGAAGACCCAAGCCTTCAGAATCGTCCCCATTAAGTCCCACGATTTCCTCCCGAAATTGACTTGATTGGGTTGACGTTTTTGATTGTCTTGTAACCCCCACGTTTTGATTTTCTGTAACAGCTTAGTTGAACTTTGATATTCCCACGTGTTTGACTTGACTAAGTAACAACTACTGGGATATTCTTTTCTTTTAACGCGTGCGAGATTGGTGGAGACTTGTCTCTACGTTTAAGTGGACTAGTCAACAGCCACTATAAGAGCTGGTACAAAATTCATTTCATTTTTCATTTTTTGACTCCCCAAACTCCCCAACGACCCCACGACCCACGACCCACGATCCACGCCGGGCGGGTGGGTGGTGGTGGTGGTGGTGCGCGCGTGGGCTTAACCATTGCCTTGCCATGTGCATGGGCATTGGCTATTTGGACTTTGATAATATCACTCTTTATAAAAGGAGGCCAAAAGCCTTTGTTCCTTCCGATGTGGGAGAATCAAAATGTCCATTTGACTTCAAATTTTCCAACAGTATAATGTCTTTTATATACAAAAAAAATAGTTAGAATGAAAAAGAATTAATTCTAACTTGAGATGTTTATTAAGTATTTATCCATAAAAATATTATTAGAGTCTCTTTACTATATAAGTTATAGTTGTCATAATTTTTGTATGGTTATACCACACTTAATATAATGAGGTTTGGTAATTGTTTTTCGTAGTTACTAAGTTAAGTTTTTTTTTGAGTTAGGTAAACGGTTGTATAAATAGAAAATAGTTGTACATTATATGAAGGAGTTACCTACCTAGATTCGAAAGTTTAAGGTAATAACTAAGAAGGTAAACGCAACTAACTCATATTAGTATAAGCTAATCTCCCACTATCACATAAAAATGAATGATGAGGGAACAAGGAATACCATATAGAAAAAAAATACACCACTTAACTTCCTTGGTGACCATTTCCCTAAAGGTAGAATCACCTTTCATAAGAAGGTGATTTCTCTAGATTTAAACTTCTTGAGCCATTTCAAATCACTAAGGAGCGTATTCATTTCCTTATTTATCCCTAGCCAAATTTTTATTTCATCCCAAATTGCCCTCGCATAAGTACAATTGAAAAAGAGGTGTTTGTTTGACTCGAAGTCTTCACCACATAAAGCACAAAGTGGATCCAACTCCAAATAAGTCATGCGATCTTTAGTTCTAAGACTATCCTTCAATGTCGTCCAAACAATAATTGCATGATTAGGGATTACACATGAGTCCCTAATAATGTTATCCCCAGGCTTCACAAAAGTTTTCTTGCAAAAGAAATCATAAGGTTTTTTGTATAAAGTATAAAAAAATTTACTCGATACCCTATTGAAAGTCCTAGAGGGGGGTGAATAGGATTACTAATAAGATTAATGCCTAATTAAAAATCTTTTGGACAATTATAAGTTTAAGAAAAGCTTCTAAGTCAACTTAATATATCAAACACTTATAGGATCATGCAAAGGATAAGTTAGAGGTTTGATATATAAGATTAACAAGTAAATCGACAATCTAATCTCTTACTACTCTAGAAGACAATATGTTAGATAAACTAGACAATCAATATCACAATATTCATGCTAGCATATTATCAAACATATAAAGTGCGGAAAGTAAATAGAGTAGGGATAGAAAGATACACGCGATTTATAGTGGTTCGGTTTCCCTACATCCACTACCTAAGGAAGCCTCCTTAGGATTTCAAGCTTTTCACTAAGCTCCCGTGTCTCTCTTAACCGGGTCGAGAACACAATAACCCTTACAACCTCTTCGATAACACGAAGGACAGCCTCTTCGAAACCACGAAGGAAAATCTTGTGTAATCACAACACAAGGACACCGAGTATACTCCCGATATTCAAATTCTCTCTTAATCTATCTATTACAAGAATCTAGACTTAAGAGGATAAATACAAAGTGCTTAAAGGGTGAAACAACTTTGCTAACAATCTCCTAATGAGTAGATATAACACTTAAGCATGAAAGACTCCTCTTGAGTAGATAGAACTATGTGGCTTATTGAATTAACTCCTTAATTGAGTGGATATGACAATGTATAGCTCTTGACACCTTCTTGGATGATAACAATTAAGCCCCTAAGTGTATATGGGTTGAAGGTGTAGTTGTAGCCTTGAAAGACCTTCAATTTATAGCTGCAAAATGCTCCCAACGGTCATAAGACTTGTCTCCAACGGATATATTAATATCCCCAACGGATCTATTCCTTTTGTCTTCATTTTGCTGCAGAAAACCCTAACCTGCGGTGCACCGCGGGGTTGGTGAGGTGCACCGCGCCAACTTTCGCTTATTGCTCATTTTCTAGTCCCGAGCTAGCCATCCTCCGTGCCCTGGTCCGCACATCTGCGGTGTACCGCACCCAAGGTCCGGTGTACCGCGCCAAAGGTCTAAAACACCTTTTAATGAGTATATCTTTTACTACGATGCTCGGATCAGAAAACTTTCTTCACGAGAGTTGTAGAGAACATCATTCTAATAAACTTTGTAGTTGATCACTAAAGCTAATTCTCAATGTACACAAAGATAAGGTTAAAGGTATTTGTATGAGAATTAGTTTCTTAAGATAAAACAATAAAGCTTTGATCTAAATGATAAAGAATGTGCTTTTGATGAATTAGAGTGCAATATAGAATATGTATAACAAGAATAATTAGCACACTAAACACAAGAGGATTTGTCACATTAAAACAACCTATTAAGGGAGGCTATATGCCAACAATCTCCCCTTTTTTGATGATGACAAATCCTTCACTAAAACACCTTAGGAATGATATAAATAAAGCACATATGGAGTCTAACTCCCCCTCACAATGTGCATACAAGATGTTAAGGAATAAAGCACATATGGAGTCTAACTCCCCCTCACAACAAGCATTAAGTCAAAGTGTATTTTTATTAAAATGATATGCATTTGTGAGTTTTGTAAAGTGCAATTTGGAAAGTTTTAGTGCACATATTTCTCCCCCTTTGTCTTCATAAAAAAGACGGGATAATAAAATAAAATCAAACAACTAAACATAGAAGAGCTAAAACTCAAGTGAATAGATTTTAAACAATGATAAAAGGAGTCCAAGAGTTTAGAGCAATTAAAACATTTTAATTTGAGATGCAAAAAGATCAACAATTTCAAAGCATAAAAAGGATGAAGAAAGATATAAGGGATAAGAACGTTTTACCAACTTCTTGATCGATAGATTTTCATCTTATAAGCTTTATAACAACACAAACGATTAGTGCAATTATAAGATAAACGATTAGTACAAACGATTAACCAAGCATTTGAGTTTTCAAAGATAATTTTAAGAAAAAACTCCCCCTCACAAAATGCATAGAGCGTTTGTTTCAATTTTGAAAAAGTTTGACCAATAATTTCTCCCCTTTTACCAATAAGAAAATTTGAACCGATTTTAAGAAATCAAGGGGTAAAATTTAATCTTTGAAAAGTATAGGGGTCAATATGCATTTTTCAAAAGTTTAGGGACTAAATGCAATTTTGAAAAACTTTAAGGACCTAAGTATAACTTTCTCAAGACAAAAGGGACCTAGGTGTAATTTTCAAGCATAAGAAAGCTAAATGCAACTTGTTCAAACTATAGGGACCTCAAATCAATATTTTCCAACCTATAGGGATCACAATGCAATATTTTCAACCAATAGGGACCACAATGCAAAATAAAACAAGATCAAGGATAAAAGATGTAATAGTACCTATATCATCAAGGAAAGAGTTAGCAACATCAACACAACAATATAAAATCCGAAGCATATAATTAAAGCATCTAAACATCAAATATCCGAAATTAAAACATAGCATACTAAACCAATTATCCAAATCATACCAAATATAGCAATAAAATCCTAAATATCCAAAACATGGATCCAGGCGAAAACCTATTCCGCGGTGTACCGCGATTAATGTGCGGTGTACCGCACTGTAGAATATGTTTGCGAATAAACTGGGCGAAAGATAAAGAAAAATAACAAAGACAGAAACCCTGGATCGCGGTGTACTGCGGAGTGGTCCGGTGCACCGCAAAAACGTTCGGCGAAGTGAACAAGAAGGAATTTTTTGGTTCTTTTAAAAACACCCGAAACACATTCGAAACTTCCCCAAAAGATTCGGAATGGTATAAAACTTTTAAGATAATTTTTGTTTTGAAAAGAAACACAAAGTAAAACCCGAAAACACATAAAACAGTTTATTTCACAAATACCCCTATATTTTAAAAAATACGAAAAGACCCAAAATCAAAGTTAAGCAATTTTAAGTATGAAAAGGTCAAGTCATACAAGATATTTGCACAATAGGGAATAAACCACATAAGCACATAATGAAGCACACCATATAGATAGTAAGGCTAAACAAATTCATGCAAATGAGTTAATGACCAATAATGGATTAATTTCCCATAATTCTGTGCATAAAAACATTTTTGAAATGCTATGGGAAATGCAAAAGATTATCGGAAAAATATTTTGAAAAACAATTTCTTTTTAAAAAACTCTTCCTTACTCAAAGACATGAAAATGCAAATTCGTGTTCAAAGATAAATTTAGATTTGAAAGTGTAAACTAATATCTTTGATCTTTTTCCCTTTTATCAATCAATAGGCACTTTCAAAATTTATAAAAACTTGTAAGAATAAAAAGTGCAATTTATAATAGTTGAGGGACTAAAAAGCAATTTCACATAGTAGGGACTAAAAGTTCAATTTTTCAAAAATATGAACTAAAATGGAAAATTTTATATGTGAAAGATTATGAAGTCCAAACTATGACACTTTGGAGAATTTAATAACTATGAGGGGTCAAAGTGCAATTTTGAAAATTTTGGGGACTAAAATGCAATTACCAAAATTCTAAGAGCTAAAGTGCAAAAACATCATTCATGAGAATTAGATGCAATAACACTAATAACATTAAAACAATGATTAGTATCACAAGATAATATCCAAAGATAAAACATGATAACAACAAACACAACTAATCAAATCAAAACCAAATCATAAACATAAACACAAGTCATAAGGAGGAATGCAAAAATATATACGAGATAAAGAAAAGAAATCACCGGATTTTCCTTTTTCGAGATTTGAGTGTTCTTTCGTATATTAATTCTTCCATTTGTTTCCTCCAAGCAAAGTAACGATCACCTACAAAGAGTGGAGGTTGTGTAGAAAACAACTCTTTCAAAAGATTAAATTCCAAATCGTTTTCTCTACTAACGGGTAAGCTATTCATGTAGAGTTAGGCTCTGATACCAATTGGAAGTCCTAGAGGGGGGGTGAATAGGATTACTAATAAGATTAATGCCTAATTAAAAATCTTTTGGACAATTATAAGTTTAAGAAAAGCTTCTAAGTCAACTTAATATATCAAACACTTATAGGATCATGCAAAGGATAAGTTAGAGGTTTGATATATAAGATTAACAAGTAAATCGACAATCTAATCTCTTACTACTCTAGAAGACAATATGTTAGATAAACTAGACAATCAATATCACAATATTCATGCTAGCATATTATCAAACATATAAAGTGCGGAAAGTAAATAGAGTAGGGATAGAAAGATACACGCGATTTATAGTGGTTCGGTTTCCCTACATCCACAACCTAAGGAAGCCTCCTTAGGATTTCAAGCTTTTCACTAAGCTCCCGTGTCTCTCTTAACCGGGTCGAGAACACAATAACCCTTACAACCTCTTCGATAACACGAAGGACAACCTCTTCGAAACCACGAAGGAAAATCTTGTGTAATCACAACACAAGGACACCGAGTATACTCCCGATACTTAAATTCTCTCTTAATCTATCTATTACAAGAATCTAGACTTAAGAGGATAAATACAAAGTGTTTAAAGGGTGAAACAACTTTGCTAACAATCTCCTAATGAGTAGATATAACACTTAAGCATGAAAGACTCTTCTTGAGTAGATAGAACTATGTGGCTTATTGGATTAACTCCTTAATTGAGTGGATATGACAATGTATAGCCCTTGACACCTTCTTGGATGATAACAATTAAGCCCCTAAGTGTATATGGGTTGAAGGTGTAGTTGTAGCCTTGAAAGACCTTCAATTTATAGCTGCAAAATGCTCCCAACGGTCATAAGACTTGTCTCCAACGGATATATTAATATCCCCAACGGATCTATTCCTTTTGTCTTCATTTTGCTGCAGAAAACCCTAACCTGCGGTGCACCGCGAGGTTGGTGAGGTGCACCGCGCCAACTTTCGCTTATTGCTCATTTTCTAGTCCCGGGCTAGCCATGCTCCGTGCCCTGGTCCGCACATCTGCGGTGTACCGCACCCAAGGTCCGGTGTACCGCGCCAAAGGTCTAAAACACCTTTTAATGAGTATATCTTTTACTACGATGCTCGGATCAGAAAACTTTCTTCACGAGAGTTGTAGAGAACATCATGCTAATAAACTTTGTAGTTGATCACTAAAGCTAATTCTCAATGTACACAAAGATAAGGTTAAAGGTATTTGTATGAGAATTAGTTTCTTAAGATAAAACAATAAAGCTTTGATCTAAATGATAAAGAATGTGGTTTTGATGAATTAGAGTGCAAGATAGAATATGTATAACAAGAATAATTAGCACACTAAACACAAGAGGATTTGTCACATTAAAACAACCTATTAAGGGAGGCTATATGTCAACACCTATGAGTTATTTGGTGTGCATTTCTAGAGGAGAACCACAAAAACAAGATGCACTCTCGACCTTCAACGCATAACGACCCACAAATAATATCCTTAAACTCACAAACATTTTTCAAGAGAGGGGAATCTCTCTTTTTAAGGTGTCAGCCCCAAAATTCACAAGTTTAAAAATACTCTCCATGAATCCACATAATCCTTGTCGAAAAAAAAATCCACCTAATCTAAAGCGAGTCTTTTTGGTCCATAATTTTCCAAAGCATTTTTAGAAATAATGATTTATTCCATGCTCTTAAGTCTTTCAACCAGAGCCCACCTTCTTCTTTCGGTACACAAATTTTGCTCCAACTAATTTGAATTGAATTTTTATCCCAATAAAAGTTTCGACAAATACTAATAACACGATCTCGAACACCAATCAGAATCGAAAATATAGTAAACCAAAAACAAATAACGCCTTGTATCTAATTAATTTCAATCTCCCCGCAAATGAAAGAGAAAAAGCTCTCCAAGATCTCACATAACCTTCTAATTTTTCAGATAGAGGTTTATAATCCACTGAAAGTGAAATGGAAGAGTCAAGCGTGACACCTAATTAACGGAAAGGCATGACACCTTTTTCCAAGAGTGTTGGTGCCAAACCATTTTCAATGTCATCATTTGAAACCCCAATATAAAAAATATTTTTGAATTTTCAACGTTTAATCAAAACCCCGAACAATCACCAAAAATATTTAAGCTATCCATGAGATTTTTTACCGACTCTTTATCTCCTTTAAAAAGGAGCATTAAATCATCCGCAAAGGCAAGATGAGTAATCTTTTCGATATCACATTTAGGATGATATTTGAAATTTATATTTGTATTCTTCTTCAAAAGTTTAGAGAAATATTTAAGGCAAAGGATAAAAAGATAAAGAGAATTAAGGTAATTCCTTAAACCTTTTTCACCTTTGAGGAAATCATGGATTTCATCGTTTATGGTCACCGAATGTTAAATTGCCAACTCAACTAAAAGTCCGAACCGTTAGGAGAAGGCATTCTATTAATGAGATTTTATATCTCAACACGCCCCCTCACGTGCAAGCTTAGTAGAGAAGAGAGCCCATAGAAGGCTTAGGAGAAGAGTGCCCATAGAAGGCTTAGGAGAAGAGCTAAGCTTGCACGTGCAGAATAAAGTGGGTGGCGGTCGAGAGACTCGAACCTAGGATCTCAAGGTCCGTGGAGCTCTGATACCATGTTAAATTGCCAACTCAACTAAAAGTCTGAACCATTAGTTAATCATTGGAATGCTGCGCAGCGTGTGCTTCGATATATTAAGCTTACACCAGGCCAAGGACTATTCTTTTCATCATCATCATCTGTCAAACTCAAAGCGTTTTGTGACAGTGATTGGGCGAGTTGTGTTGATTCACGACGTAGTATCACCGGATTTTGTGTTTTTCTAGGTGATTCTCTCATTTCTTGGAAGAGCAAGAAGCAAACAACCATAAGTCGATCATAAACTGAAGCAGAGTTTCGAGCTTTATCAGCTACTACTTGTGAACTACAATGGCTTGTTTATGCTCTTCATGATTATGGTTTTGCTCATGATTATCCAGCTTTGGTGTATTCGGACAGCAAATCTGCGATTGCAATGTCTACTAACCCTGTACAACACGAAAGAACCAAGCACGTGGATATTGATTGTAAAATTACTCGTGAAAAGTTGGCAGCTGGAGTAATCAAATTGTTCTATATTCCATCATCTTTACAGTTAGCCGATATTTTTACGAAACCTCTTGCTAATCTGCCATTTCATAGCATTCTTTCCAAGCTTAACATTATTAACATACATGTTCCGCTTGTGGGGGGATCTTGGAATGCTAATGCAGAACTTGACAAAATAAAGATAGAAGAAATAGCTAATAAGAATAGCGCAGAGACTAAATAGCAAATAGATGAAAATATGAAATGTTAGCTGCAATAGTTTGTTACAATTGTGTATATATACTTGGTGTAATTGTACAAACAAACTAACTAAATAAAAGATTCTCTTCTATCTCCTAAACCTCTCTCTCTCTCTCTCTCTCTCTCAATTCTGTTATCTTCTTCTTCTTCTCTACTTTACTTCTTCTTCCTCAAGCTACTATATTGCAGAGTATGCAATTTATCACCGAATAAAAAAGAGAAGATACGCAAGCCATTATCTAATCTATAATTTTTTTCCAAAAAATGCAATCCCTTAAGTATCTAATGAAAAAAATCTCAAGAAATCGAATCATACGTCTTAGGAAAATCAATTTTTATCGTGCATCTTGAGGAACAACTATTGTTATTGTACTCCTTAAAAGCTCCTGCATTATTACTAAGCTAAGTTGCTTTTAAGTTTGATCATTTTAATTCATTACAATTTCATCGACGTTATAAGAGCATGACCAATGTGGTCTTTATTTTAGGTCTTCAAATCCATATTTGAAGACCCAATTTAAAGACCAATTGTTAAAATTGGGTTTTCAAATCATTGTCAAAAAGGTTTGGTTTTAAATTTGAGTCTTTATATGAAAAATACTAATAATTACATACATTATTTTAATTTCATAAATTATATTAATAAATTATATTAATAAATTAATTTAATATTGACTAATTTTGATTTAGATAATAATTTTTTATTAATATTCTGATGTAAAAAAAATTAAATTTGGATATATATTTAAAAATCAAATATTGAAATTGGCTGAAAAACTTAAGTTTAATTTAAAAATTCTATATTTAAATTTAAAAATTATGTTTAAATTTAAAAATTATATTTAAATTTAAAAATTATATTTAAATTTAAAAATTATATTTAAATTTAAAAATTATATTTAATTTTCATATTTTACGTCATATTTATTTAATATCATTTTATCATTTATATATTTTTAAAACTAAAACTTTAAAAAATCTTATTAAATAAATTATATTACCTATATAAAAAATAAAAGATAGAAGATAATTCATTAATCACTTAAATCTATACCATGTTAATTTATTAAATCACTCTAATCTAATTTATTTTTTAATCAATTAATTAACTACTTAATTTTCTTAATTCAAAATTAATAAAAAAATCTTTCTAATCTAACATATAATAATTTTTCTTTCTTTTGATGGCCTATAAATAAATCTATTTTAAATTTTATTTTACTTTTTTTATATTAAATCTATACCCTTTTGTAATTTGATAAAATGTCAAATATGTATATATCTGGTTTATATTTGATAAAATTTAGAATTATTGCTCAAGAAACACTTCAAGTTAGAATTGATTCTCTTTCACCTCAACCATCATTTTATTTTATAAAAGGTCACATATATTTTATTTTTTCCTTTTTTTTCCCATAAAAAGAGTCGTTTGAGTCATGGAAAGCTTCCCATTACTCAAACTTTGAGTAGTAGGAAGCTTCTCATAACTCAGATTTTGAGTGTTGGGAAATTTCTCATAACTCAATATTCTTTAAAAAAGACAATATCTTTTATGACGGATACCTATTGGGCATTAACCCAAAAATTTATACATATAGAATTTTTATCTCTATATTTGGAGAGTCTTCAAAAATATTACTTGGTATTGTTTTTTAATCTATTTTAATTTTTGAATTTTCAAATTTAATATTTAAAGACTCCATGGATCATACTTGAAGAATTTATGTTATTTGCCAGATGTATGGTCAATTTCTTTATAGTCGTCTACTAGTGCTCTCATGCATGTGGCACCGTCGTCAAGCTTTGAAACATTTTGGTTCGTTTAAGTCAAACGCAAGTCATTAATACAGTTAAACTTTGGTTGTTTAAATTTAAATAAGCATGCTTTTAAGTGGGTCTCATGGATTAAGTAACCGGTCAACACAGAACAACGAAAATTATGCTTTTTGGCTTTTGACGGGCCTAGTTAGATACGAGGGAAATAAAATCTGATCATTCCCAAATAGGGAAATTCTTACTACACTAAAAACCATGTCCCTATATATATGATTTTTGGTCCATTAAATTTTTGACATATCATTAAATATATTAAATAATATGAAAAAAATATGATTTATTTACCATGATTAACAATAACAGTAAAGAAATTATATAATACACTCATCTTTGTATCAACCAATTGAGAAGAAAGAGAAATAAAGATTATAATTAATCTACTATCTGTTTTTTTTCTTGTCCGGGAATAATAATTCAAGATTGTTTATACAATGATTTAAGGAAAATATAAAAATCACTTAAAGAGCCATTCTTCCAAGTACAGATGTCGATATTTCGTCTTGCATTCTTTGCCGTAAGGTCCGTAACGTTATTAAGTTTCATATTGACGAAGTTAACCTTCCAGGAAGGGAACTTCTAAAGCCAGCTCCTCATTTCGGCAATGAAAGGGTAAATTTTCCATCGAAGACCTGTGCGTTTAGAAATACCTAGAACCAATTCAAGGTTATCGGAGTAAAAGGAAACACTCCGAAGATTGCAAATAACGGCCTTTCTCATAGCCAGAAGGACTGCCCAACATTCACCTTCAATAGAACTTCTTACGAAAGATCTAGAGACAATCTTGTGGGTAACTTTACCTTCCTTGTCAATTGCAATTGCCGCTAATCCTTAGAGTTCATAATCTCTTTTAAAAGATGCATCACTCATGAAAATATACTCCGATTCATCCGTTAGTATTGGGTTATCCTCTAGCTTGACTCCCTTATCTTCTTTATCCTTTGTTATAACTCTTTTATCTTGTTCCCCATCTTCATTATTCTTAGGAGCAAAGAGGTACTTCATAGTCGAATGAATTTTATACAAAATGTCTTTTATAACCCACGGTGTGTTTTCATGAAAACCTTTCATCTTCGCTTTCCATATATTCCATACAGTAAGTAAAAAATAGGCAATAAATTCGTTCTGATCCCATCCATTCTTTACATACTTTTTGCACATTTCAATTAACCACTCACCCAAGTGGTATTTTTTCTCTTTATCGATATGCATTTGTAGTCTTGAGTTTGCCCATACCGCCATACTTAAAGGAAATTTTATAAAAAGATGTTCCATATCTTCCTTATCAAGTTCACACCACTCACAAATGTCGTCTTTTATACATTTTCTGACCTTTAAATTTTGCTTGGTAGGTAGTGCTCCATTGCATACTTTCCATCCAAAAGATCTTACTTTATGCATAACATTTTATTTCCAAATGATATTCCAAAGATTACTATTATTATGTTCTCCTTGAGATGATGATTGCGCTTCATTTTGTACTTCGTTATCCACCAATTTATGGTAGCCTGACTTTGTACTATAGATTCCATCTTTAGCGAATGGCCAAATTAATTTATCCTCTTCATTGAGCAGTAAGATAGGAATTTTGCATATATCACTCACAATGTTTGGCGGAAAAAGTTGTCTGAGTAACTCAATATTCCAAGCCGACATATCCTCATTAAAAAGCTGGGCTACTCTATCCACTTTGCACCCTACCGGTTTTTCTAAAATTATATTATTTCCAATTCAATTTTGGCTCCATATATTGATATTTAAACCATTCACAATCCTCCATATCGAATGTTGCTTGATAAACTGAATTCCTTTATATATACTGGCCCAACTCCACAATCTTTTATTAGGAAGTTTGACATTGAATAGACTATCAAAGGGAGAATAAATACCTTTTAATACTTTAGCCACAAGTGAGTTAGGATTATTCATAATTCTCCACGCTTGCTTAGCCAAAAGCGCCATATTCATTTTCTGAAAATCTCTGAAGCCAATACCTCCAATAGATTTAGCTTTAGCTATTTTCTTCCATTTGATCCAATGAGCTCTTTTTTAGTACTAGAGTCCCACCAGAAATTGGAAGCGATCCCAGATAACTTTTTGCAAAGTGATTTAGGAAATTCAAATATAGACATTGCATAACTAGGTATCGCTTGGAGTACCGCCTTTATAAGTACCTCTTTGCCTCCGTCAGAAAGTAGATTAGCAAATTAGCTAGAAGATTTATTGAGAAGTTTGTCCTTAATATAATTCAAATTTTCTGACTTTGCTCTTTTAAGAGAGAAAGGTATACCCAAATATTTGCCAAAAGCTGTAGTCCTTGTAACATTTAAGTTTTTAACCACTTCATCACAAATTTGCTCCGGAGTTCCTTTACTAAATAGGATTGACGATTTTTGAAAGTTAATCCTTTGACCAGAGGCTTGACAGAAAAGTGATATAGTATCCTTGAAAGTTTCAATTTCATTTTTTTCAATATTTATGAAAAACAAAGCATCAACGGCAAATAGTAAATGCGTTAGCCTTGGGCAATTTCTGGTAATTTTTATACCTTTAATATTTCCTTTACGGCATTGATAATTAATAATACCAATAAGACTTTCTGTTAGTATTGAGAAGAGATGTGGAGATAAAGGGTCACCTTGTCGGATTCCTCTAGTCGGTGAAAATTTATTTAGCCTTTGACCGTTGACTTTTATTTGGAAATAGACTGAGGAGATACAGTTATAGATCCATTCAACCCATTTATCGCAAAAACCAATAGCTTTAAGTGTTTGAACAAGGAAAACTCAATTGACTTGGTCATAGGCCTTCGCCATGTCAATTTTAACAGCTGCAAAATGTTTATTTGATTTTCATTTATTTTTAAGAAAAAAAGAGACCTCCTGTGCAATTAATATGTTATCTTGGATACTTCTCCCTTAAATGAAGGCTGACTGAGTAGGCGATATAATGTCATCCATAATCGGCTGCAATCTATTAGCAAGAATCTTTGAAATGATTTTATATCTGAAATTAAGACAGGCAATTGGTCTATAATTCGCAACTGATTTTTTTGAATATCCCCTTTTGGAATAAGTGTAATCAGTGTGTCATTAAGGCCGTTAAGTGGGGTATTATTCTTGAAAAAATTATTAATAATCATGCAGATATCATCTTTAAGAACATCCCAGTTTTCTTGATAAAAATTACCTGGAAGACCGTCTGGCCCTAGGGCTTTAGATCCCGACATATCAAATACAGCTTTCTTGACTTCCTCAATATCAGGCAATTTGGTAATTTCCTCATTTAAACTATTAGATATCTTGTTAGGTATATATTGTGAAATATCCGTTCCTTGATACCTTGTATTATCCCTGAAGAGTTTCATATAGTAATCGCGGAATAATATCTTTTATTTTTGATTCATCCTCATTCCAAGAACCATTATTATTTTTGATAGCACTAATCTTATTTATTTTCCTTCTGAATAGAGTTTTAGCATGGAAATATCTCGTATTCTTGTCACCTTTTTTATCCATTGATCTCTTGCTTTATTTGTCCAATATAACTCCTCTTGTCTCCAAGCTTCTTCTAACTTCCAATTAGTTTCAGTAGGTTGATCATTTTGAAGAACTGTTAATTCTCTTTGGAATTTGTCAATAAGTTTACGATTATTGCAAAAATTTTGTTTACTCCATCCAGTAAGAGCTAAAGAAAGAGCATCTCTTTTAGAACATAAATCTTTAATAGAGTGAGCATTACCTTGTCCAGTCCATGTTTTACTAATAAATTCCTTGCATTTATCATTTTCCAACCATCGAGATTCAAACATAAAATATTTCTCGAATCTTAACTTGGGTGTATCTATAGAAAGAATGAGGGGTGAGTGGTCAGATCTAATAGCGGGTGGCACTTGAATTAAAGCATTTGGATGACTTTCACACCATGATAGAGAAGCTAATCCTCGATCAAGTCTTTCTTTAACATTTTCTTCACCTTTTCGTTTATTTGACCAAGTGTAGAAACAACCTTTGCTTGGGAGATCAACCAAATTATTTTGATTGATGAAATTGTTAAACCTTAAAATTCTATCAAAATATGATCCCCTTTACCCATTTTTTTCGAGATACGTGAAATATTATTGAAATCTCCAATGAATAAAGTCAGAATATCCACTTTTGAGTACCAAGTTGTAAGGGCTTTCCATAAATTATTTCTTTCGTTCTCGCAAGTTGGAGCATAAACACAAACCAAGTACCATATGTCTTTATTCGATTCCATAATTTCGGCAATTACAAAAGATGGCGAAGAGTTTAAAACCCTAAGCTTTACGGAATCATTCCACAACAAAAGAATCCCCCCAGACATAAACGATCTTCCCCTGGGTTCGACTAGGTGTGAATTTGTAAAAGCTTTAAAGTGCTTACAAGTAGATAACTTACTAGACCTTAACTTATATTCTAACAAACAAGCGATAGTGATATGAAATTTCAAAACTAGGGACTTAAACATACTTTTTGTCGAAGGTGCCCTCGCTCCTCGACAATTCCATACAAGAACACTATCCATTGAACCCGACCCTATTAAAGGATAGGCCGTCATCCACTTGAGCAAGAATAGGCCCACTTTCCATCACGGGAAGCCCCTGTGTACTTGTAGCCTCAACAAGAAATTTAACACCAATAATATTTTGCCAACGATCACTACATCAATGAAATTAGTACGAGCCGCCAATTGAAGGGTATCAAAAAGGAGAGGCCTAGATATCTGAGTAAAGTTGCAGATGATATCGATCTTTTTAACCCAAATACTCCTCAGAGGATAATAGAAATATGTGTAACCAATAGAATGCAGATTATGAAGGATTTCATAAAATACTAGGCATCTTTGTGTGAAGGAATGAATACAATCAGAACCGGTCAATTTTAAGAGCAAGTATTGGGATGACCAATCTTTTTTTGTATTTTAAGCAATTGTTATTGATATAAAGTTTAAGGAGAAGACTCTGTATACACCAATAGACAAAATTCAAAGGTAAAGGTAAAGAGAAAGACGGTCGTGCAGACAACTTAGCTAAGAAAGCCAGACACAGGGCACAGCAAGAGGGAGGAAATAACCCTGAGCTACTCATTTCTCAATTTTCTCGATTAGGAATCGGATAATAGGATTGTTATTTCGTTTAAATGTATTACGCGCCCAAAAAAAAAAAAAAAAAGGTAAAGAGAAAGACAACGTACTTGATGTAGGGGCCGTGGAAATTAAATAGTAGGAATAAATATAATAGAGATCAAGTGAGCATCCCATAATAAATCTTTGTCCAAAATGTGAGAGATAATACCCAAACGTCCGTTAGTAGATAATTAAGACATGCACATAGTTAATGATCCAAAAACTCCAATATATTCTAATAAAGAGTGGTTCAAAAGCCCAATTCATAGTACATATTAAAGAAGCAAAGGTAAGTAAGTACATGGTCTTCAGGGAAAGAGAGGCGAAACATAATAACCGAAACACAGGTCATGAAATATACATTTATCCTTTGCTGCATGTTGGGGAAGATGCAGTCAATAGCATTAATTAAGATTTTAATGGAGTTATCTAAAGGAAAATAGTGTAAAGCTCAAAGCTTTTGGACCGGAGAAGGTGAATCAAGCAATGGCGCAATGGTAATTGAGAAAAAACCCTTGCGAAGATAAAGGCTGGACCTTTAGGGTTCTTGAGGATTTTGTAGATTTTGGGATTTCCATTCGAGTTCAGATTCAAGTAATGTAATTACTTGTGTTTTTTTTTCTATGTTTTAATTTGGGCTCTGAGAGTCCAATAGATAAGATAGGGTCATATGTAATGGGCCGTGGGTTTTATAACCATGGGCCCTTAGTGGGTTCTGTTTATGTGGTTTTAGTCCAAAAGGTTGTCTCTGGGTAACCAGACGGGTTGTAAGGAGTGTTTGTTCTTAAATGAAAAAAAAGCTGGCTTACTTAGCAAAAAAAAGATTTTAATGGAGTCTTTGACCAAATAGGAAGTAATAGTCATGATAAAGATTAAAGACCTTCTGCATGTCTAAGAAAAGTTCTTCATAACTCAGCAAAGAAGACAAAAGCCCAAATTTAGATGTCATTAAGCCAATAGGCATAGGATAATCAACGCCATGACAATAAACTCCTATGATTAGATTAAAAGAGGCCTGTATTAAAATATAATCGATAGATGTTGAATAAATATCGGTATTATAATGGCCAGGCCATTCTCCAAAAGCTTAATTTGTTCATCAAAGCACAGATCAGAAGATAGTAGCACTATTACAATTGCTATAAGAACCATAGAAAATTCTTTCATCCCGAGACTGTAAGAAGCAAGTCTTTGCATGTGTACTATGCCACTTCCGTACTTTAGAAAAACACCATTGAAGAACTTGAGCCCCCCATAGCAATAACAGAGAGTAATAAAAACGAATTGCATGTCCCAAAATGTTGGTTTTTATTTAATATTGGAGAAGGGAAAAATAGAAATGAATTTATAAAAAATGGGAATGGAAAATGATTTTTAAAAAATGGACGAAAGTTGGTTTTTTAAATGAAAGATGAACTTTTATAAAGGAAGTAAATATTACAAAGCTTGAGAGACTCTCTAGTTTCTGATGATACAACAAATGAACCCACATGGTGTATTTATATTAGAGATGAGGCGGTGAATTAGTCACCAGATTCTTCTAGTTATTATTTTTTAATATGTTTCCTAATATTTCTAGAAATTTCTATATTTCTAAGCTATTAATTAATTCTAGATTTATCTAGAGAAACTTAGACTAGTCTAATAACTTATCTAAATTTCTAGACAATAAAAAACATTAATTTCAACACTCCCCTTTAATGTTTTTTCCCGTAATTCCGAGCATCTCTCGTAGTGTCTCGAATTTCGGTCGTGAAAGTGCTTTCGTAAAAATATCTACAAGTTGTTCTTCTGTCCTTATGTATTGAAGCTCAATCTGTCCTTCATTTGTCGCCTCTCGCAGAAAATGATATTTGATAGCAATGTGTTTAGTCCGGCTATGATGGACGGGATTCTTTGCCATTGCTATTGCCGACTTGTTGTCGCAGTAGATTTTTGGTGTTTCTTGTTGTTCTCCCATGTCTTCAAGTATTCTTCTAAGCCATATTGCCTGACTTGTTGTTAGTGCTGCTGCCACATATTCCGCTTCTGCTGAAGATTGTGCCACGCAGTCTTGTTTTTCTTATGACCATGAGAATATCCCTGAGCCGAGTGAGAATGTATAGCCCGAGGTACTCTTCATATCATCAACTGATCCAGCCCAATCACTATCGGTGTAGCCGATCAATCTTGAGTCAGTGCTAGGCTCATACCATATGCCATAGTCCTTTGTACCTTGCAAGTATCTTAATATTCTTTTTCCTGCTCCATAGTGGACCTGACTTGGACTATGCATGAATCTCGATAGTAGACTCGTAGCGTACATGATATCTGGTCTCGTAGCTGTAAGGTATAGCAAACTTCCTATGAGACTTCTGTATATTGCTGGATCTATCTTAGTTGAGCCGTCTTCTTTGGCTAGTTTTTCGTTGGTGACCAGGGGAGTAGCAACTGTCTTGCATCCGTGCATCTTGAACTTCTTTAGTAAAGTCTCTGTATATTTTTTCTGTGAGATGAATATTCCTCTCTTATCTTGTATTACCTCAATGCCGAGAAAGTAGTGCATTAACCCGAGATCCGTCATCTCGAAGGTTTTCATCATGTATTCTTTGAATTCCTTGATCATTTTCTCATTGTTTCCTGTATAGATGAGATCATCGACATAAAGAGAGACAATGAGTTTGTTATCATTACCTTGGTTTTTAATGTAGAGAGTAGGCTCGTTTTGACTTCTTGTGAATCCTCGATCAGTGAAGTAATTGTCGATTCGACTGTACCATGCCCGAGGAGCTTGCTTGAGTCCGTATAGTGCTTTTTTTAGTCTTAGAACACGATCTTCTTGGCCTTTCTCCACGAAACCTTGAGGTTGCTCGACATATATCTCTTCTTCTAGATAACCATTGAGGAATGTTGACTTTACATCTAGTTGATATATCTTCCATTGCTTTTGAGCAGCTAATGCAATAAGTGCTCTTATAGTGTCTAACCGTGCAACTGGAGCAAATGTCTCGTTATAGTCTATACCTGGTAGTTGTGAGTACCCTTTGGCAACCAGTCTTGCTTTATGTTTTTGGATTGAGCCATCTGGGTTGAGTTTTGTCTTGTAGACCCACTTGACTCCGATGACTTCTTTGTTGGTTGGTCGATCTACCAACTCCCACGTTTTGTTTTTCTCGATCATTTTGATCTCTTCTTCCATTGCATTTACCCATTCCTTTTGTTTTGATGCTGCTTCAAAGCTTTCTGGCTCCAAAGTCACAAAATTACATGTTTGATATATGTCTCTGAGTGACCTTGTCTTGCCTGGTGTTTCTGGAGATGAATCGTCATCACTGGATGAAGATGAAGATGATCTTGGAGTTCTTGGTGATGTAGGTCCTTGAGTATTCTGTGGACCCTCTTCTTCGGTATTATCCATGTTGCGCACCCTTGGTACCATTATAGTTTGTCGTTCCACCTTTCCTTCATCCCAATTCCATTTTGAATTTTCGTCGAACTCGACATCACGGCTGACAATAAGTTTCTTTGTTTTGATATTATAGATTCTATAGCCTTTTGATTCTGAGCTATAGCCGAGGAATATTCCTTTTTCAGTCTTCTCTTCTAGTTTGTGTCGTTTTTCTTTCGGTATATGCACGTAGCAGATGCTTCCGAAGACTCTAAGGTGTTGCGCTGACGGCTTTCTTCCACTCCATGCTTCAATTGGTGTTTTATTTTGAACGGCCTTTGTTGGACATCTATTAAGAAGATAGACTGCAGTGTATACTGCTTCTGCCCAAAATTGCTTTGGCATTCCTTTCTCTGCTAGCATAGTCCTTGCCATCTCCATGACTGTTTTGTTCTTCCTTTCTGACACGCCATTCTGTTCTGGAGCGTAGCCGACAGTTAGTTGGTGTTTGACTCCTTCATCGTCACAAAATTTATTAAACTCCTTTGAGGTATACTCCTTTCCTCGATCACTTCGAATGACTTTAATTCGTCGACCACTTTGGTTCTCGACAAGATTTTTGAATTTCTTGAAGATACTGAATACTTCTGACTTTTCTCTCATAAAATATACCCAATTCATTCTAGTATAGTCATCAATGAAAAGGATAAAGTACCTGTTATTTTCAAATGTTGGAGTCCTCATTGGTCCGCATACGTCTGTATGGATCAATTCTAGCACGTGTTTGGCTCTCCATGCTTTGCCTGAAGGGAATGATTTTCTGTGTTGTTTTCCTTCTAGGCATCTCTCGCACACGTCGCCATTTACTTGGATAGCTGGTAGATTTTTCATCATATTCTTCTGATGTAGAATCTTTAACCCATGAAAGTTGAAGTGTCCGAACCTTCGGTGCCATAGCCAAGATTGGTCTTCTTGAGCTTTCATGGCCGTTTCAACATACTTCCATTGGATCAGAAAATTTCTTTGTTGCTGCATTTTTACTACAGCTATTTCTTGATATTTATTTTTATTGTCATATATCGTGCACGAGTCATCTTTAAATAAGAGTTTATATCCTCTTTCCATCATTTGACCCACACTTAATAGATTTGTATCTAGTTTGGGGACCAACAGTACATCATGGATTAGTCGCGTACCTTTTTGCGTGTTGACCGTGATTGTACCTTTGCCTTCGACTTTCACCAGATCTCCATTTCCAAGCTTGACTTGAGATTTGACCGATTTGTCTATGTCTCGAAATAATTTTTCATCACCAGTCATGTGGTTGCTGCAGCCGCTATCAATATACCAGGTGTCATCTTTCACTTCTGAAGTAGTGTGACATGCGTAGAATAGGTTGTCTTCATTTTTATTTTCTTTGGAGAAGTTAGCCTGGTGCTTTTGTTTGGACCGGCAATCTTTCTCCAAGTGGCCAAATTTTTCACAACTCTTGCATTGTGGTTTTCCACGAAACCAACAATCTTTCTCAAGATGATTTGTTTTTTTACAGATACGACATGGTGAATATTTTCCTGATTTTTTATTAGATTCACTATTTTCTTGGCTTCTAGAATTTTCTCCAAATTTTCTCCCCCCATTTTTAGAATTTTGAGACCTTAGGTTTAGTTTAGACTGAAATGCGTTTTCTATGGATTCGTTTTCACGCATACTTAGTCTTTTTTCGTAAGCTTCTAAAGAGCCTACCAACTCTGTTACTGACAGAGTGGCTATATCCTTAGTTTCTTCAGTAGTAGTTACTATCGGATCGTATTTAGCAGGAAGAGTAATTAATATTTTTTCCACGACCCTTTTATCGGTTATATCATCTCCATAGGCTCTTAATTGGTTAACTATTTCTCGTAATTTAGTGTAATAATCTTTTATGGTCTCAGATTCTTTCATTTTCATATTTTCTAATTCCCTTCTTAGAGTCTGAATTTTAATATTACGTACCTTTACGTTTCCTTGAAACTCCTCTTTTAGCGTATCCCAAGCTTGCTTCGCCGTAGTAGCACCACTAATTCTTGGGAATAGAGACTCCGCCATAGCCATTTGTATGCTGTAAAGCGCCAGATTATCTTTCTCCATATCCTTAGTTAATTTTTCTTTCTCTGCTGCAGATATAGTTGACATATTTTCGGGAATAGTATATCCCTTGTCAACAATATCCCATAAACTTTGGGACATGAAGTATGTCCTCATCTTGATTGCCCAATAGTCGTAATTTTCTCCCGAAAAAATCGGGATCGGAATTTGGGTATTGCTTAGTAGAGCAGCCATGAGAGTATTTTTGCGGAAGCTAATTACCGCCTAGTTGATAATCGAACAAGGCTCTGATACCACTTGTTGGTTTTTATTTAATATTGGAGAAGGGAAAAATAGAAATGAATTTATAAAAAATGGGAATGGAAAATGATTTTTAAAAAATGGACGAAAGTTAGTTTTTTAAATGAAAGATGAACTTTTATAAAGGAAGTAAATATTACAAAGCTTGAGTGACTCTCTAGTTTCTGATGATACAACAAATGAACCCACATGGTGTATTTATACTAAAGATAAGGCGGTGAATTAGTCACCAGATTCTTCTAGTTATTATTTTTTAATATGTTTCCTAATATTTCTAGAAATTTTTATATTTCTAAGCTATTAATTAATTTTAGAATTATCTAGAGAAACTTAGACTAGTCTAATAACTTATCTAAATTTCTAGACAATAAAAAACATTAATTTCAACACAAAATACAACATTATAAGACAGAGTAGAGTAGTTCATAATTTTCATGTGGAGTCTTATTGAATTGGGTCCAGGATCAAATTCAATTAAGAAGTGGGGGTGCTAAGAGGTAAAGAAGAACATGTAATAGAAAATTGAAAGTCATGAGTGAATTAACAATTGATGATTGACAATGGTAATTGATAAGGATTTTGCAAAAAATTTTAGGCCATCGATCTTTTTAGAGAGAAGTTTTTAGAGAGAAGATGGGACTTACTATCTGTTGTATCATCATCTTCTTTATATTAACCAATTAGCAAAATATTATTCAAGTTCTGTAAAAAAAAAAAAATTTGCTTAAAGACAACATACAAGTTTGCAAGAAATAACAAATCATTTCCTTATACATTGCATAATTCCTACTGCAGACCTTCACAACATATATTTTTTTTCAAATAAGCTTAAATGATGAATTTTATATAAATATGAATAACAATCACTAATTGCATCTTCTTTATATATTCTATTTCTATTCTTATTTTCGTAAATATTTTTCAACCATAAATTATCTTTCTAGTTTTACAAATGCTAAATTTTCTGATAAATATGGTGAACGTTGAAGGATCTTCATCATATATATAGATATGTAGCCACATATATTACTAATCTTCATAAAAATATTATTAAGACTAAAAAAATATAACTTAGTCAACCTTCATAAAATCTGTATATGCTTACATAATAGATCTGTAGCCACATATATTACTAATCTTCATCATTCTCTTAATTTCAATCATAAAAATATGCTTACAAAGCTCAACTACTCCAAACAATCAATTTGTTGAGGTTAAACCAACTTAATTAAATAGATTAAAGGATCAGTTTTACCGTTATTTGTATTTTACCTATAGAATCAAAAGAAAGATAATTTCTATTGAAAAAAATATTAACAGAAATAAGAACATACTTTATGAAGAAGATGGTTTTTTTTTTGTTCCAAATGAAGAAGATAATAATAAAGGTGTAACTGGTGATTTTAAATTTATCAATGGAGTTTGTAAGAATTTGGAATTCACCATTGAAGATGAGAGTTTGAGCTTGAGAATTGCAGAGAATTAAGAGAGAAGAAGAAGAGAGAAAACCAGAGGTTTAGCTCATTTCTTATTGAATTAATAAAAATTACACGTTTATGTATATATATACAAGTTTAGAATCATGAATTCAATCTACCATTTAGTCTACATTCATTTACAGCTGTTCTAACAACTTTGAACTAACTTTGACTTTAATCTACTTGAGTTTTATTATTTGCAGCTGTAAGTCCCTGCAGTAATGCTTTTTACTTCTTTATCCTCTATAGTTTTTGTTATATTCCAAGACCCCCCCACAAGCTGAGCATGTATATTAATAATGTTCAGTTTGGACAAAATGTGATGAAATATTAATGAGCCAAGTGGCTTGGTAAAAACATCAGCTAGCTGCAAAGTAGAAGGAATGAAGAACAATTTGATTGTGCCTGAAGTGATCTTTTCTCTTGTGATCTTGCAATCAATGTCCACATGTTTAGTTCTTTCATGTTGGACAGGATTTGAAGACATTCCAATAGCTGATTTGCTATCAGAGAACACCAAAGCAGGATGATTATGAGAAAAACCATAATCATGAAGAGCATACAAAATCCACTAAATTTCACATGTTGTTGCAGCTAATGCCCTGTATTCAGCCTCAACAAAGGACTTGCTTATTGTGTTTTGTTTCTTGCTCTTCCAAGATATGAGAGAATCACCCAAGAAAACACAAAATCCAGTGATACTTCTCCTTGTATCAACACAACCGGCCCAATCACTATCACAAAAGGCTTTAAGTTTAACTTCTGAAGATGATGAGAAAAATATACCTTGGCCAGGAGTGGATTTGATATATCTCAGGATTCTTTGAGCTGCATTCCAATGGTTGATGGATGGTTTGGATAAGAACTGACTCAAACAATTAACAGAGAAGGCAAGGTCAGGTCTTGTTACTGTGAGGTATAGTATTCTACCCATGAGTCTTCTGTAAGAAGTTGGATTATCAATTAAACCTTCAGAGTCTTGTTTGAGTTTGAGGTTAAGCTCCATAGGGAAAGCAACGGGTTTAGAAGCTGAAACACCACATTCCTCAAGTATATCAAGAGAAAAATTTCTTTGGCAAAGAGATATACCTCTGGCACTTCTAGCTACTTCAATACCGAGAAAAAACTTTAGTTCACCAAGGTCTTTGGTGAAAGCTTGATGAAGATAAGCTTTCAAGGACTCAATTTCGGTTAAGGAGTCACTAGTGAGAATTATGTCATCATCATATACTAAAATTGCAATGAAACTTGCGGCAGATTTCTTTAGAAACAAACTATAGTCACTATCAGAATGAATGAAGCCATAGTTTAAGAGAGCAATAGAAAGTTTTGCAAACCATTGTCTTGAGGCTTGCTTCAAGCCATACAAACTTTTGTTGAGCTTGCAAACCGAGTTGGGAGGAGTGTTGAGACCTTGAGGATCTGTCATGAATACTTCTTCAAGTAGATCTCCATGTAAGAAGGCATTATTTACATCAAGTTGATGAAGTTGCCACTTGTTAATTGAGGCTGAATCTATCATAAGTCTTATAGAAACAATTTTTGCCACAGGAGAGAAAGTGTCAAAAAAGTCTAAGCCTTCTTGTTGATTGTAGACTTTGGCTACAAGCCTGGCTTTATGCCTTCTAATGTTCCATCAGCCTTGTATTTCAGTTTAAAACCCCACTTACACCCAATAGGATGAATATGTTCAGTTAGTGGAACAATGTCCCAAGTATGATTATCTTGAAGAGCTGTTAATTCTTTTTGTATAGCTGTCATCCAATCATGGTTAATAGAGGCTTGTTTATAGGTTCTAGGTTCAGTTAAAGAGGTTATAGCAGCAATAAAATGAGAGTATGATGGAGAAAGTTGTTTAGAGCTGAGGAAGTCAGAAATAGGATAGAGAGATGGAGGTGTTGATGTTGAGACACAAAGAGAAGTGGAGGGTAAAACATAATCTTTGAGATAAGCTGGTGGATTTCTGGTTCTTTTAGGTTTGTTAGGTTGAGAAGGGATATTGGTAGTTGTTAATATAGGATTGTCATTGTGAGTAGTTTCAGAGGTAGTGTTTGATTGAGGTGCAGATAAATGTTCTGTGTATGTGTTTGAAGAAGGTCGGAATAGAAAAGTATGTAGATTGTTTGGAGGTGTGGTTTGAGAAAAGGGGACTATGGTTTCATGAAATACTACATTTATTGAGACAAAAATTTGTTGAGTGTTAATGTCAAGTAGTTTATATCCTTTAGTAGCAGAAGGATAACCAATAAAGATGCATTTTCTTGCTCTTGAATCAAATTTTGCTCTTTGTTGAGATAAAGTAGAAGCATAACATAATGAACCAAAAACACGCAAATGGTTCACTTTTGGTGGGTGGTTATAAAGCAGTTCATATGGTGATATATTGTGTAGAGGAGGGGTGGGTAGTCTATTAATGAGGTGAGTAGCAGTAAGAACAGCTTCAGACCAGTATTGGATGGGTAATTTGGCTTGAAACATGAGAGCTCTTGCAGTGTTTAGTAGGTGTTGATGTTTTCTCTCCACCAAGCCATTATGTTGTGGAGTTTCAACAGAACTTACTTGATGAACAATACAATTAGCTTTATAAAATTTTGATAAGAAAAACTCAGCTCCATTATCTGACATGAGAATCTTTATTTTGAGATTAAATTGAGTTAAGATTAGATTGTAGAATGTATGAATGTGAGGTTGAGTTTCAAATTTATGTTTCATCAAGTAAATCCAAGTACATCTACTGAAATCATCCACTATAGTAAGAAAGTATCTGTAACCATTGTGTGAAACATTTTTAAGAGGTCTCCAAATATCACAATGTATCAAATCAAAACAATGTGAAGATGATGATGTAGAAGTAGGAAAAGTAAGGCGTTTTTGTTTAGCATAATGACATATATCACACACATTATGAGGAAGAAAAGAAATAGTAGAATCTATAGACTTTAAGGCCTTCAACTTAGCAGCAGATGGATGGCCTAATCTTGAATGCCACAGGTCAAACTTCTCAGTTGAAGCTGCAAAACTTGAATGAATTTGACACTTAGACTTCAAGTAATATAAGCCATCTTTTTCATAAGCAATCCCAATCATCTTCTTGGTTTTGACATCCTATAATATACAGTAAGAAGGAAAGAAAACAACCAAAATAGTTGAATCTTTAGTGAGTTTAGAGATAGACAACAAGTTGTGCTAAAAGATAGGCACACATAACACATTCTTGAGTGTGATTTGATTGTTAATTGTTATATTCCCTCTGTGTGTAGCATAGACTAGCTGACCATCAGGTAATGTAATAGGGATTTTAACCATATAGACATCATGAGTATAGCAAGATGGAGAGTAAATTAAGTGATCAGTAGCTCCTGTATTAAGAATCCAAGAAGAGGTAGTATAATTACCTTCTTGAAGAGACACTTGATGAATAGCTGGTGTTGTGGAGGATGCACCATGAGCTAGAGCCATTAATTTGCTGACTTCTTCAGGTGTGAACTCATAGAGATTGAGTGACTTGCTCTTAGATTGATTCTCATCATTGATGACACAATGAGCTTTGGATTGTGAGTTGTTCAGGTTCCTTTTACCTTTAGGTCCACTCCATCCAACAGGGTAGCCATGAATTTGGAAGCATTTCTCCACTGTGTGACCATTATAACCACAATGAGTACAAACAACCTTCTTCTTCTCAGAAAAGTAAGCCGGTTTTGAGTTATTCTTCACAAAGAAAGCTTGATTGTAAGGTTGTTGGGTAGAATTTGTTATAGACCTCTGACTTTCTTCTTGAATGAGCATAGCGTACACATAGTTGATGTGAGGCATAGGATCCATTAGCAAGATTTGACTCCTAACAGCAGAATAAGAGTCATTCAATCCGATGAGAAATTTGATCACAAAATCGTGTTGTTGTCTCTCAACAAGTGTATCAAACAACTTGTAGGTACACTGAGCCATGATTCCACAAGAACATGAAGGGAGAGGTCGAAGATGTAATTGTTCATCCCATAGAGATTTGAATTGAGAAAAAAGCTCAGAGATTGACGACGAGTTTTGAAAAATTGAACTCAAAGCTTTTTCAAGTTGAAAAACTCGAGTGCCATTGCTTTTCGAGAATCGAATCTTGATTTCATTGTATAGATAAAAGGCAGAATTAACATATAAGAGACTACCTCGAATTTCTTTGAAATTGAATTGAGTAACCATGAGAGAACAAGGTTATTAGCACAATTCCAAGCATTGAATAGAGCTAGATCAGTCAAGGACGATTGAGTAATTTCTCCATTGACAAAACCGAGCTTGTTCTTGATAGCAAGTGCGATTTCAATGGCGCGAGATCAGGAAAGGTAGTTGTCGCCATTGAGAACCGCAGCAACAAGAGAAGCTCCTGTGTTTTCACTTGGATGAAGATAGTAGGGGCTAGTAAAGTCTTCAAGGATAGAGGAGTTTTGAGGCATTGTAAATGGAAGAGAAACGAAATTAGAGAGAGTTTAAGTGTTGCGGAAGGTAGCTTTCATCTGATACCATGTAAGAATTTGGAATTCACCATTTAAGAGGAGAGTTTGAGCTTGAGAATTGCAGAGAGTTAAGAAAGAAGAAGAAGAGAGAAAACCAGAGTTTTAGATCATTTCTTATTGAATTAATGAAAATTACACGTTTATGTATATATATACAAGTAGAATCATGAATTCAATCTACCATATAGTCTACATTCATTTACAGCTGTTCTAACAACTTTGTAACTAATTTTGACTTTAATCTACTTGAGTTTTATTATTTGCAACTGTAAGTCCCCGCAGTAATGCTTTTCACTTCTTTATCCTCTATAGTTTTTGTTATATTCCAAGAGAGTTTTGGAAAAAATAAATAAATTGTGAAGGTCTTTTATGTAGGAATTAATTTAATGTATAAAGATTATTATGCTACTCCTAACATATAAGCAAACTTATATGCAGTTTTCAAGCAAAATAAGCAAAGGATCCTTAATCAACCTTTTGCTTTGGTTGATATGAAGACGAAAAATGATGCAGCAACTACATAATTAGTATTATATTTTTTTTCTCTTTTCTTTGTTGGCTAATACGTATTGGGGAATATGTTGTTTATTTTTAATTGTTAATTGTTAATCATGGTTAATAAATCAAACTTTTATGTATCATTTTAATATTTTAATGACATGTCAAAAAATTAATGGACTAAGATCATATATAGGGATATGATCTTTAGTCTAGGTAAGAATTTCCCAACCTGTACAAAAATTTGAAAACCTGATTTTTGACTTTTTGTAATCACTAATCACAACAATTTGAAAACTTGTAAAAAAATTATAATATTGCTATTACTAAAATAAAGTTTTTCATATACTAACAGATAATCATATGAGATTTCAGATACAAAGTTGGTGATATAAAATAAATTTAGAATGCAAGCTATCCTTTATAATAATTAAATAAATTTTAAATATTCGTGTATTACAAAAATAAAATCCAAAATCTATGAATTATGAGACATAGTGGGGTGTATTCAACTGAGAGTTAGTTAGATTTTTTTTAGATTTTTAAAATCCATATATACTTTGCAAACTCTACACATTGTTTTGATTCTATATAGAGTTTATAAGATTTTTTTAACTATATATAGAATTTAACGAATTCTTACGTTAAGATTTCTATGGATTTTTCAATAGAAAAATAAAATATACTTCTATTTAAAAAACTTAACAAAAAAGGTGTTACTCCACCATGATAGTCGATTCGATTTTTTTTTCGGATTTATAATTTCAATTTTACCTTTTGAGTATTAAATAAATAATAAATTTTAAGATAGAAAATATATACACCCAAAAACGTGAAAAAATTCAAAACAGAAAAAAAGAAAGAAAAAGTAAACTATGAAAAATAATGAAACATTATTTTATGTTCAATAAACAAAACAATAAAACATGATATTCGATAAACATAATAATGAAACATGATAACCTAAAACTCATCTCTTCATAGTAAAAAAAAATGAAACATAACTAATACCCAGCTATTCACACTCCTAAACTATAAAAAATAATGAAACATTATTTTTATGTCAGATAAAAATACAATGAAACATGATAACCTAAAGCCCATATCTTCACACTTGCATTGGAAAAAAATAAAAACAAATCTCTTCACATTCAATTCAATATGCCATCAATTGATGAAACTATTTGTTACCAGGGATTGAAATTTGATATTCTTATATGATAATAGTGAATATATAACTGACATATATGTTAACTAACCTAATCCCAAGTCATAAACATGACCATGAATGATTATAAATTAGAATAATTATAAAATAGCTTATAATTTTTTTTCTCAGTCGTTGTTATGGTTGAAGTTTATAAAATCTCTGTTCAGTAGAAGGATTCGTAAAAGACTTTTATTTATACTCAAACCTTAAACTCCTATAAAGTCCAATGAATTGGAAAGTCCAATAACTTTTGAATACCTCAAAATTTTAATGGATTTAAAAAAGTTAATACATTTAGATTTTAAAAGAGTTTTTGAAATTCCAATTGAATACCCCAAGATTTTAACAGACTTTTTATAATCGTCATTGAATACCCCTGGACTTTCAAAGTCCAAAATATATAACAGACTCCAAGTTGAATACACCCCCTTATTTTAACAATTCTAATTCTGTGATCAGTTGAAATAACTCACAAGCAGATAAGGTCATGCCAGTGATATTTTTTCAATACTAGTTTGTACACAAAATTTTGTAAAATACAAATCAAATTCTTTCCAATGTCATTGGAGTTTAAAATTGAAATGTAATCTTATTTTGATAATTTTTTGAAACATATAGGCAAGTATGATATCAAGGTGAATAGAATTTGTTTTGCGCCGTGCGCAAACTTTTTTTTGTAGGTGTTTTTAAATTATTTTCTTAGATATATAAAAAGTGTATTGAATGTGGTTTTTTTTGTAACATGAATAGCCTTCCGACTCAAAATCCTAGAGCCGCCCCTGGTTACCCCCATTATTAGTTTTCGTGACTCGTTACCCCATGTTAACCGAAACTGTAAAAAATTACCGTTAGTTGGTCATGTGCGTGATTTTTTTTAATTAAAAAAACTATTTTCTGATTTAATCAACAAAACCCAATCATTGACAACGGTGAAATTGGTACTTCATAATCCTAATCTATATACACACAAAATTTTAAAAAAATAAACCATAAATCTTCATCTGATTGGGGAAAATGGAGAACCCTAATTTCAAAAATTGTGGGTTTTCTAAAGCAAAATGCAAAAATCTTCATCCAAGCTCTCTTAGGTACATGGAAATTAAGGCATATAAAAAAAATCCCTAAATTGTTGAAAAACTTGCATGATATTTCCTATAGATACATATCATATACTCCCTCCGTTTCAAAATGTTTGTCCACTTTGCTTTTCACACGAATTAAGAAGATTAATGATTACAATCCTTATTACAAAATTACCCTTCATAAAGTGTCTTGATATCTTAAATGTGTATTGGAAATATAAATTTTAATTTTTTAATAGGGGTAGTAATGGAAAAAATTGGGAAAAAGTGTCTTGAAATACTAAGTGGACAAACATTTTGAAACACTAATTTTAGTAAGTGGACAAACATTTTGAAACGGAGGGAGTACATTTAATTATGGAAAAATAAAGCATAAATCTGACAAATTAGCTACATACAGTTGATTGGCTTGGCACTGGGAGATTTCCTTGAGAATTCGATCGTGATACTCAATCCCAAATTGGGGATTTTTGCTGAGGTTTTCTTCTCGATAAAGATACCCAAGCTCATTTTCAATACAAGCTTTTAGGGCAATAAGCTGGAACATCTGGTTTAGCCGCTAACGTCAGCCACATCAACATCATATCTCGCCGGGGTTTCAATAGCGGCATCGGCACCGGATAGGAAAGTCGTTGTTCTCGGAGCTACCAGAGGTATTGGTACAGTTTGTCATAAGAACTGAACGAGAGTGGACAAGCCATTGTATCTGCTCATGAAAGTCATTCATCTAGTCTCAACACTCTCCCTCTACGGTTTAGCTAGAACTCCTCGTGTAGCTGCTGATGTTAGCCACATCAACACCAGATCTGGGGACTTAGCATGCAATTAGGGTAGTCTGAATTGGGTGAGGGGAGGAAGAAGGATATAATTTAAGTAAGGTAAATCATAAAAAGCTCGATGCAATTTGTGAAATGCAATTTGTGAAAAAGCTTATAGTATGAGTCATGGTGGAGATACGTTGAGATTAATGTTGAAGAAGATGAGCTGGAGCCTCGTTGTAGTGCTAGGGTTCGTAAAGATCCAGTTATGCTTGATACCTAATTTGATATTTTACAGTAAAATTAATTCCCTATTTTCTCATATAAACATATCTCTACTTATTGATAAATTCATTGACTTGTATCTAAAATTTCAATGTACCTAATTGAGCAAATAATAAGACTATCGATTACCCATTTGTTCATAATGATATGCATTTTCTTTGAAGGATTCAAAATTTCTGAAATTAGGGTTTTTCATTTCCCCCAATCAGATGAAGATTTTTGGATTATGTTTGGATTATTTTTGTTTTAATTTTGTGTATATATAGGTTAGGTGATTATGAAGTACCAATTTTACCCTTGTTAATTATTGGATTTTGTTAATTAAATCAGAAAATCGATTTTTTAATTTTAATTTTTAAAAATAATTGCGCACATGACCAACTAACGACGATTTTTGACGATTTTCGTTAATAGGGGGTAACGAGTCATGAAAACTTATAATGAGGGGTAACCAGTACCATTTTGAACAGTGGGGGGTAAGTTGTCAAACGACCCATAATACATGGGGTATTGGATGTATTTCCTCTACAAAAATCAGGAGTATCGACGAACATTTAGTTGCTAAACCTTTGCTTGAATAGGACCTACTTATATTTGTCGTTGATGGTTATTTTAAAAGAAAATTAGAAGTAGCGACGAAATATTTCATTATTAAACATATATGATGTATATATTAGCACTTATTTATATTCGTCGCTGATAGTTAATTAAAAAAATAGAAGTAATAGTAGAAAATTTCGTCGTTAAACATTTGTTGGAATTATCGACAATATAAAGTGACGATGATGGAGTGTTTAGCGATAGGCGCGGTGGTTGTCTTTAGCGACAACATGTGTTGTCGTTAATGATAGTTTCGATTTAAAGAGAAACCTCAGGTGATTTCATTCATTTATTGCCCTATTTATTTTCCTTCCTCAACTAATTAAAACCCTAGCCCGAATTTTCAGCTCCCGTATCACCGCCCACCAACACGGGACCTCTATGGAACCTCTACTGGAGGTCTCAATCACCACCTCTACGTGTGGGATCCACTTTAACATCAAAATACCTATTAATTTTGTGAAAAAAATAGAATTTTTCAAATTTTAATATATTTTAATTTATTTTAATTTTATTGATTTATAAAACGTGTATGATTATATACAATGTGTAATCATTTGAATTATCAAAAATTTATTTTATATGATTTGGAATTTTTTATATATGTATATATAATTAGTGGCTACATTATGTAAAAATGCTCTATAAGATCCCTATATTATAATAAAATTTCACTATAAGGATTGATTCACATGTTATGGTAAAATTGTAATATATGAAGGTTTATAAAAATTGTGGCTGAAACCCCTATATCATGATTTAAGCATATTTTTTTATGTCCTTTATAAAAAATCTAGATGATTTAACACTATTTTGGTTTTGATTTTGGGTTTTACTAATATGGCAATATGTATTATTTTGGTAACAATTTAACACAAGTAAACACACTTTGTATATTTATGAAACATTTAAAATGTACTTATACATTTATCCATTTTGTAACATGTTTGAATAAATATAGTTTATGGATTTGTCGATCAATAAGAGTTGGATTAAGTTGAAAGATAAGACGTGCATACCATTTTTGAAGGGTGGGGAATTATTCCTAGAATTTGCGGTAAAATACTCGAATAGTATGGGTTTCATTAACTACACGTACAATAATTGTTTGAATAATTAAAGTTTTCATATTAGCAGAGTAAAAGGGTCAAAAGACATAATATGAAATCATACAGGAAATTGTACCGATAAAAAATTGTTGGGTCATCCACTTGATGGTATTAGCTGGAAAATATTTAACGAGCAGAATCTTTAGTTTGCACGGGAACCGCATTATGTATGATTGGATTTAGACACCGGTGAATTTTATCCTTTTTTCAGGATGAATAAACCTTATAGAATGTGGCCAGATATATTGACCACATATAATTTTTCACCGTGGTTATATGCTCACTTTATTAATTTTGGGTCCCTGTTGTCTCGATAAGGATATGAATGTTTTTATTTGTACTTTGATATAGAAATTGATGGTGTTATGGATTACAGGTTTCATCATGTATGATGCACTTACTGGGGAAAATTTATCATGAAAGATTGTGCATTGTTTACAAGCAATGATTTTCCATCTAAGTTATACGCTTCAGGATAGACTAGTCAAGGATACAAAGTGTATCTGGAATGCTGAATTATACACCTTCCATGCATGTAAGTAAATGTATAGTGTATTTTTTTATAGACGTTGGTTACCTATACAACATCAGTTTAGAGATAACCAGTCATCTTACCGTCAAAGTGAGAATAGGCCTTAGCCTAAAAAGCATAGCCCCGCAGAAATTCAAACGCAACTAAATGCTGTGTCGTATGTATTTCCCTAGAGATACCGGTACGCGGGAATATCTTTTTAACATCCGTTGGTGATAATAGTTGTTGTTTTCTTTTCCGTGTAAGTGTATTTTTTTCCGTGTAATCGTAATTAATTTACTTGTAATCGTAATTCATTTTTTTGTAATCGTAATACATTAAAATCGAATTGTATTTCGTTTAATTTTTGGGAAACCATTTCTTTTGTCAAAACCGGTGATTATTTTAATCACAATTAATAAAATATATATTTTGTATAATTGAATATGAATAGAGCTAGCAATAGAGCTTGATCTTAAAAAACCTTTAGAACCGGAAGTTAGGATAGGAACGGATGTTTGCAAAGTCGAATATGAGGGGCTTCATTTAATATGCTTTGGATGTGGTAAATTTGGTCATAGGAAAGAGAGTTGCCCCCCAAATATGGTAACGAGAATGGATGAGGACACAAGTAGGGCGAAAATAGTAGAAGAAATTAGTGAGAATAGAGTTGAAACTCCAAATAACAAGGAGAAATATGGGGAATGGATGACGGTTATGAGGGGTAATAAGGGAAACGGAAAAGGGATTTCGAACAACAATTCCAAAAATTCGTTTCAACCCAACTTGGGATCCCGCTTTGAAGCTCTCCGTATGGAAGAAAACGTGTTCGAACCTAGAAGAACATCGTATGGGATATTGAGTAAAGGGCAAAGCTCGGGGACTAAGACAACTAATAACAAAGGGAAGGGTAGTATGGGGACGATGTCGAATAATAAAAGTATGGGCGGTGCGAGAGGAAATAATTTAATTCTCACGCCTAACTTTGAACAAAGAAGAAAATTGGACGATGAAATAATAACCACTGATTGCGCTATAGAGGAAAACAATAAATCGGAAAATATAGTGCTTAAAAGGAAGAAAACTAATGGAAAAAAGGGAGCAAAACAGGGGCATGGTAGTGTGAAATTTAATGAAGTGCAAGGTGGGGATTGTAATGGTGCAACAGTAGGTAATATATGCATAGTGGAGGAAGATTTGATTGAGGTTGAAGTGGAATTAAATGGGGACAACACTAAGGACCAATCTGCAATTAATGAAAGTTCTAAATTAGCTACTGACCTGGACAAGTTGGAGACCGCAGCAGTGCAACAGCCTTCATCAGCAACAGGACCTTCGAATCTGCAGCAGCCTGGAGCGACACTATCAGCTTCGGATACGCAGCAGGTTGAGTCGCCTCCAGCAGCTGTGACTCAGCAGGACCAAGCGACAGCTATAGTGGGCCTGTTTCCACCTGACCCGTGCTGGGATGAAGCCAGAAACAAAGAAGAGGAATATGCAGCTTACCTGGAAAGTCAAGTGGCTGAATCAGCAGCCGAGCCACAACAGCAGGTTGACGGAAACAATGGAGGAGCGGTAGATGACATGGATATGGAAACTCGCGCCTGATGCGCCACGAGGTATCTCTTGTCCTTTTATTTTATTTATTAATGGATAGTACAAATTTTACAGGAATGGCTTGGGTAAAGTCGAAACAACCCGTAAATATACTTTTCTGGAATTGTTTTGGAGCGGCTAAACTGGGGTTTCGTCGGGTGGTTAGAGAATTGATGACAAGTAATAGAATTTGGCTCACTGTGATAGTTGAACCTCGTATCAGTGGATCGAATGCTACAAAAATCATCAACTCGTTACAAAAAGATAACTCGGTAAGAGTGGAGTCGGAATGTTACAAAGGGGGCATTTGGCTCCTATGGAATGATTCGAATATAAAGGTTAGAGTATTATCGGCGGGTCGCCAAGTCGTTAACATTGAGGTAAGTCAAATGGGTTGCGAATCGTGGATTTTTTCAGCAATATATGCGAGTCCGGATTATAAACAAAGAGATGTACTTTGGGAAGCGCTTCACCAAGCTTTTCACAATATCCGTATTCCGTGGTTAGTGGCTGGGGATTTCAACCAAGTGGGATTAGAGATTGACAAAAAAGGAGGGGTTCCTGGCGTATCGAGAAGAATGGAAAAGTTTGAAGAATGGAGAAGCAGTTGTGAATTAGTAGATTTGGGTTTCGTGGGACCACGCTACACTTGGAGTGACTCATGGAATTCTGGACAACGAATCTTGGAAAGACTTGATAGAGCTTATGGTAACATTGAGTGGCAGTTTTTGTTCCCAAATACTCGTGTAATTCATCTTGAGAGGGTTTATTCGGACCACATGCCAATATTAATCCAAGTATGTCCTCCGGAGAAACCAAAGGAGAACCCACGCCGATTTAGATTCAAAGCGGCATGGTGTCTCCACAAAGAGTTTCAAGACTTTGTTAAGGATAATTGGGAAGGGACAGAGTCGGATTTGGGTAATAGCATTACAGGAATTCAAAATTGTTTAAACAAGTGGAAGAATGATGTTTTTGGTGATATAAATCGTAGAAAGAGAGAGTTAAGGGCTAGAATTAGAGGAATACAAAAATCTCTACAAATTTCATACAATTCTTCCCTTCGCCGTATGGGTATTCGTTTTGCTAAGGAGCTTGATAGCGTTCTAGAACAAGAGGAATATATGTACTTTCAAAAATCTAGGGTGAAATGGGTAAAGTCAGGTGATCGAAACACAAGATATTATCAGTTGTCAGTTGCTACAAGAAAGAAAGTGGCCTTTTGTTCAAGACTACTAAGTGATCTTGATATTTGGGTTGAAGATGAGGACGAATTGAAAAACATGGTTCGCGATTATTTTGAATCACTATACGAGAAGCTTAATGAGCACATGGGTGAATTCACACTTCCCCACTTGAGTTCTATTGGGAGAGATGTGGCTTCTGAACTCGAACAACCGTTTACGGATGAAGAAATAAAGAGTGTTGTGTTTCAATCAGATGCAACTAAAGCCCCGGGACCGGATGGGATGTCGACTGCTTTCTACCAAAAATGTTGGGGTACAGTTGGTCCATCGATATGCGGTATGGTCAGAGAAGCAGTAGGTAAGGGTCAACTTCATTCGGGTCTGAATGGTACGCTTATACACCTTATTCCGAAAGCACCAGACCCGAATCGGGTACGTCTTTTTCGACCTATTAGTTTAATTAATTGTCCGGTTAAGTTTATAATGAAGGCAATGGTCAATAGACTAAGGCCTATCCTCGCTAACATTATTGGTCCATGCCAAAGTAGTTTTTTGCCAGGTCGTTCTACGATTGATAATGTGGTGCTTATTCGAGAGGTAGACCACAAAATGCGCCATCTTCAAGGAAAGAATGGAATCATGGCTGTAAAGATCGATCTCGCGAAAGCATATGACAGAATTAGATGGGAGTTTATTAGAGATACGATTATGCATTTTGGATTTCCAAGTAGCTGGGTTGAGCTTATTATATCTAGCATGAGAGACAATGAGATGAGGGTGTTATGGAATGGAGAGCCATTGCCTGCTTTTGTACCACATCGAGGCATTCGGCAAGGGGACCCCCTGTCCCCTTACATCTTCGTTATGTGTATGGAAAGGCTTTCTATTCTAATTCAGAATTTTTGTGTGGCTGGAAAGTGGAAAGAAATAAAAATTAGCCGTAATGGCCCCAGGTTATCACATTTATTCTTTGCAGATGATCTAATTCTTTTTGGAGAGGCCTCTTTTTTGCAGGTACAGGTTATACACGAGGCAATGGAGTTGTTTTGTAATGAATCCGGACAAAGTGTTAGTGCTGAGAAATCATTGATTTATTTTTCGAAAAATGTTCCGATTGATTTACAGAATGAATTAGCAAATGCGAGTGGTTATAGTCATAGTACATCCTTTGGAACATACTTGGGGATTCCGATCCTCTCGGGTAGACTTCCTAAAGGGTTCTATAAAGGCATCTTGGAGAAAATGAGGGGAAAATTAGCAATATGGAAGTCAAAGACTCTTTCTCTTGCTCGGCGTATTACCCTAGCCCAGTCCGTATTAAGTGCAATCCCGGTGTATCAAATGCAAGTCACGAAACTTCCGAAATACGTATGCAATGAAGTGGATAGAATAATTAGAAATTTCATATGGGGTTCCTCACCAACGGAAAGAAAGCTCCACTGGGTAGCATGGGAACAAATTTGCAAAGTGAAATGTAATGGTGGGCTCGGACTTAGAAGTGCGGAAAAGTATAATTTGGCATTACTTGCGAAGCTTGGGTGGAAAGTTTTAAAAAATGATAATACGGTAGCGTGGGTGCAAGTGCTCAAAGAAAAATATTTTAGGAATGGGTTATTGAATCGCCAATCAAATCCCAATGATTCGGGCATTTGCAAAGCTATATTAGCTGGTGCGAATGTCTTACGCAATGGCATAGTTGGGACTAGTGGTGGTGAGGGAACTAATATACTATGGAAGTTTAATGATTCGGGTGTTTTTACGGTTAAAACGGCTTATGATAATTTGGAAGAAGCTATGCCGGATCATTCGTTTAGATGGGATTATATTTGGAAGTTGAAATGCTCCCAAAAAATTCGTGTGTTCTTGTGGAGAATTGCCCTTAATAGGATTCCAACCGCGCAAAATCTCTATAAAAGAAACGTGATTGAATCGAGGATGTGTGCTCTTTGTGGTGCGGCCTTGGAGGATCTTTATCATGTGCTGGTAAGGTGTTGCATTGCTAATAAAGTTTGGAAGACTTTTGGCTTTTTTGCAGGTAGCAGGTGTGGTCGAGCCACTGATGTGCTGCAAAATCAGCATGGAAATGGAAATAAAGTTCTGTTGCAACCTGCCGTGGGAAGTAATGAAGAACAGGCGCTGCAGCACCTGGAATGGAGGGACTAAGATGACCTGCAGAAGTTGAACAGGAGATGGGGATTGGGCCGAGACTTACCAACAGATTCTGGGCCTGCTCGTGGACTGGACTCAGCAGTTAGGGATGGCGAGGAACATGTGAGGACAGCAGCTGGAATTCCAAATGCTCGTGAGGATGCAATAAATGTAAAGCAATGGCTTGAAGGTCACCTTAAATCGAAAGCAAAAATAGCCGGAATCGAATGGCATTACATATTCATAGCCGCTATTTGGACTATCTGGAATAAACGTAATGAGGTATTATTCAATGAGGACTCAACAATTCCACATGAATTTGAGCTTAAAAAAGAAATAATCTCCTTAGCAAGCTCGTTTATACTTGCGTGGGGAAAAAGTCTAGACGGGGGAATAATTAAGCTAGCCAACAATGTAATGGTAAAATGGTTAAAACCATCCAAAGGCTTCAAGTTTAACCTGGATGGAAGCTTTAACGAATCCGAAAGAACCGCAGGTATAGGGGGCATCGTGAGAGATTCTAGTGGTACGTGTATCGCCGGGTTTGCAGGCCCGTGTTTATTCGTATCTTCATTTGCCTCGGAGTTGTTTGCTCTCCATTATGGTCTTCGCTGGGCTATTAATAAAGGGTTCAAAGAATTGTGTATTGAGACGGACTCGGAGGAGCTCCACGCGCTAGTGAAGGGCGGTGGGAGTTCATTACATCTTAACTGTGACTCGAGGGAGTTTCATGCGCTGGTGAAGGGCGGTGGAAACTCAAGTAGTCACCCCGTCTCAATTGCACGGGAATGTGTGGAAATGCTGAGAAGCAATTCAATGTTCAGTATATCTTATATTTATCGTGAAGCTAATTTTTGTGCTGACAAGTTAGGGGCAACTATGTGTACGCAACCAATAAATTTCGAGGACCCCCCGGACTATTTGTGGAATTTAATTACAAAAGATAGGAGTGATCATGCAACTAATAGAGTTGTATTAGAGCATCAATAAGAACTCTTGTTCTTCATGTAATTCAACTTTCTTAACGACTATTATGCCTCTTATGTATGCAAAAAATATGAATACTTTCATAGTTTTCTTGATTATTTTTTATTTATTATAAATGACTGACAATGTCTAAAACATTATATAAATAAAAAGAGCCAATTGTTGATTGATGCCTATTAAAAAACTTATTTAGAAAAAGGTGCCTAGGAAAAAATATTTATTGAAAACAGCCCCCTTATAATTAACAATTAAAAAATAAGAAAAAAACTAATAAACACACGCGCGCGTCCGTGAAATTTTTTTAAAATCGTCATAACTAATTCAAAAAAAATCAAAAAAATCAAAAAAAATTATATTTGGATAAATCAAATTAATATTTACGTCTATGATTTTTTTCGGAATTTTCTGAATTTTTCGATTTTTTTTTATTTTTTTAATTTTTTTTTTCGCAGACACGGAATTTCATGTTTGAAACATGGAATTTCATGTTTGAAACATGGAATTCCATGTTTATTTCACGGTTTAAAACATGGAATTCCATGTTTAAAACATGGAATTCCGTGTCTGCGAAAAAAAAATTAAAAAAATTCGAAAAAATTCAAAAAATTCAAAAAAAATCAAAAAAATTCATAGACGTAAATATTAATTAGATTTATTCAAAAATATTTTTTTTTTAATTTTCTGATTTTTTTTGAATTAGTTATGACGATTTTAAAAAAATTTCACGGACGCGCGCATGTGATGGAATTAATAAAGGTATAGAAAATATAAAGGGGATGTTTTCTATAAATAATTATTTCATTAGGCATTTTTTTATAAATAAGATTATTGAAGGCATAAAAAAACAATTAGAGAGTTTAAGGAGGATGTTTTCAACAATAACCCCAAATAAAAATTGTAAAAAAACATAAATATGTGTAAACCTATAATATAATTAACACACGTTATTTATTTACTTAAAAAAACAAACCAAACACAGATTTTTCAAAAATTGTTTGAATTGCAACATCAAGGTACGATTTACATTTCTTTTTTGTCAAATAATCGAAATCTAACTAGTGTGCAGTGATGTCCAAGAAAAAAAAACTTGTGTGCAGTAATCAAAATTTCCATTTATTTTGGAAAAAAAAAAAACTTTTTGATTATGAATTTTATTCACGCCATTCGAAATAGTGAATTAGTGATATCACCAATATGTTAAGTGATATCACCAATATGTGAGGTTATATAACAACCAAGTGGTGTTTAACAATAAACAAAGAAAAGTCTATGTTTCTTCCTCAAGTTTGTCAGATCGATCCAATAGTGCTGAAATGGAATTATCACTATCTTTGGCTTCAACGGAGTAAATTCTCTGTTTTATTAGACCAAAATAAATAAAAAAAGAGAGTAAACTTTGTGTTTTATCAAAGAGTCTAGAGTCATTTGAATATATCATCTCAACTCATTGGATCTTTGTCTTTATTATTAATTATTAAACACCTCGTAGGATCTTTACCGAGTAAACGTTCGATCTTTACCGAGTAACTAGTATTTCTTAAGTAGAAGAAAGCTTTTTTGTTTGGACTATTATAACAAGTTGTACACACTGGTGTACTCTCCTCATTTTTCTGAAAGAGACAAATAAGCAATCTACTTTTTCTTTACAGACAGAGAAAGAGAACCTTGAGCTTAAGTAGGGACCAAAACCGGCCATTAATTTCTCCAATTTCTCCCAACCTTCCTCTCATCTGCATCATTTATCTCTCTACCAAAAAGACAAACAACACTTATAATCATCATTTTCAACTAACCAATACCAAACAAACAGACCTTTCTCTCACTCACATGGCCATAATTTTGAACCAACAATCCATCTTTTCTCATCAAACTTCACCTAATATTCATTAATTATAACCTTGTAGGAGGTGAGTTTTTTCTTTTCTTGAAAAAAATATCTGTTATATTTTGAAATTTTTACTTCTTTTTTGGGTTTTAGCTTTTTGAAGTATGGGGTGGAAGAAAGGCTATAGCAAAAAGTTTGCTCCTTTTTAACTTTTCACTTGTTTAGTTTGCAGAGGAAAAGAATCAAACTTAGTTGTTCTCATGGGAATTTGTTTAAGTTCTAGAATCAAAGCTGAAAGCCCTTCTCACACAGGTATACTATATATATATTCTCTCTCACCCTTTACATCATTGCTAATTTATTCACTGAGATTATAAGGATTGTTGTATGATTTTAATCAGGGGAGAGTTCGAAAAGCAGTAATAATACAGATGTGAATGATCTGAGCCGTTCAAGTAGTAAAGTGTCATCAGGATCAGTCCCACCAACTCCGAGGAGTGAGGGTGAGATCTTGCAGTCACCAAAATTGAAGAGCTTCACTTATGCACATGTCAAAATGGCTACTAGGAACTTTCGTCCTGATAGTGTACTCGGAGAAGGTGGATTTGGCTCTGTTTTCAAAGGTTGGATTGATGAAAGCTCATATGCAGCTTCCAAACCTGGCTCAGGGATAGTTATCGCTGTTAAAAGACTCAATCAAGATGGCTTTCAAGGTCATCGAGAATGGCTAGTAAGTTTCTTTCATCTATAACATGTAATATATTACATAGTTGTTAAAAGTCCTTGCATTTATTTACTTTCCATTTGTGGTCCTATAGGCTGAGGTGAATTATTTGGGACAATTTTCTCATGAAAATCTAGTGAAATTGATTGGTTATTGCTTGGAGGATGAACACAGGCTTTTAATCTATGAGTTCATGCCTCGAGGAAGTTTAGAAAACCATCTATTCAGGAGTGAGTTCTCCTCTTCTTTTTTCCTTTAATTAGCACCAGACATATAATTTCCAGCTTTTTATTTCATGTTTAAATTCTTCGTTAATTTTTAGGAGGGTCTTACTTTCAACCTCTCTCTTGGAACCTCCGTTTAAAGGTTGCTATTGGAGCTGCAAAGGGGCTTGCCTTTCTTCATAGTGCCGAAACACAAGTGATATACAGAGACTTTAAAACATCCAACATTTTGCTTGACACGGTATTATATGTGATTTCTAGTTTATACCGAATCTAGGCGTTTCAGTATTTTCTTTCTAGGATTTTGATTAAATTTTTTAATATGGCAGAACTATAATGCGAAACTCTCTGATTTCGGATTAGCAAAAGATGGTCCTACAGGTGATCAAAGCCATGTGTCTACAAGAATCATGGGTACCTATGGGTATGCAGCCCCAGAGTATCTTGCTACTGGTCATTTAACTGCAAGAAGTGACGTGTACAGTTTTGGAGTAGTTCTTTTAGAGATGCTCTCAGGAAAAAGAGCAATTGATAAAAATAGACCAGCTGGAGAACAAAATCTTGTAGAATGGGGTAAACCTTACCTTGCAAACAAACGTAAACTTTTCCGTGTTCTGGATAATCGTCTTGATGGACAATACTCGTTAAATGTTGCACAAAGAGTTGCTATACTTGCTTTAAGATGCTTATCAATGGATCCTAGGCTTAGGCCAACTATGGATGAGGTAGTTAAAGAACTTGAACAATTAAAGGAGTTGAAGGATACAGGAGCAAATGTACGTAGCAAATCAATCAGTGGGGGCCGCCCTCAAAAGCGGCAAATTTCTAGTGATAATAGAGGCAAAAGTGTTCCCGCAGCTGCTTCTTATCCAAGACCATCTGCTTCTCCTCTTTTCAAGAAGTAAACACAGATATTTACCCAATGAAAAAACTCAAGACATTTACCTGACTGTATGTATAGTTTTTTGTAGCTAAATGTTTAAGAGTGTAGCTTCAGTTAAAGGTAAGATTTGGTTGAGCATGTAACTGAAGGAATCAAGATGCTTGTTTGATATGTTTGCGACACAGAGAGTTTGCAATTTTTATTGTAAGATCGACAATTATGTTAATGGTTGGGAATTACTTAATTGTTATAGTTATCATAGAAGCGTGGGTTATGTAAATTACAACTAAATGCTGAAACCTTTTCTTTTCTTTTCATCTCCTACTCCTAGCTTTCTTCATCTCACTTAATTAACTAACCACAAACCTTCATGTTACTTTTACCTTCAACTTTTTGGAGTTCTACTCTAAAAAAACTTGGTACCATTATGGAAGACGAGTTTACACTTGTCCCCTACCCAAACTCAGTTTATGCACCTTTAAAGTAATAGGGCTAAGGTAGCCTGCGCTTGCAAAGAGAAAAGAAGACCGATCTCCACTTCGGCTTCTTTTGTACCTACTACAATGGGATCAAATGCTAATTTGGGCCACTCAAATGGACTCTTTTCCATTTTAGGGAATGCTCTGGGTATTGATCCAATTTAGGTCCACCCTGAACATATTAAACACCTTTTGCAAGACCAAAGAAACGCACTCATAAAAACTCCTATCCAAAATCCACTAACCAACTAATTTCCTTAACCCCCTTACCCCGTGCTTAGACTAAGTCCAACAGCTTCTCAATTTATTTGCTAGAATTGGGAGTCAAACACTTATTCCCTATCAAATATTAACCCCGTAAAACAACTCTACTCCAACACCTTCCCAATTCTAACCTCCCAAATACTCTATTTTAATTTTATCTTAACAATTTATTTTAATTAATTAATTCATTAATTTTTAAAATTCTCATACAATCATTTGTTTATTATTTTATTTTCAAATTTAATATATAAATATTCAAAATAAAAAATATGTAATGTTAATATATTTTTATATTTTTATATTTTAATATTTTAATTATAATTTAAAAAAATTAAAAAAATTTAAATATTTCATACTTCATATATATAATACAAAATTAAGAATATATTTAAAATCAAGAAAAATAAAAATATATTTAGATTTATAAAAAATAATATTAATTTCTTATTAACAAAATAAGAAAATCATATAATCATACATAAATAATTAATTTAAGAAAGTAAACATAGATTAAAAACAAAACAAAAATAGTGTATATTTTAAAAACATGATGCAAAAAAAATTAAAAAATAAAATAAAAATGGAAATAGGGAGTAACAAAACTAGCTACATGTGTTGATAATTTCTCATGAATTGGAATCCCTATAATTGGGATCCCTACAATTAAGAGGCTATTGGAGGTTAGAAAGAAGGTAGTCAACCCCCAATTGTAGCAAATAGCTACAATAGAGAGGCTATTGGAGTTAGCCTTATTTAGCTAGAAAACCCAAAATTCCGCAATTAAGGCTAAGTCCAATGGACACCCTATTCTAGCAAAAAGCTAGAATTGGGGGTTGAAAATGGTAAAAAAAAGCTCCAATAGTATCTCTACAATTGGGTACCCAATTATTGGGCACCCTACATTTTGGTTTTCTTAGGCTAAGTCCAACCGCTCCCAATTTTTTTAGCTACAATTGGAAGTCAACCACTAATTCCCTCTCATATATTAACTCCAAAAAACAGTTATGCTCCAACAGCTCCCCAATTTTCAGAATTCCTATTCACTTTTATTCTAATTAATTTCTTATTTTAACTAATTTAATAATATTTTATTTATTTATGTTATTTATTTATGTTATTTATATATTCAATTTTTTAATTCATTACAATTATATCAATTATATTCAAAATGAAAAATGAAATTATAATATTTGAATTATTATTATTATTTTCTATTTTTAATTATTATTACTTTTTTTATAATAAAATTATATTAGTAAGTCATGAAATATATATCTATAGTGTTAATAATAAATTAGTATTTTGTTAACCTATTTGAAAATTAAATATAGACAAAATATAGATATAATATATTTTAAATAAAATAAAAAATGTAGCTAGAATGGATTGGGACTCAATAGATGTAGCTAGGAAACTCTAAAAATTGGGAACCCAATAATTGGGTTGTTCACAATAGGGAGGCTCTTGGAGTGTATATTTAGTTTATTCAACTCCCAATTCTAGCTTTTAGCTAGAATTGGGAGTCCATTGGACTTAGCCACATCTAGCAATCCCTATTCAATTTTGCTACATATTTTTTCTTTTTTTCTTTTAATTAAAATAAATTGTATATTTATTATTTATATTTAAATTTTAATAATAGATAATATATTATTACATCTTTAATATATATAAATTTATGTTAAATAATTTTTTTTTTGAAACTAATAATCGAATAGATTAAAAAATAATCATCATTAAAAAGATTTCTTAACAAAAATTTAGTAATCAAATTAATTGAAAAATATCATACATTTATAATTATTAAATTTGTTTGATTATTTCATTAAATACCATTATATAAAAAAATTAATAGAATAATAGAATTTATAAAAAAAATTGGATATCCTTTATTATACATAAAAAGCAAATATATCTACTTTTTAAAAAATTAAATTAAGAATAAACAAGTTAAAATAAAGAAAAATAATTACCTAAAAATATAATTTTTTTTTTCAATATTTTATAACAAGTTAAGAAATAGACATATGAATTAAATAACTCAATAACAATTTAAAAAATTAATAAATTAATTATAAAATATATATTAAAATAAAGATATAATAGAATTTTTAAAATTATATTGACAGAATTGGGAAGCTGTTGGAGTAACCTTAGTTTAGAGAGTTGTTATTTGATAGAAAGAAGGTGTTTGACCCCCAATTCTGGTGATAAATGTATTGAGCTGTTGGACTTAGCCTAAACTAGGCTGCAAACGAGCCGAGCCGAGCCGAATAGTAGATGTACAGGCTTGTTTGTTTAATTTTTCGAGCCGAGCCGAGCTCAAAACTAAACGAGCCGGGCCGAGCCGAGCTCAAATTTAAACGAGTCGAGCCCGAGCTTTCAATGATCCAAATCAGAAATGTTATAAATTGTTTATTTAACTTATGGAACCATCTTTTTTAGTTGTTTTTTATGGTTGAAATGAGATTTTCATAAATATTTGGTATTTGATGGAGTGTATAGCTTGAAAATATGAAACATAACATTAATAAAAAAATAAATGTCTAAATAAATTAAAAATATCCAATTTAATATTGAAGGTTTAATAGTATATTTATAAGTAAATAATATATTAATTTATAATTCATAATTTTAAACGAGCTCACGAGCCGAGCTCGAGCAGGCTCGTTTATTTATCGAGCTTAAAATGAAGCTTGAGTTTGAGCTTGTTTATATTCGAGCCGATCTCGAACGAGCTTTTCTCCGAGTCGAGCTCGAGCGGCTCTCGAGCGGCTTGGTTCGTTTGCAGCCCTAGCCTAAACCCACTACCAATGACCTGAATAGCCTAGTTCACTTTGGGTTGTCGATTGAAAAACTTACATCGTCTAATATTCAAATGCAGACGAGCAAAAAAGCTACTTTGATCGCCACGGTTACTGGAGCTGCAAGTCTGAGTGGACCAGTTGGGTCCGCAATACTGGCCGCGGGTAGTGGTAGGATTTTAAAGGACGGTTATGAAGGAGTTACTCGCCCATCATCGTCGTTTAAACTTTCAAAATAGGCCATGAAAAAGGATTTTCTGTCAATGTAGAAAAACGTGACATTGAGATGGGAGAAATTGGAGAAAAAGATATCTTGACAAAGGTTTCCTCATCTTATTTTATTGATAAAAAATTATTCATTTTGTCATTCTTATTCCTAATAATTTATCTAAAGAATCTATACAACACATTTGCAAAGAAGATGATTTCTTAAATGATTTGTTTGACTTATTTTTAGATATAAGTCAACTTTTATGTTGAGGTTTTAAACGTCAATAATAGTTTTTTTTTCATATAACTAAATATAATCTTTTTTATATAATGCCACATATGTAATCCATAAAAATTGATATAAGGGTGAAGCAAAAATTAGTGTTACATATCCTTACTCTATTTTGTAAGATAAAATCTAAGGTGAAGCAAAAATTGGTCATTTTGTCATTCTTATTCCTAATAATTTATCTAAAAAATATATACAACACATTTGTGAGAAAGATGATTTCTTAAATGATTTGTTTGACTTATTCCTATATATAAGTCACCTTCTATGTGGAGATTTTAAACATCAATAATAGTTTTTCTTTCACATAATTCAAAAAAAAAAAAAAAATCTCTTTTATATAATGCTACATATGTAACCCATAAGAATTGATATAAGGGTGAAGCAAAAATTGGTGATATATATCCTTACTCTATTTTGTAAGAGAAAATCTAGTTTTGATATTAGTACTTACCCTATCTCCCTAGACTCTGATTATAATTCTGAATTGGGGGAAGAGAGTTTTTTTACTAATGTGTCAATTGATGACACTAGGTAAAAGGATTCAAATAATTGTAGGGTTAATCTTTCTGCCCTTTCCACTTATGAGGATTGTGAGGTTGCCCTTAAACAACCCCACAATATTATATAACATACTTTTTTTGGATATGTCAAGGTATTGGAATGCCTTTGACAGTGCCAAATCTTAAAGATAACATCTTCAAGTACGGTTATATGCTTATCTGAAGACCAAGAATAAAGTGCCTATAATCATTATACTTGCAAAATCTATCAAGTTTAAGGTTAATTTTACTATAGTACTAGATAAGAGATTAGTTGGGGTTGCTCTCTTATCTATCTCTGTTTATAATCTTGTGGTGTTAAATTCTAGTGAGAATTTTATCCGCACTTCTATTATATCATAGACCCTAAAAATAGAATTTACCTGACAACTTTTATTTTTGTTCCCCGTGTTCCCTCTATGTGTAGTAGCTTTCTATTTGACATTAAGAAGTGTTCCTCTTCTCAAGATTCGCCTTGGCTTCTCATTGGAGACTTTAGCCTTAATAGACTTGGTTACAAAAAATGGGAGGTTGGAGTGTAAATGTAACAATATTTTAATATTCAATATTTTCATATATGACATTAATGTTTCTGACACCCACTCAGATGGGTGTGTCTTCTTTTGGTCTAACCGGAGATGTGACGCTGGCCTAATTAAATTTAATCAGGATAAAAAATCAACAAATGTTAGCTAGAATATAAAGTTTCTGGAAGTTTAGATCTCGATTTTACTAATTATAGGATCTGACAACTCCACATAGTCCTTGTTTTTAACGAAGTTTCCTCGAATCAATTCAAGCGAATTTTCTTTGGTAAAACTTGGTTAAACAAACCTAGTTGTCATAAGTTGATATCCGAACGTTGGGATTCTCTTACCGTCCTTATTGGGGGTGAAGTTGGCCATTTTTCTGATAAAAAATCTTATTAGTACTAGAGAAATTAATTATTGGAGTAAAAAGCGTAAACTTAATTTTATTGAAGAAACTTTCTAATCTTCCTATCTCTTTGAACAACTGGGATACCTATAACTCTAATGTGAAATTATTGGAGGCCTTATGTGAGAAAAAAGGCTTATTGGGCCTCTAAGGCCCGTATAAATGTTTGGACCTAGGGGATAAAGATACATATTACATTCATGTGATAACTATGGGTAGAAGAAAATGTTATAGGATTAATCATCTTATGTTGGTGGACGGATCGTGGTCTAATGATTCGGGCACCAAGCCCACCATATCTCTGACTTCAATACAAACTCTTTCTTATATGTTGTGCCTCAAGGCTATGATGTCATTTTGAACTGTATATCCATCAAGGTGAACTTTGATATGAATAAATCTATCATAATACCAGTTATTATGGAAGAGCTCAAGATATTCGTCTAGAGACCTGGGGTATTATGAGCCCCTCGACTAGATGGCTTCTTGGGGAGATTTCTATAGAAAGCACTAAGGTCTGATTAAGATTGACCTCTTTAAGGTCGCATCTGATTTGATTTGGAATAAAAGGTATCTATCTCCTCTAAATCATACATTCATTACTTTAATCCCAAAAAGTAGAGTACCCGACTACCATTGGGCACTTTTAGCTAATTAGTTGTGGAAATTTCATTGATAAGACTCTGGAAAAGATTTTTTTTATCAAGACTACAACCCTTCATTGAAAATATTGTAGAAGAATGTTGAACTTTTCTTTATCTCGGACATGACTATTTATGAGAAAATCTTTATGTCCTATAAAGTCAACTATTTCCTACAAAAGAAAAAAATCACTAAAAATATTTATAGCTATCAAACAGACATGACTAAAGCATATGAGAATGTTGGGTGAGACTTTATTTAAAATAAAATTCTTAAAAGGGAATCTAGTAGTATATGGGGAGAGAGGATGATGGCTTATGTAGCCTCCGTGTCATACTATGCACTGCTCAATGTGAACCCTACCAGGCTTTCTCTTCTAGTAAAGTACTTCCCCATGGTGACCCCTTTCCCCAAATTTTTTTTGTATCATAACCAAGATCTATCATCACTCATCAAGGACAGGGAGAAGAAGGTCCCCTTGAAAGGGATTAAAACCACTAGAAATTTCCCTAGTATCTCCTACTTAATATATGCAGATGATAGCTTATTTTTTCTGGAAGCAAAACCTAGTTACATTAAAAATTTATCTCAGACCTTACATAAATATTGTGAAGCTTTGGGTCAGAGGATAAATCTCAACAAGAGTGGGGCATCTATTAGTCAGAATACAATGTCTAAATATCATGGGATTGTCCTGAACATCCTTTGAATAATAAACCTATATAGTTTGGGGAAATGTCTGGTGATAGAGTGTGAAATGCATGGCTAGTATGAACACACGAACGGTGGGACTTCAAAATTATCTTGATTGTTGTCTGAGGTGAATCTATCTTTTGGTAAGCTGAGTGACCTAAATTAAACAAGATTCTGGACCACCGGAAATGTGTCTTAGGATGGCACTCCGACGATCAATCTAGGGCCGAAGATCGAGAAGAATAGTAATGGACTAAATCCGACTGTAAATATTATTATAGCAATAAAATGGTACCTCTTTAGGCTAATGCAATGTGTTCTTTTATATATATGAAAAGTCCAATATACCAGAATGAGATTTTGTCGTATTATATAAAAGAGTGCTTGGGTATTAATGTTCCCTAGGGAACGTAGTCGGGCCATTCATATTTCCATACTGTCTCAACAACATCTCATTATTTTAGTGGTCCTTGGATAAAGCTTATGAGGGTTCCCCAAGAATGAGGTTCTTGACGGACGACCATGTTGTCAACGCTATCAATACGCCCTTGAGGTTGTGCGACCGCAGCCGAGTACTTGAGTAGGACTGGTAGGATAGATAATTGTCCTTAAGTACTTCATAGGTGGTTGTGATAACTTTCTTTGTTGTATTCCATTGAAGGAATCATGCCCCTTCAACTGGCTGTATTCTTATCATTAGGTGGAAAATCGCGAGGGGTCACTTACTTTGTTGCACGCCTTTCAAGTAGCCTAGATCATAATGATTCCAGGAAGGAAAATGCCATTTTCTTCCTATATATAGTTCGCTTCCCTTCCATATGTCTTTCTTACTTTGGATACAACTTTCTTTGAACAATTTCTCGGGATGACTTTCTAGCAATCAAGTGGTTCCTTCTCAATCACTTTATCTTCAGTGCAACCTAATATTCTTGAGGTATTTTCGATTAGATTTTATTTTTCTTTCTTAGACATCTGGTAATGGTAACTAGTTGTGGAGCTCAAGAAGTCACGCCAAGGGTAATTCTTATCCAAATAATAAAAATTTAGCGGTGATTTGTACTACCTTATATTCTAGTGGGTACAAATATTTAGTTGGCTTGAGCCAACCCAAATATATTAACCTGTGGTTAGTTGGTCAACCTCATCCTCAGGTGATACTGAATCTTCTTGAAGTTCTTCTTTTTCTGATGAAGTTGTTCCCCCTGAACTGCCAAAGGTGGCAAAAAATATGGTATCTATGTACAAACCTTCATTTTTTCACTGAGAGGGCACGAGGGGTTCCTATTTTAGACAATATCGGGTGACGCATAACACCTGCAAGCTCAGTTTTCATAAGTTCATCAAGGTTGTGAATAAGGGAGACAATTTCGCGGGTATCAGAATCTATCATCCCTCTACCAAGGATAGGGCATGTTGACCTTGTGAAAGGGAGATATCAGTTTATACTTGGACTCCCAATTAGGGGTTATGAATTCCCTTCAGTCCCTTAATCATTAATATTCATAGGAAGAATGCCATAATACCAAGTTAGATGATTCCTAACGCTTGGGCTACCATTATTAACTTTTATGTGGACGCTACAAATCTATTAGATTTTGTGCCATCTATCCGGTTATTCTGTTATATATATCAAATTATTGAGTGTAAGCTCCAAAATAATATTTGGTAGTACTCGATTGCTCCCAAATCAATGAATGCCTTAAGATGACGGATTATGTCCCTTTGAGTCACAAAGAGTGGCATTTTGATTGGTGTTTTGTCAAAAGGTGTGATAATGTAGTTTGGCCAGTTAATTCCTCATGAGACTATTCAATTGATGATCGTTGTCGTTGTGTGATAATGTAGTCTGGCATCTCGGTTAATATCATGCATCGAGTTTGAGTAGACTTCCTAGTGGTTTAGCATGTTTCACTGCTTGTACATTTTTTACTAGTTACAGTTTGGGGGAAATTAGACGTAATTTGTGAGAATGATTAGAAGTGTATGCTTCGATGGATTAACATATTTGGGTTGTATATCCATGGATGAGTAGAGATATGAGTATGTATAACATGTATAAAGTGTAAATATCATAATTAAGAATTAGAATGAGGAGGAGTATATAAATATTTTATTACAAAAGTTGAGGCATGAAATCCTTGAATAGATTGACCTTTTATTTTACACAACTCTACTTATATTATTTGGGTCCCTTCTGAGTGGGTGTTAGACAGTACTTAGATATGAACACACGGTCTATTGGTAGTGGTTACTTAGGCAGTTATCTTGGGGACCATATTTTCCTCTCCTCAACCGTATCTTAACTTTTGATAAGTAGTTTTTAAATATGTGGTCATATCCACTTCTCACACTATCCTCGGGTTGGTGAGACTTTATTCGAGTGAGTTTTTATGGAGAGGGTCTAGTGCTTATCAATTTTGAATGCTTCTTCCTTACCTACCTTGGCTTATCAAGATAGATGGTTGATATGACAGATTTTACCAGTGGCATTTTATTGTTAATTTGATAAAGTTTGAGTGAAGATTTGGTGGATATATGTGTATGAATTAACACCTAAAAGGTTCTAAGTCATGAAGAAATAGGATTTGAATACACAACATAAGCATTAACGATGAATAGTTTATTTATGTATTATAAAGCAAAAGAATAAATTTTTATCTTTTTTACATAAGTGGTGGAATAAAGCTTTGATTATGTTATATCTCTCTTTAAACATTTAACCCCTCTATTATAGAGGGGTTATGGGGGAGTTTATCTCCCTACTATCTACCTATATTACCAACATAAAAGGGGTTGAGTTTACGACCCACTATCTTAACATCATGTCCTAAAATGGAGGGTTGTTATTATTTACTACTTTGAGAAAAACAAAGGAGATCGACCTCCCATATCATCGAACTGTCGAGGTTTGGCAGCGAGTCCTCTTTCTGAATGTTGAAAAACTTTCCCTAACTATAGCTGTTGTAACCTTGCATGTGAACATCATACACATTTATTTTCCCCTATTGATTACCACTTTAAACATATGAGTACTTTGTCTTTTAAAATGGATTTGTGATGTCTCCTCATTTGTGATAATATAATATACTTCAGAGACATCATTTTAGACGTATTTATTAGTTTATAGGTTGATTTTAGCTCAGTTTAGTGCACTTTCCTATTTTGAGTCTTGGTTTAGTAACATAATATTTTTAGAGCATATTGGGTTTAATTGTTTATTTAGTGTGAAGCTTTAAAGATAATTATGGAGATTAATTAGAGTCCAAGTCAAAGACTACAAGATATGGAAAGAGATATGCATGGTAATTGGAGATAGAAGGAAACAGAGTTCAATTAGGAAAAGGAAAAGCTGCCTAAATCTGAATTCTGCAGTACACGCCTAAAGAAGTGGTTATTTACCTAATAAATAGGCTGATTTTGGTAATTTCCTTACATAGGGACAAAGATAATTCTGTTACGATTCTTTTGGTATATTATGGAGCAAAAACCGACCAATAACGAAGAAGATATGCTCAAAACGGTCCAGCAGTGTTTATCTTTATTTCCATACGAATTTGAATTGGGTTAGGAGTCCATTACTTTCCTTCTCCTTCAAGAAAACGAATTAGGTCTTCCTATACCCTATAAATACAGCCTCTTAACACTCTAAAATCATCCTTGGCCAGACCTTAAGGCCAAGAGGAAGCTGCAACACAAGAGAAGAAGTCTGGAGGGAGCTGTGCATCAATCATGTCTCCTTCAACCTCTTATTTTGTAATTCTTTTCTCTTCTTTTATTAGTATGAATTAATTCTTTTTAGTTTGAGTTTTAGCATATATGTATGAACCCTAGTTTTGAGTTGACATCTATCTAATTTGGGAACTTGATGTTTTAAATTGAATTATAGTTTTTATTCTCTGTTTATGTGTTGGATTTATATTCTGTGTTCTTGTGGATGCGCGCCCACATAGAATTACCATCTAGTAATTAGGTCACCATTGACAACGGTGTTTAATTGCATGTTTAGCACATAACGTCTAGTATTAGGTCTGATCTGACAACCCAACCTAGCTAGATAATCACTATGGTTTAGTTTATGTGACTATTTACCAATTACAAGAAAAGTTTGCTTAGGAAGCCTTATTGACACAGGTAAATCCTATTTGAAACTACCGATAGCGAATTGGGACCGATTAGGGAAATACTACATAATTCCCCCTTACATGTTTAGAACGACAAAACTAGTGGGGATTGCATGCTAATTACTCAAGCTATAACTTTCATACTATCTTCTTTTCTTTTCTTTTATTTAGTTTCTGTCTTTAGTTTACTAGTTTAGTTTTATTATTTAAAAACCAAATAAATATTTATCTATCTCTTCTTTCTACTTGCGTATTATCTTTTCTATCTTTAATATCCGCACTTGAATAATTTGCATAAGTTCTTCTTAACCTTCGTAGTCCCTGAGGAACGAATCTTACTTATTCATTAAAACTTGCATACGATCTGTATACTTGCAGAACCGTGTTAGCTTAGGGTGTTTATTTGCACTTATTTTATACATCTTTTTATCACACCTTAGGCCACACCAATTTGGCATTTATTTGTCAAATCACTTCCCTTATTCCTTAATTATTTTGAAGGCTTCCTTTTTTATTTGTAAGCTACGTTAGTTCGAAGTTCTTTTGGCCTTTTGATTACTTCTTGCGGACGATATGAACCGTCTAAAAATCCGTTGAGTTTCTAGCCTTTCTTCAAGACGAGATCATTTGCATTATGCTTGCTCTGAATTTCTTAGTTTTTTGCCTCACTTTTGAAGGTAATCTTCTTCTATTAGATGTTGTATATCTATGCCTTTATTCTTTCCCAATCACTATAAAAACACATCAAATCCTTTCTCCACATCATTATAAAGAAGATTCAACCACCCAAATCATACCAAAACACATTTAATCCAAGAATCAAAAGCCTAAATTTTCAAAATTCATCCAACAATTTCTTAGATCCATAGCAATCCATCAAGAATCCATCTTACCTATATAGAGAATCATCATCAAAGCACCTAGCCTAACCCAAATAAAGCTTGTTCAACCCATAATCAAAAGTTTCAAATTTCAAGAGTGGTTAAAGCTTTGATTTGGAGGTCAATTGAGATGAATAAGAGAACAGAAACATTATCTACTGTAAGGGAGATGAAGAAAGCAAGGTATTGGTTTCTTTGGAGAAGAAATCAATTGAGAAAAGTTCAAGTTCCAAAGCAAAGGATAAAACAGGTCAAGAGAAGAGAGGACGGCTAGCTGTGGTGAATGTAATGGGCAAAAAGGTTAAAGCTTTCGTTAAGAAAACACCACAACCTCTACAGATCAAAGGTGCTACACCCAAAGAAAAAGAGAAAGCTCAAAGGGCCTTGATAGCTTCTGCTAAGAAACAATTTGGTGTCACTTAGGGTGTTATAAAAATAAGATAAATAAACACTGAAAACAATGCACTAAAGCACCCTAGACAAGCACGGGGCTGCAAGTATTACATGACGTATGCAAGTTTTAATGATAAGTTAGATTCGTTCTCAGGGACTTAGTGTGTTATACGTTATGAGCAAATATCGAGAGTAGAGAGTAATTAATTAAAAGACAGAAAATAAATACGATTGATTGAGAGATGATTGATTAAACTAATGAAAAATAAAGACAATAAAATAAAAGATAAAAAATATGAGATGAGAAATATAACTTAGGTTTTGCTAGTATGCACTAATCCTTCTAATTCTTTCTATCAAATTCTAGTTAATAAGGGAGATAATTAGCTCTTAGATACTTAGTCAGGATTCTATATTCCCTCTCTTAGACCTGTAGAGCGACTAAGGGGGCTACGGACACACCACGAGGCAGCCTAAACTTAGGGTTATGAAACGCTACTAAGGTCCTAAGCAATTCAATTCCAACATGGTGATAGTGATTAAATTATACCCTAATGACTATCTAGCTAGAATTAGTGTTGTCAAGACCAATATCGACACTAGAAGTTATGTGGTGTTTCAATAATTAGACACCCAGTTAAGGTGAACATCTAACTACTATTAAGAAAACCTAAAGTGATCAGTTCTAGGACAGACAATAATTCAAAACACATGAACAAATATATAGGTAAGAAGCTAATATCAGATTAAAACATATAATTCCCAAAGAAACTTAGATAGAAAGAGAATAGAATTCATAGATTATACATAATGCAAAACCCAAGCTATGGGAAATTAGTTCATACCTGAAGGAAATAAACTAAAAGAAATAATGAAAGACTTCATCTTGCTCTCTACAATAATTCTGATGATAATAAACCTAAGGACTAATTACTATGTGGCAAGGATGATTTACAAGTGATATAAGGGTGTATTTATAGGTGTAGAGAAGCCCTAATTCGTTTTCTTGAAGGAGAAGGTAAGTAGTTGACTCCTAGCCCAACTCAAATTCGTAACCCTAAAATATGAGATCAGCCCCGTTTTTGTTTTAGTCCTAACATCTTCAATCCTTATCCGTTTGACGCGTATTAGTAGTCGAAATTCATCTTCTCAGAAAGATCTTTAACTTTTCTCTTGACCGTTCTTCCAAATTCCTCACCGATTTTGATATATAAGCTGATTTGTGGTCGTGGGTGATGAAATTCAGATTTATTTGGCAACTTTTCCTTTTTATACTTTAGCTTCTGTTTCCTTATCTCCAATTTCCATACATATATTATTTCCTTATCTCTTAGACTTTGACTTGGACTCTAATTAATATCCATATTTATCTTTAAAGCTTCACACTAAATAAATAATTAAACCCAATATGCTCTAAAAAAAATAATTTATTAAATCAAGACTAGAAATAGGAAAGTGCAATAATTCTCAAAAAAAATCGACTAGAAACACTTCTAAAACACTAAAAATGATGTCTCATATTAATATTAATTCATGACAAATGAGGAGACATCACAATTACAGGAGCTTCCTTTTGCTTATGAGAAAGTATTTGAAGAAGAAGTTAGTAAAGGAGAGCTCAAGAGATTCTTGGAGTTCGGTGAAAGATTGGGTTGGTCTACGTTTATGGTAAGACGTTCTAATATATGCCATGAGTTAGTTTCAGAATTCTATTTAGGCCTCTTTAGCCGAGATAGTAATGGTTGTGTTCCAGTTAGAAGCAAGTTAATTCCTTTTACAGTTGAAGAGATTCGAAACCACTTTCAGTTTAAGAAATTGGTGAGACCATGTAAGTATAGAGAAGCGGTGGATAATATTAAGACTTTCGATTGGAACTTATTTTTTAAGCATGTCTTAGATAAAGAAAGAGTGCAGTCACAAAAGAGAGAGTTAAAGGCACCTTGGCCTTACAAATATCTCCAACCGGATACAGGAGTTTGGCACCACTTTCTTACAACTAATTCCTTTGGAAACACAAGAAATTCGGATGTAACTGAGAAGAACGCTATCTTGTTGAATTGTATTTTGAGGGGAGAAGAAGTGGATGTGGCACACTTGATCTTTGAGGAGGTGATGCGATTTTCGATCTCTCCCATTTTATTATTTAATGTGAAATATCCTACTATGATCACGTGTTTTGTTCGGAAAGCGAATGTGATTCTGGGTGAAGGAGAGAACTAGAGTTTAAAACGAGTAATAATATTGACAATGCTTGGATCAAGAAAATTTTGAGAGGAGCGGGAGTTACGCAACTTTCAAAAGATGAAAATGATCGTATTTGGCAAGAGAAGGTAGAGGAGCGATTAAATAAAGTCGAAGAAGCTCACACTTCCTTGGCCAATGATGTGGCACAAATGAAAGCTAATCAAGTTTACATCATGACACTCCTTGAGCAATTAAAGAAAGATCCAGCAAATCCTATCTTGGATGTCGATAATGCGAGGCAATAGCCTCGAAAGTATTTTTCTCTCTTCCTTACCATTTCTATATATGCTTTATCTGCTAATTTTAATTTCTGCTTCGAGTCTTTTTCGAGTCGTGGGGACACGTCTCATTTTTGAGTTGGGGGTGTGGGGATTCGTTGTCTCTCATCTCCATTTTTATGTTTTTAGGTAGAAATTAAAATTTTTGATACATGGGAATTTGATGTAGAGTGTGTTTAATAGCTTAAGAGCATAAGCTCAGTAAGTTAATGATAGAAAGTAGTATGTTTATGAGTTATTTTATTTTGTATGCTTTGAGTATTTGCAGGAAAACACACATTGATACTAAAGAAAAGATTAGTTAGCAATGCGATAGAAAGTATGTTCGATCTCAGCGAGCCTTTAGTGGTGTGTAGGCCGCGAGATCCAAGCTAATTGACAAACCCATTTGATGAACGTGCTAAAGGTAAGAGAATGACAAAATTGCATTGTTTATAAAGTGATTAAGGCAGTTCTTTCATAATCCCCTTGTTGCCTTTTAGCTTGCTGTCCATTTATTATTTTATATCCTTCTCAGCCCCTTCTATCCTTTCTAAAGCCTTTTCATTAGCCACATTATAAGCCATATCCTTTACATTATAGAACTTTTCCATATGACCCCCACTCAAATCGCGATGCATAGACAATTGTTTTAGAGCTTGAGTTTGAGGTGGTGAGTCCACTATTATGGGAATTGTTATTGGGTTGGAATTTTTGAGCTTATTAATTGTTCTCTGTTCGATATATTGATGATGATTCACAATTTTATTATATTATAACCCTTTTCCGGGGTAAGAGTAAATGAAAAAGGCTGAAAAGCATGAAAAGGAAAAAAATTGAGAAAAAATATCATGATATCTCAACATCAAAAAGAGAGTCATAGCTATACAAAAGAAAAAATTGATATTAAAAGAATATATATATTTGGACCGGCAAAGTGGAATTTTTATGTGAACATATTTATGCTTTAATTGGGTTATTGGGGATGCTACTTTGTGCATCAAGAAATCATTTGGTTGAGTGAGAACGTTTTATGAGAGTAACTCAATCTCTAGGGCAATTCATTGATGGCTAGTGAGGAGAGAGCCAAAATATCACTCTAAATTATCCAAATATACTTATCATACCGTCCCTAAGCCAACATTACAACCTTAAAGACCTTATGATTCTTTGCTATGTAATCTAGAAGTGATTGAGCCAATAGAGAGTAGTAAAGTGGATCTTTGGATACTAGTAAGGTTCGACGAACAATCTATAGCCTCCTTGGTGAACTGAGTAAAGATCCTATCCTTCTTACATTGCAAAGCTAATCTGATCTTGAATTCAAGCCGTGTTGATTGTGTATATGAAAAGTATGCAGGTATGTAGTTTTGTTAATATTATTACATGAAATTTTCTGAGTAGTTGCTTTATGTCTATTCTATATATTTTGCTATCTTCTTTCCCACTGTGCTTAATTGACCTAGGTGTGTATTTAGAGACTTCCCTTTGTTTTTATCTTTATTGTATCGGGACGATACAACTTTGAGTTGAGGGTCTTGATGTCTCCCTATTTGTGATGATTTAATCTTAGTTGGAGACATCATTTTTAGTGTTTTAGGAAGTCTAATACTCGATTTTCACATGATTTATTGCATTTTCTATTTCTTGTCTTGATTCAATGATTTATTATTTTTAGAGCATATTTGGTTTAAATAATTTATTTAGTGTGAAGCTTTAAAGATATATAGTAATTAATTAGATGCCAAATCAATTCCAAAAGGTAAAAGAAAGAAAATATGCATGGGAATCGGAGATAAAGGAAAGAAAGGATAAGTATGGAAATATAAAGTTGCCAAGTAAATCTGAAATTCAACAGCCACGTCCATTAAAGTGATCATAACTCAAGATTTGCTAGGAATTTGGAGAATGGTCTGAAGCAAAAGTATAGAGTTTTCCGAGACGATCAGTTTCGATATAAAGAACGCGTCAATCGGAGTTGAAACGAAGAAGTTACGGCCAAAACAAAACAGCGGCACATTATTACCATTTCTATATTTTAGGGTTACGAATTTGAGTTGGACTAGGAGACCAAGTTACTTGTCTTCCACTCCAAGAAAACGAATTAGGTCTTCTAAACACCTATAAATACACCCTTAAACCTCTGTAAAGTCATCCTTGCTCAAGTCCAAGGCATAGGTTTAATCATTGCCTCCCATAAGTTAGTCCTTAAGTTTTATATCATTAGAGTTATTGAAGATAGCAAGATGACATTCATGTATCTTTATTTTAGTTTTATTACTTCATGTATGAACTAATTTTCTTATAGCTTGGGTTTTGCAGTATGTATAATCTATGAATTCTATTTTCTTTCTATATAAGTTTCTTTAAGAATTATATGTTTTAAATTGATTCTAGCTACTTAAACATATTTTTTATTTATGTGCTTTAATTTATTGTCTGTCTTAAACCTGATCAATTTAAGGCTTTGCTAATAGTAGTTAGATGGTCACCCGGAAGGGATGTCTAATTATTGAAATACCACATAAACGTCTAGTACATGGAATTGGTCCTGAGAACACCAGCCTAACTAGATAGCCATTAAGGTTTATTTTAATCAACAATCATCATTAGTAGGCCAGACTGCACCTAGGACCCGAGTAGCGCAGGATAACCCTATTTGAGTCCCCTCATGATTGTGAGGTTGCCACCCTAGTTCGCTCTCCGGGGATAGGGGGAATTTAGAATCCTGACTATTTATCTAAGAGCTATTATCTCCCTTACAAACTGAAATTGATAGAAAGAATTAGAAGGATTAGTACATACTAGCAAAAGCTAGGCTATACTCTCTCATCTTATTTCTCACATATTTAATTACTTGTCTTTTAATTTATTTAGTTGTTAATATCATCTCTCAATCAATCATATTTATTTTATGTCTTTTAATTAGTAATTGCTACTCTGATTTATTTACCCATATGTTAACACATTTAAGTCCCTGAGGAACGGATCTTCTTATCATTAAAACTTGCATACGTCCTGTAATACTTGCAGTACTGTGCTAGTCTAGGGTGATTAGTGCATTTTTCGTATTTATTTATCATATTTTTATCAAACCTTAGGCGACACCACCAGGTAATATTATACTTGGGATAATGATGTCTCCTCATTTGTGATAGATTTATATTAGGATGAGATATCATTTTTAGTGATTTAGGAAGTCTTTGAGTCGTTTTTCTTGAGAAATAGTGCACTTTCCTATTTTGAGTCTTGATTTAGTAAAATAATATTTTTAGAGCATATTGGGTTTAATTATTTATTTAGTGTGAAGCTTTAAATATAATTATGGAGATTAATTAGAGTCCAAGTCAAAGACTACAAGATATGGAAAGAGATAAGCATGGTAATTGGAGATAAGGAAATAAAAGCTAAAAACATGGAAAAGGAAAAGCTGTCTTAATCCTGAATTTCTGCACCTACGACCACAAATCAGCTTATATCTCAAAAACGGTGTGGAATTTGGAGAAACGGTCAAGAGCAAAGTTGAAGATCTTTTCGAGACGATGAATTTGGTATATTCATACGCATGAAACAGATGAAAATCAAAGCTGCTAGGACCAAAAGAAAAACGGGCCTGATTGCATGTTTTTCGGGTTACGAATTTGAGTTGGGCTTGGAGTCCACTACATACTTCTCCTTCAAGAAAACGAATTAGGTCTTCCTAAACACCTATAAAAACACCCTTAAACCATTGTAAACAGGTCCTTGATCAGTTTCAAGCTTAGGCTTAGTCCTTACTTATATTTTCTCAGTTTTAAATAATAGCTTAGTCCTTTAGTTAGATATTCATCCTTAGAATCAAGCTATTCATTCAAGAAGCAAGTTGACCTGTAGAGGAAGACAAGAAGAAGAAGATTGGAGACTGACAACCCCTCTTCTACATCTCACCTTCTCTATATTTAGAGTAATTAGCTATAGATATATTCTCAACCATATTTCTAAGCTTTTATAATGTAAGTTTACTTTTAATTGTTGGATTATTATTTGGTCTTTAAATACTATTTGTTATTTTAATTGATTAAGCTTGGCGTATATTGTTATTATGTGTTTTGACTTATTTCCCTAGATCTGATCAATCTTAGGATTAATCTTAGTTATTGACAACACCATATAATCGTCTAGTTTTGATTCTTTGCCTAACTAGATAGCCATTAAGGTTTGATTTAATCACCAATCATTACTTAGGAATCCCTAGTAGTGGAGAGGTTGCTCCTAAGCCTAGAAAAGGCTAGGTAGAATTTAGAATCCTGGTTAATATATAATGCTTAATGTGACAGATTAGAATAACAATTTAGTAATAGACTCATAATATTAATCCTAATTTATTTGACTTACTTTCATATTTATTTATTTGTTTTTGTTATTTATTTATTCGCATTAGATAGTTATTCGTATTAGTTTATCTTTTTATATTTTATTCTAAACATATAAATTCATCTACGCTTGTTAAATATAAATAGATCTAACGGATTAAATCCCTGCGAACGAACTTGACTTATCATTAAAACTTACAAACGATCTGTGATACTTGCAGTGAGTTCCGTGGTTCTCAAGGGTGTGTGTTCTTTATTATTATCTTTAATTATCTATTTATTTATCACACCTTTGCCCCCACCAAGTTTTTGGCGCCGTTGTCGGGGATTTATCTTTAAGTTAAATCTATTTTGTGTTTATTTAGTGTAGAGGTTTTTATTTGTTTTCAGTTTTACGCGTTTTTCTTTTTAGTCTCTTCTTAGGTTTATTAGGTATGGAGAATTATTACGCACAAAATATGCATGGGGCCCGAAGTCAAAAATTTTATCAAGAAGGTTCGAGCTATCAATTACAAGCTCCACCACAACCCATGCATAATCCACAAAATGAAGCTATAAAAGGAATGATGGATAAATTATTGATTCTGGTTCAAAATTGTATGCAGCTCAACAATGAAACATCCAGGGAGCAAGCTGCAAAAGTGGAAGCCTTGGAGACACAAGTCACTCAAGTGACCAATTCTTCTCTAAAATTCCAACAAGCGCTTCCACCGTTAATCCGAAGTGTCATAGAAGAACAGGTTCAACAAGCACTTCCTTCTCACCAAGTTTTCGAAAGTATAAATTATTTGGAAAACATATTAGATCAAAATGCGGCAAAGATAGATGCTAATACAACCTTAATACGTTCTATGCACCAAAAATATCAAGCAATGGAGCAAAGATTAACGGACCTCACTACGATCAATCAACAGTTACAACAAGAATTACATAAGAAACTGGGTTATAGCAATGTTGGGTTCGAAATTTCAACCGTAGAAGAACCAACCAAGCTTAGCTTAGAAGAAGTAATTGTTAAAGATCAAATTGCGAAGGAGGTTGATCCAGAATTCAAGCATGTGGAAGAAGAAAAAGAAACCGATAAAGAAGAGACAACCGCACAAAAGATGCAAAAAGAAGAAAACAAGGCGGAGATACCGCCTACACATCCGTTACTATCACCACCTCATCTACAAAGAATTACATATCCTAGTGGTGATAATAAATCTGAAACGTCAAGCCCAGAAAAAATCATTGTTCCTATACTCGAAGTCCCATACATGCAAACTGGCCTAGTTAAAAAAATTGATGATGAGGCCACTGAAATTGATAGAGATGTTTGTTCGATGTTGTTGAAGAGTTCAGCCTTCAAGAGGAGGAAGTGGACTCACCACAAGTTTCACTTACTGAACTAGATACTCCGAAAAGGGAAGAACAAAGCACGCTATGCATAGAGGACGTAATCACATATAAAGAGCCTACATCACCGATAGTCTGCAAGGAAGATCTGTCCAAGAAGAGTGAAAGTGTAGAAGTTGAGATCGAGAATAGGTACCGTACTAACGAAAGCTTGACAACCATTCCAAATAACTACCACAAAAGATGCAAGATCTTGGAGCTTTATATCTCCACATTAATATAGGTGGTAATTTCAAAGCTAAAGCGATGTGTGACTTGGGTTCAGGAAGAAATATCATGCCCAAGAGTCTGTTCGAGAAGTTAGGCATGAGAGATGCCAAAAGAAAAGATATTGATTTGCTGCTCCTAGATAATTCAACAATAAAGCCATGGGGAGTCATTGAAAACGTGCTTGTCCAAGTAGGTACTTTAACTATACCTACAGATTTTGTTATCCTTGATAGCATTGCAGGTCAACATGTTCCATTGATACTTGGACGCCCATTCTTGGCGACAAGTCACAGCATAATTGATATTCATAGGGGAACCGTGACTTTCCGAATGGGAAAAGAATCTAAAACATTCCACTTGGTGGATGAAAAGCATGACGAATCACGTATAGAAAAAGCCCCAACACTCTGAGTTGTGACAAAAGAAATTAAAAAGAAAGTCCACAATAAGCCCGTGAAGAAGAGAATCAAAAGTGAGTTTGGGGTTGGTGACATGGTTGCATGGAAAGCCCCCAAACAAGAGAATAGACCACGGGGATTCAAGGATTCGTGGATGGGTCCGTTTGTATTTACAAGAGTTATTGATGTCTCCTCATTTGTGATAGATTTATATTAGGGTGAGACATCATTTTTAGTGATTTAGAAGTCATAATAGTCGATTTTCTTAAGAAATGCTACACTTTCCTATTTTGAGTCTTGGTTTAGTAAAATAATACTTTTAGAGCATATTGGGTTTAATTATTTATTTAGTGTGTAGCTTTAAATATAATTATGGAGATTAATTAGATTCCAAGTCAAAGACTACAAGATATGGAAAGAGATAGACATGGTAATTGGAGATAAGGAAATAAAAGCTAAAAACATGGAAAAGGAAAACCTGCCTTAATCCTGAATTTCTGCACCTACGACCACAAATCAGCTTATATCTCAAGAACGGTGCGGAATTTGGAGAAACGGTCAAGAGCAAAGTTGAAGAGCTTTCCGAGACGATCAATTTGGTATATTCATACGCGTCAAACGGATGAATATTGAAGCTGTTAGAGCCAAAAGAAAATCGGACCTGATTACATGTTTTTAGGGTTACGAATTTGAGTTGGGCTTGGAGTCTACTACTTACTTCTCCTTCAAGAAAACGAATTAGGGCTTCCAAGACACCTATAAATACACCCTTATACCATTGTAAACTTGTCCTTGCTCAGTTTCAAAGTATAGGCTTAGTCTTTACTTATATTTTCTTAGTTTTAAATAATAGCTTAGTCCTTTAGTTAGATATTCATCCTTAGAATCAAGCTATTCATCCAAGAAGCAAGTTGACCTGTAGAGGAAGACAAGAAGAAGAAGATTGGAGACTGACAACTCATCTTCTACATCTCACCTTCTCTATATTTAGAGTAATTAGCTATAGATCTATTCTCAACCATATTTCTAAGCTTTTATTCTGTAAGTTTACTTTTAACTGTTGGATTATTATTTTGTCTTTAAATACTATTTGTTATTTTAATTGATTAAGCTTGGCGTATATTGTATTATGTGTTTTGACTTATTTCCCTAGATTTGGCCAATCTTAGGATTAATCTTAGTTATTTACAACACCACATAATCGTCTAGTGTAACTAGATAGCCATTAAGGGTTGATTTAATCTCCAAACATTACTTAGGATTACTTAGGAATCCCTAGTAGTGGAGAGGTTGCTCCTAAGTCTAGAAGAGGCTAGGTAGTTATTAGAATCCTGGTTAATATATAATGCTTAATGTGACAGGTTAGAATAACAATTTAGTAATAGACCTAGTAATCCTAATCTATTTGACTTACATTCATATTTAGTTATTTGTTTTATTTATTTATTCGCATTAGATAGTTATTTACCTTTTTATATTTTATTCTAAACATCTAAATTCATCTACGCTTGTTAAACATAAATTGATCTAACGGATACAATCCCTGCGAACGAACTTGACTTATCATTAAAACTTGCAAACGATCTGTGATACTTGCAGTGAGTTCCGTGGTTCTGAAGGGTGTGTGACTCTTTATTATTATCTTTATTTATCTATTATTTTATCACACCTTTGCCCCCACCAGTTATTTCGTCAAAACGGATTGACATACAAGCTAAGAAGGGTCACAAACTTCGGATAGTAGATGAGTATAACCTAACCCGTTGTTGGGGAGGTTATGTACGCAAGCCTTAATCGAGGTAACACGTCTAACTTTGAAAGACGTTAAACAAAAGTGCTGTACGAGAGACAACCCTTAGTTCTTTTAATTTTCATGTCTTTTACATTTTTAATTTATGTTTAATTTAGTTGTTTTTAGTTGATAATGCATATTTGAGAAAGGTATTAGTGTTTTTGGTGTGTAGGAATTGGAGAAATCGAGTTAGGAACGCGAGGAAAAAATTTCGGAGCGAAGGAATGACCCCCGCGGACTACCCCTAGTCCGCAGGTATGCACCACAGGGTCAAAACCCGTACCACGGGTGGAGCCACGGGTCGTGTCCAGAACCGAGAAAAAATTGACCCGCGGACTACCCCCTATACCGTGCCATGGTCCGCGAGGTCAAAACACGTGCCACGGGGTAGGTCCACGGGTATTTTGACGTGGAAAGCTACAGAAGGCGCGGGGTACCCTCCGGTGTACCGCGCCATGGTCCGCAAGGTCAAAAACGCGTGCCACGGGTTGTACCACGGGTATTATCCAGTGGGTAAAGATTTTCGAGCAACAGAAGCTGCGGTGTACCCCGCGGTACACCCATGGTCCGCAGGGATGGTCCGCACGAGCCGCCAGAGAGAGAAAAGAAAGGGTTTCAAGGTTATAAGAAGATGTAATGCTCATAATTCCGAATTTCATAAACCTTAAGCCTCTTTCTCTTCTCCAAAACTCTCCTAACTCCATTGAAGCTCATAAAAACCTTCACCTAACATCAAAACATCACCAAATCACCATGAATTCTCATCCAAATCCTTCCCCACATCATTCCAAAGAAGATTCAAGCACCCAAATCATATCAAAACACCTAGAAACCAAGAATCAAAACCATGAATTTCAAAATCTTTTCCCAAAATTCATTAAACCCACATCATTAAAGCTTGATTTCATCATACCCACATGGGGAATTGTCATCCTAACACCTTTCCTAACCAAAATAAAGCTTGTTCCACCTATGATCATGAGTTACAAATTTCAAGAGTGTTTAAAGCTTTGAGTTGGGGGTCAAAAGAGATGATGAAGAGAATAGAGAAATTATCAAGTGTTATGGGATATGAAGAATCAAAGCAAGGTATTGGGTAAGTTCTAGATGAAATCAATTGAGATAGATAATAGTTTGGGAATATATTACAAGATAATTGGAGTCAAGCAATTAAAGAGGAACCGGTTTTTGGTGGATTCAAATCCTAAAAAAACAAGCAATTGTAATTAGGGAACAGAAGATGCCAATACATCTTCTAATCAAAGATTCCTATATCAAAGATGAATAAAAGCTTCTGGGACGCTAGTAGCTTTGTCCAAAACATGTTCCTGGATGAACACTGTCACATGAGAAAGTATTCAAGAGCAGAATTGGAAGAAGATTAACAAGAGATTTCTAGAGTGTGATTGATTGGGATGGAGCATAAGAAGATGTAAGGGAATGCGAAATTGGTGATACATAGAAATTTACATACATGAAAGCACTGCACCCTATTCCGGGTATTGATCAGGCGAGGTAAATAGCCTCGAAGAGTATGTTTTCTTTCTTCCTTACCTCTTCTATGTGTGCAATATCTGTGAAATTTTAATTTTCTTTTATTTTATTTTCGAGTCGTGGGGACACGGCTCATTTTTGAGTTGGGGGTGTGGGGATTCGTTGTCTCTCATCTCCATTTTTCTGTTTTTAGGTAAAATTAAATTTTTTGAAGGTTTAGATGTATGTAGAGTGTGTTTAATAGCTTAAAAGCATAAGCTCAGTGAGTTAATGATAGTAAGTAGTATGTTTAAGAGCTATTTTATTTTGTATGCTTTGAGTATTTGCAGGAAAACACACATTGATAGTAAAGAAAAGATTAGTGAGCAATGCGATAGAAAGTATGTTCGATCTCAGGGAACCTTGAGAAGTGTGTAGGCCGTGAGATCTAAGCTAGTGACAAAACCATTTGATGAAAGTGCTAAATGTAAGAAAATAACGAAATTACATAGTGTAGAAAGTGATTAAGGCAGTTCTTTCATATTTGAAGCCTTTGAAGCCTTTTTATACCTTCTCACCTTGTTATTTTTGATTTTATATGCTATATCCTTCCCAGCCCCTTCTAGCCTTTCTAAATCCTTTGTATTAAACACATTATAAGCCATATCCCTTTAGATTATAGGACTTTTCCATATGACCCGCACTCGAATCGCGATGCATAGACAATTGTTTTAGAGCTTGAGTTTGGGGTGGTGGGTCCACCATTATGGGAATTGTTATTGGGATGGGATTTTTGAGCTTATTTATTGTGCTTTATATTGATGATGATTCACAAAGATCATATTGTAACACTTTGCCGGGGTAATAGTGAATGAAAAAGAAGCTACGAGCTAAATTTGCCAACAAGGGCATTAAAAGAAAAAATATATATATGAGGAAAATAGCGTGATATCTCAACATTAAAAGAGAGTCATGGCTATACAAAAGAAAAAAAATTGATTTGAAAAGAAAATATATATATTCGGACCGGCAAAGTGGAATTTTTATGTGAACATCTTACGCTGTAATTGGGTTATTGGGGATGCTAAATTGTGCATCAAAGAATTCATTGGGTTGAGTGAGAAACGTTTTATGAAAGTAACTCAAGCTCTAGGGCGATTCGTTGATGGCTAGTGAGGAGAGAGCCAAAAGCTCACTCTAAATTATCCAAATATACTTATCATACCGTCCCTAAGCCTACATTACAACCTTAAAGACCTTTTGATTCTTTGCTATGTAATTGAGAAGTAATTGAGCCAATAGAGAGTAGTTAAATGGATCTTTGGACACTAGTGAAGTTCGATGAACAATCTATAGCTTCCTTGGGGAACTGAGTAAAGTCCCAATCCTTCTTACATTGCGAAACTAATCTGATCTTGAATTCAAGACGTGTTGACTGTGGATATAAGAAGTGTACATGTATGTAGTTTATAAATATTACATGAGATTTTCTGAGTAGTTGCTTTAAGTTTATTCTCCATATTCTGCTATCTTCTTCCCTCTGTGCTTAATTGACCTAGGTGTGTATTTAGAGACTTCCCTTTGTTTTTATCTTTATTGTATCGGGACGATACAACTTTGAGTTGGGGGTCTTGATGTCTCCTCATTTGTGATAGATTTATATTAGGATGAGACATCATTTTTAGTGATTTAGGAAGTCTTTGAGTCGATTTTCTTGAGAAATAGTGCACTTTCCTATTTTGAGTCTTGATTTAGTAAAATAATATTTTTAGAGCATATTGAGTTTAATTATTTATTTAGTGTGAAGTTTTAAATATAATTATGGAGATTAATTAGATTCCAAGTCAAAGACTACAAGATATGGAAAGAGATAAGCATGGTAATTGGAGATAAGGAAATAAAAGCTAAAAACATGGAAAAGGAAAAGCTGTCTTAATCCTGAATTTCTGCACCTACGACCACAAATCAGCTTATATCTCAAAAACGGTGTGGAATTTGGAGAAACGGTCAAGAGAAAAGTTGAAGATCTTTTCGAGACGATGAATTTGGTATATTCATACGCATGAAACGGATGAAAATCGAAGCTGCTAGGACCAAAAGAAAAACGGGCCTGATTGCATGTTTTTAGGGTTACGAATTTGAGTTGGGCTTGGAGTCCACTACTTACTTCTCCTTCAAGAAAACGATATAGGTCTTCCTAAACACCTATAAATACACCCTTAAACCATTGTAAACAGGTCCTTGCTCAGTTTCAAGCTTAGGCTTAGTCCTTACTTATATTTTCTCAGTTTTAAATAATAGCTTAGTCCTTTAGTTAGATATTCATCCTTAGAATCAAGCTATTCATTCAAGAAGCAAATTGACCTGTAGAGGAAGACAAGAAGAAGAAGATTGGAGACTGACAACCCCTCTTCTACATCTCACCTTCTCTATATTTAAAGTAATTAGCTATAGATCTATTCTCAACCATATTTCTAAACTTTTATTCTGTAAGTTTACTTTTAATTGTTGGATTATTATTTGGTCTTTAAATACTATTTGTTATTTTAATTGATTAAGCTTGGCGTATATTGTTATTATGTGTTTTGACTTATTTCCCTAGATCTGATCAATCTTAGGATTAATCTTAGTTATTGACAACACCACATAATCGTCTAGTTTTGATTCTTTGCCTAACTAGATAGCCATTAAGGTTTGATTTAATCACCAATCATTACTTAGGAATCCCTAGTAGTGGAGAGGTTGCTCCTAAGCCTAGAAAAGGCTGGGTAGAATTTAGAATCCTGGTTAATATATAATGCTTAATGTGACATGTTAGAATAACAATTTAGTAATATACTCATAACATTAATCCTAATTTATTTGACTTACTTTCATATTTATGTATTTGTTTTTGTTATTTATTTATTCGCATTAGATAGTTATTCGTATTATTTTATCTTTTTATATTTTATTCTAAACATCTAAATTCATCTACGCTTGTTAAATATAAATAGATCTAACGGATTAAATCCCTGCGAACGAACTTGACTTATCATTAAAACTTGCAAACGATATGTGATACTTGCAGTGAGTTCCGTGGTTCTCGAGGGTGTGTGTTCTTTATTATTATCTTTAATTATCTATTTATTTATCACACATTTGCCCCCACCAGATAACAACTACGTGCTCAGTCGTATTAATCGTGCTTTGGATAATCGGAACCTAGAAACTTCTAAATCATTATGTTCATGCTATTTTTTTTCCAAAATCTAGTATATCGGATCATTCACCTTGTATTGTGTCACTTTTACTACAACAAGTAAGTAGACTCACCCCGTTTCAGTTTTTCAATTTGTGGGTGGAGCATAAGGAATATAACAATGTGATTGAAAGCGGGTGGAACAAAAGTCAAATCCGTGGAAATAAACAATATATTTTATGTCAAAAACTTTGGGAATTGAAAGTGGATTTGAGAAAGCTAAATAAGGAACATTATTCGTATATTTTTGAAAGAGCCAAAAGGGCCAGAGAAGCAGGTGAGATTGCCGAGATTAGTTTCCAACAAAGCATGGGTAATAATGTTAATTTTGAATTAGTGGAGTTTTAAAATATTGCTAAAACTCTTGATAAGGACGATGTTAGTTTTCTCCAACAGAAAGATAAACTTGGTTACACTTTAAAGAGTGATAGATGCACCAAACTTTTTCATGGAATTTTGAAAAGCAAACAAAGGCGTAGATTTATTGCAAATATACAATATTCAAATAGAAAAGTTACCACTTCAAGTGCCCAAGTGTATGAAGAGTTCATTGAATATCATAAGAGTTTGTTGGGATCGAAGAGTACTACAGGTAGTGTTGATTTCAAGGTATTTGATTGGGTAATAATTCTTTTGCAAGAACAAGGTTTGGACATGTGTAAAGAAGAGATAAAAGAGGACATTTTTTGGTATAATGATAAAAATCACGGACCTAATAATAATTCCTCACTTTCATGTAATAAGTCTTGGCATCTCATCAAGGAAGATGTTATACAAACAGTACGTGAATTCTTTGAATCTCGGTTCTTACTTAAACAATTAAATGCCACTGTTATTGCTCTTATTTCGAAGAAGGATGATCTGATTAAGGTAGAATATTATAAGTTTATTTCTTGTTGCAACGTTATTTATAATGCCATTATTATGATTGTTGGGAACCATTTGAAGCCAGTTTTGGATGGATTAGTGGATAAAGATAAAAATGCGTCTATATCCGAAAGTTCGATGCTAAAAAATATTCACCTTATGCAAGAGTTGTTGAGGGGCTATAATAATACTAGTAACTCTTCTAGATGCACAATTAAAATTGACTTATGCAAGGCTTATGATTCTATTTCGTGGGAATTTCTTCATGAGGTGCGTAGAGGATTTAATATTCCGAAAATGTGCATTGATTGGATTATGGTTTGTATTTCTACAGCTTATTATTTGGTGGGAATAAATGGTGAAGTACATGACTTTTTCAAAGGAGAAAGAGATTTGAGACAAGGTGATCCTCTCTCACCTTGCCTTTTTATTCTTTGTCTTGAATATTTTTCGAGACTTTAAGAAAAATACTAATCAAAGGTTCAAATATCATCCCAAATGTGGCAACGTGAAAATTAAACACCTTGCATTTGTAGATGATTTAATGCTACTTTCTAGAGGAGATCATGACTCGGTTAAGATAATTATGGATAATTTTGGGTAATGTTAGGGGATTCATTTTGAATGTGATAAAGTCAATTAACTATTATGTGGGTGCGAAAAATGAAGTGCTTGAGAATATCTTGGAAGCAACGAAATTGGAAAAAGGGTTCACGCCATTCGTTATTTGGGTATGCCTCTTGGTGCTTTGGTTTTGTTTTAAAGATATTATAAGTCTCTCACTGATAAATTGGAAAGATATATAAGAGTTTGGGATGAAACTTGTCTTTTATTTGCAGGAAGAATGGAACTAACTAGATCGGTTCTTTAAGGTGTAATATGCTTTTGGTTCTCTATATTTTTTTATTCTGATTTGTGTGAGAGAATGTATTACGAGTATATATATAGAGATTTCCATTGGGATGGAAAACCGCCGTAAACTGAACAGAGTAAAATATGTACTCTAAAAGATGAAGGTGAATTTGGGTTTAAGGATTTAGGAGTTTAGAATAAAATCTTACTTATGAAAATGATTTGGAGGATAGTTGACAAGTAGGATTCTCTTTGTATTAAGTGGATCCATAGGGAATATATCAAGAATATTAATATTCGGGTATAAAAAGTTAAGAAATTGGATTTTTTTTATTGAAGAATATTTAAGAATTAAAGGATGAGATCGAGGTTTTGCTTGGAAGTAGGGGAAAAAGGAATATTTTGGCTCAGTGGTTCTCCTCGGCCAACGATCTTTCTATTATTAATGATGTTTCTAATGGTGAGTTCTATGTCTTACATAAGAAGCCATACAATATAGTTTGTCGCCGATCTTTTGTAAAACTTTAGACAAATCTTGTATAAGACTCTTGTATTATTATCAGACATGTCATTATAGTATAGATAATGATATATGAAAGATTCAAACTTTTGAAAGTCTATCTTGTAACACTTGAAGTAAATATTAGAACATAGATAGTTGTTGTTTTAAGTTTTCGAATTTAGATTAGTGATATATTATATAGTGTGTATATTTTTTAGTTTATTTTAATAGGATATTTTCTAAAAGAACTAATAAAAGTACTCAATTGTTAAACTAAGTCTTCACTATTTATTTTGTTAAAAAATGCTTAATGAAATAATTATTTATAAAAAATATCCCGTTTATACTTTTTATACCTTTACTACCCTTAATATTAAATATATTATTTTATTTTTAATACAATATTTATTTTTAATTATTAAACAAATAATAAGATACTCCCCCCTCCCTATACCACCATCACCACCACCACTACCATGTATTTTAACCACCACTATAGCCACCATAACCACGACCACGACCACCACCACCACCACCTACTACTAATTCCATCATACACGCGCATGTCCGTGAATTTTTTTTAAAATCGTTATAACTATATCTAAAATAATCAGAAAAATAAAAAAATTGCATTTTTAGATAAAGCAAATTAATATTTACGTCTATGCATTTTTTTAATTCTTTTTTTTAATTTTTCTTCGCAGACAAGAATTCATTGTTCGGAATAGTGAGTTATTTTCTGGAAACATGAAATTCACTGTTTGAAACAATGAATTTGTGTCAACAAAAAAAAAATTAAAAATTCAAAAAAAATTATAGACGTAAATATTAATTTGATTTATCCAAATATGTAAATTTTTTATTTTTCTGATTTTTTAGAATAGTTATGGCGATTTAAAAAAATCACAGACGCGCTCGTGTATGATGGAATTAGTAGTAGGTGGTAGTGGTGGTGGTGGTGGTTGTGGTTGTGGTTGTTGTTGTTGTTGTTGTTGTTGTTGTTGTTGTGGTGGTGGTGTTTGTGGTGGTGGTTGAGGTTGTAGTCGTAGTGGTGGTGGTGGTATTAATAGGGTGATGGTGGTTATGGAGGTGATGGTAATAGTAATGGTGTGATATTGTAATAAGTGGTTAAATTTAAATAATAAATAATAAAATAATTAAAATAACTATATAAATATATTCTTGAGAAATGTTTTTAATAAAAGATATTATCCACAGAAATTTTTTTAGCAAACAATTTTTTTAATAAGCATGTATAATAAATGGCTCTATCTTAAACAACCGAAGCAGTCCTTAGAGCAACGCAAATAGGATCTTACTTTCCAGGAGAAAGAATAACAATCCACTCAGATAACCTTGAGGTTATTCAAGGTATAAAGCAGGTGTCAGCAGCTCGTTGGAACATCCAACCCATCCTACAAAAAATTATCCACTACGCTGAAGAGCTTGGGCAAGTTTATTTCAAACACATCAATAGAAAGCTCAACAGGAATGCGGATAAGTTGGCGAAGGAGGCTAGGCACGCAGCATCTTTTGTTAATCGAAATACATTTAGTATTTTCGATTTGTCTTCGGCTTTTAGCAAATTAGGGATAGGTTAATTTCTTTTGTTTTTCTTGGGTGCTTTGGCACCCTCCCTACGTCCAAAAAAAAAAAAAAAAACAACCGAAAGGTGAAACAACCGAAATTGGAGAGTTAAGTGCTCACAAGGTAGTGGGATCAGAAGAAGCATTTTTTTTTTTTTTTTTGTTCAAATGAAAAGAAGCATTGAATAGTACAACGACCTACATTTAATTAGCTAGGCCATCAACTACTGGATAACAACTCATAAATTTTTCTTCTTGTCCATGCTCTCGATATAAATACTTTCTACGGGAGTAAATAGAGTCGCCTGCCATTAGTTTCTTTTCTTAAACAAACATCGTCATAAGCTAAACACTGCCAAAAGTTTCTTTTCTTAAACAGATGTACTCATCTAGAACCGCCCAAGCTTAAGCATCGAATTAAATATACTTTCTTTTGCAATAAGTGGGGTAGCTCTCCATTCACCGAATTTTTCTCTTTTATCACAAAATATTACAACTTAGCCAATTTCAATTTATTCAAATCAAGCTCTAGTAACTTAGCTAATTAAAAACGAAAGAAAATACTTCAAAAATCAAACAAACCTTTACGGAATTTTTGTTTAATAACCCAATCAAGAGTTTTTTTAAGGTTAACACTTTTTTTTATAAATATTTAGCAATTTGGCATAAAAATGAAAGTAATTTCAGATTTAGCACAAGGACGGTATCTTGAACACCGCCCCTTAGGTAAAATTGTGTTTCTGTTAAGGGCAGTGGTTGAATGACCTCCCTTACAATTTTGCCTAAGGGCGGTGTTCGGGATACCGCCCTTGTGCCAAATCTGAAATTACTTTCAAATTGCCAATTATTTATTAAAAATATGTTAAGATTAAGAAAAACTTCCCAATCAGCTATCCTGTTGTTAGATCTCTTAACAAAAGAGATTTTAAGCCCATAAAGTTCTTTACAAAATATGACGTTTTTAATCAAAACGTTAGTTTTACTAGCAATTTTACACTTAGCGTTAATTTGATTAATAATACTACAGTTGTCCCTCTCAATGAACACACTTCCAGTTAGATATTTTGATGTCATCTCGCAAGCAGCATAAATTCCCCTTCCTTCTGCATCTGCTACTGAATTTGTGTTAATTGCTTTGGCAAAACCTTCAATTAGCTGTCCTGTAGAATTCCTTAAAACACAAGCAAAAGCAGCTTTGTTAGTTTCTAAAATAACCGAGGCATAACAGTTAATTTTATATTTTTCACTAGGTGGAGGGGTCCACTTAGAAGTGCTACTCAAGTCATATTCACAATCGTTCAGTAAAGTATCAACTTCAGACAATTGATTTATATTATCTCTGATCAGGCTACTAGCTCTGTTAAGATTACATAAAGAACTATAATTATCCTCATAATTAGACTCAGTAGTATTAGCATTAGCTTTTGAATACTCATCATAGGCTATCATAGTTTCTTGCAATGTATTGAGTGGGTTAGGGACTGTTCCTTTGAATAAAAATTAATTTCTACCTTTCCATATGAACCAAACAATAAAGAATGAGATTTCTCCCAAATCTGGAATAATATCTACTCTTTAAATAGAGAATAACCTAACAAAAGAAATCCACTTCTGGAAGTTACATGATGGTTCAACAATTGAATTATAGCGCAAAGGACTGGTCAACCAAACTGCTCTTGCCCAAGAGCATTAAAAAATCAGATGTTCAATTGTTTCATCCTGCTCAACATAAATTTCACACATAGGGGATTGTATAGATCTCCTTTTATATCTATTCTCATTAGTAGCAAGATCATTCTCACAATATTTCTAGATAAAATTCGTAATTTTTTGCATGACTTTCAGTTGCCAAACAAATTCCGAGTCCTTAATTTCCAACTTGAAAGAGCTATTGCCCTTTCTAATTTTTTATTAGATTCTTGAATTTGTTGAGCCCTCCATAGCTTGTTATAACATTCCTTCACTGTTACATCACCATTCTTTGAACAAGTCCAGAATGGTGTATCAATGCAGTAATAGGAAGGAATATCTAACTTGCTAATGGTTGCTACAACTTCTTCATCAAATAATTCGAACAACATATCCTCATTCCAACCCTCACCAAAAGGTAACATAAGATCAGAAACATACTTAACCTGACAACCATCAGGTTTAACAAATTGTCTATCAATAGGAGTCCACCTGTCATCCCATATTTTAATGTTTTACCATTCCCAATAGACCTAAAAATTTCATTTTTAAAGAAATTTCTCCCTTCAATCAAACTTTTCCACCCCCAAGAGAAGTTTGAAAATAATGAAGAATTTAAAAAATTAGAGTTTGGAAAATATTTTCCTTTAAACACTTTAAAGAGCAAAGATTCTTCATTATTTAGAAATTTACATGCATTTGAAGCTAAAAGAGCTATGAAACCCAAACCTCCATCATCTTTTGAGATCATTAATGTCTGCCATTGGACCAATGACATCTTATCTCACCTTGATTATTCCAATAGAAATTGGAGACTAATGAAGTTAAGTGAGATGTAAGTTTTTTTAGAATCAAGAAAACTGACATTATCAAGTTTGGTATGAAACCAATAATAGCCTTGATAAGTATTTCTTTACCACTTTTAGAAAGCATTTTAGTATCCCAGCTATCCATTTTTTTCAAAATCATCTCAATCAACCATTCTAGATATTTAACTTTGGAAATTCCCCAAGAAAAGGGAATACCTAGATACTTACCCAAATCTTGTACTTTCTTCATTATGAGGATTAAGCTAAGTTTATTTTTTATCTCAGGTGGGGTACTTTCTAAAAAGAACTCCACTTTTATTTAGGTTGACTTTCTAACCTGAAGCAAAACAATACCAATTCAGAGCAGTAATAAAAATCTCAATATTATATTCATCGCCCTCAAGAGAAAAAAGGTTGTCATCATCAAACGGTAAATGAGTAATCATAGGGGATTTTCTAGCAATTTTAATACCCTTAAGTAAGCCAATTTTCACATAATATTCAATAAGGGAAGAAAGAGCCTGAGTAACCAGGCAAAAAAGGTATGGAGACAATAGATCACCCTATCTAATTCCTTTTTGAGGATTATCAATGTCAAACGGTTCTCCATTAATTTTTATCTTATAAGTGACTGATGATGCAGTTACCTATCTAGTTAGTCCATTTCTCATGGAATCCCATACATTTCATTAAGTCAAGTAAAAAGTCACATTCAATGTTTTCATATGCTTTGCTCTATCAGCTTTGACTGCTAAACAAAAATGTTGTGATGTTCTTTTGTTTTTGAGGTAATGACTGACTTCCTGAGCAATCAATATATTTTCAAAGATAGATCTACTAGGAGTGAAAGTTGTTTGAGTTTCTGAGATAAGTACTCCCATCCATGATTGTATTCTATTTGATAAAATCTTAGAGATGATTTTATATATGAGATTTGCACAACTAATAGGTCTGAAAGAAGCAACCATTTCAGGATTAGTACACTTAGGAATAAGGGCAATAATAGTACTATTTATCTCTCCCAAATAGGAGTTATTTAACATAAAATCCTCTACTAGATCAAGAAGATCTAGTTTTATTTCTTTCCAAAAAAATTTAAAGAAAAAACCTCCAAATCCATCAGGTCCTGGGGACTTGTCACTTCCGAAGGACCAAACCACATTTTTAATCTCATCGAGTGATACTTTAGCAATCAAACTTTCATTCATTTGATTTGTAACAACTTTCTTGATCTTATATAAAATAGGATCATAATATCTTTCACCATTAAATTTAAATTCATTATTATAGTATGTCTTAATTTCATGGATAATATCATCTTTCTCATGAACCCAATCACTATTTTCTTTTTTAATTCGAGAAATACGATTAATAGTTCTTTTTAATTTAGTAATTTCATGATAGTACTTTGTATTCTTATCACCCATCTTAAGCCAAGTATTACAAGATATCAAAGCCCAATACATCTCTTCTTTTTTCCAGAAAATTTCCAACTCCTTACTCACATTTTCCATCCTAGCTTTGTTACTTTCAGAAAAGGGACAATTAAATAGCTTCTCCATCTATGCTAGAGAGGTTTTGATGAGTAGCCTATTGTTAAACACTCTTTTTCTAGCCCAGAGAGAAACATATTTATTAATATGTTTGAGTTTGAGCCCAAATTTTACAATACCTGTAAAAGAGTCAAAAGATTTAGTCTTCCATTTATTGAATATCAATTTACAGAAAGAATCTTCAAAAATCTAGCTTTTTCAATCATACATATATTATTTTTAAGTAAATTTGAAATACCATGATCGAGAATAATGGGAGAGTGGTTTGGTCCTACATGAGGAAGGACATAATACCAAGAATTTGGAAAGTTTTGCATCTATTCATTATTCACAAGGATCCTTTCTAGCTTCTGTTTGATGAGCTGGTTTCCATTCCTCTTGTTAGACCAAGAGAAATTACGTCCCTTTTCTGTCAGCTCAACAAGATTATTAGTACAAATAGCATCATTGAATAAATCCATGTTATGTTTATGCAAACTACCAATTTCCCCTCCAAGTTTCTCAGAGGGGAATCTTATAAGATTAATGTCCCCATGACACACCTACAGTTTAAAGTTGGAGGTAGGTCAGAAATTCATTTAATAAAAAGGGGTTTATCAACATCCACCGGAGGGCCATAAACAAACACCACTTCACAAAAGCCCATCTAAGAGGAATTATATGAACAATGAATTAAGTTCTTGTCAAAACTTATAAGTTTAAAGTTATCAGAGTTTTTAGTAAAGACTTCTAAACGACCTGATAATCCTATAGGGTCAATATGAGTAACTAAGCTCATATTTAATCTGGAGCAAAGATTAGACACAAAAGCGTATTTATTTTTAGTTTCAAAAAGGAAAAGTGCCTCTATATGGTGAGCCTTAACCATGTCAACTATGCTCAGTTCTGTCAAGGTCGTTCCTACTCCTTGATAGTTCCAAGCTTGTATCATTGGGGGTTTTGGGGTTGATTTAGGTCAACCCCGCAAACCACTTCAGTGTCAAGACCATCCAGATAGCCTTCTTCTTCCCATTTATCATTACCCTCCTCAATACCATTTTTATCATAGTACATAGCTTTTGCCATCTCATCATCATCTACATAGCACTTGGAGTTGTTGGAAGTTGCAGGAACTTGAGAGATGTCCTCATCTTCAAGAGGTAAACCTAGATCATCTCTAACTTGCTGAGTACGGTTTTTATTCCTTTCAAGAGACCCAAAACAAATGCTTTTGTTTGAGTTGATAGTAACAGAAGGGTCTATAAGAACTTTAGGGATTTTGCATTTAATTGGACTAATAAGAGGCACACAAAGATTATTAACTTCTCCCGGGCTATGAGGCCTAATAGAGGATTTAAATGGCACTCCACCAGTACTAGTAAGGCCAAAGTTAACTTTAGGTAGTGTAATAAGGACTGAACCACATTAGATTGGTTCACCACACCCTTCTGCAACTTATTATCATCTTCATTGACATTTACCCTCAGATTATGGACTTTATTCTTGTTTTTCAGAGGTCTTTTAACTTTCTTGGCAAGTTGACCACCACTCTCAACTTTGAAAACAAAATCATTTGTTTTTTTCTCAATTTCAGAAAATCTAATCCAGTTGCCCAATTTATTTATGAGTTTGATCAGGTTATCACAGTTTTTCTCCTCATGCGAAAGAATAACACAAACATGACATAAATCAAAAAGTTTTTCATATTTGAACAAGATCCAGACTGACTGACCACTGGAAATCTTAAACATGAACCCAGATAAAAGGGGTTTAGAGATTTAACAACAAATACAAACTCTTACAGTAGAATTTTCCTTGTACTTATTTAGGTTAAGAAGTTCAACAGAAGAGACTCCACCAAGCTTAGCAGCTATTTTCAAGACATTACCTTCTTTAAGAAAAAATGGAGGAATACCAAATATTCTAACCCAAAAAGAAGTTTGATCTAGAACATTGGGGTTCTTAATACATTAATCATATTTCTGAACTAGAACATGAAATCCAAAGATATGGTAGGGGTCTATTCTCCTAGACTAAGTCTAGATCCTCTTGTTTTTCAAAGTTAATAACACAGAGATCGGTACCTCTTTTATCAATCGAGATTCTACCAGAAATTCCCTAATGTTGAATAATAATCTTTTTAAGATAGTTCAAGTTGATATTACCTGAAGCTATAACTCGAAGGAACGGTTTAGGTTCTTCGAAAGCACTATAAATAAACTCTCTATCAGGTGAGAGGGTGAGTTCCTCATCTGATCCATCTTTCCCATCATCTTTAATACAAGCCATTAAAGCTCAAGAGAGAGAAAGGTAGGTCACTAGAAGATAAATGTAAACGTGAAATCAATGAAGCACGAGATCGAGATTCTAATATATCAGATATTAGCAAAAGTGATAAAAAAGAAATTAAACTTCATAGATCGAACTGGAAGAAAGAAAAAAGGGGGTGAGGAGGTCGGATGGAGGGTAGGGAAGGAGGTTTAAGAGAAGGGGTTAGGGCTGGCGGTGGTTAGAAGAGACATCTCGAAATCGTGCCTGAGAGGGTTTTTCGAATGAAAGATTGTTTACCTCTGAAGTTGTTCTGTTATTCAACGTTTTGGATACCCACCGAATTTGTCATTACAAGAACTGTTCGAAATTGCTTATTTTAAAATAAAAATTACTTTTAGATTAAAATTAAAATATTTATAAAAATTATAAGAAATAATATAAAAATTTTACTTTTCAAAAAAAATAATATATTTAGTATTTTTTTTTAAAATTATTTTTCAAAGTCTAAAATATTTTTAAAGATCTAGAAGTGTTTATATAAAATAACAATTTTAAACAGACACTAAATTCATATGAATAGTAAAAAAAAATTTATATTACAATTTAATTAAAAATTAAAAAATTATGAATTCTACTTTTTAGTTTATTAGACCAATTATGGTAATATGCTTTAACGTATATATATATATATATATATATATATATATATATATATATATATATATATATATATATATATATATATATATATATATATATATATATATGTATATTAGAAGAGTAACATATTAAAATAATAAATACTACTAAAATTTGAACTTTTAGCAAATATATTTATTAAGAGTAATGATATATAACACTAGAAATTTATAACATTAAAATACCACTAATAACGTGACATAATTTGATTAAATATAAATTATTACTTTCTTTAATTCTTTAATCTAATTTTATCTGACCGATAAATTATATTTAATCAAAATATTACGTCAATGATAATATTTTGGTAAAATATATCGTTATTCATGTTTTAGGGGTGAGATCGGATATGTAATTGACTTGTACACATAAACTTCAAACCAAACCTGACACGATTGATTAATTTGAATTAAAAACGAACTCTACTTTGATTAACTTAATAATTACTATTTACAGTGAACTCTGGATATGATCGAATTAGGTCGGGTTCAGGTTTAACAGAGAAAGTGTAAAAATATTATACCCACACGACTATTGTTATTACCTTTAGTGACCGCATATGCGGTCGCAAGAGGTCTGCTACGTCGCCGCTAAAGATAGGATTACACTTTTAGCGATAATTTGTGGTCACTAGTATTTGGTTGTTAGAGATAGCCATTTGTGAGCACTCATGGTCAACACCGACCGCTACCTTTAACGACCAGCTGTTGATCGTTAAAGTAGGCTTGAAATAACAACCACTAGTGATCGGTAAGAAGTCGAGTCGTTTAGCAACCAACAAGTGGTCGCTAAAGGTTATAATAATCTAGCGACTAACAAGCGAATGCTAAAGGGTTTACTATTGGCGACCACTTTCCGGTTGATAAAGGTGTTCTTTTTTAAATTAAAAAAAATTACAAATGAATATTGCACAAATAGAATTTAATAGTCAAATAGTCAAGAAGATTACATAAACTAATTTTTGCGCAGATATATACTAAAAGTCGAATTTGATTGTCAGATAGTCGAAAAGATTACAAAATATACAAAGTCGGAAATTAATAAATTACAAACGTAAATAGTCAAATGCAAAATGAATAAAATAAAGTCGTGATAAATATACAAACATGTTTAAAATTAAATTAGGGGGAGAGAATTCGATCGGGGGACTGGGTCTCATTTGGATCAGACTCATATCTAAATCTTATGCGCAGATCCCTCAAATGACGTGGTAGTTGCGGGGGAGGCTGCGATGGAGTAGTGGGGGAGATATTTAATGGCATCATTTCTTGGGTCTGGGTTAACTGATTGGTCTTCTCAACCATCTACATAAACCTCTCGGGATTCAATGGAGGATTAAATGGCGTGGCTTCAATTGTGCTAGTGGAATCCTGGTCCGATCCTTGAGATCAGGCTAAACAGAAGGCATATTCATTCATGTGCCCGAGTATCTGCTCCCAACCATCGACCATCCATCTTGGGGCAACACATGTTTATGAATTTTTGGACTACCTTTAGCTTCGTCTAGGAATGACCAGTCTAACTCTTGAGTTTCAACCCTTTTGCGCAGGGCCCATATGGTCATTGACACCTCGATCACCATCCAAATATGATATTTCCATGTCAATGACGGTGTGGATGAAGTCTTGGATTCTTCACCGTGAGCCATTTCCGGTGAATCAAACCTTGTCCTCAAATCAATTTGTTACAAAGTCGATATGAATGTAAATTCAAAAAAAACATTATTGAACTATAACTGAATTTAAACTTACATCATATTGTCGGAAATGCTGATCCCTCCAATCTCTCGACTTCCTCAACCCTACTATCTTGGGATTCTTCTTCTTCCCAATTGAGGTTGTAGGTGTTGGTGTAAGAGTGTAATCTACCTATGTCTCTGGGACAAATATAGTGGTATCCTCTCATGTCCTATAAAATAACAATCACGATATAAAAAGATAAATACCTTTTTTCGTAAATAAAACAACTCACGAGAAAATTTACCTTCACCATCCAATTACGGGTCTAGGATAGAGTGGCCAAGCCATGACCACTTAATGGACCCTTCTCATGTATGTTTTTCTTCCCTGCATCCGATCGAGCATGTTTAAATAAATAACCTATAACATTTATGTAAAGTAAACTTAATGGAAAAAGAGATTTACCTAATATACAGGGCTGACCCACATCTCCAACATCAGCTTCCACCTTTTTGTTGTCATATTATCGGGAATTACGACATCAGACAACCACTTCTTGTAATTGTTCCCTTTCGATCACTATATCTGGCCAAACATATTTTGTGGATGCTTCTCTCTATATCAGTTCAATTTGGCCTCTATATCCATTCCCTGACGCGAAAATAAATCTGCAAAAAAATTGGTACAAGTTTGATGTCTCGCCTTTTGTGATGAATTAATATAGTATCGAGACATCATTTGATAGGGCTTTAGTGCATAATTGTGGGATTTATCTCTTATATTTGATAAATTTTGATTTACTGGTATAATCTTGGATTTATATATATATATATTCGGAGCATTTTTTGAGGTAATTTGTGCGTTAAGTGTGAAACTCCTAGATACATGGATTCTATTTTAACCCAAGATGAATCAAGGAGGTCGAAAAGTGAAGAGGGAACCCCGTTCAAGTCAGAAAAGTAGCCAAGAAAATAATTTGAAGCTCACCAAGAAATCTTGGCATAATGCTTTTTTAAACTTGTAAGAAACATAACATATAACTGGCAGTGTTTACACACATGGTTTTTGTTTGAGTCTAGAGCGCATGGTTCAAAGGGAATCCAATTACGAGTTGTGACGTGAAAGTTATGACAATTTTACTAAAGATATCCAAAGATGTCCAGATTTAGAATAGTCCAATGGGCCACTTAAGACTCACTTGAGTTGGCTCGTATGAGTTAAAACGATTTCTAGAGCCTACATATACTTATTTTGACCATCAAAATAAACCACTTCTCATAATTGGAAGCTAGAAACTTGGAGCGAAAGGCAATGAGTTCTTCTACAACACCTTATTTTCTACTTTTGTCATCATCGTTGGTGTAATTTTCTCTTATTTTCAATTTTGACTATAATTATGTATCTTTTAGCTTTTGTTTTCTAGTATTTTAGCATGAAATAAATTCTTATTGGTTTGAGATACTCTATATTATGAACCCTTGTCTTTGATTTGGACCTTTTTGTATGAATTTGGAATTTCAAATTTAAATAAAATAAGGCTTGTTGTTGTAATTATGCTTGCACTTATTTCTAAATTATTGTATGATATCCACACGCATAGGGTTAATTAGCTATTAGGTTAAAACCATAAGATGGATTTAGTAGTTGAACTAGCATAATTACTCCTTCTGGAGTTGAAGACTTGGAAGAGCTAAACTAATTAGGCAATCTCGTGAGGGTAGAATAGTCTTAATTGATATTTACTATCGTAGGTTCATTCTGTAGAAGCTCCTAGTATTAAGTAGCATCCCCTACTTACTCAGAAGAGACTTAGGGTATACAATTAAATCCCGATTAGGAACAACTGACCATTTTCCCCTTAGGATTACAATCAAGTCCTGTCTAGACTAGTGGTGAGTATTGAGTGTATCGAGCTATGTTTCTCTCCCTCCATTCACAACCTTAGTTTATTTTGCTTAGTTAATCTATGTTTTAATTATTAATTCTTAGCCTAGTAGTAATCTTTAAACAAAAATCAAATAAAAAACTTTTATTTAGTCTTTTTTATCAACAACAAACTACTTATCCTAAACTAGAGTCCTTATATTACATGAAAACTCATACACTTGCAGAATGCAACTCCTTCAGTGTTGATTGGGAGACTACAAGTTTCTGGAGTCGTTGCCAGGGATTTACTTTTAAATGTTCTTTAGTTTATTTTTAATTTTCTACCCTTAATGTCTTCTTTAAAACCAGATCAGTTTGCTTCAACTGCTTTTCTAAAACAAAAACCTTAGCATCGATGGCAGTATCGCTATCTAATCGTGATGTACCTCTAGTATCTTTCAGAATTGGGGCTCTCAATGATGGAAAACTTCTCTCATTCTTGACTATCTTCTCCATACCAATCTTTGCTTTATTAGAACCCATCAATACATAACCACCATCACCAAGTTATCTACTCGCAGTCTTGAACTCTGTTCGAGTCCCTTGTAAAACATGGCTAGTTGTAGCTTAGGAGTGTACCCATGTTATAGATACTTTGCCAATCTTTCTTGGTATATCATCCATGCCTTGCAAACACTATAACCCGTTTCTTGTAAGAAATAGCGAGCTCCATTTGATCCTTAGTCTCATACTTTGAGGATATAATCTATCAAAGTATCTAGCTTGAAGTTCGTCCCAATTTGTTATTAGATTAGGGAGGTTGACTATCTAACCATTTACTCACACTTACGATCAAGAAAAATTGAAACATAAAGTAGTACATCTACTTCCATGTGACACCTTGAGTGATTTTGGCGTCACATAACTGCATAAAATTTTGAACATAACAGATGTGCGACTCCACTATAATTCCAATAGCTCGAGAATTGATTTAGCAACCCCGAATCGGTTTTGAATTTAACGGATTGTATTGCTGGAGGGAAAATCCCTAAGGGCTGCACTCAGAATGGGCCCAACAGGCCTTGTTGTCACTTTTGATTAATTTTGAAATTGTATTTTCCATCTAAAAGTTTTAAAAAGACAAAAAACAAGCATCAAACAGAACAACTAATTCTAATACGCTAAATAAAAACACAAAAATTAACGATATAGTCCCTGGCAGCTGCGCCAAAAAAATTATCGTCTCTCAAGGTGTGATGTAATAGTCTAACTAATCCACACCTCGAGAGATCTTACTAACTATAAGTGTACGGATCGTAGACAAGTAATAAAAAGTAACTATCAAGAGTATTGTTTCTACATGGACTATAATTGGTAATTCTTATGTTGTGTTCTCGTAAAGTGTATTAGAATGCGTTTCTCAACTAAAAGGTAAAAGATAGATATTTGTTTTGTTTTTGTATTAGAAGGACTAAAGGTTTGATTAAACTAAATTAAGCTAAGGTAATAATTTAACTAATATCTAAAATGTAAATAAATAAGAATATGAGATGAAAATATAGCTCGAGAACCCCACTAGTATTAATTTACATTTATTATTTAAGGGTGTGATAATAAAACATGTAGTGGTTAGGATTCTGGCTTCTTCCTAACTCCCATCAGAGTAGTTTAAAATGATACCTGAACACTACTAAAAGAATTTTCAGAGGGAACTCTATGCAATGGTCAGTGCTAAAGTCTTATACCTTATTAAGTACTCGGCTAGTCAAGCCTGTCAGGATCACTAACGCACACCAGAAGTTTATGTATCGTTTTCCGTAATTCAAACTCCCTGTTAGGATGACATAATAGATTACTAAGGGCAGTCCTATACTTGGCCAGAGTAAGAGCTGAATTTGATGTCAAAGGCATAACCAAAGCAGTGAAGTTATCAAGTCATTTAATACGTATTTTCCATAATTCAATAAACACATAAATAATATTACGGTTCATATATAAATGCAATTCTCAAGCTATGAGAATTTAGTTCATACTAAAATAATAAAAACTAGTAACTAAGAATGTAATATTCATGTTCATAAAATAAAAGAAAATAAAATTACACTATAGTTGGAATGTTGATAAATAGGGCATAGAATGCTTCAAGACTTCTTCTCCCATTGGTCTTCTCTGCTTCAAGCATGCAAAATTTTGTGATAATAAAGTTTTTCCCTCTTTTGATCTTTAAAATCTGATATATAGTCTTTCCAAAACATTTTTGGTGTTGTGGGCCCCCATTTAATCGCCCAAGTCAACCTACAAAATTTTCTAAGGGTGTGTGGAATTGTTTGAACCACGACATCCGCAACTTTAATAACTCTTTCATTTCAGCTCCAAATCTCACACCGTCAAATCTCACGTGATCTTGACTCCAAGTGCTACCATAGATTCTAATGGATCGCTCATAATTCTAACAAATTCCGCGTGGTGACTCTAATAAGTCAATGATTAAGTCATTTTGGTATACGCTCTAGCTGTCTAAAAGTGGTTGAACCATCCTCTAACTCCATGAAATGGGGTAATATTGTTTTCTTTACTTCTTATCATCGTCTCGGGGTATCTTAGCATCCAAGTACCTAATATTTGCACATTTAACACACAATTTATGTCCAAAATCTCTAATATTAACATAAAAGCCGAAACAAGACAAGAAATCATAAAATATCAAATAATAATGGGGAATCCCTCAACTATGTCCTAAATACCTCTAAAAATATGTCTCATGACTAGATTAATCTATCACATAAAAAGAGACATCAGTATATAAGAGTATTAGCAAACAATGCATATAAGAGCCTAGGAACTAAGCGAGAATTGAGTATGTTTGTAGAAAGTGAGATCTATCCTAGTTTAAAATCTACTTTACTTATGACTTGGATGTAAATAATTTAACGATATTACACAGCTAGGAAAATGACCAAGGCGGTTCATTCATAAGACACTTGTTCCCTATAGCTTTATGTCCAAATTGAAAATTATGTATCATTCTTAGCCCCTTTGAGCCTTTAAGCTTATTTCTTTGTTAGCCACTATTATATGACTTTCTCTTAATATGTAGGGATTTACCATATGACCCGCTCTCGAGTCACAATACCTTAGGACTAGTCGTCTTCGAGCTTGAGTTTGTGGTGGTGGGTGTTCGTGGTTTGGGATATACAATGGGTGGTTTCTTGTTGCTTGTATAGTGCTACATTTTGATGCACTTGATTATGATCCTTGCCGGGATTCGATAAAAGAAAAGAAAATGCTTGAAAAAAATGGGAAAAAAAGAAAAAAAATGTGAATGTAAATAAGTCAACATGAGTTCATAAAAAAAGACATCTGGTTGACCAAAAAGACAGAAAAGATTTGAAAATAATGATATTCGGCAAGTGAAATTGTTGAACATCTAAAAGAGTTTGTTTTAGGTTAATTAAGGGTGCTAAGATTGATGCATCAAAAATGGGATGAGTGAGAACTCTACCTCTTAGGTTGTTAGTTACTAGGTTAAGTGAGGAGAGAGAGATCCAAAATCTCACTCAAAAGTTATCCAAATTTATATCATACCGAACCTAAGCCACACTACAACCAAAAAGACCTTGAGATTCTTAGATATGTGATTAAGTGATGAATGAGTAGAAAATAAGTGAGTAAGTAGATCATTAGGATTCATGGAAGGATCGCGGATCACCTATAGCCACCATTTCGAGCGAGGTATGTTAGTGGACCTTTGTGCATTGCTAAACTGATTTCTTTTGGAACTTTAACATGATAATTATGTGTATGAATATTTTGTGTATGGATTATTGGATCGATAGATCTTCGGTAGCGTGGATTGGTGATGTGGAAAAGGGATTTTCGGAGTATGGCTTGGTATTTGGGGATATGAAATTTTAATGGATGTAATAAAAGCTCAAATCTGCCAAATTTCTATCTTAAATTCGCGTATATTATTAGAGACGATAAAAAGCCGTCGCTAGTAATCAACTTTCATCGCTAAAGTTATCAATAGCGGCAACAGGTTGTCGTCGCTAATAACAAAGAAATTTTAATGACGACAAATATCATCGCTAAAGAAAAGTTTAGGTTTAATTTATCTTTAAATATATAATATCATTGTTAATAACATTATTTGCACGACATAAGTTCGTCGCTAATATATCATTACCGACGACAACATGTGTCGCTAATGTCATATTTTAATTTTCTAGTAATGAAAACAAGTATGATCGATAATTAAATATAAAAACAATAACGTGCTAAAAAATCCATCACCAATCAAAATAAAAATAAAAATATAGTTGATAATCTACTCATTGCACATATATACCACCATTTTCATCCTTATATTTTGATGTGTCCCTATTAATTTTTCTAATTAAGTATATTATAGGTCCCTATATATGAAAAAAATTACAATATAATTTAAAAATAAAGCTAAGGTGTTTTTGTTTTTTTAAGTAATGAGAACTGAATACTGTGAACAGTTGAATAAAATTTATTCAGTTAATATACAGTGTCTGAATGATTCAGACTTAGGGGGTGTTTGTTTGCACTTAATGACCTCTTAATCTGGTTCATTAAGACACTGGATCAATAGGACTATTTGGTCTTTCTGACCAATTCAGATCTGAATACCTCTTAACTGGTCTGTTTCATTAAGATTTCAAACCAAGTCTGAATCATTCAAACACTGCCTCTTATCATAATAATATATATTTAGCTGTTCATTCAGCATTCAACACTTATTACTTAAAAAAACAAACGACACCTTAGTTTGAAATCATAATGATACAGACAAAATTAAGAGACATTTAAATATGAATTAGTCTGAAAAAACAAACAGTCATATAGATCCAGTGTCTTAGTAGACCAGATTAGATACATATAAAAATTGTGAATTATATATGGATCAATAATTGAAATCAATAAAAAATATAAATTTTGAAATCAAAATATATTTATAATTCGTTAATAATGAAATATAAAACGCAAAAAGTTTATTTATAAAATTTTGTCAAATATAGAAATATTGATGTGATTATGGGGATGTTTGGAAGTATTTATTTTAGAATACGAATCACTTTAGGTGTATTTATTAAGAACGGCATATTTGGTACTTTTCAAAAAGTGTTTTTATAGGGTCTAAATCACATTTTAAAAATCTAAAAGAACTTTTAAGTGTTTTTCAAAGAATTCACTTCCAAACGGGCGCTTAAAGATCTAAAAACACTTTCAAGTGCTTTAAAAAAAATACTTCTAAACAGGCACTATAACTAACACGTGAAAAAATAAGAGCAAAAAAGAAACAAATAAATGTAAGACGCCTTTTCCGAGAAAGTAAATAACATAAAGAAAAAGAAAAGAAAATTATTAAAGTATTAATTCATTTTCTAATTATTTTACATAAGATTATGAATACTCTAACAATTATATAATTTATCAATCTTAAATATTTTGGAAAAAAAAAATCTTAAATCTATCTTATTTTATTTTTACCAATCATACTGTATCATGATATATAAAAGTGACAAAATAAATGTCTAAATTTATAATTTTTGTATTTTGTTAGTATCCGTCTTAGTTTAGCTGTCAAGTGTCACGTGACACCTACATGGCTCTTACGGAAACCTTTCACAAAAGCGCTACATAAACACCACGTCACGTACTTAACGACTAAACTAAAATTGAATATTAATAGAATACAAAAAATTATAAACTTGGACATTTATCTATTACTTTCATAACTTTAGATATTTATTTGTCAAATTTCAAAAACGGTAGAGATCCACGAGGTATTTTCCCTAACATTATATTAAAATATTATCTATTGTAATTGACCTTCCGATTTTAGCTTCCAATAAAACAAATATTCACACTAAATCAGGCCCATGCCAGCTAGTAATTAAGTAGGTATCCACCTTTGGATCTGTGACAGTTATTTTAAGTTGTGTATATAGAGTTTCGGATCTTTTGTTCACTTTGATAATTCAATTGAGAATTCTTCCATTTTACTACGTGATTTTTCAAGATCAGTTTCTGGGAAGACACCAAGACAGTTATTTTAGATTTAATTTTGTTATAAAGAAAGACTGATTTTATTAAAACAATAAACTTATAATTAAAAAATGTTAAAAAAAAAAAAGAAATTTTACTATAAATATTTGAGCACATATTAATTTCTTATGTGAGTCTAAATATCCTATATATTTTGCGAATCAAATGATATAAAAAACAAGTGGCTATTAAGTTAGTAAGAAAAAAGGAATTGTTTGTTCATACTAAATTTATACATGATAAAATTGAATTTATCTTTTAGGTTTATTCTTCCTAAATAAAATTTACTTATAGGATATACTATAAGAAGATATATATATATATATATCTAGGAGGTAAGTGTACCCGTTCTAACTTCTAACCCAAATTATTAAAAGTTATACGTATACAGCTCGATGAGACCACTATAAATACAATGCATTACTATACCGTTCTTGATATACCCGTTCCAGTTTTAATTTTCCTCAAGCATAAGCTTTATGCTTTGTCATCTATACAAATGGCCGTCAGTACAATTTGTTTTATCAGCTACATTTTCAATTGCCCTTCTTCACAATGCATAGCCATTGCAGCAATATTCATATTGGTTCTTTTGTCACATTTTTTCAACAAAAAGCCTTCACGTAAAGTGTTCTTACTAGATTTTGCATGTTACAAACCCTCATCAACCCTAATGTGCACTAAGGAACAAGCGGTTGAGCAAATCAAACTAGCCGGAGTTACCTGTGAAAAAACATTAAATCTGATGAAATATGGGATGTATAAAGCAGGGTTAGGAGATAATACATACTTAACAGAGGGCTTGTTAAGAAAACCTCCAAATCCATCAATGGAAGAAGCAAGAAAAGAAGCAGAAATGGTGGTGTTTGGAGCTATTGATCAGTTATTAGCAAAGACTAATATGGAATGTAAGGATATAGGGATTTTGATTGTGAATTGTTCTTTGTTTAACGTTGCTCCATCGTTGTCTAGCATGATAGTGAATCATTATAAGCTTCAAGAGAATATTGCATGCTATAATCTTACTGGGATGGGATGCAGTGCAGGACTCATTGCCATAACCCTAGCTAATAACCTTCTTCAGGTAATTAATTTTTAGCAGGAGCCCAACTGAGTCGAATTAATTTTTGTTCTCTTATAAATGTCATTTTCCACCTATTCTTAAAGTACTAATGATAAAATAAAACGGAAAATCCCAAAAATTAGACATATGGTATAATTCTATAATTTGAAACAAGAACTAAGTTATTCTAATTTTACATGACGAGAACCCTACATACCCTCCAATTGTTTAACAAAGACAGCAAATCAAGTCCATAAAAGGATTCGACCAAAAACAAAACGTCCTAAAAAGGAGAATCAAACATAGAATTATACAACCAATGATGTTTACATTTATCCTTCTGTGTTAAATATCTGGAGCGGGTTATGTTAGTTGATGTTAGGATATATATTATTCGAATTTATTTATATACTTTTAGCCTTATTAAACTTAAATTTTAACTTCAACTTCACTTTTGTTTGAATCATTTTGATACCTGCCGAGTTTTCTTCTTTGAATCACCCCTTGTTACATGTCTGACAGGTGAAGCATGGGCAGTATGCTTTGGTGGTTAGTACAGAAAACATCACTGAAAAATGCTATTTAGGGAAAGATCGGTGTAAACTCAGTAGCAATTGTGTGTTTCGTGTCGGTGGAGCAGCCATATTACTCTCAAATCATTTATCAGATAGTAAATTATCCAAGTACCAACTCATCCACTCGGTTCATATCAACAATGCAAGATCCGACCTCTCATACAACTCAATTTTTGAAGAAGAAGACAAAGATGGTATACAAGGAATTTCAATAACAAAAGAACTCTTAGTTGCGGCAAAAAATGCGATCGAATTAAACTTGTCGATGCTAGGTCCACTAGTCCTTCCCTTTTCCGAACAAGTTAATTTCCTCAAAAACTTGTTGGTTAGAAGATGCCTAAACCCTAAAGTCCCACGGTACATACCTAAATTTAGCAAATGTATTGAACATTTTTTTCCACATGTAGGAGGGAAACCCGTATTAGATGAATTGCAAAAGATTTTAGGGTTTGATGATGCTGTCATGGAAGCATCAAGAATGTGTCTATATAGATTTGGAAATACCTCAAGTAGTTCAGTGTGGTACGAATTGGCCTATAGTGAAGCCAAAGGTAGGGTTAAAAAAGGTGATCATTTGTGGCAAATAGCTTACGGGTCGGGTTTCAAGTCCAATAGTGTAGTTTGGCGAGCAACACGATCCATTTCCTATGAGGAAACCAACCCTTGGAGTGGCGAGATAGATGAGTATCCTATTAACTTGGACAATATTGGAGATATTGACCCTGAAGTATGGTATTATGAAACATCTCTTGATTAAAGTTGTTGAGAATTTGATAGCACCAAAATATTCCACTATTATAATTTATATTCATCCGATTGTATAACGGTCGATATCGTGCAGCGTACTATGAGTAAATTAATGCTATAATGGGTTCACATGCACCCGATACTGTCAACTGGTAAAAATGACGAATTGAAAGTGATGTATAGCTACCGTCTTTATTCCTTTTCTTTCATTTATTTTGAATCTGCCAACGTGAGTAATTTATGGGTCAAAATATTCATATTGTACTGTGTAACCGAGCTTGAACCTTATCCATTAAATATTTAGGCGTTATTTGAGAAGAAAAGAAAAGAAAATAAGTGATATTTAATATTTTTTATTATTTATATTGGAGAATTTTTAAAATGAAAATAATTTGAGTGATTATAAAATTCATCTATAAATCATATTTTATAATCACTCCAAATCGGGATCAAATGGAAAAAAATGATTTAAAAAAAAAGTAACAAACAAAAAATAACTTTGACATATTACAAACAAAGATAAAAATAGACATATATAATTACATTTATTTTTATTTCCTTATTTTTTTTACAATCCAAACAAAAACAAAAACTATCCGAAAATCTTATATGAAATTTTTTTTATCTAAACTTTCTAAACCAAACAAGATTTTTCTTTTCCTTTCTTTTCTTTTATAATTTTTCTCTTCCTTTCTTTTACTATTTTTTTCTCTTGGATACAAACATACCCTTAATGTTAACAACAGTTTGATAAAACTTATTCTGTTAAAAAATAAAGTCGAAATAAATAAGATCAATTAAGAACTATTCAGATTTAAAGGGGTTAGAAAGAATCTTATTGATTTATTATCTAAATAAACTAAATTAAAATATTATTAAATTACTACAAACAAATATCTTCTATATATATATATTTAAAATCTCATTAAATATAAAAAAACCTATATATTGTATATAACTATGGTAATTTTCTACAATCATAATTAATTTAACCTAAAAAAGTAAATAATAATTCAAATTTATTTCTTACATACAAAAATAGTTCAAATTTATCACATATATAAAAAAAATCAAATTATTTCTACATATGTACAAGATGGTACAAATTTTATTTATATATATTCTAATTTTATATTTATATATATTCTTTTTTTTGTCGACATATATTTTTATGTATTCAACTTTATACTTGAGGAATCTACAAATTGGAGTCCAAATTAAAGAATTTAGAGGTTTTAAGGCCTAGTTAGAAAACATTAGTTTTTAAGGCTTAACTCAAAATTCTGGTTAGGTTTTTTACTTTCATACCCTTTTCAATTTTTTTTATTTCTTTTTTCGTTTTTTTTATTAATTTTTTTCTGAACCTTTACTACCTTCACTTACGTATTCTTTTTTTTTTTCGGTACATACATGCAGGTACAGACATACATTGTACATCCCTATATTTTTATTCGTACAGACCTATATGTTTTTTTAAAGTTTTTAAGGGGTGGTTTTCAGGTTTGTCCACATACTTTTCAAGGTTTGTCTATGTCAAGGGTTTGTCTATGTCAAGGGTTTGTCCATGTCAAGGTATAGGGAATACGTTTTTTGTCTGTTTTTATCCGTGTCAAACTTCCGAGAAACAAATCTATTAGTAACTCATTAGCTAGGGTTCACTAATGTCTAGACCATAATGTCTAGCCCATAACGTCTAGTGACAGTATAAAAACAAGTATAAAATGGTCCTAATGTGCTGAATTACTCCAAAATGGCTAGACCTAGGTGGCTGGACCAATGTACCTGGACCAATTACATACCTTAGTATTTGTAAAGAAAACAATTTTTTTTTAAAACAAGATATATCCAATAAGCTAGACTCTGGACATTTTAAAAAAACAAATGGACTAAAAATTTTAAAAACACAAAAGGATTGGGCTGGACATTCTAAAAAAAATGGACTGGACCCTATGAAACGCCACCCCATTGCTGTGCTGCTGGACCCTATGAAACGCCACCAGATCCACAGCCGTCATCACGAACCAGATCCACTACCAACATGATACACCACCGCTGCTGCGAGGAGCAACTCAGTTCGTGGCCAACCACCGTCAAACGACACCGGAGAAGAAGGACACCGCTGTTGCGAGGAGGAGGCTTGGTGGTCCTTTGTGTGTTCTAAATTAAATGCAAATGTAAATCGAACCACAACCGCAAGTGTACGGTTGTCCCAAGTAGTATAACTGATAATACAGATTCGTTCCAAGGACGGAATGGTTGACTACAATGCTTATCTATTAATGATTGATGCACTTGTGAAAACAGATAAAGATAAAATATTTGTTTGGTTTTGTATTAATTCTAAATAAATGAAAGATAAATATTAATAAAAGTTAAGACGCAAGTAAAATGATGTAAAACGCAATATGAGATGTAGCACTTGAGAACGCAAGGATCCTCCCAATCTTATTTCCTAACTTATGTTGTTTAAGGGCTAAATTGGTCAATTACAATGGTCGGGATTCTAAATTCCTTATACCCCCGTCAGGGTGGACTATAAGGCTATCCTAGAGTGTCACTAGTCCCGTCAGGGTAAATATGATCCACTTTTAGATGTTTAAGTTAATTACCACATTGGCCTTAAAATTAGCTAAGTTTGTCAGAATCAATAGCTTCTATTTTAGATTAAATAAATAGTTCTGTATCTAAACCCTCCGTCAGGATGATCCAATCGCCACTAATTCGAATAGCCTAGATACTAACACCTGTTCTTAGTTAGCTACTCCAAAAACAGTAAATAATCTCAATTTATTGAAAAGAGTAAAAGACCAATTTAATTTAATTTAACATAAACCCAAATTCAACATTCGTTATTCAATAAGACTGGGATTCACCCATTAATTGTTCTCAAGCACTATGAAAAGCTTAGCTCATATTAAAAAGAAAAACTAAATTAAATGTAAATGAATTCATATTTGATTACAAAATTAAAAGATAAAAGAACCTAATTTCTGGAATAGAAATGACTACGAACGGAGATATAGACCCTCTCCAGCTCTTGTAGCTTCTTCTTTTTCCTTCAGTTGCTTCTCTCTGGTGTTTTTAATCTGGCAGAATGTGAATTGTGTGTAAAATAGAAGTCAAAGGCTGGTTTTATAGGTGGAAAAACGGATTAGGGCTTGGACCTAAGGATAAATCACTAATTAAATGTCCAAGCCCAAATTCTAAGCCCAAAATCCCATAACTGCTGATACACCTTCACTAAAACGGCTTTTCCCGATGCGGTATGACTCCGATTGACCTCATTCCAGTTGCTAAAGGAATGTTTTCTCTTCAAAGGTCAGCGGCTAAATCATCGCTTAAGCACCTCGAAATCAGCAATCTATGGCCTGGAAAATGGATTTTCAGCTCTAAAAATAATATCTTCGGGATTTATCTTCAAGTCTTGACTCTATCTCTTGATCTTTTGACTTTCTCCTTGGATTCCTCTTCTAGCTAACATCTAAAACCTATAAACTTTACACTAAAATTACCAATATTACGCGCAAAAGCTTAATAAATTAAAAATGCTAGAAATAAAAGAGGAAAATCATATTATTGCATATTTAGTCCAAAAGTCTATCAAATTGATTAAGTAAACACCAAAAATGATGTCTCCTAAGGGTCGATAATAAGAACAATTAAGGAGACATCAAGACCCCCAACTCAAACCTTTGTCGTCCCGACAAAGCAAAACAAAACAAAACAAGGGGTAGAAGTAAACGCAAGAACAAATAGAAGCTAGCAAATAAATCTAAAGCAATTCTTAAGATAAATCTCATATAGCAAAACTCTAAGAACTAACATATACATACACAAATCATGCAACATCAAATATAAATAATCTCAATCATAAAATTAAAGTCGCAATGCTTGAAGGTTACACTTGTACTCATCTCTGTATGATGGCTATAGGGTGGTCATTAATCCTACCTCGCTTTGAACGCTCCATCTAGTGTATTCCCTATCAACAGAATTATAAATTCACTATGTACTTAAGAATCACGAGGTCTTTATTGTTTTAATAATGGCTTAAGGACGGTATGGATGTATATTTGGTAAATTTGAAGTGAGCTTTTGGCTCTCTCCTCACTTACCATCAACAATGTCCTCGAGCTTGAGTTTACGCTAAAAAATGTTCTCACTCACCCATTTGACGCGCTAATGTTGCGTCCCCAATGTCAACCCAAATAAAACTAAGATGATTTCTAAAAATATTCCACTTTGCCGATTTATTTATTCTTTCTTTTTATTTTCTTTCTCATTTCTTTTCTTTTTTTTTGTACAAGATACCCATGACTATCATTTTGATGTGAAAAGTCATGTCTCTTATAATTTTCTTTTTCTCTTTTTTTTTTTTTCAAATTTCGGCAAAGGGTTACAAATAATCATATCATCTTTTGTTTTTGTGCCTCAATACAAACACATATAATCCCTTTCCAATATAATTTCCCAAATGTGGACCCTCCACCCCAAACTCAAGCTCGAGACAAGTCTCAGGGTTGTGATTCAAGTGCGGGTCATTTGGTCATGCCTAATAATCTAAAGGATAATGGGTTAATATCGTGGCTACAAAAGAAAAGGCTTAAGGCTCAAACTTGGGCTAAGACGGATAAAATTATAATAAGGGATAGCAAGCTAAAAGGCTTCAAATGGCTAACAAAGATCTGCCCCTATCATTTCCCTAAGTACATAGCTTGTCTTTAGTTCATATCTAGGTGGGTTCTCTACTAATTAGGATTTCACGTTCTACACACCAAACATATTCCTTAAGTACAAGCTTACTTCATTTGCATTGTTCATTAATTTTTCCTATCAATTACCTATGTTCGCATGCAATTGTAAGTGCGTTCTACGTTATCCCCTGAAGTACACTATTTACTATCATTGATTCATCAAAAGTATGCTTAAAGGGACATTTAAAATCTTCTATAGTCAAACGCAACTCCGAAAATTATTTTATTGAAAGCAAGTAGAACACATAACACATAAAAACTGGGATGAGGCAACGAACCCGGCGCCAAAAACTTGGTGGTCCTTTGTGTGTTCTAAATTAAATGCAAATGTAAATCGAACCACAACCGCAAGTGTACGGTTGTGCCAAGTAGTATAACTGATAATACAGATTCGTTCCAAGGACGGAATGGTTGACTACAATGCTTATCTATCAATGATTGATGCACTTATGAAAACAAATAAAGATAAAATGTTTGTTTGGTTTTGTATTAATTCTAAATAAATGAAAGACAAATATTAAAATGCAAATAAAAGCTAAGACGCAAGTAAAATGATGTAAAACGCAATATGAGATGTAGCACTTGAGAACGCAAGGATCCTCCCAATCTTATTTCCTAACTTATGTTGTTTAAGGGCTAAATTAGTCAATTGCAATGGTCGGGATTCTAAATTCCTTATACCCCCGTCAGGGTGGACTATAAGGCTATCCTAGAGTGTCACTAGTCCCGTCAGGGTAAATATGATCCACTTTTAGATGTTTAAGTTAATTACCACATTGGCCCTAAAATTAGCTAAGTTCGTCAAAATCAATAGCTTCTATTTTAGATTAAATAAATAGTTCGGTATCTAAACCCTCCGTCAGGATGATCCAATCGCCGGAGCTTTGATAGTGGTGGTGTCTCGAGATCTGCAGTGTGATGAAGGAGGGCATCGAGGGGGAGGTGAGAGACACACAGAGAGAGAGAGAGGGTAGAGAGGTAGGGTTTTGAAAAAAAAACATAATAATGGTATTTTTGTTTTGCTTTTTTTGTTTTAGAGAGTGTATAAGAGGGATTGAGGGTTATTTGGGTATTTTTTTCGCATTGAAAGGTGCCTAAGGCACCAAAATGAAAAGAAAAAAAGACTATCAGATCTCTAATTTGTTAAATAGGAGAGCAAGCTCAAACAAGCTACATAAACTATTACGCTGGGAGGTGGCTCCGTGCCTAACTTTTTGTGCGAGTTTATTCGATTTCCCGTTGAATCTCCTATGGATGTGGCGAAAGGAGATAGGTCTGAAATCAACAGTCTTCTGGATGATCTTTTTCAAGATCGGTTGGATTTTCCAACTCGCTGCTGACACCTGCCTAATACCTTGGATGATCCCAAGGTTGTGTGAAAGGATGACTTTCTTCTCTTTCGTGAACTCTTTGTATTTTTCAACAGTTTCAAGGACTGCCATTGCTCCACCTTCCATACTTGAATTGGATTCCACGGTTCTTTTAGAGTTTTCAGTTATACCAGTTTTCTTGTGATATCTAACAATTCCGATGCATGTGGGTTACTGTTTGTTGTTGAAAGAACCGTTACACGAGAAAATAATATCTTCCTGTTTTGTGCGGAGAAATATTTTCTTTTTCAGTAATGTTATGTGACATTCTGGAAGTACTTTTAAATTTTTTCCAGTCGATTCCATGTTATTCTGACATGAGTTTGTTTGTGGCTTTAATGAGTTATCCCCTTCGATCTTTACATTCTCGTGCAGAGCTTTCATTTTTGCCTTCCAAATGTTCCACATACAGATCATGATGTGATGCATCATTATATTCCCCTCTCAACCTCCGTTTTTTTATTCATCAATAGTTCTTATAATCCATGTTCCCAACTTATCTTCTATATTTTCCTTTATCTTAAGTTGTAAAGATGTGCATGTCCATATTTCTTTACTAACACTGCATTTTAGAAGTAAATGTCCGACTGACTCCTTATTATTGAGGCACCATATGCAACTGGGTGAATCAACACATTTCCTTCTATAAAGGTTTCCTTTTGTGGAGATTGCATTATTACAAGCTTTCCACGTATATATTCTATTTTTCTTTGGGATGTTCGAGTTCCATATAATTTTCCATATGGGTAAGATGTAGTTAACGTGATCCTTTGCAGAACGAGGCTTCATCGTTACTTGTTCCTCTGTGAGTATCTTATAACATGTCTTAGTATTATATTTTCCATCTACCGAGAAATGGCAGATAAATTCATTGTTAGAGTTTATATCCATAATATGGGTTCTCGTAATATATGGAATATTGGGTTTGGGGAACAAGTTACCCAAAACCCTGGAATTCTAGTTTTGTGATCTTTTATTTAAGAGTTGACTTACCTTTGTGATTGTGCATAGTGTCGCCTAGGGTGTGATAAAAATATGATGAAAACAATGCACTAATCACCCTAGACTTAACACGGTATTGCAAGTATTACAGGACGTATGCAAGTTTTAATGATAAGTTTATATTCGTTCTCAAGGACTTAGTGTGTTATACGAATGGGCAAACAAATCAGAGTAGCAATTAATAATTAAAAGACAGAAAATAAATATGATTGATTGAGAGATGATTAACAACTAAATAAATTAAAAGACAAATAATTAAATATGAGAGAAATAAGATGAGAGAATATAACTTAGGTTTTGCTAGTATGCACTAATCCTTCTATTCTTTCTATCAGTTCAGTTTATAAGGGAGATAATAGCTCTTAGATAAGTAGTCAGGATTCTAAATTCCCTCTTATCCCCGGAGAGCGAACTAGGATGGCGACCTCACAATCACGAGGGGACTCAAATAGGGTGTTCCTGCGCTACTAGCTTCCTAAACGAGACTGGCCTACTAATGATGTTTGGTGATTAAAATAAACCTTAATGATTATCTAGTCAGGCAAATCTTGTCAGGATTAATTTCGTACACTAGATGTTTATGTGGTGTTTCAATAATTAGACAACCCTTCTGGGTGACCATATAACTACTATTAGCAAAGCCCTATATTGATCAGGTTTAAGACAGACAATAAATCAAAACACATAAATCAAATATATTGTTAAGTAGCTAGAATCAATTTAAAACATATAATTCCCAAAGAAACCTAGATAGAAAGAAAATAGAATTCATAGATTATACATAATGCAAAACCCAAGCTATAGGAAAATTAGTTCATACCTGAAGGAATAAAACTAAAATAAAGATACATGAATGTCATCTTGCTCTCTTGAATGACTAAGAATTAATATAAGGTTTAGAACTGAGCAAGGATGACTTTACAAAGGTTAAAGAGTGTATTTATAGAGGTCTAGGAAGCCCTAACACATTTTCTTGGAGTGGAAGACAAGTAATTGGACTTCTAGTCCAACTCAAATTCGTAACCCTAAAATATAGAAAAGGTAATAATATGTCGCTGTTTTGTTTTGGCCGTAACTTCTTCGTTTCAACTTCGATTGACGCATTTTTTATATCGAAACTGATCATATCGGAAAGCTCTATCACTTTGCTTCATACCATTCTCCCAAATTCTTAGCCAATCTTGAGTTATGATCACTTTAATGGACGTAGCTGCTGGAATTCAGATTTACTTGACAACTTTATTTTTCCATACATTATCTTTTCTTTCTTTTATCTCCAATTTCCATGCATATCTTCTTTTCTTTATTTCTTAGAATTGATTTGGCATCTAATTAATTACTATATATCTTTAAAGATTCACACTAAATAAATAAATTAAACCAAATATGCTCTAAAAATAATAATTAATCAAATCAAGACAAGAAATAAGAAAATATAATAATTCATAGGAAAATTGAGTATATGACTTCCAAAAACACCTAAAATGATGTCTCCAACTAAGATTAAATCATCACAAATAGGGAGACATCAGTGCAATTTGGTGGTTTTTCCACCTTCCAGTTTGTGTCTATCCACCTATCTTTCCATATATCATTGTCTTCTCCATTCCCTATCCGGTGTATCCCGTGTTTTTTAATAAAGTCTCTACCCTTCATTATGCTGGACCAGCTCCACGCTTTAATTTGTCTTAATTTTATATTCAAAAACTTATTATTGTGAAAATAAATACCTTTCGAGAGTCTCGCCGAGAGTGTATTCAGATTAATCACAATCATTTATGCTTGTGATGCTGGTAACGTTGTATTCATCCTTTTAAAGTATTTAAATCATAGACCACCTATTAGTTTCCCCACTGCAACTCTCTCACATGCTATCCAGTGAATCCTATTTCTTTCCCCTAAGTTCCCCCATAAATTAGAAATAGCAGAGATAAGTTTATTACAAAAGGAAATAGGAAAGGAAAAATTGACGTATAGTAATTTGGAATAGCTTGTAGGATGGATTTAATAAGTACTTTATTTCCTCCTTCTGATAATAATTTTGCTTTCCATCTTTATGTGTGGTTAAAGATCTTTTTCGCTATCCATTCTAGTGATTCTACTTTGGACCTTTTATGGTAAAGAGGAACTCCTAAGTAGTTTCTGAGGTTCGTTGTTTCTTCTATATTGATTGCATTTGACACATAATTTCTCTTCTCTAGTGGGGTTTCTTTTGACCTGATCCTTCACAATAAGTAGTGAGACAATCCTTGAAAGCATTTATGTTAGTCTCGTATATAGTAATCAAAAAAGTGAATCATCAGCGAAAAGAAGGTGTGAAATACTAGGACAGTTCCTATTGATTTGAATCCCTTGGATGGATCTCTCTAGAACACATGAATCTATGATACTGATGAGAGATTCTGTCATGATGATAAACAAAAAGGGTGATAGCGGGTCTCCCTGTCTAAGGCTTCTCCTTGAAGAGAATTTATTAAGCCTTTCTCCATTGAGGTTAAGATGAAAATATAAAGTTGTGATACAATTTCTGATCCAAGATATCCATTTTCCACAAAAAACTAGTTTCCTTAAAACAAGGAGTAGAAAGTCCCAACGTACCTGGTCATAAGATTTGGCCATATGTTTTCTGTTTTTCCTCTTTCTGCTCATAAAAAGGGATATTTCTTGTGCTATAATAATATTGTCATGTATCACTCGACCTTTAATAAAAGTTGATTGAGTCGGAGAAACAATCGCATTCATGAATCCTTGAAGTCTATTGGATATAATTTTTGCTATAATTTTATAACAAAAGTTTACGCAAGAGATGGGTCGATAAATACCCAATTTTTCTTAGGTATCCCCTTTTGGATTAAGAGTAATTAGAGTATCATTAATATTATCTAGTGAAAAGTTGTTGGAGAAAAAAATCTAAGACCATGTTATAAATATCCTCTTTTATAATGTCCCAGAATTCCTTATAAAACTTACCATTGAGTCCAGTAAGGCATGGGGCTTTAGAAGAAGAAAGGTCTTGAACTGCTCTTTCCATCTCCGTCGTGGGTATTGTTGTAAGCTCTTCATTCATTTGTTCATTTGCTCGTATCTTAATGTATTGTGTCGCTTTTTCCATGTTATCTATCGATGTTATCTGTTCTGTGAAGAGGTTCTCGTAATGATTATTCTCGTAATAATTATGGAAACATTCTTTAATAATCTTCCTTCTAATTTCCTTCATTATCTTGAATTATAGTAATTCCATTATATTTTCTTCTTTGAATAGTAGCTAGGTGAAAGAATTTCGTTTTTTGTCCCCGTAAATTAGCCAGTTCTGTTTGGATCTATCCGCTCAATATTTTTCCTTATATTTGTATTCATATTTAATATTTTATTTTATCACCATTTCCTCTTTAATATACTCATGATTAGGATTCTTCTTATTAAGTTTCGTTAAACGGGCTTGTAGTTTTTTACTTTGAAATTCATGATTTTCAAAGGTCTTTCTACTCTATTTTTTTATTTCGCTCGTGGTACTACTTCTTTTGTTAATGTAATTAGTAATAGGGGGATTAATATTGGAGATATTCCAACCTTTTTCTATGGTATTCCTACAACTTATGTTATTTAACCAACCGGATTTGAACTTAAAATATTTCATGTTTTGTTTCATATCCTTATAAAAATGAAGAACTAAGGGAGAGTGATCAAAACCGATAGCCGAGGGTATGAATACTTGTGCCCTTGGAAACTGGTTTATCCATTCGTAAGTGGCCAAGGTTCTATTGATCCTTGATTTAACGTGCTTTTCTCTTGTTTTCCTATTAGACCATGTGAAAAAACATCCATCATATTTGATTTCAATAAGGGAATTTCTATAAGTGATATAAATGAACTCGTTAATATGATTGATATTAACTTGATTATTGTTACATTTATCGTTTACGTTTAAAATGTCATTAAAGTCCCCTAAGATTGTCCAAGGTTCAGAGATATCTTTACTCCAATTGGACATATCATACCAAATGTTTTTCCTATTGTTAAAATCATTTGGGGCATGTATGTAAACCATATAATATGAAAAAAAAAACTTAATTAATATGCAAAATAACAAAAAGGCACAACTAGGGCTGTAAACGAGTCAAGCCGAGCCAAATACTAGATGTACAAGCTTGTTTGTTTAATTTCTCGAGTTGAACCGATCCGAACTCAAATATAAACGAGCCGATCCGAGCCAAGCTCAAATTTAAAGGAGCGGAGCCCGAGCTTCTAATGATCCAAATCAGAAATGTTAGAACTTATTTCTTTAACTTATAGAATGATCTTTTTTAGAGTCGAGCACGAGTTGCTCATGGAAAAAAATCGTTTTTTATGGTTGAAATGGGACTTTCATGAATGGTTGGTATTTGATGGAGGGTTTGGTATGAAAATATGAAACATAACATTAATGAAAAAATAAATGTCTAAAGAAATTAAAAATATCCAATTTGATACTGAAGGTTCAATAATATATTTATAAGTAGATAATATATTAATTTATAATTCATAATTTTATACGCGCTCACGAGCCGAGCTCGAGCAGGCTCGTTTACTTATAGAGTTTAAAATGGAGCTTGAGCTTGTTTATATTCGAGTCGATCTCGAACGAGCTTTTCTCCGATCCGCGCTCGAGCTTATCGTGAGCGGCTTGGTTCGTTTACAGCCCTAGACACAGCTAAAAGAAAAGATAGACACACAAAAGGGTTCCAAAGAACAAGAAATCCCCCAGAGTGAAAAGCGCTACCGGTGGGATCGACAAAAATAAAGTTACTAAAACCAAAACGACATATTATATCTTGGGAGCCCACCTCCCTCAGCATAGTCTCACATAAAACAGCCAAACCTGGACGATAACGAGCTAGAAACGAGCTAATGTTAGAAATTTTCAAGCATATGCTCGGATCCCTTGGCAATTCCAGAAAAGTGCATTCATGGGTCAACCACGACTTTTTTACGGGAGTTGCCGCCTCCCTTCTCCCTAGTCACTTTGTTGGATTCCTCCTCCTCGGCATCTTCATATATAAAATTTATCTCATTTTCCTCATTGTCCCCCTCGAACTCATTGCATAGATAGTTACCTTCATTTTCATCACTTCCTTCTTTATCTTCATCTGGCTCATATTGTGAATCATAATCGTCAATCATCTTTGAGAAATCATCGTCATTTTCGTAAGTCTTGTCACCTTCATCTTTATTTTGTTCCTTTTAATTCTTGAGAATACTAAATTGATTTTTATTGATATATTCTTCGATATTGTCCACAACCCTCAGTTTTTTTTTAACTCCAAATGATCATAGGATTCCCTTTGTAATTTATTAGATATCATCCCATTGATTTGAACTCTCTTATTCATTTTATTTTTTGTTGTTTGTCTAGAGAGCCTTCCATGCTTGAAGAGTTGTCCATATTCTGGTTGACAATTTGTTTGCCTTTGATCCTACGCAACTCTTCTTCATTACTGACCTTCCTTATTTGTTCACTCTTGCCGTTCTTAGTTCCTTCTTTCTCTCTGATCCCCAAGCTAGGATAGGATAGAGAAGTTGCCATTTCTTAGCATGGTCTCCTATTAAATATTTTAATTGTTGAATTATTGCCTTTCTTTGTTTTCATAGCCATGAATCCTTGAAGCCTTTTGATGATGAATTGTCATTATTCTACACATGTGTAACCCTTCATGTTTCTTGAAGTTTTGGACAGTGAGGTTTGATGTTTTCCTTCTTTCCACAATTGTAGCAAGTTACCTCCCCTTTCTTATCTTATTTATCATGTCATTTTTCTTAGCAAAACTTTTTTAGTTTAAATTTTGTTCATGTCCTTTGATAATTCTTCGACAACTTCATTGATTGAGATTTCCTCTTTTGACTCTTTATTGTCGTTTCTTCTCCACAAACTAGCTTAGAGCACAATTGATGGCCTGGTCCTTCTCTATTCGTTGTCTCAAAGTTTTTTTGAACCAAAATAAGATTTCCAGTCATTAAGTTACAAACAAGCTCATGAACAGACACATTGGAGAGATCCTTGGATTCTCTAATTGTAGTTGTTTTTTTGTACTTATTTGGAAGAGAGAATTGTAGTTTTTGACACAACTCATTATTTTTGTGTTGTTGACCGAGAGCTATCGAGTTATTTCCGATTGTATAAAATTGTGGATGCATGAAGTTCAACTTATATTTGGCTTCCATCTTGACTAACTCGTATTGTGACACATAAAGACCGATTCGTCTCGTTGATATCTAGAGTTACTTGATATGATAGTTAGAGAAGTTTCAAAATTCTTATACCATCTTGCACTCACTAACTCGATGACATTATGGATAAATTAAACCACGTATAAGCGTGTTTGAGGCTTTGTTCTTCGTGATTTTTGCTAGATATTCCTTTGTGATCTCTTCATTTTGTTTTCATAATATTTGCGGAAACAACTCTATACAGGATTAATGGTCCAGAGTGATTTGTCACAATAAATAATCAAGTCCTTTCAAGTGTATATCTATCCTCTTCTTCCAACTAAAATAATTAGTGCCTGCAAATAACATAGGTCGAGTAGTGTGGGTACCTTCTGAGTGGTAGATTCCATGTTGTACTAAACTCTAGATACGATTTAGCACAATCATTATTAGAGCTAGGCTCTGATACCAACTAAAACCCAATAAAGTATCCTCTAAGGGGTGAATATGATGATGTAGAATTATAAAATCCACCTCGAAATCAGAACACTCAATTTTACCTAATGATCCAAGCTTTGGTGGACTTTATATAAATATACTCGAGATACACTTAATAATAAGATAAATAAGTAAGAATACCCAATTTAACTCTAGGTGGATATGTTATATGCTGAATACTAGTTAATAATCAAGTGAGGATAGTCAACAAGCACGTAGTATGCAAGATTCTAAGCCTAACAATATATGAATGTAAAGACTAAGGTAAAACTATAGGCATGAACAAGTAAAGAGTTAAGGGAGAGAGATAAAACACAATATTTGTAGTGGTTTGGTTTCCCTACATCCACTACCTAAGGTATGAACACCCTTAAGTATTCAAATTCTCCACTAGAACTCCTTGTGTCTCTTTATGTGAAACTGGTGTCTCCTTGTGTGTTCTAAATAAACACACCTAAAAAGGCAAGACACGTACCGTAAGTGTACGGGTCGTCCAAGTAATATCCGGTAAACGGGATTTCGATCTCAGGGACGGATTAGGTATGACTTTAGATGTTATGATATAAGTGTAGATAATTGTTATATGATGCGGAAAATAAATGATATAAATATTTGTTTTGTTTTTTTATTATGAACTAAGATGCAATTAAATTAAAATACTAAATTAACGCAAGACTTAAAATGCAAATAAGTAAATAAAAGGTTGGACGCAAATATGAGAGGTAGTACTTGACTCATGCAAGAGTTTCGCCTAAATCTATCTAACTAGTGTTTCGTTTAAGGGTCAAATTGGTCATTAACAATAGTCGGGATTCAATACTCTTCTAACCCCCGTCAGGGTGGACTTAGAAGCTATTCTAGGATAATACAAACCCCATCAGGGCGATCATAAGCTACCTTTGAATGATAAGCACTTTTTACCCAATTGGCTATAAGATTAATTTAGTCCGTCAGGATCAATAACTTTTATCTTACATCTATTATTTATTTCCGTACCTAAACCCCCCGTCAAGGTGATCCATACGCCACTATATGGAATAGCCTAGATACTAAATCCTATTACTGGTTAATTACGTCACTAATAGTCAATAAGCTTAAAATAATAGAAATTGATTAACTACCCAATTCGAATTAAATCATACAATCCCAAAATTGAAAACACTAAATTAAATAAATAGGGCTCAACCCATAAATGCGTTCATCAAGTACTTAAAGAATTTAGCTCATACTAATGTTTAAAATAACTGAAATAAAATAAAAGAGGATCATAATGAATTACAGAAATAAGAAAAACCTAATTAAAGGGTTGAGGATTGCTGTTGTTGAAGAAGGAATTCTCCAACTCCAACTTTCTCTCTCCTTTTTGCTTCTCTGACTTCTGCCAAACGTTGCCTCCTCTCTAATATGAATTGTTTGTCTAAAAATTGAGGTTAAAGGCCTATCTATAGTGGGAAAAACGGATTGGGCTATAGAAATTAGGGTTTGGGTTAATTAGAATAAAAGCTCAATCCATTTAATAAAATTTCGTCACTAGTGACCAGCTGTTACTAAAACAGCTGTAACTTTTGCGTCCGAACTCGGAATCACTTCTTTCAACTTGGAAAATCTTCCTTACTTCAAGCTCTAACTACCTCATTTTATGCTCCAAGGCTGAATCAGTGGCTAAGATACTCGAAAACAGTGATTTGTGACAGCATTTCAGATTTCATTCTCCACTAATTACTTCTTCGAATCAATTATTCTCGCCTTTGACTTCAACGCTTAATCCAAGACTTTATTTCCCGTTTATTTTCCTTGTCTTGATATTCCATCAAATCATAAATCTAAGAACTTTACATTAAAAATAGACGAATTAACGCATAAAAGCTCTAAAACAAAAATAATCCAAATCCAAGGGAAGAAATCGTAATATGACCAAATAAGCTTAAAAGTCTAGTAAATAAGTCAAATAATCACCTAATTTGATGTCTCATAAGGGAATAAATTAGAACAAAAAGGGAGACATCAGAAACCACAAACCTTTACACCCTCTTTGAACTAGCCCTTCGAAGGAACACTAGATTTATCTCCAACACTAGGATAATAAGATGTACCATATTACAAGCCCATAAAGCCTTATATTGTGTATCACCACACAAGAACTAGTAGACAATCTCTACCTCGATGTATCACTTCACACACCATGAAGTCTTCAATCTATGTTTTTCTCCTATACTAGCTTTCCCTCAATCTAGTCTTGTTTTTGAAGAACACCCTTTTCACTAGACCAAGAAAAAACCCTAGGTTTTACTATTATCCCCTAATATACCTAGTTTAGCCACTAAAATCCAATATGAGTTGATTATGAAGTTTTGATGGAATTGTGATATACAAAACAATACTTGAGTAATATTGCTGTGTGACTCTCCTAAATGTAGCTTCTAAAATTCTTTGAATGTGTAGAAATTAAGAGTCAATTAATGGAGTCACATAGTGCTTGTATTTATAGGTTGGTTCTATCTAACGTGTCTGACTACGTGGAGATCTCCAGTTGGCTGCATTTTGAATTCCTCGGATATTTGTATCCTTTGTCGATTGCCAATTTTTGTGTTTATAATGACTCTTTGCCAACCAGTACACTAATGACTCTTTGATTGTAGCATAAGTGTATATTCTCACTGGATAACCTATCTTGAAGTACTTGGACAATAATTTAGGTCAAATCCCCAAGTTTGATTATAAAGTGATCGGGTGTCCAATCTTCTTTGACTTGAATATCTGGTCTTTTTCTTCTCAGCTTAGACTGCAACAGGTTTAGGCATTCTACGTAGTTATAGCTTCATAGGTATAGTCTATGCTTATTTGTAGCTCCAATCTCCAATGAGTTTAGTAATTCCTCCTAGTATTCTTCTCGGAGGTCGGTCTTCAGTTTAACACAACTCTAATCTCCAGTGGGTTTAAACATTTCACCTAGTCTTTGTCTCAGAGGTCCAAGTCATCACTTTGTCTCGGCCTTGTTCTATAATAGATTTAGTAATTCTTTATAGTTGCTCATTTAGGGGTCCATCTTCTTTGTTTCAGCCATCCTTTTCTTCATTTCAAGCTCAATCTCCATCTTCTTAACATCTAGATATACAAGCTTATTCCTCTAAGCATTCATATCCATCTTCATCTTCTCTTCTATCATCCAGACATTCATATTATCTTTTCCATCTCCTTAAGATTTTGCACTCATCTCCTCAATCTATACCTCTTTTATATTCATATTCTCCTTGGATCTCAAACTCAGTATCTAATCATCTTCTTCATTTAGCTATGTCTTCAAATTCCATTGTCTTCATACTTCTATGTCTACTTGAGCCTGCGAATAACAAACTATCGATCTCAACTTCATCGTAATATCAGGAATGTTCAAGATACATTATTTTTTACCAATCACCAATCAATATAATCTTTTAGGCTAACAATATTGTGAGATAAATAGGAGTATATGATCATGTTTAGGATATAGTAATTAATATCTTGTTTAGCTTGGAAAATTGCACACGTCTTTTAGAAATTAAGATAAGGTCATAAAATATTAGTTCTATATGTGTTAACATAGTAGGACTTTAGCTCCTAGTCGCTTTAGTATATGAAGTTGAAATACAAGTAAGAAATATGCAACATTTAGTTAGACTTGCAATGAGGGACTTCCTATGCAATATTTATGTTTTACCACCTAAATGAGTTTTTTATTGATAAATAAAGGATAAGTCTAAATGACATCCATGATATGTTGTAAAAACGAGTATTGATTTATTATACCATTGAGTATGTCAAATCATTAATCCATTAATATCTTGGGTAAGTAGGGTATTCAAGGGAAGTTTCATTTTGATAACCTAAGGTCATTTTTTATATGTGATAATCGGTCCCAAAATTTTCTAATTGAATGCAGTGTACCCACATACGCCACAACTCACTTAAAAAATATCTAAAAAGAAAAATATTATGAAATAAATGTATAAAGAAGATTTTTTTTTTAATATTTCATAGTTTGACGATGCCACATGACCATATGAAGTAACAAAAGTTGGGCGAACAAAAAATATGAAGTAGAGAAAACACGAGTGTCTAGCTTAGTCTAAGGAAATAATTACTTCTACACGAAAAGATATGCTTAAAATTAGCTTAGGAACCCAAGGCTAGTTATTTCTACCACTACCATAGTGATGGCTTAGATTGACCAGTTTTCTAAGTTTCAACATTTACATGCTAATTTGATTGCTTTATTTTATATTGTTTCCTAACAATGTTGATTTTTCTGCTCTATATTATCTAACTGTGTTATCTATTCACAACATATTCAATCTTTCATTTCTCTAATATTATGATTCTTGACTTTGCTTGATGACAAGCAAAAAGTACGTGTGGGGGTGTGATGTGGCCTAATAATATGACGTTTTAACCTACTATTTTAGACATAGTAGGTCAACTTTACCTCGTTAATTGGTGTTATTATAGGATTTATAGGTAAATGAAGACTAACAAACCTTAGATATGAAATGTATATAATATGGAGAGATTAAAGATAATCTAATAAAAAAGGGAAGCTTAGCAGCAATCAGATTGAAAAGGAATAACATTTATATACTCAGTGCAGGAGAGAACCAACTTAGATTAACCAAGTGGGACTAATAAAGCTCAAATTTGTATATTGTATAATTATATGGTTAAAATTCTATATTGGGAATCAATAGAAGTCCAAGAAGTTGAATCGGGTCTAAAAATAAAATAATTTAAGAAAAAGAAGAATTCAAGGAAAGAAGAATACCCAAGAAATAATTACAAGATATATGCAATTAGTCTTTTTTATTACAATAGTTATATGTTAGTCATTTAACTTATTTTCTTTTCTTAATTTAATTATTAAAGGATGGAACATGGTTAAATTGTACCATCAACAAGAGTCTAGGTAGTTTATGAGCAACTAAACTCCACGCTTAGGGTGGTATTCTAGTATTGGTATAATTAAACACAGAGGTATTTGAAAGAAAAAACAAGTCTTTTATGCTTTACACTTGCGAGAAAAACCCTTTATGTCACTGACCAAGGTATTGACATGTGTCAATACTATCTTAGGGGTTGAAATTGTGCCACTAGAAGGAATATTATATAAGTAAATATTGCATCGTAGAAATTATAATGTATACATACTTACACTATCAAATAGATTGTTACTTTACATTATCCATGTCAATCAATCTAAGAGTAAAAGAAAAGTTATAATTATATATCACCGTGAAAGGTAAAGTGTGACGACTTACCTCAAAATCTAGCATTGCAATTCTGATGATTTTGCAAGTAAGTGTATTCAACAATATGACTTTATTCAAACTCATTTGTTGATTACTCTATCCAAAGCTAAAACCCTAAATATTATCATATATTAACATGTTATTTATCACGTTTTGAGTAGTCATAATAACCTAAATCAAGCAAACCCTCACTTCTGTAAAATTAGTCGTATAACTTACCTAAGTTACCCTTGACACCATGTAGTGGTGAAGAGGAATTATAAATAGTTAAATTGATAGTGTCTCGTAGTGTAATCTTTATTGATTGTGATTTTGTACGAAATCAACGACCTTGTGAAGTGCATCACCTAATCCTACCCTCATATTGGTATCACATGACACACGTACAACACATCCCTTACGCCTGGGAAGCATATGCAAAACATTCCTTAACCAACAATGTACATCATAACCCCCTCTATCCCAGGTTTGCAATCGAACACATGATTTAGTAACAATCAGAGTGTGTGCTTCTGTAGTCAGAATTCCCCTAATTAATCATTACCCTTTAGATGTATAAGATCACAATCAAAAGAAGACAATTGAAACTTGTATAACGTGTACAATATGAGAAGTAAGTCATACCCTTGTTAATAGATCCAAATTGTCCATGGTCCCCAATATTATCAAGTTGTTTTGTAGTGTTGTTAACGAAGACCACCCATATATCAAAGAAACTCAACTTGTCCAAGCCACACATAGCCTTAGCTTCATGTCCATCGTTGCTCGCGTTCTTATATCTTCGATGATTCATGCACCATTGAAAGGTCCTTCTATTGTAAAAACACAAACCAAATAAGATTTCCGCTTCCTATTTAAACAAGGTTTTTACAGGTTGAAAGCCCAGTAACAATTAACAAAAGAAAAGAGGTCAAAGAAAAGCAACACTGAAGAAAACCAAAAAAAATTGCACACATTGAATATATTTAGGTTTTCCCTTTTCTTACCTCGCGTGCAAAGCGTGTTTTTTTCTCAACCCAAATTTTTCATCAAAATAAGATTGTTTTTTTAGAGTCTTCTCCCCCACCCCCCTCCCCTCCCCCCTTTCTTTCCCCAACACTTAAAATCTATCTTATTAGGTTTTAAATTATTTTAAATATGAATTTTTATCTTTTTTACAATAAAATATATGTTATTCTGTATAAAAAAGGGAATTTATAGGATAATTAATTTAAAAAAGTCATATCGGAACTTATATTGCAATCTTTACACAATATAGGGACCTATAGTATAATTTTGCATAATATAAGGACATATTTTAAATTTTTGAATATTATATATACTTATAGTGCAAACAAGGAAAAAATATATATTAGGGGTTTGAATTTTTTTAACAAAATTTCTTAGTTCTGTCCCTATATATAATATAAGTAATTTAATGAACTGTTTTCAATTTTTTTCAAAAAACACTTTTACCCTAATTTCTTAATAATCATTGACTAGCTGCATACACCTTCTATAAGTCTTGTATTTTTAAAAAATTATTTGATAATGATTATTGGAATAAATAGGGCTAGATTATAAAAGAAATTAAAAGGTTTACATTCGATATTTAAAAATAAATAAAAAAGTAATACTATGTATCATCTTTTATACCCATTCTGATGTTTAGCATGATATTATTTATAATAACATTAAATTAAATATGTCAACAATTTATTTCACTTTTATTACGTCATAAAGAATGATATGAAAAAAATAATATATAATATTAACTCATAAAAGAATTGACCCAATTTGTTAGGGTTAACTGAATTGGTCAGACGCTTTGTTATTCATTTAGACTGTATAAATTTGATTCATGTCAGGGGAGTGTATTTAATTAGGAATCTGTTGGATTTTTTTAGACTTTAAAAATTCACAGACTTTGTAAACTCTACGGATTGTTTGAAGTCTATATAGAGTTTATAAGATTCTTTTTAATTCTGTACAGAATTTGACGGATTCCTATGTCAAGATTTTAATAGATTTCAAAGGATTCTAATAATATCGATTTAATTAATACGTAAGTAAAAAATATATAACAACATAAAATAATATAATTGCATAATACACCCTATTTAGAAAAAAAACTTGATCATCTATTGCTTCCTTATAAAAATATTGTCGTCTATCATACAAAAATGATAGTTGTTAGGAAAGAACCATTTATTATTTTATCTATATTATGAGGATCAGAATTTTAGTAATTATATTGAAGTTTATCACTTTTGAAAAAAGACAGCCAGAAAAAATAAAAAAAAAACAGAAAAAAATTAAAAGAAAATCTGTGACCATAAACGTCCATGAAGATAAAAGGGAGAAGATGATATTACCCATATCAAAGTAATAATATTACTCTATTATATATATAATGGAGAAGATGATATTACCCATATCATTAGGGATATTAACTTTATAAAGTCAAATGAACATATGTCTTTATATTATAAAGCCATCACTAACTATACACTTGAAACCCAACTAGAAACAAAGGAAAAGGCTGAAATACCCCCACCCTCTATCCCTACAATGAGAAACACAATTCCCACCCCCCAAACCAATTAAAGCACACGAACCCAAACACAATTCCCACCCCCTATCCCTATCAGCTCCTCTCTCTCTGCAGAACCAAGAACACTCTGCACACCCAAAACCACCCCCTCTCTGCTCCTCTCTCTCTGCAAACCAAAACCACCCCCTCCCTGGAGCAGCGAAGCCCAGCTGCGTCTCACCGCCACCACCAACCTGTTGCTGCACCAACCTTGATGCTGCCGTGAAGATGCTTCTGCAACCTTGCTGCTGCCGTCTAGATCCACCAACCCTCCATCAGCATCAACCCCGACCCCACCTTCATCCCAATGCCGAGCCTCCCCTCTCCCCTCCACCATCGAACCCTGACCTGCATCACCAACATCCACTCTCCCCACCGATACTGGCCTCGCCGCCATCATCACCACCAGTCTTCATCACCACAAACTTCGTCCATGACCCATCGCCACCACCGCCTCACGCGAAGCTTCTGATCTGTGCTTTGTTTCTCTAGCGAAGCAACAACGAGCCACGACAGAGGTGGATCTCGCCGGAGAAGAACACGCTTCTGGTTGTGTTGATGGGCCAGACCCAAGAAGGGTTGTTCATGCTGGGACTAGCCACCGATTCAGCGCCAGTCGTCATCGCCGCTGCACTCGAAGACCGCCATCTCGATCGATTTGGATCTGGGTTTTTTTTTATGTACTGCGTGCGTATGGTCCAGCCCCAGTAAGGGTTGAATCTGGATGATGGGGCCAGCCCAGCGTAGATCCTGGTTGTAATGGGGCTGGCCCGTTAAAAGTTGTATGTTTATTTTTTTTTATTTTACATAATGGGTACAACCCATTTAAAAGAATTAATAGCCAAATCTGATTGTGATTTATATGGGGCCAGACCTTTGTTGTTTTTCTTCTTTATGGGGCCAGCCCCACATAGGCATTCAAAAATTAAATAAAAAGAACATAACTTATTGATTGAGAAAAATCTAGTTTCGATATGGGTACAGACACGTGTAGCTGTTGTTTGATATGGGTCCGTACCTATATCGGTATCGGTATACACAAAATGACTAAAAGAAATCAAATATAGGGTGAATCAAAAAATAAAAAATTCGTGGGTACGTACCCATGACGAACGAGGGTAAAAAGGACAAAAATCTAACCGGAAAACTAAAAAATGGCTTTATAACATAACTTTTCTTAATTTGGCTTTATAAAATAAACATTATAGATTTTTGGCTTTGTTTTGTATTTTCCTCATTAATTTATTCACTTTTTAGGAAAAAGAAGTTGAAAAAAAAAAAGTAAAGAAAGGGCTTGACCATGAACGGCCATGATGGTAAAAGGGATGGGATGGGATGATATTATCATATCAAAGAATAGTATTATCAGTCTTATAGATTATATGAAAAAGAAATCTAAAAAAAAAAATACAGGAGAGCAGCTATATTTCAACGGCATGTTCGAACGAAAAGAAAAGAATGGCCATGAAAAATAAATTAGTTTATAAAAGAAAAATTGTCTCAGTTAGTTGTTATTTTGATTGGAATTTATGAAATCTCTACTAATATAAAAGGATTTGTAGAAATCTCGTTTAGTTATATTTTACCTTTAAACTCCTATAAAATCCAATGACTTAAAAAATCCAATAACTTTTGAATACATTAAAATTTTAAAGGATTTAAAAGAATCTTGATTGAATACACCTAAATTTTATAAGACTTTTTAAAATCTCAATTGAATACACCTAAATTTTAAAAGATTTTATAAAATTTTAATTGATTACCTTTTGGATTTTTAAAATCTAAAATAATCCAATAAACTCTCAATTGAATACACCCCTAAAAATGGTTTTTTCATAGAAAAAAATTTGACCCCATACTCGAATAATCCAAGCCGGCCCGATATCAATGGAGATTGTAGCCCATGCCCAACCACGCACAATTGGTGCAAATAGTTGATCTTACATATAAATAAATGCTTTCGACCAAAAAGTTAATGATGAAAGCGTATAAATAAATGCTAGCACCAGTGCGGGTCATCCTTTACAGAAAAAAAATCGACAAATGAAAGTACGATCTTTAAACATGGGGCACCTTAAGTTGGCAACTTATTTGGACCTTGTCAGCACTCATAATTTTTAATGGTCACAAAATTTATAATTAAATAAAGTAGATAGATATACGAGACCCAGAAAATTAATAAGAAGTGATGAGGTATTATTTAATGAATAGTGTTGGATTATAAAATAGATATCCTTTATATTTTTGAATTTTTTTAATAAGCTAAACAAGTCGTCAATACTAGCTCGACCACGAAAGGAACTGAGGGGATAGACCCGAAGGGTTACAGGTCAGATGCGAAGATAAGGTATGACTGTTAAAAAAAGGAGGAATATCAAACTCTCTCGATAGTATATATATCAAGGGTGTCAGGATAATTCGAGGTTCTACGGTTCTACCCGGGGATAGCTGGTCGTTACTTAACGAGAGGTTGTTAGGTTCGGGCCTTACTACAACTTAAACTACACACTTATTCATACATAAAGTTGCGTACCATGCCCATTATTCGTGTGTATCTACGACGCTTAGAAATGCCCCATTTCGTAGTAGAATTTGGTACACTCTATCTTTCTCTAAAAATGGTTGTGGTTATAATACGGTCGTCATAAATCTCCATAACTCCTTAGGTCATAAGAACCCGCTAGCAACAATGCTAATGTTGACTATCGGAGGGATATCTGGAGCGGGCCACACTTTGACCCTGACTTAGTATCTGGTTTCAGGAAGCCTCAGTAATGCAGCTAAAGCTCCGGGAAATTCAAGATAGGGCTCCTCGATGGTGATCTAAAGTAAGGTACACGGTTATTATCAAGATTTACCATTATAATACTTAATTTAATTACTTCTCTTCTTTTGACGATACTTCCACCTCTCTAGTGTGTTGCGCTCGTGGCCCCGGGTCGATCCATCTGGTTGATCGATCGGTTGTGTTACATTGCATGTTCTATCAACTGGCGTCGTCTATAGGAACGCATTTTGATCTCATTAATATTCCACATGGTATTGATGTAGTCGGTGAGGAGTGTATCGCGGCAGACGAATGAAGAAATAGTGAATACTGTATCGGTATTGAGTAAAGGAACAACTTTTGAAGTAGGAAATCCTCGGCCGAGGGGGTTAGTGTTATAGAGAAGTTGCATGTTAAAAATAGTCAACCACAAGTGATTGAGCCATACATACCAGGTATGTCGGTGACAACCGAACTAGACGAGTTGTATATCTCCACTAAACCTACAACTACGGAAGGTGTGAAGCCTTATATTCCGGATATGCCCACAACTACCGAGGAAAACAAACCACCGATGGGAGTGTCATAGTATTTGGATCATTCATTTCATAACCTTATTAGTCAGTGGAGGCCTCCGCCTAAACATCATCAAAGAACACCCCTGATAGTTTATATTCCCGACAATACCGTAGGAATGGGTGAAGTGAACATTCTAGAGAGCAGGGGATGTATAGAAATCCATACTTAGTTGGTAGGGAAAAGGAGTAGATGTATTTGAGGGAACTCCATTAAAGAATACAGAGCCCGACTGGTTTTCTGAAAAAGTAATTTACATATCGGAGCTTGGTGACTAATCAAAAGAATCATATGTCATGGGAGATAGTAGACACTCCGGGGCTAAGAAAGTTTAAACAGAATTCGATGCCATATTTTGATGGGACAATGAATCTCAAAGCCCATGTATATGCATACCAAAGGCATATGGAATTTGTTGCCCTAACTGATTATTGCCGATCGTTTCCTGTTACGTTGGTGGGGGAGTGTGCACAAATGGTTTTCTAGGTTATAACCAAAATCAATCAATAATTTATCATAACTAGTAAAATGGTATGCGGTACAGGTTCCTAAACAAGATAAATGGGCATACAAACTCATCTCTATTAGACATATGTCAAAAAAAGAACAAATGTCTTCAGTCTTTTGTAGACTGGTTCGCTAAAGTTGCGTAAAATGTCGATGACTTGGATCAGTCAATAGTATACCAAGTGTTTATATGAGGTTTGTTCAATCCTGAATTTGCTTGGCGTCAAGGCCTAGATCTATGCTATGCGAAACTACATTAGAGTCAGGTAAATATATCTAGGCGGAGAAAATGCGGAAGTATCGTAATATGGCAAAAAAAATAAGATGTGGAATGCTCAAAATAGAGTAAAAAGTGATTGACAATAGAAATCTGGTGAAAGGATATGGTATAAAGGGTTTGAAAATATTGTTTCAAAAGAAGATGAAAGGGTGTGAGAAGGTAATGTTAGAATGCGGGATAATACTCCATATGAGCTCTTAAAGATAATAGTAAGGAAAGTAAAAGATGAGTAAGTAAGTTAGCCACCAAAGATGTATGTCGAGGCAACAATGAGAGATAGCACAAAATATTGTCACTTGCATAAGAAAATTACATGCTTGTATGTAGAAGATTATTCGTAAGTCTGACGTAGACTTGACAGTCAAAGAATATTCGTAACTCTTATGTAGCCTCAACAATCAAAAATATCCGTAAGTCTGACATAGCCTCGAGAATCAAAGATTATACGCAAGTTTGACGTAGTCTCGAAAACCAAAGAATATTTGTAAGTTTGACTTAGCCCCGACAATCAAAGATTATCCGTAAGTATGACATAGCCTTGGAAATTAACGAATAATCCTATGTCCGGTGTATCCTCATCAATTAAATATTTTTTGGTAGTCTGACATAGCCTCGAAAGATAAATATTATTCATAACTCCGGCGTAGCCTCGATAGCCAAATATTATTCATAAGTCTGATGTAGTCTCAACAGTCAAAGAATGTTTGTAAGTCTGACGTAGCCTCGACAATCAAGGAATATTTGTAAGTCTAACGTAACCTCGATAGTCAAAGAATATTTGTAAGACCGGCATAGTCTAGATAATCAAAGAATATTTGTAAATGTGATGTAGCCTCGACAATCAATAATTATTCATAAGTCCAACGTAGCCTTTGCAATCAAAGATTGTTCATAAGTCTGACATAGCCTCGGTAAATAAATATTATTTGTAAGTCCGACTTATATATATAAAGTATCTCTTTAATGAATGATACCAAGCTCGGGTGTAGTCCTTTACTAGATATTTAGCTTTCCAAGTAGATTTTCAATGGAAAAAGGAAATTTTCTGCTATACAATAAAATCCAAGCAATCCATATGTACCAAAATTATATCGCTTGATATCAATTTCCATGGCACTGTTGTGTTAAAAATAAGATTCCATTACCACCATGATTTATTAGGCAGGATGCTTGAGTCCTTTATGATCAATTAGTAGGTCGATGCTCCCTACCAAAACCATAAGGGTCGTAGCTTGTCTGTGATCACATTGTTTTAACTGCTAAGTCGCATACTCCAAAAACTTGTCGTCCCCTAAGGTGTGATAAATAATCAACACTCAAGGAGGGTGACTTCTTGCAAGTGTACGGATCGTTTACAAGTAATAATTTGATAAGTGTGGGGTTATTGTCTCCACATGAATTATCAAAGTTATACTTTAAGTGTTTTAGGGGAGTATGATAATGTAAAGTTGCAAGATAAATGAAATTTGTTGGTTTTTTGTTTAAGGGACTAATTTGAAATAAAGATAAATATTAACTAAAAAAACAAACAATTAATATACTAAAGTACAATAAAGGGGATGAGAAATATGCTTGATTCTTGCGGGTAATCTTCCTAATCAATTATAATCGTTATTTGGTATAAGGGCGAATTAGGTTGTTCACATTAGTCGGGATTTAAAAGTCCTTCTAACTCCTATCAGTAGCTTAGAAGGCAGCCTCAAAACAACTAGGAGACTTGGGTAAGGACACCCAAGGAAATGTCTTGATGTAATAAATCTAACCCTATTGACTATCTATCTAGACAAAACCTTATGTTTCACTACCGCACACTAGACGCTTATATTCTATGTCCGAAATCTGACCCCTCTTCCGGGTGTTAGCCAAAAGCCTCATACTATCCAGCACGTGATCAAGACATAAATAGGTAATAATCACAAATATATAATCAATGTAAATAAAATACTCAATTCATTTCAATAATAAAACATCCCAACTACAAATAACATAAGAAAATCAATTAGGGTTTATATCCATTGCAAGCCTCGAGCATATGAGGTTTAGTTTATAAGATAAAATGGAAATTAAAGAAAACTAATGATAAAATAATCTTTAAAAGATAAAACAGAATACAATCAACCTAAAGAACTAATAGAATTAGATATTCGGTGGTGGAGAATGGTAGAATTGGGTGGAAACCCTCATCTTCTTCTTCTTCTTCTCTCCTTCTCCAAAACGTTTTGCTCCTCCCTTTTGCTGAAATATTTGATGTATAATGATGGATTATATTTAGGAGGCTGCTAATATGCTTAACTACTAACCTAAACATTTTTGGGGTCAGATGGGTTCACTTAAATGAGTTACTAATGGCCCAACCCGTTTTTAGGTAGTGTTGTCCAAGTTCAAGTCACGGTGGCGCAATTAGGATAACTTTCTCGTCACAACTGTGAAATGACTTCCATCACCTCTCACGCGAATCTGAATTCAAGCGCTTTCCAATCAAAAATGAATTAAGTCCAAATATATAACCAATTTATCATGGTGACTTAAACAATATGACGTCAAGACTTTTCTAATAAACACTCTAACTTTCCTATAGTGTCTTTTAACTCCAATTACGCATTGGTGATGTCTCCCTATTTGTCATGAATTAATCCTAGTTGGAGACATCATTTTAGGTGTATTTATTAGAGTATATGCCGATTTTCTCATGATTTAGTACACTTTCCTATTTTGTGTCTTGAATTAATTATTTATTATTTTTAGAGCATATTGGGTTTAATTGTTTATTTACTGTGAAGCTTTAAAGATATATGGTAATTAATTAGAGTCCAAGTTAATTCTAAGAGCTAAAGGAAAGAGGATAAACTTGAAAATTGGAGATAAGGAAACAAAAGCTAAAGTATGGAAAGATAAAGCTGCCAAATAAATATGAATTTCACCAACCATGACCATAAATTGACTTATATCTCAAAATAGGTGAAGAATTTGGAAGAAAGGTCAAAAAAGTTAAAGATCTTTCCGAGACAATGAATTTCGACTACTCATACGCGTCAAACGGATAAGTATTGAAGCTGTTATGACCAAAACAAAAACGGGGCTGATTCCATATTTTAGGGTTACGAATTTGAGTTGGGCTAGGAGTCCACTACTTACCTTCTCCTTCAAAAAAACGAATTTGGTCTTCCTATACCCTATAAATACAACCACTTATCATTAGAAAATCATCCTTGGCCAAACCTTAGGCCAGGAAGAAGCTACAACACAAGAAGAGAAGTCTGGAAGGAGCTGTGCATCAATCATGTCTTCTTCAACCTTCAATTCTGTAATTTTTTTCTTTTCTTTCTCTAGTATGAATTAAATAAATTTAGCTTTAGTTTTAGCATATATGTATGAACCCTAGTTTTGGTTGACATCTATCTAATTTGGGAATTATATGTTTTAAATTGAATTCATGTTTTATTTCTCTGTTTATGTGTTTGATTTATAATCTGTTTTCTTCACGGACTGCAGCCGTATAGGATTACCTTCATAGTAGTTAAATAAGTCATTAGCTAAGGCATATTTAACTATGGGAACAACACATAGCATCTAGAACAAGGTTTAGACCTGACAAATCAACCTAACTAGATTGTCAATGTTGTTTAGTGTATTGCTATTTAATCAATTGTAGGAAAAGTTTGCTTAGGTTCTTATTGACATAGGTAAACCCTATTTAAAACTACCTAGCGCAATTGAAACCGAACATTGAAATACTACATGATTCACCCTTACATGTTTAGAACGGTAAAACTAGTGGGGATTACTTGCTAATTACCCTGGCTAAACTATCATACTATCTTCTTTTCCTTTATTTAATTTCTGTCTTTTAATTTATTAGTTTAATTCTCTTATTAAAACTCAAATAAAAATCTTTCTATCTTTCCTTCTCTTGCGTATTATTATTCTAGCTTTATTATCTGCACTTGATAATTTGCATAAGTTCTATCTAACCTTCGTAGTCTCTAAGGAACTAATCTTCTTATCATTAAAACTTGCATACGTCCTGTAATACTTGCAGAGTCGTGCTCAGCCTAGGGTGTTTATTTGCTATTATTTTATCTATTATTTTATCACACCCTAGGCGACACCAAGTTTTTGGCGCCGCTGCCGGGGACTACATCGTTAGTCCTTGTGCAATTATTTAGTGTTTTATTTTAGTTAGTTCTATTTTACGCTTTTCTTTTTAGTTTTTGTTTTACAAATTTTACAGATGGCGAGCCCAAGGAGACTTGATCTTCCCATCACATTCAGAGTGCAACCACGCGGAAGCCGCACTCTAGGAATCCAAGCCGCTAAATTTAGACCAGATCTAGGGATGTTAGCGCAGTTTGCAAATCATGGACAATTTAGCGGGGCTACACAGCAAGATCTGGTCTGGTATGTTCAGAAATTTATGCAGATATGTGACGCTTATATCTTCAAAGGCGTTACAAAGGAGCAGATGTATTACATTATGTTCCAGTTCTTTTTTACCGGAAGTGCAAGCGATTGGTACGATACCCAACACCCTCACGTTATTCCAGATTGGGACAAGCTTCAGTCCAAATTCCTAGACCGATTTTATCCGGTTAGTAGAAGATTAAAAGATATGTTGGAGCTCGAACAATTTATGCAGGAAGACGGAGAAAGTTTAGGTGAAGCATGGTTACGTTTTAACGAGATGAAGGCGAGATGTCCATTCCATGTATCATCGCCAGAATATTCATTAACCATGTTTTATGTAGGACTCAATAACGAGTCCAGAAGAAGAGCAGATTTGTTAGGAAATAAGGGTTTTGTGTTATTAGATCCTGAAGAAGCTGGAAATATTATGGAGAAAGTTCTTGAGACCGAGAGAAGTTGGCCGATTGAAACAGAAAAACAAGAAGAGACCTTAGAATCTTTAAGGCTCAAAGAGTTAAACCAACAACTTGAGGGATTACGAGAACAAGCACGAACAATATCTCAGGTGAATCTAGTACCTACTTTACCTTTATGTCTAGGTTGTGGAGCAAGAAACCATTCGTGGGAGAATTGCATGAATAATATAGCCCCAATTTCCTTCGTATCTCATCAAAGAAACCATTATTCTAATGGTTATTATCATCCTCAAGGAAATTACGCTAATTATCAGCCCCCACAAAATCAAAATTGGGTCGGAAATCAAGAGACTTATTATCAACCTCGACCTCGATCTCAATCTTACCATCCACCACAACCTATCTATCAAGAAGCGCCGGTTTACAAAGAAATCTATCAAGAAGCGCCAGTTTATAAAGAATCTTATCAAGAACCACCGCAATATTCAATGCAGCAAGCTACACAAAAGCAACCTTCGAGTTTGAATTCAAGTATGGCTTCAATGATGAAACTAGTTGAAGAACAATATGAAGATGAGCCAGCAAAGAATCCAAACCCAGTCCAAGGTAATCAAGAATCTTGAGCATACCATATCACAAATGGCGAGTGCAATGCAAAATAGGCCAAAAGGGCAACTCCCAAGTGATACTATTGCTCCAGAAGATGATGCTTGTCATGCAGTTGAAATAAGAAGTGGAAAACAATTACCTCCACCTAGAGTAGAACCAGAACCAACCTCTATTCCTGAAAAAGTGGTTGAAGAAACAATTAAAGACAAGTATGAAGAGGTAATTGAACAAACGAGTGTCCCAGAGAAGACACCAACAAAAAAAGAGAGCCCAGTGGTAACCAACACACGTCCTCCTCCACCATTCTCGTCACGTGTCAGAAATAAGAACAATGAAAAAGAATTCAAGAAGTTCCTTGACATGGTAGACGAGTTAAAGATCAACACCCCGTTTGCAGAAGCTCTCACAAGAATATCAAAATATCGTAAGTTCATGAAGTACATTCTTTCTAACAAACGAGAGACGAAAGGATTTCTAGAGGAGTGTAATGCTACAAAAGAAATAAAGTTACCACAAAACGCGCAAATACCCCAAAACTTATGGATGAAACCATCCATTGCTACAAAGAATATATCTGAAAAGTTCGTGGGAGTTAGAGGAAAGGGGTTAAATTTCGTCATTCTTAATCAAGGTAAAACGTCTAACTTTAAAAGACGTTAAATAAAAGTGCTATACGGGAGACAACCCGCAGTTTTTACATGTTTAGGTTTTTAATTCATGTTTAGTTTAGTTATTTTTAGTTGATATTGCATATTTGAGAAAGGTATTAGTGTTTTTGATGTCCAGGTATTAAAGAAATCGAGTTTGGGAGGAAATACGTAATTTTTTGGGAGTATTCTGACCTGCCACCGGTATACCGGGCCTTACCGGCGGTATACCATAGGTCAGAAACACGAGCCCACGGGTGTCTCCACGTGTTCATTCCAAAAAGTCAAATTTCGAAGGATGCTAGCTCCGGTATACCGGGCCATACCTCCGGTATACAGGCCAGAACAAAACCCCGTGCCCACGTGTGCACGCCTCGGTTATTTTGACGAAGCATGAATCTGGAGGAACAGCGACACCGCTGGAGAGAGAAAAAAATTGCGTTTTTAAGGTTATAATGAAGAGGAGGTGAGTTCTAGTCCGAATTTTTCAATCCTTAAGCTTCTCCTTCTTCCCCAAATCTCTCCCAACTCCATTGAAGCTTCATCAAACCTTCCCTAAACATCAAAAAACTACCCAATCACCATAAAAACACATCCAATCCTTTCTCCACATCATTACAAGGAAGATTCAACCACCCATATCATACCAAAACACATTGAATCCAAGAATCAAAAGCTTAAATTTTCCAAATTCATCCTACAATTTCTAAATTCCATACCAATCCATGAAGAATTCATCTTACCCATATAGAGGATCATCATCAAAACACCTTTCCTAACCCAAATCAAGCTTGTACAACTAATAATAAAGAGTTTCAAATTTCAAGAGTGGTTAAAGCTTTGAGTTGGGGGTCAATTGAGATGATTAAGAGAACGTAAACAATATCTACTGTAAGGGAGATGAAGAATAACAAGGTATTGGATTTTATTGAGAAGAAATCAAGTGAGAAAAAGTTCTAGTTCCAACACAAAGGGTGAAACATATCAAGAGAAGGGAGGTCAGCTAGCTGTGTTTGATTCAACGGATAAAAAGGTTCCAGCTTTAGTGAAGAAAACAACACAACCTCTACAGATCAAAGGTCCTACACCGGAAGAAAAAGAGAAAGCTTCAATGGCCATGATAGCTTCTGCAAGGAAACAATTAAAGGAACTACCTTTTTCTTATGAGAAAGTATTTGAAGAAGAAATTGATAAAGGAGAATACAAAACGTTTCTTGGAGTTTGGTGAAAGAGTGGGTTGGTCTACGTTCATGGTAAGGCGCTCTAAACACGCTATCTTTGTGAATTGTATTTTGAGGGGAGAAGACGAGGATGTGGCACAGTTGATCTATGAGGAGTTGATACGATTTCCGGTTTCTCCCATGTCGTTATTTAATGCAATATCCTACTATGATCATGTGTCTTGTTCGGAAAGTGAATAAGAAGTTGGGTGAAGAAGAAACACTTGGAACGTCGATAAGGTGAGGTAATAGCCTCGAAGAGTATGTTTTCTTTCTTCCCTACCATTTCTTTATGTGCAATATGTTTAGTTTAATTTTAAATTTTATTTCTTTTTTGAGTCTTTTTCGAGACGTGGGGACACGACTCACTTTTGAGTTGGGGGTGGGGATTCGTTGTCCTCATCTTCCCTTTTTGTTTTTACATAAAATTTAAATTTTTTTAGGTTGAAATAGGCATAGAATATGTTGAATGTACATATTTGAGCATGATTTAATTAGGTCAATGATAGTACGTAGTATGTTTTTGAAAGATGTCATAAATATGTTTAGGATGCATGTATGAAAACAGAAAATAAAAGATAAAATAGTTAATGAGCAATGTAAGAAGTTATGTTGAAACTTAGGGAGAGTTATATGGTGTGTAGAACGTGAGGTTTGAAAGTAGTTGAAAACCCGCTTGCCTATGAACTAGTAGTAAAAAAAGTAACAAAATCCGGTAGTTAGAAAAATGAATAAGGCAGTTCTTTCATATTGAAACCACTTGAAGCCTTTTTATACCTTCTCACCCTTTTTATTTGATTATTGTTATTATTTATCCGTCTTAGCCCCTCTGAGCCTTTCTAAAGCATTTTATTTAAACACATTATAATCCATACCCTTAGTTTGTAGGACTTATCTATATGACCCGCACTCGAATCGCAAAACCTGAGACAAGTCGTTTTTAGAGCTTGAGTTTGGGGTGGTGGGTTTCATCATTAGGGAACATTGGGTTTGGGAAATTGTAATTGTGATTTTATTGATGATGACAAAGTTAATATTGTAACCCTTTGTCGGGGTAATAGTGAATGAAAAAGAAGCTATGAGCTAGATTTGAAAAGAAAAATATATATATATGAAAAAAATAGCGTGATATCTCGAACATCAAAAAGAGAGTCATAGCTATACAAAAGAAAAAATTGATATGAAAAGAATATATATTCGGACCGGCAAAGTGGAATTTCTATATCATCATAAAAGGTTTTATTTGGGATTAGTTGGGGATACACATCAAAAGCATCAAGAAATTGGGTTGAGTGAGAACATCTTCGAGTGAAAACTCAAGCTCTAGGGCGATTCGTTGATGGAATGTGAGGAGAGAGCCAAAAGCTCACTTTTCATTATCCAAATATATCACACCGTCCCTAAGCCACGTTATAACCAAAGACCTTAGGATTTCTAACTGCTTGGTGGAGAAGCAATTGAGCTATTAGGTAGTAGGTGAGTGGACCATTGGATGCTATATTAGGACCTATGAACAACCTATAGCCATTATCACGAACTGAGTTGAGACCTCTCATTCTGGCATTGCGAAATTAATCTTGACTTGAATTTATGGATTGTTGATTATGTGTATATTAAGCATATGTGTGCATTATTTATTGAGCATTACTACATGAGACTTTTTAGATACTATGCTCTAGGATAATTCATTATGTTATGTTCTTATTCTCCTCCTACTTCTTCCTCTTGTTTATTTGACCACCCTACTATCCTTTATTTGTATTGTATCGGGACGATATAACTTTGAGTTGGGGGTCTTGATGTCTCCCTATTTTTCATGAATTAGTCCTAGTTGGAGACATCATTTTAGGTGTATTTATTAGAGTATAGGTCGATTTTCTCATGATTTAGTACACTTTCCAATTTTGTGTCTTGAATTAATTATTTATTATTTTTAGAGCATATTGGGTTTAATTAATTATTTAGTGTGAAGCTTTAAAGATATATTGTAATTAATTAGAGTCCAAGTTAATTCTAAGAGCTAAAGTAAAGAGGATAAACATAGAAATTGGAGATAAGGAAACAAAAGCTAAAGTATGGAAAGATAAAGCTGTCAAATAAATCTGAATTTCACCACCACGACCACAAATTGGCTTATATCTCAAAATCGGTGAGGAATTTGGAAGAACGGTGAAGAGCAAAGTTAAAGATCTTTCCGAGACGATGAATTTCGACTACTCATACACGTCAAACGGATAAGTATTGAAGCTCTTAGGACCAAAACCAAAACAGGGCTGATTCCATATTTTAGGGTTACGAATTTGAGTTGGGCTAGGAGTCCACTACTTACCTTCTCCTTCAAGAAAACGAATTAGGTCTTCCTATACCCTATAAATACAACCTCTTATCATTAGAAAATCATCCTTGGCCAAACTTTAGGCCAGGAAGAAGCTACAACACAAGAAGAGAAGTCTGGAAGGAGTCGTGCATCAATCATGTCTTCTTCAACCTTCAATTCTGTAATTCTTTTCTTTCTTTAGTATAAATTAATTTAGCTTGAATTTTAGCATATATGTATGAACCCTAGTTTTGGTTGACATCTTTTTAATTTTGGAATTATATGTTTTAAATTAAATTCATGTTTTATTTCTCTGTCTATGTGTTTAATTTATAATTTGTTTTCTTCGCGGTCTACAGTTGTATAGGATTACCTTCATAGTAGTTAGATAAGTCATTAGCTAAGGCATATTTAACTATGGGAACAACACATAGCGTCTAGAACAAGGTTTAGACCTGACAAATCAACCTAACTAGATTGTCACTATGTTTTAGTGTATTGCTATTTAATCAATTGGAGGAAAAGTTTGCTTAGGTTCTTATTGACACAGGTAAATCCTATTTAAAACTACCTAGCGCAATTGAAACCGGACATTGAAATACTACATGATTCACCCTTACATGTTTAGAACGGCAAAACTAGTGGGGATTACTTGCTAATTACTCAGGCTAAACTATCATACTATCTTCTTTTCCTTAATTTAATTTCTGTCTTTTAATTTATTGGTTTAATTCTCTTATTAAAACTCAAATAAAAATCTTTCTATCTTTCCTTCTCTTGCATATTATTATTCTAGCATTATTATCTGCACTTGATAATTTGCATAAGTTTTCTGTAACCTTCGTAGTCTCTGAGGAACGAATCTTCTTATCATTAAAACTTGCATACGTCCTGTAATACTTGCAGAATCGTGCTCAGCCTAGGGTGTTTATTTGCACTTATTTTATCTATTATTTTATCACACCCTAGGCGACACCAATTGACTTGGGGTTTATATTGACTTTTTTATTTCTCCTCATCATCTTGGAATTTTATGTCAACCATGTACCTAAAAACTACAAATTAAGGCACAAAAGCTCAATAAATAGCAATATGTCCAAAACATGAGACAAAAGTACAATATGGCGAATAATAGGGAATAATCCCTCATTTAGGCCTAATAAACTTCCAAAATAAATGTCTCGTGCATAGATTAATCTATCACAAAAATATAAACATCAAAAACCCCAACTCAAAGTTTAGTCGTCTTGACAAAATAAAAGGAAAATTAGAGTTTAGAATGGTCTAAGTCCAAGAAGTTAAAGAAGAGAGAAGATAAAGAATGGTCCCAAGGCTATAACTGAACAAGTCTCGTGAAGTAATGTCTAAGAATTAATCTACAAATATACTTATCTTACAAATAATCAACATAATAAAGATGTCAAGAATAAAATTAGTTTCACAATGCAAAAGAAGATTGGTTTTCACTTAGTTCAAAACGGTGTCTATAGGTTATTCCTTGGTCCTCCCATGTTGTCTAATAGTCCCATCAACTACTCCCTATAAATTCAATCGTTACTTAACCAATCAACTAGAAATATTGAGGTCTTGGGGCAAAGAGTAGGCTTAAGGTAGGGTGTGATAAACATTTAGGATAATTTAGAGTGGGATTTTGGCCATCTACTCACTATTCGTCAATTAATATCCCTAGAGCTTGAGTTTTCGCTCATAATCATGCTCACTTAACCCGTTTGATCCTATATCATTGCATCCCTAAGTCTCTTACTAATATTATAACGTGTCATATGCCAGCTAATTTTTTTCTTTTCATATTTTTTTCTTTTCTTCTTCATTTCATTTTTTTCGTAAGCCAAACACAGGACCCTTATTAATGAGTTCTCGTGCTGCTTATTTTATTTCTTTTTCTCAACTTCCTAATTTCTTTTCTCAAATCTGACATGGATCACTAATAAGCATAGAATGAATAAACGCGAAATAAAACATTTTCCCATCCAATGCATCCCCTGATCACGTACACCCACGACCCAAAACTCAAGCTCCAAGATAACTAGTCCTAGGCATATGATTCGAGAGCGGGTCATATAGTCAAGTCCTAAAATCTAAAGGGTATAGGCTTATAACGTTGTCTATCAAAAAAAGGCTACAAAGGCTAAAACGAGGCAAATAAGGATATTACTATACAAATCATGCAAGCAAGATAAAGGCAACAAAAGGCTAACAAAGAAATGCCTCAATCATTTTCCTAACTAAGTGGTCTTGTTACTTTTTTACTTCTAGTTCAGAAATTAGTGGGTTTTTTACTAAATTGGACCTCATGTTCTACACACCACTCGTTCTAACTTCATTCAAACTTATCTTCTTGCATTGCTTACTAATCAGTTTTATCTATATTTACATGTTTTAATATAAGCATTTTAAGCACACTATAAACAAAAAAAAGACATACTTCTTATCTATCATTAACTCGTCCAATTTGAGCTTAATAGATACATTCTCCATCTTCTACATCCATTCCCCTATAGTATACACTAAAAACAAATAAAACATATAAAATAGGGATGGGAACAATAGATCCCCAACCTCAACTCAAAGGTAATTGTGACTCCACAACTCAAAAAGATGCAAAAATAATTTAAAAAATAAATAAAAAACGTGCACATACCACATAGTTCACGAGAAAGAGAAAAGTGCACCTTTGCAAGAAATGCTCAATCCCCAAGTTTGGGGTTGATGTCCTTGATCCATGAAAACGCATGTAACCGATGTTTGTCCTTGTGTGGGGGTGAATTTAGCTCGATCCATTCCCAATTAGTAAAAATGTCAGTAATGAAAGTTGGAGATATTTCCTCAAGCTTTATGTGGCTGCTTGAATCGCTGAAATCTGAGCTCGTAAGTCGTATGACAAAGTTATGGCTCTTCAGAGATGGCTCCCAAAAAATAGTTTCCATGCCTTTTTTTATAGTCGCGACGGTTTAAATTTTTCGTTGCGCGAATAGGAATCTATGGTGTACCACCGTTAGGAGCGGTGTATGGCGCGCTGACATTATATACTGTGTCCATACCATTTCCACTATTCAATTTTTCTCAGTGGTACACCACAAGTCTCGCGCGGTGTACCTTGCAAACCTGTACCTTTCTGTCATTTTGGAGTGTGGCGTAACCGTCGTGACGGTTTCATGATACCGCGATTTTCTGCGGTGTACCACACGTACCCGCTGTTCCCAAACCTAGAGATTAGCCGTACCTATTCATCAAAAACACTAATACCCTTCTTGTTAAACATGTTAAACACTAAAAATACATAAATAACTTATTACTATACACTAGACATGGAATTTAAACTACTAAAAGCGTAATAAACTAATGAACAAATGGGTTCACCCTTATTGTCTTTTATTTAACATCGTTAAGCTCAACGGGTTACCTCACGTGATTCTTTGCTTCACGTAGCCTCTCCGACAATGCAAGAAGCTATTGAAATCTACCAATCATACTTGCAACCTGGTCGCTCCTAGAGTGTGATAAAAATAACCACTAAAAAAGAGAAGCGACTACCGCAAGTGTACGGGTCGTTCCAAGTAATAGATAACTAAAAACGGGATTATCGTCTCCACATGGATTGCGAGGTAAGATATATGTGTTCAAATAACAAGTAGAATTAATTGCTGGAAGAAATAAATTAGGATATAGATGTTTGTTTTGTTTTTTGAATAAGAAAATACTAAATGCACGAAAGTAAATTGAACTAAATATTAACAGAATGAAAATAAATACTAAAAGAGTAGACGCAAATATGAGTGATATACTTGAGTCTCGCTAGGAAATCACCTAAGTTCATGTATTTAATGAGTTTGTTTAAGGGTAGAATGGTATTTTCTATAATAGCCGGGACTCTAAAATCTCCTAACTCCCTTCCGGGTAGACTTAGGAGCTATCCTACAATATTACAAACCCCGTCAAGGCGATTACAAGCTACGTTCAGATGATTAAGAATTTTACCCAATTGGCTACGCGGTTAGTCCAGCCCGCCAGGATCAATGACGTATACCATACGTCTGTTACCTAGTTCAGTAATAAAAAACCCCTCCCGGATGATCACCGCCACTAGTGAATTGCCTAATTACTATGACCTATTTCTAATTCCCGACTAAATAAAAAATAGCGAATAAGCAAAAGATAACAGTCAATATGAAAATACACAACTCAATTTAAATTAGAAACTAATTACAAATTCAAATACATTAAATAAATAATCTAGGGTTCATCCCATATCGCGATTCTCAGGTATGTAAAGGTTTAGCTCAAATTCAAATAAAAAACATAAAAGAAATTAAGATTATACATGGTTCCTAAAAACAACAATAAAAGATAGAACCTAATTAAAGGACTAGTTTGAGATGTCTGTTGAAGAAAAGAGTTTCTCCAACTTCTGCTCCTAACTCTCTCTGAATATGATATAACTTGAAGCTTAATTGAGAGGTACTGATTAATAAGGTCTAAGGAGCCTTTTATAATGATTAAAAACGGATTAGGTCAACGTTGGAGTCAATTAAGTGATTAATGGTCTATTTGTATTCAGAAGGAAAAAAATAATAAAAGAAAAGAAGAGAAAAATTATAAAGGAAAAGAAAGGGAGGGAAAAACTTGTTTGAATTAGGAATTTTTGTGCTGGAAAAAGTTCACAAAGGATTTGTGTATTTTTATACGGATGTAAAAAAAAGGAAAAATAAAAAACTAATAAATATTTATTTTAACCCTTATTGATATAAGAACTCATGAGATATAATTCTTTTAAAAAAAATTATACCTTTAACTGAACAAAGCTTAATGTCTTTAACTATATGATTTTCACACCTTTTATTAGACAGAAAGTCGGATATGATTTTGGATTTGTCGTATCTTGATTTTATTTTATTTTTTATGAAAGTTTATATAATTAACTAACTATGTCAATGCAAGACCTTTGTAAATTATTTTAAGATTTTGTAGGCTAAACAACGCTAAATAGTAGGGGACCTTACATGAAAAATATTTTAGTTGACAAGATACGAAGGTGTCATGGCAGACAATGAAACAAGTTGAAACTATATTATCCTCATGTTTTACATATTTTTAATTGATTTAAAATTGATAAATTTTCTAGGTTCTCAGAACCGTATACGTTTAATTGGTATTAAAGTTAAGATTTTAAAATAAATGATTAATTCAAAAAGAGATAAAGAAAAAAGATTAGTGTTATTTTTGTTTTTTAATTATTTATCAAATTATTTTCCTTCCATTTGACTCCGATTTGGAGTGATTATAAAATGAGGTAGATAGGTGATTTTTATAATCATCTCAATTACTTTCCTTTAAAAAACTTTCTAATATAAACGTTGAAAAAAATTAAAAATCATCTTCCTTCTTTTCCTTTCCTTCCAAAACCTTCAATCCAAACAGACCTAAGGGCCCAAGTCCATTTAATAATTCCTGCAACTGCTAAACACACTTCAGTAAAACAGACATAACTTTTGACTCACTGGTCCAAATCACCTAATTCCACTTCTCAAAACTCGCTTACTCAGAGGCGCACCTTTATTGTTTAAATCACCAGGTCTGGATCTACACTGTTTGGGCTCGAAATGAGCTGGAAGTGACGACTTCCTCAATCTAAAATTCCATCTCCTTCACTAAAGTTTTGACTTTTTCTCCTTTAACTCTTTTGCTCCTTTAACTCGTTTGCTTGATCTTGGACTACAAACTTCACTTCTTTCATTCATCTTGGTTCCTTCTAGCATCCATGTATCTAAGAACTTCATACTAAAACAAACAAATTAATGCACAAATGCTCTAAAAGTAACAATATTATAAATCCGAAGGAAGAAAATGCATTATAGTAAAATATGCTTATATATCGACCAACTTAGTCCAATTTCAACCTAAAATGATGTTTTCTAAGGGTATTTATATCTTAGAAACAGGGGGACATCACAACATTTTTTGGTTTTGATCACCTTCTCTAGAACAAACTTAGTGACAATTAATTATCCCTCCAAGAACTCTTATACCTGAGTGATGTGTTTGGGGGATCAGGATCTTTTAATTCGACCTCCTTGCCTACCCCAAACTCATCTCCTACCTTCTTTCTCACGGTGTCTTGGGGGCACATAGCATTTGATTATTCAGTAACAACTTGAATTGCCGAGACTACTTGTGACTCATTTTTCCTCTTCTTTCCCAAAACATAGAAAGTTCCAAATTCATCTTTGTGTCATGGTTCCCTCATTCATGTTGACTATGGTGCGGCTCGTGGCCCACAATGAAAGTCCAAGTATGAATGGGATATTCTTACCTGCAGCATAGTCAAGAATAATAAAGTCAGGGGGAATAACAAAATTATCTAATTGGACGAGCATGTCCTTGATGATTCCCCATAGATATTTCAATGACGGATCTGCCAATTGCAAGACGACAAATATTGGTTTGGCATCTCCAATACCAATCTTCTTGAATACACTCTTGGGCTTGAAATTCACACTTGCACCCTAATGTTTTCCTTTTTGTGAAAGAAAAACACCTTTAAGAGACATTATTTTAGGTGGAAATTGGACTTAGTTAATTGAGTTATTGTCATAATTTGATATAATGCGCTTTTTTCCTTTGTTTTAGAATCATTTGTACTTTTAGAGTTTTTGTGCGTTCATATGTGTGTTTAGTGTGAACTTCTTAGGTGTATGGATGTTAGGAGGCATCAAGATGAATCGAAGAAGTGAAGATTCAAGTCCAAGTACAACAAAAAGCATTTGAGGAGCAAAAGAAAGCACTTTAGTAAAGGTGGAGGAGTCCTAGAAACTAGAAAGTCGTGACTTGTAGCCCTTCCTAAGCCCAACCAGTTAGGATTAAGGCTTGGTGGTTCAAATGAAAAAGATAAGCCATTGAGTTAGCGAAATTTGAAAAGTGGAATCCGTAGATTTGGACTTACGATGTGAAAGTTATAGCCTTTTTACTGAAGTAGTGTATTGCCGCGCGAATTAATTAAAAACAGATTTAGGCCCCTTAATTACTAACTTAAGTCCATGTGTGCCTAATCCGATTTTAATCACTACATAAGCTCATTTAGACCTCATTAATCAATACACTTCAATATTTTTAAATGAGAAAATAAGTCATACGCTTGGAAGCAAAGGATCAGAAGTTGGAGAATTCTTTCTTCTTCAACAACAGCTCAAGTCATTCCAATTAGGTTCTTTTTAGATTATTTCAGTTTTAGAAATTATGTCTTTAATTAATTGTATTTCTTTTCTATATTTAATTATGAGCTAAACCTTAAATACTTGATAATAGCATAATTGGGAAGAACCCTAGTTTTGTCATATAATGCTTTTTGAATTTGGGATTATTTAATTTAAAGTAAGTCAAAGTATTTTGTATTGACGATATTCTTGTGTTTATTATTATCAATAACTTAGCTAGTTAGAGATATTTTTTAGTAATTAGGCTATTCGTTAGTGGTGACGATCATCCGGAAAGGGAGTCTAATTACAGAAGTAGGATATAGACGCGTGGTATCTATTATTGAGCTTGGTGGCCTTAACTAACCATGTATTCAACTGGGTAAAATATAATCATTAGAAAGTATCTTATAGGCACCCTGACGGGGTCAGTATTACCGTAGGATAACTCCTAAGTCTACCCTGACGAGAGTTAGGAAGAAATTAGAGTCCTGAATAATATTAAAATACCGACTTTACCCTTGAACGAATGCATTAGATTGTTAACTTTGGTGATTCCCGATCGAGACTCAAGTATCGCTCTCATCTTTGTGTAATCTTCTTAGTTTAATTTCTAGTTTAATTTAGTTTACTCATTATTCTTGCGTTAGTAGTTATAAACTCAAAAACAAAACAAATATCTCTATTTTTAATTACATTGCAATTAGTTCTATTTTACCAATCAAACATTTAAGTCTAATCTAGCAATCCATGTGTAGACGAAAATTCCGTATTATTTATTTATTACTTGGAACGATCCGTACACTTGCGGGTTGTCGCTTTTCTTCTTTTGTGTTGATTTACATCACCCTTTAGGAGCGATCACACCCAAGTCACACATCATTTTTCCCTCGAATGTACCACCTATTCTGATTAGGAGGTTGAAACCTCTGGGATCATGATGTCTCCTCATTTGTGATAGATTTATGTTAAGATGAGACATCATTTTTAGTGTTTTAGAAGTCAATAATGTCGATTTTCTTGAGTTTTAGTGCACTTTCCTATTTTGTGTCTTGATTTGTAGAATTAATGTTTTTAGAGCATATTGGGTTTAATTGTTTATTTAGTGTGTAGCTTTAAAGATAATTATGGAGTTTAATTAGAGTCCAAGTCAAAGACAACAACTTATGGAAGGAGATATGCATGGTAATTGGAGATAAGGAAAGAATTGCTAAAAAGATGGAAAAGGAAAAGCTGCCTAAATCTGGGATTCTGCAAAGATAGGCGTTTTTACCTAATAAAGAGGCCGAATTTGGTAGATTACTCCTAAAGGGCCTAGATAATTCTGTTGCGATTCTTTTGGTATCTTGTGGAGCAAAATCGGACCAATAATAAATAAGTTATGACCAAAACAACGCAGCAGTGTTTATCTTTATTTCCATACGAATTTGAGTTGGGCTAGAAGTCCATTACCTTAACTCTTCCTCAAGAAAACGAATTAGGTCTTCTAAACACCTATAAATACACCCTTATATCACTTGTAAATCATCCTTGCCTCATAGTAATTAGTCCTTAAGGTTTTATTCTTCCAGTTTATTGTAGAGAGCAAGATGATGTCTTTTATTATTTCTTTTAGTTTATTTCCTTCAGGTATGAACTAAACCTCCCATAGCTTGGGTTTTGCATATGTATAATCTATGAATTCTAATTCTTCTATCTAAGTTTCTTTGGGAATTATATGTTTTAATCTGATATTAGCTTCTTACTTTATATTTGCTTATGTGTTTTGATTTAATGTCTTTCCTAGAATTGATCACTTTAGGATTGTTTTAAGAGTAGTTAGATGGTCTCCTTGTAAGGGTGTTTAACTATTGAACCACCACATAATGTCTAGTGTCGATAGCAGTTCTGACAAAACATACTTCTAACTAGATAGTCATTAAGGTTTGTTTTAACCACCGTATCACCAAGACTTGCAGTATTTGCTTAGGGCCTTAGTGGCGTTTGATAACCCTATTTTAAATCACTTCTTGGTTGTGACGTAGCCCCCTTAGTCGCTCTCAAGGTCTAAGGTAGTGGAATTTAGAATCCTGACTAAGTATTACCAAGAGCTAATATTCTCCCTTATGAACTAGATTTATAGATAGAATTAGAAGGATTAGTGCATACTAGCAAAACCTAAGCTATACTTCTCATCTCATATTCTTAATCTTTTACTTTATTGTCTTTATTTTCTTAGTTTTATCTAGTTTTAATTTATAAATTCGAAAAATCAAATATTTAATTTTCTGTTTTCTAGTTATTTACTTTTACTCGTTATCTGTTCCTACGCGTTTAACACACTTAAGTCCCTGAGAACGAACTCTACTTATCATTAAAACTTGCATACGTCCTGTAATACTTGCAGTACTGTGCCTGTCTAGGGTGAGAGTGCATAGTTTTCCATACTTAATTTGATCTTATTTTTATCACACCCTAGGCGACACCAAGTTTTTGGCGCCGCTGCCGGGGACTTGTGTCTCGTTAGCGTGTGGGTTATCTATTTCGAGTTTTAGTTTTTAATTAGTTTTTACTTTTCAGTTTTAGTTTAGTTTTAGTTTTTATTTTTCCATATTTACGCTTGTGGTTTGCTTTAGTCTTTTTCAGGTTTTCACAGTGTTTAATTCTTGGCCTCCCTTACCGGAGCCTGAGAGGAGCTTCAGAGCTTATAACAAACGAATTCGTGAGGAAAGAACCTTGAGGAGAGCTATGGCAGACATACATGATAACGATCCGGAGTTAGTTTACTCTGCACCAGGAGGACCTCCAGCATACATTCCACCTGGTGTACAATTACCAGTAGGAGAAGGTAATGGGCAGAATAATCTCAATAATCAACAGAACCGAGTTGAACAAGATCTACCTGGCCTTAACATACCATTCCATGTTCAACCCATCGGTTACCGCCCTCCTGAGATTCCGAATATCAAATTTAGACCCGATCCGGGTATGCTTAGTCAATTTCAAAGTTTCGGACTCTATACTGGTACTGCAATTCAAGATCCGGTAAAAGCGATTCAGAAGTTTATGCAGATTTATGATGCCTACATTACTCCTGGCATTACACGCGACCAACTGTATTGTCATATGTTTTCGTTTTTCTTGACCGGAAGAGCTAGCGATTGGCTAGAAAGACAACCACATGGAACCATTCACTCTTGGAGAGAGCTTCAAGCCGCGTTCTTTAACCGATTTTATCCAAAGAGCATGAGACTTAAAGATCAAACCGAGCTTGCAAGATTTTCTCAAGAAGATGGAGAAACAGTGGGAGAAGCATGGACAAGGTTTCAACAAAAATTAGCTAGATGCCCGCTCCATGGTTATACACCTGCTCTACAACTTGCTATATTCTATGAAGGTCTTGATGACAACGGTAGAGACAAGGTGGATAACATTGGAAAGGGTAATTTTGTGTCCATGAATCACAATGAAGCTTCCGAGGTGTTAGAAAATATTATGGAACAAGAAAGAAGTTGGCCTTCAACGCGAGCTTCTATTACAAAAACCCGAGGCACGCTTCGTTTAGATGCAGAGATTGCGAACTCAGCTCAAATATCCTCGTTAGAAAATCAAATCAAGGAGCTGAAAATCGCAATGGAGAAGAATTTAGCTGCTACAAAGGTAGTTCAAGAGGCACAAGGTTGTCAACAATGTGGAGTTAACGATCATTCATGGGAAGAGTGCGAAACAAATCCGCAATCTGTTTACTTTATATCTAACCGATGGGGCAACCGCAACCATCCGGGTATGCAGTATTCAAATTCACAAGGGGCCGCTAATCCTGGTCAATATCAATCGCGACCCCAGAACAACTCTTACCAACAGAGAGGTCAGTACCAAAACCAATATCAGAATCGACCTGCTCCTCCACAACAACCTGCTCAAGACGCCTATACCGATACCTTAGATCAAAAAGCTTTACCTCAGTATCCGCAAGAAGGATCTATGGACAATACACAGATAGTACAAGCTCTAGAACGTTTGAACACAACTGTAAACGCTCAAGAGGAAAAAGTCCGAGGACACGATGCCATACTTCAGATGCTAAGTACTCAATTAGCCCAAATAAACAAGCATCTAATAGAACAAAAGGAAGTAAAGGCAATCGAAGGAGGTGAAAACAATGTTGGGTTCGAAGCTTGCAAGGCTATATGCCTTGAAATCGAAAAAGAAAAGGAGGAAGCACCACATGCTGCCATTAGTGCCGTGGAAGTTCCCAACATTGAAGAAGAGACAACCGAGTCTAACCCCGAGGAGTCCGACTGTCTAGAAGTTTATCATCTGGAAAGCGATGAAGAAAGAGACGAGTTCATAGAGCTACTGAGAAAGGTGCAAGAGGGGATGCGATCGATGGTAGAGTATGCAGCGGAGTTAGCGAGAGAGAAAGAGGAAGAAGCCTCAAAAGAAGAATCGAAAGAAGAAGAAGTGGCACCTGCTGTGCTAGAGGAGAAAGAAGAAGAGAAGGTGGAATCGCCACCTAGTGTTCAACCAGTGTCATCAACTATTCCTGATACAAATCCTAAAGATGACACTATTCTCAAGACATTTGTAGAGGTGTACCAACCTGAAAATATCAACGCCCAAATGCTTGAGATTACGAAGAAAGGACTTACACCGCAACAAGTTTTTACGCAAGTTATTCCTGAAAAAGAGGCGAGTGTAGAGATCCCAAGAGAGAACCTGAGGGTTTCGAGAAGAAGTGAGAAAGAGCTACCTACTAAGCTTAAAGATCCGGGAAGTTTCAACCTTCCTATTCAATTACATGGTAGGCTCAAGGTGAAAGCGATGTACGATGTGGGTTCTGGTGTGAATCTTATGCCTAAGTCCGTGTTCGAGAGACTTGGACTTCAGAAATCCGAGAAAACTCCAGTGAAGTTGCAGTTTGCTGACAACTCAGTTAAGAGGACATGGGGAACAGTGGAGGACGTCTTAGTCCGTGCAGGTAATATCGCCATCCCTACTGACTTTGTTATTCTTGAGTTTGATGCAGATAAGCAGGTTCCGATCATACTTGGCCGGCCCTTCATGGCCACAAGTCAAAGTGTGATCAACTTCCAAGATGGGACCATCACCCTTCATGCAAAGAATGTATCCGAGACCTTCTATGTCTTGGGTAAAAAACCAAGGAAGTTGGATCCCACCGTGCCTATCATCCACAGCCTTTCACATCACAAAGTCCCTCCTGAGGAGATCCACTTAAAACCTGTGGACACTGAGCCAAACATTGAGTTTGGGGTTGGCCATGAAGTCCTATGGAAAGCCCACAAACGCGAGAACAGGCCACGAAGTTTCAAAGACTCGTGGATGGGACCATTCATTGTCACGAAGGTTGTTTCAGCCAAGGTGATAGAAATTCGCCCCAAAACTGGGGTCAAGCGCAGATTAGTTGACGTTCATAGCCTTACTCGTTGTTGGGGAGGCTATATTCGCAAATCTTGACAAAGGTAACACGTCTAACTTTGAAAGACGTTAAACAAAAGTGCTGTTCGGGAGACAACCCGAAGTTTTTTATGTTTTCATGTCTTTTACATTCTTAGTTTAAGTTTATTTTAGTTGTTTTTAGTTGATAATGCATATTTGAGAAAGGTATTAGTGTTTTTGGTGTGTAGGAATCGGAGAAATCAAGTTAGGGAACGCGAGGAAAATTTTTGGAGCGCAAGAAAGCACCCCGCGGACTACCCTCACGGACTACCCCATGGTCCGCACGGATGGTCCGCGAGGTCAAAACCCGTACCACGGGTTGCTACCGCGGGTTTGATCCAGAAACAAGAAAAAATTCCACGGACTACCCCGCGGTGCACCGCGCCATGGTCCGCGCCCCAAAAACCCGTACCACGGGGTGAGTACCACGGGTATTTTGACGGAGTTGACAACAGAAGCCGCGGTGTACCCTCCGGTGCACCGGACCCTAGTCCGCGAGCCAAAAACCCGTACCACGGGTTTAGGTCAGTGAGCAAAAATTTTCGAGCATCAGATGTCACGGACTACCCTGCGGTGCACCCCATGGTCCGCAGGGGTAGTCCGCAGCGCCGCCAGAGGAGAGAGAAAGTTACGGGATTAAGTTATAAAGGAGGTATTGAGCCTATTATTCCGAATTTATTAAACCTTAACCCTCTCTTTCTTCTCCACAACTCTCCTAACTCCATTGAAGCTCATCAAAACCTTCACTAATCACCAAAACACTACCCAATCATCAAGGAAAACACATCAAACCTTCTCTCCACATCATTACAATAGAGAATCAAGCTACCAATCATCACCAAATTCATTCAGATTGAAGAATCAAAGAGCCAAATTTCACAAATTCATCACACAATTTCTAAACATCCTAGCCTACCCATTACAAATCATCCTCACCCACATAGAGATTCATCACCAATTCACCCATCCTAGGCCAAATCAAGCTTGTTCATCCAGTAATTCAAGAGTTAAAATTCAAGGGTTGCTAAAGCTTTGAGTTGGGGGTTAATTGAAGATGACTAATAGAACATCAATCTTATCTAGCAAGAGGGAGGTGAAGAGTAACAAGGGATTGGATTTAAACAAGAAGAAATCAATTGACAAAGGAGCTAGTTCTAAATCAAAGGGTAAAGATAAATTGAAGAGTGGGAAACCTTCGTATGATAGTAATGGTAAAAAGCTTTATTTTTATGCAAAGGCAAGAACACTACCTCAACAAAATCCTATACCTATAGAGAAAGTGGATACTTCAAAGGCCTTGAAGATTTCTGCGGAGAAACAATTAAAAGAACTACCTTTTGCCTATGAGAAAGTATTCAAGGAGGAAATTAGAGATGGAGAATACAAGAGATTCTTTGAGCTTGGTGAGAAGTTGGGTTGGTCTACGTTCATGGTAAGCCGTTCTGAATTATGTCCTGAATTAGTTTTGGAGTTCTATCTAGGCCTCTTTAGCCGAGATAGTGATTTTGTTCCGATTAGAGGAAAGTTAGTTCCTTTTACAGTTGAGGAGATTAGGAACCACTTCAAGTTTAAGAAACTGAAAGGTTTTTGCAAATTTGAGGAAGCAGTTGCTAAACGAAAAATCTTTGATAAGGAATTACTTTTTGAGCATGTTTTAGACAAGGAGAAAGTGCAATTTCATAAAGGAGAATTGAAGGCACCTTGGCCTTATAAATATCTTCAAGCAGATGCTAGAATTTGGCACAATTTCCTTATCCCTAATGTCTTTGGAAACACACGAACTTTGGAGGTGACCATGAAGAACGCGCTACTGTTGGATTGTATTTTGAGAGGAGAAGAAGTTGATGTGGCACAGTTGATCTATGAGGAGGTGATACGATTCTCGGTCTCTCCTAAATCGGTTTATAACGTTAAATTTCCAACTATGATCACGTGTCTTGTGCGGAAAGCGAATGTAGTATTGGGTGAAGAAGAGAAACTCGAATTTAAAACAAGTTATATTGATAATGCATGGATCAAAGAAAGTCTTCGAAGAGCGGGTTCTACTCAAGTCTCGAAGGAAGAAAAGGAGCAATCTTGGCAAGAGAAGATGGAAGAGCGTTTAACGAAATTTGAAGCAGCTCAAACTTCCTTAGTCAATGATGTGGCACAAATCAATGCTAATCAAGTGCACATCATGAAACTCCTTGAGCAATTAACGAAAGGTCCAGCAATTCCAACCTTGGATATCAATGATGCGAGGCAATAGCCTCGAGAGTATGTTCTCTTTCTTCCTTACCATTTCTGTAAATATGTCTATCTGCTAATTTTAATTTCTGTTTTCGAGTTTTTTTTTTTTTTTTTCGAGTCGTGGGGACACGGCTCATTTTTGAGTTGGGGGTGTGGGGATTCGTTGTCTCTCATCTCCATTTTTCTGTTTTTCGAGTGAAATTAAAATTTTTGATGCATGGGAATTAGATGTAGAGTGTGTTTAATAGCTTGAAAGCATAAGCTCAGTAGATTGATGATAGTAAGTGATATGTTTATGAGCTATGTATTTGTATGCTTTGAGTATTTGCAGGAAAACACACATTGATAGTAAAGAAAAGATTAGTGAGCAATGCGATAGAAAGTATGATTCGATCTCAGGGAACCTTGAAAAGTGTGTAGGCCGTGAGATCCAAGCTAGTTGAAAAACCATTTGATGAAAGTGCTAAAGGTAAGAAATTTTCTGAATTACATAGTGTAGAAAGTGATCAAGGCGGTTCTTTCATATTTTTAAGCCTTTGAAGCCTTTTTATACCTTCTCACCTTGTGATTTTTGAGTTTAAAAGTTATATCCTTCTTAGCCCCTTCTAGCCTTTCTAAAGCCTTTTATTGAAACACATTATAAGCCATATCCTTTAGATTTTTAGGACTTTTCCATATGACCCGCACTCGAATCGCGATGCTTAGACAGTTGTTTTAGAGCTTGAGTTTGGGGTGGTGGGTCCACCATTATGGGAATTGTTATTATGTTGGGATTTTTGAGCTTAGTTATTGTGCTTTGTGCTTTATATTGAGGATGTTTTACAGCATTGTATTGTAACCCTTTGCCGGGGTAATAGTGAATGAAAAAGAAGCTTCGAGCTAATTTTGCCAACAAGGGCATTAAAAGAAAAAATATATATATGAGAAAATTAGCGTGATATCTCAACATTAAAAGAGAGTCATAGCTCTAATATAAAAGAAAATGGATTTGAAAAGAAAAGAAAATATATATATTCGGACCGGCAAAGTGGATTTTTATGTAAACATCTTAAGCTTTAATTGGGTTATTGGGGATGCTAAATCGTGCATCAAGGAATTCATTGGGTTGAGTGAGAAACGTTTTATGAGAGTAACTCAAGCTCTAGGGCGATTCGTTGATGGCTAGTGAGGAGAGAGCCAAAAGCTCACTCCAAATTATCCAAATATACTATCACACCGTCCCTAAGCCTACATTACAACCTTAAAGACCTTGTGATTCTTTGTTATGTAATTGAGAAGTGATTGAGCCATTAGAGATTAGTTAAAGTGGATTCTTGGATATTAGTGAGGTTCGATGAACAATCTATAGCTCTCAAGGGGAACTGAGTAAAGTCCCAATCCTTCTTACATTGCGAAACTAATCTGATCTTGAAATCAAGCCGTGTTGACTGTGGATATGAGAAGTGTACAGGTATGTAGTTTATGAATATTATTGCATGAAATTTTCTGAGTTATGTGCTTTAGGTTTATTCTATATATTCTGCTATGCTTTTCCCTTGTGTTGAGAATTTTATAAGTGTGTATTTCGAGACTTCCCTATGTTTTTATCTTTTATTGTATCGGGACGATACAACTTTGAGTTGGGGGTCTTGATGTCTCCTCATTTGTGATAGATTTATGTTAAGATGAGACATCATTTTTAGTGTTTTAGAAGTCAATAATGTCGATTTTCTTGAGTTTTAGTGCACTTTCCTATTTTGTGTCTTGATTTGTAGAATTAATGTTTTTAGAGCATATTGGGTTTAATTGTTTATTTAGTGTGTAGCTTTAAAGATAATTATGGAGTTTAATTAGAGTCCAAGTCAAAGACAACAACTTATGGAAGGAGATATGCATGGTAATTGGAGATAAGGAAAGAATTGCTAAAAAGATGGAAAAGGAAAAGCTGCCTAAATCTGGGATTCTGCAAAGATAGGCGTTTTTACCTAATAAAGAGGCCGAATTTGGTAGATTACTCCTAAAGGGCCTAGATAATTCTGTTGCGATTCTTTTGGTATCTTGTGGAGCAAAATCGGACCAATAATAAATAAGTTATGACCAAAACAACGCAGCAGTGTTTATCTTTATTTCCATACGAATTTGAGTTGGGCTAGAAGTCCATTACCTTAACTCTTCCTCAAGAAAACGAATTAGGTCTTCTAAACACCTATAAATACACCCTTATATCACTTGTAAATCATCCTTGCCTCATAGTAATTAGTCCTTAAGGTTTTATTCTTCCAGTTTATTGTAGAGAGCAAGATGATGTCTTTTATTATTTCTTTTAGTTTATTTCCTTCAGGTATGAACTAAACCTCCCATAGCTTGGGTTTTGCATATGTATAATCTATGAATTCTAATTCTTCTATCTAAGTTTCTTTGGGAATTATATGTTTTAATCTGATATTAGCTTCTTACTTTATATTTGCTTATGTGTTTTGATTTAATGTCTTTCCTAGAATTGATCACTTTAGGATTGTTTTAAGAGTAGTTAGATGGTCTCCTTGTAAGGGTGTTTAACTATTGAACCACCACATAATGTCTAGTGTCGATAGCAGTTCTGACAAAACATACTTCTAACTAGATAGTCATTAAGGTTTGTTTTAACCACCGTATCACCAAGACTTGCAGTATTTGCTTAGGGCCTTAGTGGCGTTTGATAACCCTATTTTAAATCACTTCTTGGTTGTGACGTAGCCCCCTTAGTCGCTCTCAAGGTCTAAGGTAGTGGAATTTAGAATCCTGACTAAGTATTACCAAGAGCTAATATTCTCCCTTATGAACTAGATTTATAGATAGAATTAGAAGGATTAGTGCATACTAGCAAAACCTAAGCTATACTTCTCATCTCATATTCTTAATCTTTTACTTTATTGTCTTTATTTTCTTAGTTTTATCTAGTTTTAATTTATAAATTCGAAAAACCAAATATTTAATTTTCTGTTTTCTAGTTATTTACTTTTACTCGTTATCTGTTCCTACGCGTTTAACACACTTAAGTCCCTGAGAACGAATTCTACTTATCATTAAAACTTGCATACGTCCTGTAATACTTGCAGTACTGTGCCTGTCTAGGGTGAGAGTGCATAGTTTTCCATACTTAATTTGATCTTATTTTTATCACACCCTAGGCGACACCAGATCATTAAGCTTCGGTGGTGCCTTCATTTGAACTTGTGTCGATATCTTATTGGTTAGTGCCACCATCTTATATTCTGTGAACTTATGATTCTTGAAGAGCATCTCCTTGAATAGTAGTTGGTAGTTTTTCTTCTTCTCAATGGCTTCCAGTAAAGGGATGTTGATTTTCACTTGGTTTAACGTCTCTATGAACTTCTTGTAATCGTGATCGCCCCTCAGATAAGCGATTTGTGATGGATATGGCTATGGAAAACGGATGTGTAGGGGCAGTAGTCTGCCTTACTCCTTCCTTGCACCCGTGGTGCATCAACTATCTCTCTTGGCTTCTCAACCTTATCTTTCTAAACCTCTTCAACCCAATATTTGCTCACAATCTCAACAATCGGTTCCTCCATGCTTGGTTTGGTTGGTTTGTCTCCCTTTGGAATATCCACGCCAATCTCTACAGTAGGTGGCATTTCCACTATTTTCTCTTCAACTTGAAGGCTTGTAGCCTTACAGGATTCGAACCTAGCACCAACCTCACTATTATCGTTGGCCTAATTTAGCATAGAAGCTTGTTCATATTTCTCAGGATGGGAGGCCAATTGGGTGATCTGATTCCCCAATATCTAAGTGCAGCGGATTCTCTCCCTTAATTTTTCATTAAGAGCTCGTAGGTTTTCAGTGTCATTACCATAAATGATTTCATGGTATCTTGTGTTACCTCCATACAAGTTTTCATTGTTTGTTGAAGCTTGGTATTGGAGGATTCTTGTGGATGTGATGGAAATGACATTGGCGCTTGAATCCATTATAGACAGTGTAACTTGCTGGTTTAAAGGATTGACTCCTTTAAGCTTGTCCACTCTGATATGAATTGCCTTGATACGTGACCCTACTTGGAATTGATTGGTGGAACTGATTACCTTAGCGATAACTCGAGATTTCCTTGATTTCCCATGGAATAACCATAGCTCTGTTTTCGACCTTCACCTCGGAATTTCTGCCTTGGAAGTTCTCCTTAATAAGCACAGTAAGTTGATTCAACTCATAGTGCAAGCTATAAAAACGATTATCCATCTCTATTTCTTTGATTGTTAATGTAGACCTGTTAAATCTGTAGAAAGTCAAAAACAAAAACACGAAGTAAAACTTAAAACAACTAAACACTACTATACAATCTAAAAACACAAATATATAACGATATAGTTCCCGACAGCGGCGCCAAAAACTTTTCGTCCCCTAAGATGTGATAAATCATCAACACTCAAGAAGGGTGACTTCCCGCAAGTGTACGAATCGTTGACAAGTAATAATTTGATGAGTGTGGGGTTATCGTCTCCACATAACTATCAAAGTTACAATTTAAGTGTTTTGCGAGAGTATGATAATGTAAAGTTGCAAGATAAATGACAATAGAATTTAATATTTGTTGGTTTTTTGTTTAAGGGACTGGTTTGCTATAAATATAAAGATTAACTAAAAAGACAAATAATTAAAATACTAAAGGAAAATAAAGGGGATGAAAAATATGCTTTATTCTTGCGGGCAATCTTCCTAATCAACTATTTAATTGTTATTTGGTATAAGGGCGAATTGGGTTGTTCACATTAGTCAGGATTCAAAAGTTCTTCTAACTCCTGTCGATAGCTTAGAAAGCAGTCTAATCACCACTAGGAGACTAGGGTAAACACACCATAGACAATGTTTCGGTGTAATAAATCTAAACATATGGACTATTGAGTTAGGCAAGACCTCTTGGTTTACTACTGCACACTATACACTTATATGTTATGCCTGAAGTCTGACCCCCCTCCCGGGTGTTAGCCAAAAGTCTCATACTATCCAATACGTGATCAAGGCATGAATAGGTGATAATAAAAAATATATTTTATTAATGGAAATAAAATACTCAATTATATTTAATAATAAAATATTCCAAAAAAATAACATACAAAATAATCAATTAGTTTTCATATCCATTGCAAGCCTCACGCATAGAAGATTTAATTCATAAATATAAACTAGAAAATAAAGAAAACTAATGCTAAAATCATGTTTAAAAGATAAAATAGAATAAAATTAACCTAAAGAACGACAAGAATCAGAAATTAGATGGTGTACATTGGTGGAATTGGGTCGAAACCCTTCTCCTTTTCTTCTCTCTTTCTCCAAAATGTTGTGCTCCTCCCTTTTGCTGAAATATTTGACGTCTAATGATTGATTATATTTAGGATGCTTCTAATATGCGTATATACTAAACAAAACATGTTTTGGAGTCAAATGGATCACTTAAATGAATTACTAATGGCCCAACACGTAAAACGGTAGTGTTGTCCAGGTTTGAGTACTGGTTGAGAAAATATCAAAACTTTTTTTCTCAACTCCGAATTGACTTCCGTCACCTCTCACGTGACACTGACTTCAAGATATTTCCAAATCAAAGGAATTAAGTCCAAATATTTAACTAGTTAATCGTGGTGACTGAAACAATATGACATCAATACTTTTCCGGTAAACGTTCTAACTTTCCCAAAGTGACTTTTAGCTCCAATTACGCCTTGGCTTGGGGTTTATGTTGACTTTTCTACGTCACCTCATCATCTTGGAATCTTGTGTCAACCATGTACCTTAAATCTACACAATTAAGACACAAAAGCTCTATAAATAACAATATGTCCAAAACAAAGAGACAAAAGTACAACCAGGTGAGCTAGCTCATCTGGCCAGGACTCTATCCCGCAGGCGGCAGAAGTTATTAAAAAGTTTGGAAAGTTCTCTCAAGTGAGAGGTTCTCTCAAGTGAGAGGTACATGGTTCGAATCCCGAATCCCGCAGGTGGAAGAAAGTTATTATGTTCGGAAAGTTTCCAAGGTCCGAAACCCTCCCCAGAACATGGGCAACCTAGTTCTGATTGCCTGGAGGTATGGTTGGGGAGGCAGTCATATCTCCCGGGGGACTAGTCGGGTGTAAGCCCGGGAACCCTCGTCATCAAAAAAAAAAAAAAAAGAGACAAAAGTACAATATGTTGAATAATAGGGAAAATCTCTCACTTAGGCCCAATAAACTCCCAAAATAATATCTAGTTCATAAATTAATCGCTCACCTAACCACAATATTGAAAACCACAAGGTGGTCAAACCCCTCTTCAGAATTTTCGTAGGGAAGCATTTTGCCCCTCTGCTTATATAAGAGTTATTAAAAGCATATATATCACCGTCTGTGGGAATCGAACCCACCCCTCTTGAGAATTTTCGTAGGGAAGCATTTTTTACCCCACGCCCCTCTGCTTATATAAGAGTTATTAAAAGCATATATATCGCCGTCTGTGGGAATCGAACCCACGACCACGTGGTTAAAAGCCACGCGCTCTACCAGCTGAGCTAAGACGGCTTTCAATAAATATTTTATTAAATAATATTGTATTAAGATGTCTAATATTCTTTATTTTTGGGTATTTTTGTTTTTTTTTATATAGGAGAGCCACTTTGGTCTCGGAGTCATTGACTCAGTTCGAACTTACACTACTAGATTGGATGACCAATGCCCTGACCAGTGAGCTAATCCCAGCTGGTTGTAATTCTTGTTTTATACCTACTAAAATGTCTTCTTTTTTATTAAAGGTCAAGAATAACATAATTCTTGTTTAGTAATTCTTTTATCAAAGTTGATATAAATGCTTTAAAATAGCAACAACCAAGAAATAATCAAACAAAAAACCATGATATAAGGTAAATTTCATGATTTTTGGAGAACCGTGATATTTTTTGAAAAATTACTTTGAGTTTATGGTTTAATAATATTTTTATAGTGGTTTTTGCTTTAGGTAAACAAATTACTACAATTATTTGTATTTTTTATACAAGATACTTTGTATGTAATGTTTATTTTATTTTGCGATAATCTATTATAGTATTCCTACAATTTGAGATTCACCAAAATCACAATTTGAATTTTGTGGTACATTTTTAGGGGTTTTAGTTATCTCCATGAATTTGAATGAAAAATTAAAGAGAAATAAAGGTTTATTTCTATTTTTTAAATTTGTTGATTATAAGTATTACTACTATTAGGGATGCATAATTTTTTATGTTATTACTGTGTTTGTATGCATGAAAAAGTAGTTTTGGTTTTAAAAATACTAACCTGTATTTGCAGAACAACAAGTTAACAGTAGTTAGTAGCAAATTTACCATAATTTTGGCTACAGAAAGAGAAAAAAATATGAAGGATTTGAAGTTTGAAACTTCAATATTGTATTTGCACAACTGCAAAACTGTATGTTTGGTCTTAGTAAATAGATACATAAACATATGATGCAAAATTGTAATTACGTTATTTAATATGCTATTTTTGTGTCAACATATATGGCACCGAAAACACAACAAGTCAAAAACAAGGAAGAAGAAAAGAAAGAGGTTATAAATATACACTCCAAGATATAAATAAAGTATTACATGAAGACAGAGTCACTGAAAAGCATATCGAGGCGTAAACTAATACTCCCTCTGTTTCATAATGTTTGTCCACTTACTAAAAATGTAGTTTCAAAATATTTGTCCACTTAGAATATCAAGACACGTTTCCCTCTTTTTTCCACTATTACCCATATTAAAAAATTAAATTTTTTGTTTCCAATACACATTTAAGATATCAAGACACTTTATGAAGGGTATTTTTATAAAAGGGAGTGTAATAATTGCATTTCTTAATTTGTGTGAAAAGCAAAATAGACAAACGTTTTGAAACGGAGGGAGTATGTCTACTTCTTATTCAAACAGATGTTTGATTACAAGAAGAAGGATGGTGGGAAGTAGGATGGCAGAAGAGTCGAAGATATTCTACCATTAGAGATCATCAAATGTTATGTCGATGATGAAAAACTTTCAAGCTACGAAAGAAGCACCTCAATATGGCCAAGAAGGGCATAGATGTACTTTTTGCAATAAAGGAAGGGAAAGAAGACCTCCTAAAGCTAGAACAGGATGTGCTTGCCGAGAGGCATGAATATGAATCAAATACTTTGGTATAGAAAAGAAGGATAAAGAAATCACTAAGAAGAGTATATAAACGACTATCTGTTAGGTGCTTGATTAGGGTGACAACTAGATCTTGCAGGAAGATTGCCCATGTCTCATGGTAATTTTGGTGTTCGATACTCTATATTTCATCACCCAGGGGGTATATATTGAATAGGAACTATGTAAAGTATGTTGGAGACTGGGAGAACATTCTAAAATATGACTGGTCAAGTAGCATACACACCTTGGACTCTGTGAATGACAGTCACAAGATCTTGAAGAAATTCATCATAAACAGTGGTAAGAATCTAACACAAAACATTTAGATACATATTGTTTGTAGAATCAACTAATCGTTATAAAAATGTTTTACTTTTTGTGTTAGGGCTGGTTTAATAAGCACACAACAATCGAAGATGACAAGTGGCCCAATTGTTAAAGAAACTGAACACAAGCTAAATCCTAGTGAGATAAACTATGGGAAGAATGGAAAAAATAAAATTATAGTTGTGAACTTACAATATTATAGATCTACAACTACAACTTGTAGTTGTGCAACTACAACTTGTAGCTTAACTAACTAGAATAATTTTGGTATAGTTGATTTATAAATTTCTATCCAAATTATAGGGTAAAAAGAGCTAACGATAACTGTTGAATAGATTGAGAAGATCAGAATTGAGAAAAAAGAATAAAAAATTAAACTAGTAATAATTTGTATAAATACAAGTTTGTATTTTTGCGACTACAATATTGTAGTTGCAGAGCTAGAATATTTTAAACTAAATGACAAATAAATTAACACGCTTTTATTGGTAACAAATGATGAAGAGGATGGGGAAGAAGAATAATTAGAATAAGAATACAATGATGAAGTAAGTGAAGATAACAACAAACAATTAGTTGTTTCAAAGAAAAAAGGAAATTCCAACAAGGAGTTTCTAAGAACCCTTCACACAAATCTGAAGAAGAGAAAAAAGAGATAGAGGCATTGAATAAGGAAGATGGGGTTATTAATCAAAAGAAGAGATTGGTGACTAAGATTAGCTTAAAATATAAGTAAAATGCTGATCTAAATGCCACTAGTTTTTAACAAGAAAATAAAATAAGATGATCGGAGGATAACATAAGATATTAGTTGAAAAGGTAGGCATATTTGAAGAATTGGAGAAGGAGGATATATAACTAGAGTCACAGATAATATAAGTTATTAGAGTATAATACTCTTTTGATGCTTTATTTATGTTATTAGGACCACTTTATGTTTGATTGAGTTGGTTTCTTGATTATAGTTGTTTATGAATTGATTTAATTAGATTTTTATATCCTGAGCAAATATAGATTTACCTTAGTGGCTTAGTCTGTCACCCTAATGGAGGGAGGGGGGAGGAAGTATAACAAGTTCATTTATTTCTGGTGTGCGTTAATGTTCTTGACAGGCTTGACTAGTCGGATAATCATATAGAGTAATTTCTTGTAGCGCCGATCATTACATGAAAGTTACCTCACCCGAGTACTCTAATAATTGTTAGGCAGCCTTCTAAGCTACCTCGACGGGAGTCAGAAGAAAGTTAGAATCCCAATTAGCATAACTACCCAATTCACCCTAATAAGTAGAATCATCGACTCAATACGATAGGGTAATAACAACAAACTTGAGCTATATCTCTCATACTTATCTCTCTTCGTAGTTTATTTGCTTTATAAGTTTAAGTCATAATTTATTTTAATTCATTTTAATTTATTTTAATTTATTTTAATTTATTTTAATTTATTTTAATTTATTTTAATTTATTTTAATTTATTTGCACTTTAGTCTTTAATAAGAAACCAAACAAATATATCGATAATTTCATTCTTTTGGTAGTAACAACTAAATCATCTATATTGCTTAAAAACATGGTTCTATGTTAACCTTATAGTCCCTGTGGAGAACGATATTATTACTTACTTATTACTTGTGAACGACCCTTGCACTTGCAGGGAGTGATCTCTAAGGGTGTTTGATATCTCCATTTTTGTGACAAATATATTCCCTTAGGAGACATCATTTTAGGTAGAAATTGGACTTATTAGATAGACTTTTGAGCTTATCTTGTCATATTGCACTTTCTCCCCTCGGAATTATATTATTTACGTTTTTAGAGCTTTTGTGTGTTAATTTCTTTATTTTTAGCTTAAAGTTCTTAGGTACATGGATTCTAGGGAGCACCAAGATGAGGAAAGGAAGTAAATTTTAAAGTCTTAGATCAAAAGGAGAGGTCAAAAGAGAAAAAGTACTACTCAAGGAGTTAAAGAAGAGCATAAGAATCTGGAAAGCTGCCACTTCTTGCTGATTTCAAGCCAAAACAATACTGATCCAGTTCTGGTGGTTCGAATGAAAAAGGTGCCCTGTTGAGTTAGCCCGAACTGGGGATTAGAATCAGGTGATTTGCACTTTAGACACAAAAGTTACGTCTATTATATTAGAGTGTGTACAGAAGTTACATAAATTACTAATCGGACTTGGGCTTTTAATCATTTAAGTAAATGAAATAAAATCCCAGTCCGATTTGGTTTAGTATAAATAACCTTTTAAACCTCATTTTTTGGTACGCTACATTATTTGGAGAAGTCATTCTTCTTCAACAACTATTCAACCCAACCCTGTATTAGGAAACATAATGCTTTTACTTTCTTTATTGTTTTAATTTGAATATGAGCTAAACATTTAGTGCTTGAGAATCGCAACTATGGGTTAAGCCCTAATTTATATAATTGGTGTTTTTCCAAATTTGGGATTGTTTAATTTAATTTAATTTAAGTATTTTGTATTGACTATTACCGCATGCTTATTTACTACTTTTAATTTAACCAATTAGAATTAGGTATTAGTAATTGGGCTATTCACTAGTGTCGGTGATCACCTTGATTGGGGGGGGGTTTAATTACGGGCCTAGGTAATAGATGTGTGGTATTCATCAATGATCTTGACGGGCTTGACTAACCATGCAACCAATTGGGTAAAACAATTCAACATCCGAAAGTAGCTTATAATCGCCCTGACAGGGTTTGTAATACCGTATGATAAATCCTAAGTCTACCCTGACGGGACTTACGAGAATTTAGAGTCCTGACTAATATATAAATACCAACTTTACCCTTAAACGGAAGCATTAATTATATGAATTTAGGTGGATCTGTTGTGAGACTCAAGTACACCTCTTATCCTTGCGTCTACATCTCTTAGTTTTAATTCATCTGTTTTCTGTTAATCTTTAGTATTTTATTTAATTGCGACCAGTAGTTTATAATTCAAAACCAAACAAATATATTTTATCTTTTATTTTCTGTACTTGCAATTACACTACTTATCCATTGAACATATTGGTTATACCAGTCCAATCCTTGAGAACGAAATCCCTTATAATTATCTATTACTTGGAACGATCCGTACGCTTGCGGTTAGTAGGTCCTCCTATTTAGTGTTGATTTTTATCACACCCCAGGACACACCAAGTTTTTGGCGTTGCTGCCGGGGATGCAACGTGTGACCCCGGTGTTTAATCCCTAAGTAGTTTTCATTGTTTATTTTCAGTTTTACGCTTTTCTTTTGTTGTCTTTTTCAAATCTTACAGATTCAGTGTATGCTCTCGAACCCCGAGAGTTTATTCCGAGCTCAAAGTAAAAGAGAAAGAGTAGAAAAGAGAGCCCGAGAATAAATGGCAGTTGTAAACACCAACAACAACAACTGATCCTCAGGTGGAAGTGGATGAGGACAGGAATCCTATAGTTCGTCAACCTCCAATTCCTCAAATTCCAAACAATAAAAATCAAGGAATTCGTCCTCCACCTGTAGGAAATGCTCAACTCCAATTAGGATACGATCCTTGGTTCATGCAAGGTCCTGAATAATTACCATATCACACTCCTTCTACACGTGTTGGCCCTCCAGATATTCAAGTTGCAAGATTTAGACCCGATCCGGGTATGCTAAACCAATTCAGAGACTTCGGAAATTTTCAAGGAGTGGCTGGAGAAGATGCAACTCTGTAGTACAGAAGTTTATGCAAATATGGGATGCATATGTTACGCAAGGTGTAACAGGAGAACAAATGTACTTCGCAACTTTCTGATTTTTCCAAATAGACGCAGCGAGTAAATGGCATGATCAACAACAACCAGGTCAAATCAATAATTGGGATGAGCCACAAACAACGTTCTGTAACTATTATTATCCGAGGAATATGAGGTTGAATGCATAAACTGAATTGACATCATTCGACCAAGAACACGGTGAACCCCTAAGTACTTGTTGGACAAGATTCCGAATATGCTAGAGAAGAGTTCCAAACCATGGTCTTTCAAAAGAGCAACAGATGTCCATATTTTATAAAGTCCTTGAGGGACGTTCCAGGAAAGTTTTAGATTTTTTATGCGGTGGAGGGTTTTTACAGGTACTACCAAATCATGCAAAAATAATACTAGACAGAACAGTGAAGAATGAGATGGGTTGGAGTACCGTGAGAACACCTACCATAGGTATAGTTCATAGAGATAGTGGAGTTGGAATTGATGAGAAGTTCTCTTCTTTAGAGAACAGGTTGAAGAATACATATGAGAAACAATTGAAACAGCTCACTTTGGCTGTTAAAGAAGGTTTTCCGGGTAGAAGAGCGGATGTGAATGTTACACAAGAAGTTTATGGGTGTTCGAATTGTGGTGTACATGATCATGAATGGGAGAATTGTCAAAGCAACCCAGAATCCATGATGTTTGTTTCCAACCGTGGGAACTATAATTCAGGTGGTCAAGTCTATCAGTCAAACAAAAACCATCCTGGTTTCCAAAATTCAAATCTGAATGGTTCCGCGAATCCTACTTATGCATATCAACCACGACCTCAAGGAAATAACTATCAGCAAAGGCCATAAAATAATTACCTAGGGGGCAACATTATGGATAACAAGCCCAGAGACAACGTACTCAAGATACCTATACCGATAATTTGAATTAGAAAGCTCTACCCGCTCAACCTCAAGAAGGTGTGTTGGATGTTGAACAGGCTCTACAGACACTCATCTCTATTACACAGAAAACACAAAAAGAACAACAATCTACTTCCGCAGTGTTCAAAATTTTAGAGAATCAAGTAGCTCAAATGGAAAAGCGGCTAAATTAGCATCCACAAGGGCAACTCCAAAGTGACACTGAAAATGCGAAGAAAAGAGAAGATTGTAATGACATAGCACTCAGAAGCGGTAGGAAATTACCACCACCACCTTTTCCCGTTGTGAAAGAAAAAGAAACAACTGTAAAAACGAAAACGGTAAAGGATGTGGTGGAGAAAGAAGGTGAACTAGAAGTAATCGAATAGAAAGTTGATAAAACTCCAGAAAAGAAAAAGAAGAAAGATGTAGTAGTGGAAGAGAATCGCCCTCCTCCACCTTTTCCCTCGAGAGTTCAGAAGAAATGAGATATGAGTGAATACCAGAAATTCATGAATGTGGTGAGTAAGCTTAATATTAATTTGCCATTCTTAGATGATGTTAGAGGAGTACCAAAATATGTAAAATTCTTGAAAATATTTTTCACCAACAAACACACATATCTTGAGAATGAAATGGTAGGTTTGCTTGAAGAATGTAGTGCGATATGCCAGAGTAAGTTGCCACCTAAATTAATTGATTATGGGAGTTTCAATATTCCCATTTCTATTAGTGAGGAGTGGCATGAGAGAGATCTGTGTGATTTGGGTACGAGTATTAATCTCATTCCTAGATCGTTTTTTGAAAAGTTGAAGATAGGAAATGCAAGACCTAATACCATGGTCTTGCAAATGGCTGGCAGATCCCTTGCATATCCTGAGGGAAGAGTGGAAGATGTCCTCGTCAAGGTAGGTAGCTTAATTTTTCCTTGTGATTTTATTATACTTGAATAGACGTGAATAGGAATGTCCCCATCATTTTGGGAAGACCATTCCTAGCCACGGGGTGTACCCTTATTGATGTAGAGAATGGAGAATTAATATGAGTGTTCAAGACGAGGAGGTAAAGTTTAACATGTTTAGGGCAATGAAGCGTCTGGATTCCAAGGACAACTGTTTTCCGGGTGGATGCAATTTATTAGGCTACGCAAGAGGTATTTAATGATATGAATTTTGATGATATCTTGCACGTTACCCTAACACTTGACTTACCAGAAATGATGGAAGAGCTTACCGAAACAGTGGCAGCTCTGAATTCTAAAAATACATAGCCTAGGCATCTTGTCTATGAGCCAGTACGAGAATTAGAGGAGATTGCACCTCAATAGAAACCATCTATTGAGTGTCCTCCGCAATTAGAAGAGAATCTGCTTCCATCACACTTGTGATATGCTTATTTGGATACTAACGATACTCTACCTGTGATTGTTTCAGCTACTTTAACAGGTCCCAAGAAGATAAACTATTGCGTGTGCTAAAAGCCAATAAAGAGGCAATTGGATGGACTATTGCTGATATGAAGGGTATTAGTCCTACCATATGCCAACACAAAATCATTCTGGAAGATGAAAGTGCATGCTTAGTTGAAGGACAAAAGAGATTGGTGCCATCAATGAAGGAGGTCGTCAAGAAATAAGCAATCAAGCTACTAGATGCAGGAATCATCTTTCCCATAGCTAGTAGTGAGTGGGTGAGTCCAGTTCAATGCGTACCAAAGAAGGGTGGTATCACTACTATCCTGAATGATCAGAATGAATTCATACCCTCAAGAACCGTTGTTGGTTGGAGAGTGTGTATGTATTATCGTAAGTTGAACAAGGACAACCAGAAAAAATCATTTTCCTCTTCCGTACATAGATCAAATGTTGGATAAGCTAGCTGGAAGAGAGTACTGTTTTTTTCTTGATGGGTACTCAGGGTATAATCAAATATGTGTAGATCCGAAGGACCAACACAAAATGAATTTTACATGTCCTTTTAGTACCTTTGCCTATCGAAGAATGCCAATTGTATTGTGTAATGCACCTGCTACATTTCAGAGGTGTATGATGGCAATATTCTGGGACATGATCGATCGATTCCTTGAGGTATTTATGGATGACTTTTTTATTTTTGGTGATAACTTTGACGATTGTTTGCAGAATCTAGAAAAGGTTTCAATTCGATGCAAGGAAACTGACTTGGTTTTGAATTGGGAGAAATGTCACTTCATGGTTCGTGAGGGATAGTGTTGGGGCATAAGGTTTCAAGTGCAGGTTTGGAGGTTGATTGTGCAAAAATAGAAGTAATCAAGACTCTTCCACCTCTTAATTCTGTTAAAGGGGTAAGAAGTTTCTCGGGGTATGCTGGGTTCTACCGTCGTTTTATCAAGGAATTTTCTAAGATCGCCAACCCGTTATGTAACTTACTTGAGAAGGACACCAAATTCCTTTTTGATAAAGCTTGCATGGCGGCATTCTTGGAAATCAAGGATAAACTTATATCTGCACCGATTGTACTTCCTCTTTATTAGAGTATTCCGTTCGAGGTTATGTTGATGCTAGTGATCTTGCTATGGGTGCTGTGTTGGGTCAGATAAAAGAGAAGGTATTTCATTCCATATACTATGCTAGTAAGACCTTCACAAGTGCTCAGATTAATTATACCGTGACGAAGAAGGAACTATTAGCTGTTGTGTACGCTTTTGACAAATTTCAAACCTATTTTCTTGGGGAAAAAATTGTTGTATACACATACCATTTTGCGATCAAATACCTTTTGGAGAAGAAAGATGCAAAGTTGCATTTGATTAGATAGGTATTATTGTTACAAGAGTTTAATTTAGAGATTCGAGATCGAAAGGGAAGTGCAAAAATCAAGTAGCAGATCATTTGTTGCGTCTTGAAGGTTCTAATGTTAATAGTGGTCCAGAGTTGGTCAAAGAAGAGTTTTCTGATGAGAGTTTAATTTCTATACACGATACTGGTACGCCTTGGTATGAAGATATAACAAATCTTATTATGAATGGAACCTTTCCTATAGGATCTAACCCACAAGAGACGAAGAGATTAGTTCACTGTGAAAATCAATTCTTTTGGGAGGATCCTTTCCTCTACTAAACATGTAGTGACCAGATAGTGAGAAGATGCATAACTAAAGGTGAAGTTCGTGCAGTAGTGGCAAGTTGTCATGATTCACCATACGAATGACATTTCAAAGGTGATCGTACAACTGCAAAGGTACTTCATTCCGGTTTTTATTGCCCTACTTTACATAAATATTGGCATGCATATGTCAAAGAATGTCACAAATGCCAATATACCAGTATTATATCAAATAGAGATGAGATTCCACGTAATAATGTTCTTGAAGTTGAGATATTTGATGTGTGGGGTATTGATTTCATGGGTCCCTTGTACCACCCAATGGAAATCTATACATCCTACTAGCTGTTTATTACGTGTCAAAATGTGTAGAGGCTGTAGATCTACCTACAAATGATTCACGAGTGGTGGTAAAGTTATTGAAATCACACATCTTCACGAGACATGGTACACCTAGAGTTATTATCAGATGAGGGTACGCATTTTGTGAATGAGTACTTGAAGGCGGTATTGTAGAAGTACGGGGTGAGACATCGTGTATCTACTACTTATCATACACAAGCAAACAGTCAAGCCGAGGTCTCTAATCCAGAGATCAAATACGTTCTAGAGAAGATTGTTGGACCAACGCGTAAATATTAGTCAATGAAGATAGATGACGCATTGTGGGTGTATCGTACTGCGTTCAAGACACCGTTGGTGCATCTTTGTATTGTATGCTTTATGATAAGGCTTGTCACTTACCTCTTGATCTTGAATTAGGTGCATATTGGGCGACATCGAGTTGAACTTAGATCCTACTTTAGCTGGTGAGAACTGTATGATGAAACTGAATGAAATTGATGAGTTTCCATTTCATGCCTATGAGAATGCTAAACTTTATAAAGAAAAGACGGAAAAATGTCATGATAATCGCATTCGTGAGAAGAGATCTAAATGGTCCTTAAATACAACTCCAAGTTCAGTAATTATCCGGGAAGTTGAGATCGAAGTGGTCTGGTCCTTATATTGTGACCAAAGTCACGCCTCATGGAGCTATTGAAATTGAGCATCCAATCGAGCACCGCACCTTCATGGTGAATGGGCATCGATTGAAGATCTATCATGGAGGCGAGGATACCAATCGCATGGAGGATCCAAATCCTGGGGAGGTCATGTACCTCAGTGAAGTTGAATAAATGCGAGAGGTAACCCGTCGAGCTTCACGACGTTAAACAAAAGCCATTTTAATTGTATATTAGTGTATTGCTTTCATGTCTTTAAATTCTTAGTGTAAATTAGAGTAATTTATGTTTATTAGCGTATAATTTTAAGAAATGAGAAAGGTTGGAGCGTATATGATGTTTGCAGGTACTTAAATCCTTGAGTTTGGGGTTAGACAGTTGTGAGACGGAGAAATTAGCATTTAAGTGGGAAAAAGTGAACTAGCCGAACCGGCTAGCCGGCATGCCGGTGAGCTCTCAGAGAAAGGCATTCAAATTAATTACTAGACGCAGCTATAATGTGCGTCAGCGAAAAATCAAGTCGTGCGACCGGCTAGCCGGTCAGATCACTGGTATGCCGGGCGAGCTCTCGGCGAAACCCACTTTAATTAATTAATAGACGCAACTATAATGTGCGTTAGCGAGAAATCACGTCACGCGACCAGCTAGCCAGTAAGAGGGCCGGTATGCCGATTCAAGAAAATTGTTACAACGCTGAGCTACTGAATGCTGGTGGTCCTTTGTGTGTTCTAAAATAATAACAAAAGCAAATAAGGACAAGAGAACCACAACTGCAAGTGTACAGTTGTCCCAAGTAATATATGTGATAAACAGATTCGTTCGCAGGGACGGAATGGTTGACTCCAATGCTTATCAGTTAATGAATAATTGCACTATGAAAGCAGATAAATGGTTTAATGATTGATTGGTTGTTTGTTTTAATTCTAAGTAATGAAAGATTAAAGTAAAATGCAAATAAATAGTAAAACGCAAATATGAGAAGGCAGTACTTGAGAGACGCAAGGGATCCTCCTAATTCTATTTCATAACATACGTTGTTTAAGGTTAAATTGGTCAATTAAGATTGGTCGGGATTCTAAATTCCTTATACCCCCGTCAGGGTGGACTATAAGGCTATTCTAAAGTGTCACTAGTCCCGTCAGGGTAAATATGATCCACTCTCGAATGATTAAGTAATTTTTACCACATTGGCCCTAAAATTAACTAAGATCGTCAGAGTCAATAGTTTCGATTTTAGATTAAGTAATTAACTCCATACCTAAACCCTCCGCCAGGATGATCCACACGCCACATATGTGGAATAGCCTAGATACTAATACATGTTCTTAGTTGATCACTCCAAAAACAGTAAATAATCTCAAATTACAGAATAATGTAAAAGACCCAATTTAATTTAATTTATTAAAAACCCAAATTCAGACATATGAAATTTAACAGAATAGGGATTCACCCGTTATGCATTCTCAAGCACTAAAAGAAATTAGCTCATATTAATTAAAAATAAAACTAATTTAAAAGAAATAAGACTCATATTGTTTTACAGAAATAAAAATACAGAGAAACCTAATTTCGGAATTGGTTTGGCTGTGAATTGGAGAGTCTCCAGCTCCAAGCTTCTTCTTTTCCTTCTTTCTGCTTCTTCTCTGGACACTCTCTTCAAAGGATGTTTTAATTTGAAGAATAAATTGAGAGGTGAGAAATAATGGGTCAAAAGGCCTATTTATAGTGGTAAAAACGGATTAGGGTTTTACTTAAGGTTTAAATGAAAATTAGAAAAGTCCAACTCCACTCTTGGCCCAAAATCCCGTAACTGCTGATACACCTTCACTAAAACGGTTTTTCCCGCTTCGTTACAACTCCGATTGACCTGAAATCAGTTACTAAATTTCCGTAACTCAATAAGGAATGTTTTCTCTTTAAAGGTCAGCGGCTAAATCAGCTCTTAAGTGCCTCGAAATCAGCAATCTATGGCCTGGAAAACAGATTTTCAACTCTAAAAATAATATCTTCGGGATTTATCTTCAAGTCTTGACTTCATCTCGTGATCTTTGACTCTTCTTTCGGATTCCATTCCTAGCTAATATTCAAAACCTACAAACTTTTCACTAAAATACACAAGATTACGCGCAAAAGTCTAATAAATCAAAAATACTAGAAATAAAATAGGAATTCCGGATTATTGCATTTTTAGCTCAAAAGTCTATCAAAATATTCAATTAAACATCAAAAATGATGTCTCCCAAGGGTCGAAAATAAGAACATTTAGGGAGACATCAAGACCCCCAACTCAAACATTTGTCGTCCCGACAAAGCAAAACTAAAAACAAGGGGAATGAAGTAGATGCAAGAGAAAATAGAAGCTAGCAAATAAACCCTAAAGCAATGCTAAAGATAAATCTCATATAGCAAACATTAAGAACTAACATATACATACACTAATCATGCAACATCAAACACAAATAACTTCAATCATAAAATTAACTTTGCAATGCTAGAAGGTTACACTTGTACTCATATCTGTAATGATGGCTATAGGGTGGTCATTAATCCTAACTCGCTTTGAACGCTCCACCTAGTGTATTCTCTATCAACATAATCATAAATTCACTATGCACTTAGGAATCACGAGGTCTTTATGGTATTAATAATGGCTTAAGGACGGTGTGGATGTATATTTGGTAAATTTGAAGTGAGCTTTTGGCTCTCTCCTCACTTACCATCAACAATGTCCTCGAGCTTGAGTTTACGCTAAAAAATGTTCTCACTCACCCAATTGACGCACTAATGTTGCGTCCCCATGTCAACCCAATGAAAACTAAGATGATTTCCAAAAATATTCCACTTTGCCGGTTTATTTTATTCTTTCTTTCTTTTTATTTCCTTTTTTTTCATTTTTTTGTACAAGATACCCATGACCCTCGTTTTGATGTGAAAAGTCATGTCTCTTATAATTTTCTTTTTCTCTTTTTTTTTTATTTTCTTTTTTCTCTATTTTCTTTTCAAATCCCGGCAAAGGGTTACAAATAATAATATCATCTACCTTTTTGTGCCTCAATACAAACACATATAATCCCTTCCCAATGTAATTTCCCAAATGTGGACCCTCCACCCCAAACTCAAACTCGAGACAAGTCTCAGGGTTGTGATTCAAGTGCGGGTCATTTGGTCATGCCTAATAATCTAAAGGATACTGGGCTTGTATCGTGGCTACAAAAGAAAAGGCTTAAGGCTCAAAATTGGGCTAAGACAGATAAAATTATAATAAGGGATAGCAAGCTAAAAGGCTTCAAATGGCTAACAAAGAACTGCCCATATCATTTTCCTAAGCACATAGCTTGTCTTTAGTTCATATCTAGGTGAGTTCTCTACTAATTAGGATTTCACGTTCTACACACCAAACATATTCCTTAAGTACAAGCTTACTTCATTTGCATTGTTCATTAATTTTTCCTATCAATTACCTATGTTCGCATGCAATTGTAAGTGCGTTTTATGTTATTCCCTAAAGTCCACTATCTACTATCATAGATTCATCAAAAGTATGCTTAAAGGAACATTTAAGATCTTCTACAGTCAAACGCAACTCCTAATTAATTTATTGAAAGCAATTAAAACAAATAAACACATAAAAACTGGGATGAGGCAACGAACCCCACCCCAAACTCAAAAATGAGTCGTGTCCCCACGACTCGAAAAGACTCAAAGCAATAAAATAATCTACACTAATGAGAAAAGGATTGGAAAACATATCTGGATCGACACTAGGCCGATTACGTGTAGTCTCATGTTAGGGTTTTGAATACTACTTCATCAAGCTTTAAAGATCATTTAATTGTTGCATCCATCTTGAATAAAGTGTTCTTCATTACCTCGAACTATTTTTCCATATTTTCCAAATCTTCATCATTTCCTATCTCTCTAAATCATCATCTCTTCTACGAAAATCTTTCCTCAACACTCAACTTTCCATCTTCATCATGTTCTTCGCACCTTTTCCAACATTCATGGTCATCTGTGATGACCCCAAACTCAATTTTTCACCTACTTAAAGATTACTTGCAAAATATATAATATTAATAGGCTCAAACAATTCACAATTCTTCCGCTAAATAACTAAAATAAATCTTAATTCCCAACTGGTAATAGAAAGAAAATAAGAGTTCTAGCTATTTTACCGGATTGGCCATGGAATTTATGATGACTTGATACCTTGCACTTGCACTTGCAATCTCCAACCTTCAAAGTACCAAAGCTATTGATGAAATTTGTGTTGCTTGATATTGTTGAAAGTGGCACAGTAGTGGAATTGGTGATTTATTTGAGATGGGTATTTAATATCTATGGTGTTGGAAAGGTTTAAAGGATATAATTTAAGCTTTGGTGAAGAAATTTTTGGATTAAAACTTGAATTTCTTGGTGTTTTTGGAAAGATTTGTGATTGATTATAGGTTTGGATGATGTTTAGAGCGAAGGATTGGTGATATTTTGGTGTTTTGATGATGAAATTTGAGTGTTTTTGGAGCTTTGGTTCGTCATCAATGGTGTTAAGTGGAGACGCAACCACGAGACGCAACTAATGGCGGGTCTCAAAACGCTGGGTCAGAAACTTTTAGCTATTCATACGAAATTTTTGACTTCACCATTGGATAGAGCTCGAAAAATTATGCGGTTTAGGCTCAAGAAAAAGTTAATTCCGACCTCCGAGCGTCAAGTTATGATCTTCCGAAGTTTTGATACCTGGGGTACAACACCAAAAACGGGTTCCCGCATTCTACAAACCGGGTACCCGGTTTCGACTGTATTAGAACCCAAAATTTTCATTCTTTTTCGTTCTAGGTACCCCAAACTCGTGACCTTCACTCCTGTAATCATCAAAAACACTAACCTTCCTCATTTCTTACAAATAAACACTAAATCAATAACCATTACTCTAATTTACACTAAGAATTTAAAAGACATGAAAGCAATTTAAAGCATGGGTTGTCTCCCAAGAAGCACTTTTGTTTATTACGTCTTTAAGTTCGACGTGTTACCTTCCATGAAGATGGTAATGAGGCCCTTGCGGTGTTCCTCCTCTTAAACTCGCCTCTTCCTTGATCTAAAAGCTTAAGAACCTTCCCCTTTAGAATATTATTTAATCGATCTCTGAAAGGGGGTGGGTAAGTACTTCGTTTCGCCTTCTTACTTTCACGACGAAACTCATTTTCCACCACATTAGAGTAGATAACCGTTCTCAACGGTATAAGATCATTTTTATTCCTTGTTTCAATCTCGGATTCATCTTTAAAATGTGGTGGGTAGGTGCTCCTCCTTGCCGTTTCGCTCTCGTGGTGTGGCATCTTGCTTGTATAACACATATTGATCATTTGTGGTAGTGGAGGTGATTCTGATTTTTCATCTCTAATAATGATTCGTGGTAGAGATGGTGATTGGTGAACTTTTTGTGGCGGATATTCAATTTCTATTTTTTCTTTAACCTTTAATTCTTCGATTGATTCTCCAACCATTTCACATTCGTCTTCACTTTCAACCCAATCTTCCACTATTACCTCATAATATTCTTTCTTTGGATTTTCTATAGCCTCGATCTCCACCTCTTCTTGTTTGCGCTCTATATCTTGATCATGTGTATACACCTTAGGAATAGCAATCTCTGTGTTAACTTCTAGGATTTGCGTTGCTACTCCTTCTTCCACCATGCTGACAAGATCCTCAACCACATGGTGGTCTTCATTTATAATTGGCACGGTGTTCATATCACTAGAAATAATATCTTCCTTCAACACCTCCTCCTCAACTATTTCTTCCGGTTGATCTCTTCCATCTTCATAAGACTTGATACTATTGGCAGAATGCTGAGAATTAATTATGGATTCTATTTCGTCTAGCTCCTTTTGCAGTCTTTGCAAACGGGAATCTCTTTCATCTGCTAACTTCTGCGATTGTTCATATAAGCGCATGAGTTATGTAACTGATCTATATAACTGGGAAATTTGTGGTGAAGGTGGAGGTTGTTGAATGTTTTCAACCCACTGGTTGTCCCATTCATGCTCGTGTTGATAGTGATAAGGTGTTTGTTGTTGATTATTTCCGATCCATTGATTGTTCCATCCTTGCTCTTGCGGGTATTGATATGGTTGTTGGTAAGAATTTATACCCCATTGTTGTTGTCCCGAAGAGTTTTCCCAATAGTCATATGGATCGGGATCTGGGTAATGTCCTCTATACATCTTTCAATAAAATCTCCTGATCATTACCTGAATAAAGAACCTGTAAAAGAAAACAAAAACAAAAAACCAAGCGTAAAACTGAAATAAAAATAAATGCAACTATCACTAAAGGATAAACACCGTGGTCACACGCTACCGTCCCCGGCAGCGGCGCCAAAAACTTGGTGGTCCTTTGTGTGTTCTAAAATAAATGCAATAAATAATCGAACCACAACCGCAAGTGTACGGTTGTCCCAAGTAGTATAACTGATAAATCAGATTCGTTCCAAGGACGGAATGGTTGATCACAATGTCTAGCAAATAGTGATTGATGCACTTATGAAAATAAAAGATAATAAAATGTTTGTTTGGTTTTGTTTATTAAAACTACTAAATGAAAAACAAATTATAAATGCAAGTAAAAGCTAAGACGCAAGTAAAATGATGTAAAACGCAATATGAGAAGTAGCACTTGAGAACGCAAGGATCCTCCCAATCTTATTTCCTAACTTATGTTGTTTAAGGGCTAAATTGGTCAATTACAATGGTCGGGATTCTAAATTCCTTATACCCCCGTCAGGGTGGACTATAAGGCAATCCTAAAGTGTCACTAGTCCCGTCAGGGTAAATATGATCCACCGTTGGATGTTTAAGTTTTATTACCTCATTGGCCCTAGAATTAGCTAAGTTCGTCAGAATCAATAGCTTCTATCCTAGATTGAATAAATGGTTCTGTATTTAAACCCTCCGTCAGGATGATCCAATTGCCACTAATTGGAATAGCCTAAATACTAACACATGTTCCTAGTTCATGACGCTAAAAACAGTAAAATAATCTCAATTTATTGAAAAGAGTAAAAGCCCTAATTTAGTTTAATTCAATAAAAACCCAAATTCAACATTCGTTATTTCATAAAATTAGGATTCACCCATTGATTGTTCTCAAGCACTATGAATTGTTTAGCTCATATTAAAACGAAATACTAAATTAAAATAAATGGAATTCATAATTGATTACAAATAAAAGATAAAAGAAACCTAATTTCTGGAATTGGAATGACTGAGAACGGAGCTATAGACCCACTCCAGCTCTAGCGGCTTCTTCTTCCTTCCTTCTGTTGCTTCTCTCTGATGTTTTTAATTGTAAAGAATGAATTGTGTGAAAAATAGAAGTCCAGACCTCCTTTTATAAGCATAAATTCGTACTAGGGCTTGGACCAGAAAATAAAATACTAATTAAATGTCCAAGCCCACTTTTTAAGCCCAAAATCCCGTAACTGCTGATACACCTTCACTAAAACGGCTTTTCCCGATGCGTTATGACTCCGATTGACCTCATTCCAGTTGCTAAAGTTCCGTAACTCGATAAGGAATGATTTCTCTTCAAAGGTCAGCGGCTAAATCATCGCTTAAGCACCTCGAAATCAGCAATCTATGGCCTGGAAAATGGATTTTCAGCTCTAAAAATAATATCTTCGGGATTTATCTTCAAGTCTTGACTCTAATTCACGATCTTTGACTTTCTCCTCGGATTCCTCTCCTAGCTAACATCTAAAACCTGTAAACTTTACACTAAAAATACCAATATTACGCGCAAAAATTTAATAAATTAAAAATGCTAGAAATAAAAAGGGAATTCCGGATTATTGCATTTTTAGTCCAAAAGTCTATCGAATTAATTAAATAAACACCAAAAATGATGTCTCCCAAGGGTCGAAAATAAGAACAATTAGGGAGACATCAAATGCACACCTACGCAGCTATAAATTGCGTCGTCGAGAAAAATCACTTTGCGACCGGCTAGCCAGTCAGCTCACCGGCATGTCGGTCAACTCTCGGAGAAAATTAATTAAAGTTCATTCGTGGACGCAAGAAGGTGTGTGAAGAAAGAAAAAGAAACAGAAGATCTCGCCAGCTAGCCGGACATACGCTAGGTATGCTGGTCCGCCTGACGGGATTTGACCTAAACCCTATCCAAGCCAAATTCTTTTCTTTTTAACCTAGCCTCTCACGCAAGTCACCATTATAGATGAACCAAAACTCATTAAATACCTGCAATCCACAATTAAAACATCCAAAAATTCTTCTTTCTAATCCTTTCCAAACACATAATCAAACATCAAATCCTTCCATCCCGAACTTCCGTTTCATTACGTGTAGTCAGGAAATCTTCACTTTAATCCTAAACTACTTCTTCATCAAAGCTTTAATCTTAAACATTAAACCTCTCCAATACCATAACATAATCATTACCCATCTCTTATAACACCACATACCTTATTCCTATATCCTCAAAACATCAAATTTCAAAACTTTTCTCTAGTTTCTGAATTTTTTGAAGTTTTGAGTTTGGGGTTCATTGAGATGACAAACAGAATTGATTCCTTGTGCTACAGTCGTAAGATAAGCAGTATTCCAGGTTTATAAATTCTCTTGGGGCTACTCCAGAAAAAGCTATTGAGATTCCAGATTCAAGTTCTACGCCTAAGGTTGCAGAAGTTAAGAAATCAATGAAGAGGAAAGAAACCCCAAGTAAAGCTACTCCTAAACATCCAAACTTGGAAGAAAAAGAAGTTGAAGAACCCATTGTGAGTGAACCAGTTAGTGAACAACGTTTTGTGAGAAGAAAGACGATAGCCGTAAAACCTAAGAGGCCATTCATGAGTTAGAAAGAACTAGTTTGCGACCGGTTTGCTAGGTTGAATTTTTGTGTTAAAAAGGGATCTCCGGATTACATAATGGACGGTCAAAGATTACGCAGTGGTTTATGACGAGTTTGGATGGAAAGAGTTGAGAAATAGAGAGTTGTTTTACATTCCAGTTTCGTGCGTGAATTTCATGAAAAGTTAGCATTTGCGGAAGGTAATTCGACTGAAGTTCGTAGAATATTGGACCTTTCTTAGTTGATTACATTCGTGAGATATTAAAATTACCAGACTTGAAGGGTTCGTGCCAATACCATGAGGAACTTAATGATCTGGCCTTTCAATGGGATTCAGTCTACAAACAGGTTTTAATCATTGGGGTTCAACCCATTCCCGAAGGCCAGAGATATCAAGGGCAAGTACTTAGTAGTCAAATGCTACCACGTGCGAGAGCGTGGTCCCGTTTCATTATTCCTACCTTCTTTGGCAATGCCCATATTTCTGAGGTATCACATGAGCAATTCATTTTCATTAAATGTATACTTGAGAAGAAAGAAATAGATGTAGCTCGCGTAATCTATGACCTCATAATGGTTTACGCAAAATCTCCTATTGGCCAACACAACCTCAAGTTTTCGTGTTTAATTACCTCAATATGTTGGAAAGCAAAAGTGCCACGCGGAAACAAAGAGGATGACCACTTGATTTAGGAGAGAATATTACTACAATTGCAATTACAAACATTCATAGCGAAGCCAAGAAATTGGGTATGGAGTTGGATAAGCCCTTTGGGGAAGATAATGGAGCAAGACCTCCACCCCGAAAGAAGAAAACTCCCAAAGGTAATGATGTAATCGACAGATTGAGAAGTTTGGAAGAGACGCATGAAGGGATGGTGAAGACTATGGGAAATGTGACAAAAGAGTTCGAGGTGATGAAGGGAACTTTTTAGAAGATGAGTGCAACAATTAATGATCTATACAGCTTGATAAAGATGAATTCACAACCTCAACCTAAGACTACACAAGACCAGCCTAGTGCTGATTGAGATATGATTCCATATCCTTTTCTCATTTAGTAGTGTATATTAGTTTATTTTCTTTATTGAGTCTTTCAGAGTCGTGGGGACACGACTCATTTTTGAGTTTGGGGTGGGGTACTCGTTGTCCTCATTCCCAGTTTTATGTGTTATTTTTTTTACTGCTTTCAATAAAATTAATTAAGGAATATGTTGACTGTAGAGTATTTTAAATGTCCCCATTAAGCATGCTTTTTGTAAATTTATAAAAGAAAATTGTAGACCTTAGGAGTTAATGTAAAACGCACTTTGATTTCATGCAAATATTAAATGATTAATAGGAAAATATATGAACAATACAAAAGAAGTAAGCTTGTACTTGGGGAAATGAGTGGTGTATAGAACGTGAGATCTAAATGAGTAGAGAACCCACTTAGTTATGAACTAGCGGCAAGCTATGTAACTAGGAAAATGATAGAGGTAGTTCTTTGATAGCCATTTGAAACCTTTTAGTTTTCTAACACGTGATTAATATTATCCTTCTTAGACCCATTTTTAGCTTTTAAGCCTGTCTTTTGTCTCCACGATATAAGCCATATCCCCTTAGTTTATAGGACTTTCCATATGACCCACACTTGAATCACGATCCTGGGACTTCCTGTCTTGAGCTTGAGTTTGGGGTGGTGGGTTTCATTGGGAAATTACATTGGGAGGGAATTTTATGCGTTTGTATTTTGTGCGCAATTGTAGATGATATATTATTTGTAACCCTTTGCAGGGGTCTTTGAAAAAAATTTATAAGAGACATGACCATTCACATCAAAATGATGGTCAGGGATATCTTACACAAATAAAGTAATCGACAAAGTGGAAGTTTTGGAAATCATCTTTAGTGTTTATTGAGGATGCTAAATTAGTGAGTCAAATGGGTTGAGTGAGAACATATTCGAGTGTAAACTCAAGCTCTTGGACAGTTTGTTAAGGGTAAGTGAGGAGAGAACCAAAAACTCACTTTAAATTTACCAAATATGCATACCATACCATCCTTAAGCCTACGCTAAAATAGTAAAGTCCTCGTGATTATACGTACATAGTGAATTTATAATTCAGCTAATAGGGAGTAAGCTAAGTGGAGCGTTCAAAGCAAGTAAGGATCAGTGAACAACCTATAGCCACCATCGCAAGTTAAGTATAAAGTGTAATCTTCTAGAATTGTGAATTTAATTTTGGATTGATGTTATTTATGTTTGATTTTTCATAATAGGTGTATGTGTGCATTAGTTATTAGGTTATACTATGAGATTTATTTTGCTTTGTGCTTTGGGTATCATTCATTAGACTCTGCATTTTTGCGTCTCACCTAAGACCTCTGTTTTGTTTTACTTTGTCGGGACGACAAAGGTTTGAGTTTGGGGTCTTGATGTATCCCTTTTTGTGATAAATATATGCCCTTAGGAGACATCATTTTAGGTAGAAATTGGACTTATTAGATAAAATTTTGAGCTTATCTTGTCATATTACACTTTCTTCCCTCGGAATTATATTAATTGTGTTTTTAGAGCTTTTGTGCATTGATTCATTTGTTTTTAGCATAAAGTTCTTAGGTAGATGGATGTTAGGGAGCACCAAGATGAGGAGGAGAAGTGAAGTTTAAAATATTAGATCAAAAGGATAGGTCAAAAGAGAAAAAATACCACTCAAGGAGTTGAAGAAGAGCTTAAGTATCTGGAAAGCTGTCACTTCTTGCTGATTTCGAGCCAAAACGGTACTGATCCAGGTTTGTTGGTTCAAGTGAAAAAGGCGCGCCTTTGAATTAGATTGAATTGAGGACTGTAATTAGGTGATTTGGACTTAAGAAGCAAAAGCTACGCCTATTTTATTAGAGTGTGTACAACAGTGACGGGAATTACTAATTGGACGGACTTGGGCTTTTAATCATTTAAGTAAATAAAATAAAAGCCCAATCCGATCTGGTTTAGTAAAAATAGTCTTTTAGACCTCGTTTTTTAGTACGCTTCATTATTTCTAAAAATCAGAAGAGAGCAAAAAGATAGAAGGCGAAGAAAGAGCTGGAGAAGTCACTCTTCTTAACAACATTTCAACCCAACCCTTTAGTTAGGTTCTTTATCTTATTTCTGTATAAGGAAACATGAATGGTTTTATTTTCTTTATTGTTTTTACTTTGAATATGAGCTAAACATTTAGTGCTTAAGAATCACAACTATTGGTTAAGACGTAATTTATATAATTGATGTTTTTTCGAATAGATATTGTTTAATTTAATTTAAGTTGGGTATTTTGTAGTGACAATTATCGCATGCTTATTTACTAATAATTTAGCCAATTAGAATTAGGTACTAGTAATTGGGCTATTCACTAGTGGCGGTTACCACCATTCCTACTCATCATTTATCTGTTTATATCCAAACATTAGGTTAATTTTATTATATTATTTGTTCTAAACATGATTTTCACATTATTAGCTTCCGATTTTAATTATTCGAGTATAAACTAAACACTTTATTGCTTGAGAGATGTGTATGTATGAACCTTAAAATGCTAAATTGGTGTTCTTTTGATTTTGGGATTGTTTTATTTAATTTAGTTTATTTCCGTTGAATATATATATTGTGCTTTGATGACACGTGTATTTTGATCATATGTTAAGGAGTTGGGGTAATCAAATTAGCGTCCGGAAGGGGATTTCGGTTATGGACATAGTATATAGCGCCTGGTGTGCGTCCGTGAGCCGACAAGTCTTGACTAGCCAGGTAGTAAATAGGGTTAGGTTTGGTCCTTTAGAATTTGAGTATGAAAGCTCTCCAAGTCGACCCTTACGGGATTTAGAGAGTTATTGAATCACGATTAAAGAGAAATCATCAATTTTTCCTTACATCTAGAACATCGAATTAGTTGACTTTGGGAATTACTAGTATAACTCAAGCACAAATTCCACATGCTCAATCTTTCATTTAGTAATTTCTTTTCCTTTTAATTGTTTACTTCTTATTGCATTTTAATTATGCTCTTTATTTTAAAATGAAAACCAAACAAGAACCATTTATCTTATATTTTCATTTATTTTAGAAACTAAACTAGTGCATTAACATAAATACAATATTTATAACCTTGGTAGTCCCTGAGGAAACAATATCCCGAACTTACTTTATTACTTGTCAGCGACCCGTGCACTTGCGGGAAGTTTACCATCTCCTTCTTGGTGTTGATTTATATCACACATTTGGAGACGCCAAAGTCATTACATCATCATGGGTTGAAACTCTTACACTACAACGGAAACACATTACTTTGAGAGTTTTGGTAAAAAAGAATTGTTAAAATCCATGCTTTTTGTCCTAGAGAAGTAACATTTTTTTAGATTTGTGCACTTAATTTTCGAGTTTTATAATTTTTTGGGTCTTTATCCACTAATTCATATAATTTTGAGTTATACATAAAGAGATAAAGAAAAGAGATTATTACTCAACTGGTGTTGAAGACCCCTCCTCAAGACCCAAGCACCCTTACCCAATTTACGCTTCTTACTAAAATTCAGTTAGAAGATTTAACACTACAAACCTATTTTCCCACCACCCACTATACCTTCAATTGTTTTTTTACCTACTATATGTACTAAATTATACACATAAATCATAAATCCTATAACACTTTCTCCTTTGTCTCCTCTCCCCACCCAATGCAACATCCATGGTGATAACCTGTTGGAAGCTCTAAAGTCTCTAATTTTTGGCAGCCATGGTGATAAGCTCCAGCTCCTTCGAGATCTATATTTGAGTTTACAACTTTTGGTTTAGACGTGCTCCGATCTGACTGCTTTGAGAGTTTTGTGATACCAGACGTGGAGTGAGAGAGAGACTTTGAGCTTCATAGTATTGAGAGCTCGGATCTAAGATGCCATACATGGTATATCTGCACAAACAAGGCTTGTACGAGTACTCAATGTTTTTTGTTTAGTAGTTAGCATTTTTGTAATGATACTTTTTTATATTTTTAGTTACTTAATTTTTTTTCCTTGATTAAGTGTTGCAATGTTATTTTTCAGATAAGAGGAATGAATTTTAATGCATTTTTTTTGTTTTACTTAGTGTTTTTGTAGGAGTGCTCAGTGTTGTTTGCTGAGTACTCAGTGTTTTTGTATGAGTACTCAGTGTTGTTTGCTGAGTACTTAGTGTTTTTATAGGAGTACTCAGTGTTTTTTGCCAAGTACTCAATGTTTTTTTGCTGAGTACTCTGTGTTTTCGGAGAGTATACTTAGCTTTTTTGCTGAGTATATTTGGAGATTATTTCCGATACTCACAAAATCTCTGAGTACTTGGCGTCGGCGGTGGTGGCCGTAGATGAACATTAGTAATATTCAGTGACTCGATACCTAATGACTTGGTGGTCCACTTGTTTGTCGTATTTATGTAACTTTTGCCACTTGTTTTTTGTCTTTATGCAATTTTTGTTTTTTAAGGGTATTTTAGTATTTTAGTATTTGTGTGGTCTTTTGAAGGAAAATCTAGCAACATGTTTCCTATAGTCCATGAGGTTTGTCTCTAATATCTCATAGGTATATTACTATTACCCTAAAGAAAACCAAGAAGGAGATTAAAAAGCTATATAAAATCTTATTTTTTTCTGTGTCTTCACAAAAATCATTGATTTTTCTTTTGAATATCTATGGAGTAAGTACCATGAGCAAGCTCTTTTCATTTCATTAATACCATTACGTCCAACTTAGATGACATATGTATTTAAAAATAGTTTACATAACATATACAATTGGAGGCTTCAAGAGTTTACATGAAAAAAAAAACCGAAAATCACAAGAAAAAAGCACAATCCTACAATTTTTTTTGTGTGAAAATTGTGTATTTTAGATTGTACATTTTGATAGATATACATGATTTCATTAATTATGATTAATTTGCATAAATGGTCCTTGTGTGATACTATATAGTCAATTATATCGGTTCAAATATGAGACGTTGTGTTTTTAACATGAATTTCCATGTTCAAAACTCTTTCAAAGGGGGGAGGGATTCCCTCCTTCAAATTCAAACACACATATAAAACACGTAAATTACACATAATACTAATCCAAAATTATACAATTTGTCTATGTGACAAGAAATAGCTAGAGTTTGAAACATGGAATTTTTTGTTTCAAGCATGAAATTCTAAAACATATAAATTTATGTTTGAAACAGTTCCAAATAGAGAATTTCATGTATTAAACAAGGAATTCCCCGTCTCAAAAAGGAAATCTTCTGTTTTGCACTACTATACAAAAAATGGTAACTGAAAATTCGAAAATGATTCAAACAGGTGTTTTGCCAAACAGTTCTTTTAAAATTGTTTCAAACATGGAATTCCTTGTTTGAAAAATTGTTCCAAACAAGAAATTTCCTGTTTTCAAAGTTGTTCGTCGAAGATCGGCGATCGTGGTGTTCGGAGGTGTTGTTCTCTGGGAAAAACATCTAGTTGAAGTTGGTGGTGGCAGCGGCGGTGGCTGGAGGTGTTGTTTGTCACAAAAAGAATGACTGGACTTAGTGGTGGTGGTAGTGGTAGTGGTAGCGGTGGTCGAAGGTGTTGCTGTTTGGGAAAAAACTATCCAAAGTTGGTAATAGGGGCGGCGACAACGAGTGACCGAAGATGCTGCTGCCAAAAAAAAGTTAAGTAATAATTGTGGTCAGAGAAAAATTGTGATTGACTATTTAAAAAATAATTACATATCATATTCAACTTTAACTAAAATAAATATAAAAATAAGACTTACTTAATTAAAAATTAAGTACATTTATATTACATTATATTAGAATTAAAATATGAGTAATGTTGGATATCACCCCAAATCACATCACCCTTTCATCGTCTTCTATGTGGATTACAAATGGACCAATCATATAATTTTTCTTTCTACATTTATAATTTTCTCTTTCTATTATGATTGATCCACATAGGAGACGATAAAAAGGTGATTTGATTTGGGGTGATATACAACATTACTCTTAAAATATTAATCTATAAAATGTAATTAAGGGGGGTGTATTCAATTAGGATTCTGTTGGATTTTTTTGGACTTTACAAATTCAGGGGTATTCAATTAAGATTTTAAAAAGTCTTTTAAAATCTGGGGGTATTCAATTGAGATTTTAAAAAATCCTTTAAAATCCCGGGGTATTCAATCAGGACTTTTTTAATTCCATTAAAATTTTAAGGTATTCAAAAGTCATTGGACTTTCTAAGTCATTGGACTTTGTAGGAGTTTATGGTTTTTATTATATATAAACAAGTCTTTTAGAAATCCTTTTACAGAAGCTGGGATTTATAACTCCAACAAATTTTATAACTCCAACAAAAGACAACGACTACTACTGAGGTAAAAAAAAATCATAAACTTTTTTTATATAATTAACTTTTACTTTTGCTTGTTCTTCATCATTAATCTTCTGATTATATATATTCTTCAGATTCCTAATTTTCTGTATTTCAAAGTTTGATCACTGCTTCACATTAATATCAAGGTCCGTAACCTTTTTCTTCTTTATAATTTGTTTTTGGATCAATATTTGTGATATTTTTGACTTTGCTATAATGGGTCCGTACTAATTAGTCAAAAAATCAATATTTGTGATGCTAATTAAACAGTGTAAATATATAATTTTATCTGCATAAAAAGTAGCTGTATAAATAGTTGCATAAAATTATTGACTGTATATTATATTAGAGGCCCGTAATTGCAAAAAAGTGTGCTTATCAGATTCTAAATTACCCTTACCAGCTTAATTCTTCCAAAATTTATACCCAACCACATTAGAATTATTAACTGAATTTCCAGCACCCTTATAACTGAGGCTTTGCAGTTTAGTCCCCAAACTTTTAGTTCCCATTACCTCAGCACCCAACCTTCGTTCGTCGGCACCATTAGTCCATATTAGTTGTGTTTGTGTACTTTTGTCTTCTCCTACAGCATCATCCTATTTCTGCAATTGGTACTCAAGTTGTATAAAAAAGAAACACAAATGCTATTAGATGAAGATGAGTTTGCCTTATTCATAAATATATTATTATTATTATGATGATGATGGAATTCAGTCAACATACCATAATGCTAAACGCTCAAGATACCATAAATATTGATTAAATATCTAAAATAGCTCAAAATATCAATAAAGATGGATCAAAGAGATCTAAAATAGAAAGCTTTCAACATGTTAATAACTTACGGTGAAATTTCACTATTGGCCCCTGTGTTATATATATTTGGTCATTTCAAATAACACAGGAACCAATGGGGGCAATTAACTGTTTTTAATAAAATCAAGGAAAAAGCATCTGTGTTTAGAGGATACGAGTCTCACTTTATAATTTCTTTCTCTGTGTTGTTATTAAGAGGGGGTCTGATGTATTAGTTATGAGCTGAAGAATAATTTAAGTATTGAGCAAATGAAGAGGAATTTAAAGTGAATTTTTGTTTCTGTGTTTAATGGATATTTTTGTTTGACACCAGTGCCAAAGCATGCTTTCTAGCAAATGTTTCATTTAAATACCATAAAAAGTGTAGTGGATTCAATGACTTACACAATAGTGCTTTCCTGTTCTTGGCTTACAATAACTCGATAAGAATTATTCAAGCTCGTGAGTTTTAACAATATCTTCCCTTTTCTTTTTCTTGATCTTTCTGCTGCGTTTTTTATTTGAGCTTTCCAAGGAGCTAACGGTCACTTTCTTGATTACTGTAGTATGATCTAGAAAAATATATTAATAGCTAAAGCTGAATGGTTATTACCAAATAACGTAGAATACTAATTGGCACAGAAATTGAAATTACTACATTAGAAAAATATGGATAATATAAGAATTTGTATTCCAATTACATTGGCTTTCATTTTATATAAATTCCAATAACTTGTTTTAGTTCCTTCTTGTATCTACCTTCTTTGACAAACTCAAGCTTCTTACTTGTGAAAACCTTATAAGCTTCTTCAGCCGATCAAAGTTATAAGCTCCCAAATCTCGGAATTATATACTTTTATCTATTAGATTTTTTATTTCATACCGCTGCAAAAATAATATCTGCATAAAAAATAGCTGCATAAATTAGTTGCATAAAAATATTGATGAAAATAACATTGTTCATAAGAACTTCTAAACAAAACTTAAGGGATTAAAATGTTACTTTTGCAAGTTAATAGACTTTATTGCAAACCATACAAAAATTACTGTTCAACGTTTACTTTTTGAATTGTCGGTATATTTTGTGATGAGAACTTTTTTTTTAGTCTTTATTAGCTTTGAAATGTTAATCTTAAATTTATTATATTAATATATTAATAGGATCAAAATGGAAGATTTACAACAAGATGCCAAAAAAAAAAGGAAATTATGATCCATGGACCAAAAAACAAAGTGATGCTTTGTTAGGAATCATGGTTCAAGCAGTCAATTTGGGATGGTGTGATAGTAGTGGAAGTTTTAACAAGCAAACAATAGAAGAAAAAATACTTCCCGAGCTTAATGCAAAACTTAAGGGATTAAAGTGATTTTTAGTTAAGCATGGATTTATAAATTGATTTTATAGAATTTTTAGCGTCATACATTCAAATTTATTACGAAAGTGTATTTGTTTTATTGGGAGAGATACATTTTTTTTTCTTGTGTATTATTTAAGTATAAGAATAAATATATATTTTTTTTTTAAAGTCCATTAAAATCTATTAAAATCTATTAAAATCTATTAATATCTTAACATAAGAATCCGTCAAACTCTGTATAGATTTAAAACGAATCCGTCAAACTCCATTAAAATCTGTGGAGTCTGGAAAGTCTGCGAAGTCTATGGACTTTTAAAAGTCCAAAAAAATCCAACAAACTCTTAATTGAATACACTTAGTTTACTTAGCCATCATTTTGATAGTCAATTTCTCTTAAAAAAATTGATATACTAAAAATTCAAAACTACATTAAAAAAATAATAATAATGGGTATATTCAAATAATATCACTTAAGAGAACGATTGGTGTTTTGAAAAGACTTTTAAATATCATCATATGATATAAATTATAAATAAATTATAAAAAAAAGGAGAAAAATTAATGAGAGAAACTATATAAATTTTTACTTACAATTTATCTTTTGTTTCAACTTATATTTATCATTTTTTTTTTAAAATAACTAATTAATAAAAAAGATATTTGATGTCTAGACTAGTCTTGGCAAATCGATAGTTGGTCGAATAGTTATATTATCCTGGTAAAGACTAAAAGTTCTTGGGATCGAATTTTTTTGCATACATAGGAGGCTTTAAAATCCATTGAGTACAAGCATTACAAATATAACCCAATGATTTTATTACCTAATCTAGTACAACTCTAACAGTTGCACATCCGCTCCTATCTCTTGTAATGAGGTTCCAAAGGTACTCAGGAGGATCGGTAAAAGTCGCAGGTTGCGCGTTCATCAACGCCCCTTCTTTTGCTAACTTATCTGCACACTGACTAGCTTCTTGGAATATATGATTTAGTTCAATCTTAGGAAAGTCTCGTAACAACGAACAACAATAACTTAACACTGAAACATAGGGACTACCTAAGTTCCCACCGCCCTTCACTAGCGCGTGGAACTTTCTTAAGTCTATCACATAGTGAGTTGAGCTCCCACCGCCCTTCACTAGCGCGTGGAGCTCCTCCAAATCTGTTTCAATGGATACCTCAGTATAACCTTTGCTAATAGCCCATCTAAGATCGAAACGTAAAGCAAGTAATTCTGATATAATTGGAGAATCAGCCAGACAGGCACCCATAAATCCAGAGATGTGCGTACCATGTTTGTCTCTCACCAATCCTTCAATACCAGCTGCCCTTTTTGCAGCGGAGAAACTACCCTCAACGGTCATTTTAATTCCAACACTGGGTTTTTCCCACTTTACCATAACATTTCTACCGATTTTAATTATACCTCCATCAATGCTCTTCCCCCAAGCTAGTATAAAATTGCTAGCAAGGGAAAAAAATCTCGTTCCTAAGTTCCAAAATATGCGGCACCTTTGATCCCTCATTAAATACTAAAGCATTTCTCTTGGTCCATATAACCCAAATAGCGACTACAAAAACATATGACCAATCAAGCCCAGAGATCCTAGCCATGGATTGGAGATGATCCCCAACCCATGACTTAATTGCACCTGTATCAACAATAGCAGCTCTGTTATAAGGCCCCAATAGCCTTGTGCCAGCTGTAGCAGACGAATAGAGGTCAGGAGCAGCTCTGAAGCGGTTTTGTAGCCATTTCTTATTCAAGGACAGGAGGTAGGAGCTGTCGCTTGGTCTCAGTGCAGCAAGATCAGGCCTCCCAATATTCGGTTCTATAGCAGCATCATGGACTCCACTTCTAGCAGCAGCTTCCTCCTGGAACACGAACCGAGAATCTCCAGCAGCAGCCTCACGAACAGCCTCCCTCGCGACCCCAACAGGCGCCACAGAACTTCCACCAGCAAGCTCGATCACCTCTCTAGCGCCAGCAGCAGCAGGTACACACCTTTCACATACATTTAAACCCAATGAGTTCGAAACTAATAAGGCTATTTTGCATTTTAAAAAGACATGAAGGAGGTCTTCCCTTTGAGCACCACAAATGCCATACTCCCGCGATTCAATGATATTTCTATTATAAAGATCATCCGCTGCGGCCACTTTATTCAAAACAACTCTCCATAAGAAAACACGAATATTCTAATAGCATTTCATCCGCCATACCAAATCCCAATTGAAGGGCTCATCTACTTCATCCTCCACCATATTCATATATGCCGATTTCACCGTAAACACCCTAGAGGTTTCGAACTTCCAAAGAAGCTTTTTCTCCTCCACCCCATCTATCTCAATGATACTATTTGATTGCTTTAACCCCAGCTAGGATGGCTTTGCAAATACTCGATTCATTTCCCTTTTGAAGCCGATTTAGTAACCCATTCTTAAAATATTTATTTATGAAAACATCCACCCACGCTACTCTTTTCTCTTCTCTTAGGATCTTCCACCCAAGTTTCGCTAATAGTGCCAAATTATACCTTTCGGCACTTCTTATTCCAAGATGCTTATTCTTCTTAGACTTACAAATTTGTTCCCAAGCAACCCAGTGTAATTTTCTCTCTGAATCCGATGAACCCCAAATGAAATCCTTGACTACTCTGTCAATCTCTTAACAAACATACTTTTGTAATTTCATAACTTGCATTTGGTATACCAGAATCTCATTTAAGACCAACTGAGCTAATGTGGCACGACCAGCGAGAGAGAGAGAGAGAGAGAGAGAGAGAGAGAGAGAGAGAGAGAGAGAGAGAGAGAGAGAGAGAGAGAGAGAGAGAGAGAGAGAGAGAGAGAGAGAGTCTTTGTCTTCCATGTGGCAAGTTTCCCCCTCATCTTATCAATTATACCCTTATAGAACCCCTTTGGCATCCGACCCGATAGAATAGGTACTCCCAAGTATGTACCAAAGACCTACTAAGGCAAAATCCACTTGCTAACGCTAATTCCTCTTAAACAAGATCTGGCATATTTGCTGAGAAATAGATCAAGGATTTTTCGGCACTAATTGTTTGACTAGCCCCTTTACAAAAAACTTCCATCGTCTCCTTCATTAATTGTACCTGTACCAAGGAAGCCTCACCAAATAGTATTAAATCGCCCGCGAAAAATAAATGGGATAATTTTGGACCACCCCGACCAATTTGGACCTCCACCCACTTCCCCGAATTACAATGTTCTTGGATTAATAATGAAAGCGTCTCCATGCACATTACAAATATATACGGCGATAGGGGATCCCCTTGTCGGATACCGTGATGAGGAGAGAATGGAGGTAGCGATTCCCCATTCCATAAGACCCGCATTTCATTCTCTCTCATACTGGACATCACGAGCTTTGTCCAACTCTCCGGAAACCCAAAATGCCTAACGGTCTCTTCAATAAACTCCCATCTAATTTTATCATAAGCCTTCGCTAAATCAATTTTGACAGCCATAATTCCTTTCTTCCCCTACTGATGACGCATCTTGTGATCCATTTCTCGTACAAGCACAACATTATCTATCGTTGAACGAACTGGCAAAAAACTACATTGGCACGGGCCAATAACGTTAGATAAAATAGGCCTTAGTCTATTGACCATTGCCTTCATAATAAATTTAACTGGAGAGTTTATAAGACTAATAGGACAAAAAAAGCGTACCCGAGACGGATCTGAAACTTTAGGGATAAGGTGTATAAGCGTACCGTTCAGACCCGAAGGTAACAAACCTGTATTAATAGCTTCCCTCACCATCTTACAAATCGAGGGGCCCACCGTGGACCAACATTTTTGATAGAACGCGGTAGACATCCCATCCTGTCTAGGTTCTTTAGTTGGGTTAGATTGGAATACCACTAACCGTATTTATTCATCCGAAAATGGTTGCTTAAGATCTTTAGTAACTTCCATGTCAATAGGACCAATACGTGGTAGTGTCTGCCCATCCAATTGATCATTTGGTTTCTCATATAGACGTTCAAAATATTCAGGCACCAACTGTTTAAGACCCTCCTCTTCTTCCACCCAAATGTCCAGATCATTAAGCAACCTAGTACAAACAGCCTTTCTTTTTCTTTTAGTTGCTGCAAGGTGGTAAACTGGGTGTTTTTCTCTCCAGATTCAATCCAAATATCCCCCGTCTTCTGAAAATACATAGCTTCTTTTTGTTCTAATACACTCTCATATTCTTTCGTTAACTGGACCCCAATAGCCGAAGTGAGGAGTTGTATGAATTATGCAATGAATTTTGGATCCCTCTAATTCTTGCACATAATTTTCTTTTTTTTCGGTGAAGGTCCCCAAAGACCTCAATCTTCCACTCATTAATTTGACTTTGAATCGCTGCTAGACCATCACCAACCCCCAATCTATCCCCCTCCCAACTCTTTCTTACAAATTTCTGGAATCCCTTATGGAGACACCAAGCATTTTCAAACCTGAATCGGCAAGAATTTTATTTCGGTATTAAGTTTGGACATACTTGAATTAAAATCGGTATATGATCTGAATGGACCCTAGCCAAGTGAATAACACGTGTATTAGGGAATAGCAACTGCCACTCCACATTCCCATATGCTCTATCTAGGCGCTCCATAATCTTTTGACCTGTGTTCCATGAATCACACCAAGTGTAGTGTGGGCCCTCGAAATCAAGGTCGATCAATCCACAACTTTGTCTCCACTCCTCAAACTTTTACATTCTTCTTGAAATACCTAGTACCCCACCTTTTTTATCGATTTCTTTACCATTTGATTGAAGTCACCCGCTACTAACCAGGGAGTTTTTATGTTATGAAATGCCTGATACAACGCCTCCCATAAAATTCCTCTTTGTTTATAATCCGGGGTTGCATATAATGCTGAGAAGATCCAGGATTTACACCCATTATGACTTATTTTGACATTAACTACTTGGCGACCAACTGATAACACTCTTACATCTATATCTGAGTCATTCCATATCAACCAAATTCCTCCAATGTAACATTCTGAATCTACTCTGACCGAGTTATCCTTTTGCAGCGAGTTGATAATTTTGCTTGCTGTTATACCACTTACGTGAGGTTCCACGATTACTGTTAGACATATATTATTATTTTCCATCATATCATGCAACACTCGTCTAAATCTCGGTTTGGCTTCCCCATAACAATTCCAAATTAATATATTAACGGGAGATTTAGTCTTCTCCCAAGTCATACCTGTAACATTATCACAAATCATTAATAATTTAATTAATTGACTAGAATTACCCCACGGCGCATTGGCTTGGCTTTTGCATTTCGCCATCAATACATGATGCTGCAGAATCTTGTACTTGACTCTCCATCCACATTGAATCATCCTCATCATCGCGCGAGCTTAGCTCCCATATCAGATCTGGAGGCCTACCCGCTATCCCATTGTTTGGTATACTACCATAGGGACTAGCGAGAGCCAACCCCAACGTAGCAGTACCATCAGGCAGGCTGTGTTGTGGAGTATCAGGCCCCATGTCAAATGGCATTAAGTTTGTCTTTATTGCAACAAGGTCCCTGCCTCCATGAACACCTTATGTAACATTCACCTCTACCAATTCTCCCATATCACCACCCACCACAGACCCAACAGTAACTACATTATTCCCGCCCACACCAGACACCATACCAGCACCCAACGTCTTCGAAGCAACAACAACACCATCAAGTTTCACCCCATTCTTTCCAACTCTTTTCGCGCCCGATTTTTCTCCACCCTGTAACTCAACCAATTCTATGTTGCAGACTACCACAACATCATCTAGAACCTTCCTTTGCTCGAAATTGGGAGTCGTTATAACGCTATGCCCCTTCGCACCCCTAGCATTCTTATTATTTGGGTTAGTCCCTGTCACGGTCTTTCCCTTGCTCGAATCATCTTTTATACCCAAAATTTGACCTCTACTCAGCACATCATGTACACCAGGTCTTATGTCACTATCATTCTCCTCCATTCGTAGTACCTCGATCTAGGTTCCCAAATTACTATTCGGATGAGACTTTGTTGTGTTATTTGAAATACCTCTCCCGTTCCCCCTATTCCCGCACCTTACCGTCATCCATTCCCCATATTTTACCTTTGTAATAGGGGCTTCATTGACTTCCTCAGTCACTACTTCCTTACCCTTGGCATTGCTCCTCTCTTCCTCCATTCTATTTATTACATTAGGTGGACAATTCTCGTTCTTGTGCCCAAATTTTCCGCATTCGTAGCATATCAAATGGAGACCTTCATATTCTACTTTGCATACATCAGGCCCAATTCTCACCTCGGGTTCCAGTGGTTTACTCAAGTCAAGTTTGATAGCTAGCCTTGCATAGTTTCCTCTTAGCCTTCATTTGGTCATCGGATCAATTTTAACTGTTCGACCAAGTTTATTTCCTATTTTTCTTAAGATCTGTGCAGTATAGTTATGCATTCCAACATTCAAAATCCTTACCCATGCAGTCGTCGTTGTAATTGAATTAGTAACCGCATTGTCCATTCCCAAGAGATAAGATAATGATCCAGAACCATCCAAGGACCCCCAGAAATCGCGAAATCAAAATCGTCCCTATTCCCGAATTTCACCATGTAATAACCGTGTCCAACATCAACAAGTTCGAATTGCTCCACCGGCGCCCAAATCTGTCTTAATTTCGATGATAGGTAATTAAATCCAACATCCCTACCTAAAAGCCTAATTACTGTTATGTTACGCCACAATCGGATACCTTCTTGGATTTCTTTCCTAGTCCTAATAACAGTAGGAATCGAGTAATTTATTTCCATTTCCTCATCATCTTTAATTAGTTCTTCTAATTCAAAAAACTCCTCTTCATCCCTAATACGATTCGTTTTGCATTCCTCACTATCCTCAATTATTGGTATTACTACATTGTTACCCGTAACAATACCTTTCCAACCAGTTAATTTAGGTCTAATAAAGCTTCCAGAATTGTTACCTGGTAGTACATTAGGAGCGTTTTTGTTTTGATTCAGCATCACGGGTGGTTCTGGGTTGAGATTCTTCGATGCAGCTGAGATGGCAGTACCTTCATGGTTCGCGCGTTACCTCTTACTGACTCTCCCACTCGAGTTCGCTGCCGCTAACTCTGGGTATTCCGTCATTTGTTGATCATGATCGTGATTCTCTGCAATCGGTAGCACCTCCTGTGATGCCTTCTCTCCTGTAGGAATCATGGTATTTTCCGGTGGTTTTTCAGCCCTTGTGTCGCCGGCCAAAGGAGGGGCGGAGTGGCTATGTTCAAAATGGTTTGTTATTTACGTGCGAAATATGCGGAGCGTATATTTTAGTGAACGTTAGAAGATTTCGATTTTTCTTGGGATCGAATTTTTTTAGAGTGAAAATGATTATGAGTCCAAATAATTTTTATATGTATTAAAAAAAAAAAATTAGCCTAGGCAAAGCCGTTTTTTTTTTTTGTTCCAAATAGTAAATATATTAAACTCAACGTAAAGTTACAAAATTACCCTATCCCCGAAGGAACAGTTTCGTTTTTAACTATCTCAATTAGCCTACTTGAGAACGCAATAGGTTGCGAGCTAAACATGTTGCTATGAAGCTTATGTTTTGCTAACTCATCAGCTAATCTATTTCTATCTCTACTAATCCAACGAAAGATAGGGTTACAACTTTCCGCGATAAAGTAAATACTCTTAATAATATTACAAAGCTTTGGAATAGAAATTAATAAGTTTTTCTCTAAAGGAAGCATTACATCTTGACAATCACTCTCTATGATCACCCTTGACTCCTTCAAATCACGAGCCACCACGCAAGCTTTGAGTATTCCAAGTGCTTCCGCTTCCAATGGAGAATCTGCCTTTATTTCCCAAGCATTGTAATCCACTACTTTACCTAGATAATCCCTGTTTACACATGAAATTGCCGATTTATTATCTTTATAAGCTGCATCACAATTAATCTTTATATAATTTTTAGGGGGTGGTTCCCAATTTTTCAAACCTGTATTATTTTCAACCAATGTTGCATTCTCAGTTTCAATCACCTGATTTGCGTTTATATTTTTATCCTTCAGTATATTGATTACATCCTTAGGATAATTAGCATCTTTATACTCAGCCCATTCTTTGTTAGCTTTTTCGATAACCTTTAGAGGTTCCAATTTCATAAAATTGTATTTATTATCATTCCGAGCTTTCCAAATGCACCATAATAATGTGCATATTCTTTCCATAATGAAGGGGTTAACCATTTTTTGGTTTTTAACCTTACCTAACAAACTTACCATCCAATCATCCAATCTAATGGATTCTTGGTTGCCAGTTTGTAGGTTAAAGGGAGAGGCAAACCAAATTACTTTAGCCCATTCACAGTTAAGCAATAAATGCTCAGGTGTTTCTATCTCATTATTACAAATACTACAAAGGGGGGTTTGAATAACCTTTTTTTTATAAATATTTTCATTTGTGGGGAGTATATTTTTTAGAGCTCTCCACATGAAATTTTTTATTTTTGGGGCTATTTTTAAGTTCCAAATCATCTTCCATATATCATGGTGAATGATATGCGAGGAGGATGGCTTACAAGAGTCTTTATTATTCATGGTTTTATTTTTCTCATTTTTAAGAATTTGATAACCTTTTTTTACAGTGTATATTCCTTTAGGGTCATGATCCCAATAAGGAATATCTTTTCATCCAGAATATGGGATGAAGGTATTTAGAATGATATTTGAAATATCAGGTTCAAATTCCTCTCTAATTATCCTTTCATTCCATTTTCTATTATTACATTCCATAAGATTATAAACTTTATTAACATTACCTTGTTTTGGCTTTATAACTTTACTTTGACCTTGTATCCATACATCAGTAGATAGGTTAATGGTGTAACCATTACCTATCTTCCATTTTATTCCATCCTTTATAACGTTTTTGCCACTCAATAGGAGTGACTCATTTTTGTTCAAAACATTCCAGGCCTGTTTCCCTAAGAGAGCTAGATTCATGAGATGTAAATCTCTAAAACCTAGTCCTCCAGAGAATTTACTATTAGTTAAATCATCCCATTTATTCCAATGGATTTTTTTCTTACCATTGCTTCCCCACCAAAAATTGGAAATTTGGGAGGTAATCAGATCACAAATCTTCTGAGGTATAAGGTAAGAAGACATGTAATAATTAGGAAGGCTTTGAATAACAGATTTTATTAAAATTTCCTTACCAGCTGTTGATAGGTACAGGTTTTTCCAATTCTCAGTTTTTTGTAAAGTCTTTTCGACAAGAATATTTAGGTCTTTCACTTTAGACCTTCCCCATTCAGTGGGGAGGCCTAAGTAATTACCCAAATTATTCGTAATAGGAATATTTAATCTTCTAGCCATAGAGTTTTGTAAGTAAGAAGGTGTATTGGGTACCAGATTTATTTAAATTTACTTTCATACCTGAAGCATAACTATACTTATTCATAACATCTTTAAAATTTTCAATTTCCATATTATTTGCCTCCATAAAAAATATACTGTCATCAGCAAATAATAGGTGGGTCACTATAGGGGCAAGTTTCGCAATTTTTATACCCTTCATCGTTTCCAAATCTTTTTTTATCATTTATAAGGCTTGATAATAGTTGAGTAGTAATACAAAAAAGTAGGGGGGATAATGGGTCTCCTTGGCGCAAACCCCTTTGGGGTTTGTCTATTTTCACAGGATTCCCGTTCACAAGAATAGCATAAGATACTGTGTTAACACATCTCATTATTTTGTTCACCCATAATTCATTAAAACCCATTTGAAGCATAACATCTTGTAAACAATCCCATTCCACATTTTCGTAAGCCTTTTGAATATCAGTTTTAATAGTCATATAATACTTTTTAGTACTCCTTCTATTCTTAATAAAGTTTATTATTTCATGAGCCACCATAGTATTTTCTTGAATGTGCCTTCCAGGCATGAATGCTGATTGGCTTTCGTCAATGATAACATTCATAACTGGTTGCATCCTATTCACAAGAATCTTAGCTATGATTTTATAAATGAAATTTGAGCAACTTATAGGTTGAAAGTGTTTAATATTAGTGGGTTTGCTAATCTTAGGTATAAGAGAAATAAAGGTCATATTTAAATCCTCAATTGAAGAATTATTGTACCAGAAGTCATTAATCACTCTAATAACATCAAGTTTTATAATATCCCAATATTTCTTATAAAATAGACCCGGGTACCCATCAGGCCCAGGGGCCTTGTTGGCACCTAGTTCATGGATTGCTTTTTCTATTTCACAAATCTCTAATTTTTTGTTGAGATTATCATTCATAAGTTTTGTAACCGAGGGTTTAATAGAGTTAAGAATTGGAGCATACACCCTTGGTCCTATGGTTTTATAAATATTATCAAAGTAATATTTTATTTCATCATTAATATCTTTATATTTTTCCACCCATTCACCATTATCTTTTAAGAGTCTAGTTATTTTATTAAACTTTCTTCTTTCTTTTGTAGAAGCATGGAAGAAGGAGGAGTTTTTGTCCCCTCTTTTAAGCCATAAATTGCGAGATCTAGAGGCCCAAAAGTCCTCCTCATATTTCCAAAGCTCCTCAATTTTTTTAATGGTTTGATTATAATCTTTCCAATCTTTTGTGTTGGGATCATTGTAGATAGATTCTAGTTTACTAATATGCGCATAAATCATTTTCTTATTGTTCTTAAATTTCATTTTACTCCACTTAGTAAGAAGAATTTTACATTTACCCAACTTATGAGTAAGAGCATTTCTAAATTTTCCAGTGTTATAATTTTTTAGTTTCCAAACTTTTTTAATGATTTCTAAACATTCTTTTTCTTCAGTCCAAATGTTTTCAAAGTAGAATCTCCTATCTTTTTTAATATGGTTATCTTCCATGTGAAGTATTTGGGGTGAATGGTCTGACCCAATGGCAGGGAGTAGAGCAATCCAGGCTGTAGGGTAGAGATCCCCCCAATTTTTATTACATAGGCCTCTATCTATAAGGGTTTTTATCATATCCTCATTATCCCTTTTGTTACTCCAAGAAAATTTACAGCCTTTTGTTATAATTTCTTCAAGATTGTGGTGTTTTATAAAACCATTAAAAGCTTTCATGTGTTTATTGATATTATTATTGCCTCCTTTTTTATCAGAACAATATCTAATATTGTTAAAATCCCCTATGAGCATCCAAGGGTCATCATTCGCAGGTTTACAATTACTAAAGGTTTTTAAGCATTCATCTTTGTTTTTTTCTAATGGGGCACCATAGACAAAAGTGGTATAGGTCTCAACACCTTCATTTTTTATTTTACAGTGCATATGATTTATAGAAGAATTAATGATTTCAATATCAAAATTATTAATCGCAAAAATTGCAAGGCCACCACTAATACCTATTGGTTCAACAGTATTAATAAGGTTCATGTTTATAATTTTCTCAAGTTTTTTAACAGCAGGAAAAGAATTTTTAGTTTCTGAAAAGAATAGTACCTGTGGCTGATATTTAGCAACAAAACCAGCAAGGGTCTGCAAAGCCGTTTGTTTTCTTTATATTTTTCAATTTCCCCCCTTTTCCCCCCACTTTATTTTGGGAACTACTCTACAAAATTTCGAAAAAAACATTTACTACTTAAAAAAAAAAAAAAAACCTATTTTCCTTTTTTTTCATTCTTTTCTTATAATTGAGTGTCGTTCTCATTCTGCTCATAAACAGCGCCGAAGGCTGAAGCTGAGCTGATTACCGTACAACAATCTCTCGTTCTCTACATTCCTCTTTCTTGGGGGTTCTTCATTTCTCCAATCTACTTCAACGTACCGAAACTCCTTTTTCTCGTCACGCCTCTTTGTAGAATATATTTTGTCCGAATAATCTAATTGATTGGTACGATCTTCATCAACCCTAGCTAAAGATCTAACATGTTAGTATACGTTAGCAATTTGTGTTCAATGTATAATTTTGCCAAAATAGTTGATTGTTTTTCTTTTAATTTTAGTTTATTGATTTTTGTGTAATTTGATCGGCGTACATTTGTAATTTCATATGTGTATCTAGGTAAACAAATTTATAAATTGGATAACTATGTAACGATAAGTGCACTTAGCACTGCAATTTTGGTATTTGATCACATCTATAGTATATATGCTCTATTCAGGCAAGATAATTTAGTGAATAATATGCCGATTAAAGTACTTTAATTGTTATGGGTTAATTGCACTGTTGGCCCCTATCTTATGCAAATGGACAAATATAGACGTATTCTTGTTTATATATATGTGAATTTATGTGTATTCTGATGACTGTTTGATTCCTTTGTAGTAGCCCAGGTTGGAGATGTCTCACCAACCAGAAAGAAGTGATAGATACTCCAGAGAACTGGATGATTTAGAATACAACTATTATTCTGATTTAAAGGCTGGGAAAATCGAAATTCAGGGTTCTGAAAAGTTTCTTCAATGTCCATTGTGTTATGTCCACACAAAAAAAGACTACGTTCTCGAGGATCTCATAAACCATGCTTCTCGTATAGCAAGAGAGTCAAAATCTGCAAGTTCCCGAGACAAAGCTAGACATTTAGGTCTACTTAAATACCTCGAAAGGTATGGAGATGAATTGGAAAAGTCTCGCTCACGCAAAAGATTGAATGATGGAGATACTAAGATCAGATCAGCACCATCTGATAGGAGAATGAAGCCATTGGAGGATGTGAATAAGACTGTGGATCCTTCGAGATATGAAGGCAATGATGAGCGAATTGTTTGGCCTTGCATGGCTGTAGTTGCCAATATTTCAGCTATGGATAATCCGTATGAGGTTGGTAGTACTTTGAAAGCAAAATTTACAAGCCAAGGCTATAATATTGTTAAGGTTGATCCTTTGTGGTGCTTTGCACGTTTCTCTGGGTATGCTATAGTTAGGTTTGCAAGTAAATGGGAGGGTTTTGGAACTGCAATGAGATTTGAGAGTGCTTTTGATTCTGATAGTCAAGGTAAGAAAGATTGGAAATTAAGGAGACAAAAGGGGGATAAACTGTATGCTTGGATTGCTCGTAGTGAAGATTTCAATTCAGATGATTTCATTGGTAAATTCCTTAATACGAAAGGAGATTTGAGGACCATTTCTGATGTTCAAGCTGAGGAGAAACGAAAAGAAGCTTCACTTGTTACCAGCTTAACAAACTCTCTGGATGTGAAGTACAAGATATGTGAAGAGATCAAGAAGAAAATAAGTAAGACTGATATTCTTACTAGGAATACAGTAAAGCAAACAGAAGAACTGCTTAATGGATTTAATCAAGGTATGAATTTTTATTTTATATAATACTTTAATATATTTCGGATTACTAATTTTAAGTTGATGTGAATCAGAAATGAAGAGAATGCAGGAAGAAGCCTTTGAGAAGCTCCAATCAGTTTATAGCGAACATGAAAGATGTAAATCTGAACTAGAAAATGAAAGAGAAACACTTAAGCTTCGCGAGGAAGAATTGAAGCAACGTGAAGCTCTAAACGAAAGTGAAAAAAGGAAATTTGATAAAGAGAAGGAGATGGTACGATTTAATCCTTTTTCTTTTTTATCTCCTCCTTTAGTTGTAGAAATTAGAATTGATTATGTAATTTTTCTCCTCTAATAAACTTCAATTAAAATTACTTGAGAGTATTCATTTAATGATACTAAGAGGTTTGAGTTTTCAGAATGAAAGGGCATTAATTGAGCAAATAAAGTATGATGAGAAAATGCTGCAGCTTGCATTAGAGCAAAAGGTCAGCATTTACTCTAAAATTTTGTCACATAATTCTTGAATATTATTTAACATGAAGTGATTTAAATTTGCAGAGGAAAAAGGATGAGCTTCACAAAAGAATAATTGAACTGGAATCTCAACTTGATCAGAAACAAAAGCTGGAGCTGGAGATAGAACGTATGAAAGGAGCTGTTCAAATGATGAGACATATGAACGAGGAAGGAGATTTAGTAGGTAAAAAGAAAATGGAGTCTATAGAAGAAGAACTTCAGGATAAAGTTGAAGAGCTTGAACTCTTTGAGGCCATGAATCAAACTCTTATTGTGAAGCAGCGCAATGCTAATGATGAGTTGGTCGATGCTAGAAAAGAAATTATCAATGTAAGCTTCTTCTATTTTTTTTACCCTGTCTCTTTCTCCTTTTGCTTCATTTTGTAATGAAATTCACTTGTGTACAGGGATTGAGAGGGAATCCTCCAACTTCTGTTATCAGTGTGAAGCTAATGGGAGAGCTTGACGATAAGCCTTTTGGTAAAAATGAGGATTTATATTCCGCTTGGGACGATCACTTAAGGGATCCTAGCTGGCATCCATTCAAAATCATCACAGAAGGAGATAAAGTCAAGGTATATATATTTATATACTTTCTTCATATCCCTATTTTAGTAGTGATTTTAATTTATATAATAATGTTAATGTATGTGTTCAGGAAGAAATAGATGAAGATGATGAAAAGCTGGTACGTCTGAAGAAAGAGGTAGGAGAAGCTGCATACGAAGCAATGAAGACAGCTTTAAAGGAAATGAACGAATACAACCCAAGTGGACGTTATCCCGTGCCTGAGCTCTGGAATCGTAAGGAAGGAAGAAAGGTGACAGTAACAGAGGCAGTAGCTTATGTACTCCAAAGGTGGAAGGCAAACAGAAAGAAAACAAGATAAATTGGTGTCCTTTTTTTTTTTTATTAGAAAAATGATGGATTTGAGTGATAATTGGTCTTTCGGATTTATATGATTTCTTTCGGATTTAATTGACTCCAATATAATGAAATTCATTTTAAAATCGTCTTATAGCATATATATCGCCTTAATAGTCACCACTTCTGCAGATTTGTTTGTCGATTCCCCTGCAGTATTAACAATATATATATATATATATATATATTCAAGCCTTTTGGGTTTCATAACAGGATGATATGTGGTGTATGAGGCATCAATACCTGGACTTCCACTACCGGTTATACTGAAGGCCTTTTGATTATTTTTATTTAGTGGCCAAGGTCATTGGAAATAGAAAAATGTCTTTAGGAGCTTTTTGAAGGGGGGTTTCAGAATATTGGGACATTGCATGTCTAATAATCTTTGAGGTAAGAATAATCCATTCAAAACTGTATACCTAAATTAATTTCAGTATTTTCTTATCTTAGCCAAGACAAAATATACTACTTAAAAAAAAGAGACTTGTAAACATAAGTTTTTCAAAAATCTACTAAAGGGTTTCCTAAATTCTAGCAAAACCATGTACTCTCGTAGCACACACTTTAAAACTTATCTACAAAACAAACAAAACATTTTATAGTGAGTTATACCTCAGTAAGTGAGGAGCCTGAAAGAAAGGAAAAAAAAAATTACACTCTTTTAAAACCAAACTAATGATTCAAAATCGATAAAATTAATAGAAATATAAGTTAGGTAGATAGGAGAACTGGAGATTTATATGGAAATTGAGCTTTCTTGAATATTCCGCTAAATATGGCTAGACGGCTTAAGGTGGTGATTATTATTTTATATTTCTAAAATGTAATTTTACAGATACTGAATTGTTAATTAAATAATAGGGGGTAAAGAATGTGTATACTCAGAGAATTTTATATCAAACAATGGAGAGTATTACGGAAGGGAGATTAGGAGATGTGGATTATCCGTATATTGGTAATCATTTTCAACAACAAGTTGTCATCTTTATCATTGGTGGGACCACTTATGAAGAGGCACGATCTGTTTCTCTTCAAACTTCTACTAATTCTGGGACCACATTTATACTTGGTGGCTCTGTCTTACTTAATTCTAAGAGGTTTTTCAAGGATCTTGAAGAAGCTCAGAGAATTGCTAGGATAAACACTAGTATGGTTTAGTACATATATACCCTTGAACATTGGAATGTAGGATTTTATTTCATTTGTTGTTGTTACCTAACACCTTGTTGATATATATCTACTTATTTGACTTGTAAGCAGAATTATTTATTATTTTTGGTTGTTCTGTAACCTAACTCAATCAAACTTTTTTTAGCTTTATGTACATAAACTGTGCAAGGCGTTTCTATGAAATTACATTAAATGGTTGAAAATCAGAGATAGAGATAGAATGATAGATATCAAGAATATATGTAAACCGACTAGTTTTTACTGATATGTTTATTCTTTTGAGCTGTGAGTGAAGAAGAGAGCTTCTGGAATGGACAGTTCAGAAACGTGAAGAAATTTCCACCACAAAAACTGTATAAGAAAAAAAACCTCAATATTTATTAATTGAATTTTGAATTGATTAATTTGAAAAGGAAGTGAAAAAAATGGGTGTAGAATTGGTGTCAGTTGTGCAAAAGATGGGGAATTTATCAGCCACATCTGATCCGTCTTCAGTTGGGTCGATAAACCTCTTTTTGTTTGTGCTCTGTTGCTGCATTGTGATTGGCCATTTACTTGAGGAGAGTAGTTGGATGAACGAGTCAATCACTGCTCTTATAATCGTAGGTCTTTACTACATTTGCTTTCAATTTGATCGCAAATTGTTCTTATAGTCATAAATAGATGTTCCTGATTTAAATAATTGAATAACATATTAGTCATCATTATGCGCATGCTTAAGTTGTTTAGATGTGCTTATGTTTGGTAAAGAACAAAAAATTTACACAGACATGAAGTTTTAAAAAAAAAAATTCACGCAGAGTTACTATTACAGAGTTCTGGTGTGAAGTATTAAATTTTTTAATCTGTTGTTGATTTAATGGCAGGGTTTATGTACTGGAGTTGTTATATTATTAGTTACTAAAGGAACACACTCTCATCTCTTTGTATTCAGTGAAGATTTTTTCTTCATATATCTTCTTCCACCTATTATTTTTAATGCCGGGTAAGATTAGTACGTTCAATTATTCTTTGTTAAGGTATAATTATCTCTTCATCTTGCAGATTCCAGGTGAAGAAGAAGCATTTTTTCCGTAACTTCAATACAATTATACTGTTTGGAGCAATTGGTACATTAATTTCATGTACAGTCATATCAACAGGTATTATCTTTAAGATTGATACCTTAGCTTGGATAACCATTTACATGATCACTAATAATCTGTAAATTCCTCAGGTGCCATTTTATTATTCAAGAAATTTGACATAGGCTCCCTGGACATTAGCGATTATCTGGGTATTTATTTACTTCACCACATATTGTTAAATCTCTTTTTGTTGTATATTTTGAGGTCTAATCACTCTATTTTTTTTCCCTTCTTAGCAATTGGTGCAATATTTGCTGCCACAGATTCTGTTTGCACTTTGCAGGTTTGAAAACTATAAATATTATACTAAAGTATTTTGGAAATAAAGACTGTTTAATTTTCCAGGTTCTTCATCAAGATGAGACTCCCCTTCTATACAGTTTGGTATTTGGAGAAGGTGTGGTAAATGATGCTACATCAGTGGTGCTTTTCAATGCTGTCCAAAGCTTTGATTTGTCGAGCCTTGATCCATTACTTTTCTTACAATTCATTGGAAATTTCTTATACTTATTTATCTCAAGCACTTTGCTAGGAGTTATAGTGAGCCCCTCTTTCTATGTTTTCATATTTATATTCATACACATATCTTACATGGTATATTCTCATGTTTCAGGCTGGATTGCTTAGTGCTTATATCATCAAAAAGCTATACTTTGGCAGACACTCCACAGATCGTGAGGTTGCACTTATGATGCTTATGGCTTATTTATCATATATGTTAGCCGAGGTAAATTCTCAGTGAATTAATATTACAAAAGTAGATCTATTTTTGCCGATTCTTAATCTCTATTATCTTGTTATGCAGTTATTTAAACTGAGTGGTATTTTAACTGTGTTCTTTTGTGGGATTGTGATGTCTCACTATACGTGGCACAATGTGACCGAGAGTTCAAGAGTTACTACCAAGTATGTTTCCACGGCTACTTTTTTCAAGCTTCTTTTATTTTTAACTTATTGAGCATTTCTACAGACATGCTTTTGCAACTTTATCATATGTTGCCAAGACTTTTATCTTCCTTTATGTTGGAATGGATGCTTTTGATATTGAGAAGTGGAAGTTTGTAAGTGATAGGTATGTCGATTAACAGATTAACAGATTCAGTTCAGGAATAATTGTTATTTATATACAGTCCAGGAACATCTGTAGCTGTTAGTTCTACACTGATGGGGTTAACTGCACTAGGAAGAGCAGCTTTCGTGTTTCCTTTATCATTCTTATCAAACTTGACTAAGAAATCAAGAAACAAGCATATTAGTTTCAGGCAGCAAGTGAGTGTTTCACTTTCTTTCCTCATTTAATTGTTCTCCATTAAATGTTATTATCCTATTTCAGGTCATAATCTGGTGGGCTGGACTCATGAGAGGATCTGTGTCTATGGCACTTGCGTACAATAAGGTAACAATATCACTTACATTCTCCGCTCTCGTAAACTAAATTCCTTTCACGCAGTTTACTAGCGCTGGACATACCACATTACGAGGAAACGCTGTAATGATTACGAGTACCATTACAGTTGTACTTTTCAGCACAGTGGTAATGTTCCAATCTTGTTGTGTAAAAAGATTCTCGTTTCTTGCATATACCTAAGATGCTTTTATTTGGTCATGTGTAGGTGTTTGGATTATTGACGAAACCTCTAATCAGTATTTTATTGCCGCACACAAAGCCATCCGATGAAGTAGTTTCGAGAGGAAGCAATTCTCCGAAATCAGTAATTGTGCCGCTTCTTGAACAACATTTTGAAACGGAAGCAGATCTAGAAGAACTCGATACTCCACGGCCTGCTAGTTTATGCATGCTTTTGACTGCCCCAACTTATACAGTGCATAGATATTGGCGTAAGTTTGATGATAGTTTTATGCGCCCTGTTTTTGGTGGCCGTGGATTTGTTCCTTTTGTTCCTTGTTTGCCTACTGAAGGGAGTCCACTCTGATTTGTAACAAGTGAAAGATGAGATGTATGTGGCATCCTCTTTCAGATTTCTGTGGAGTTGTACTTAATTAGGTGCTAGATGTGCAAATGTGATTGATTATATAGCTCTTGAATGCTCACTAATAGTGTGGTAATTCATGGATTATGGGAGTGAAAAATGATACGAAAAAGAATATTCAAGCTTTGTAATTCTTGTTACAACAATAAAAAACGATAATTGTGTAGCTTTCATCTCATGTTGTATTAGGTGTTTCATATGTACACTACTTTGTGTTGTGAATGAAAACTGGCCAGCCTCCTGGGGGTTTACCAAGTCTGTTGAAACTCTAGGATCAAAATCATTTGACTTCAAATTGCAACTTTAAGAGTGAGGATCTTCATAATGTAACAAGTTAGCAATTAAATAAGTACTCAGCAAACAACACTAAGTACTCCTACAAAAACATTGAGTATTCTACAAAGAGAACCAGAGCACCCCAAGGTGATACACTTGGACGAATATATCCTTTTTCGAGCAATTCTTGAAGTTGTATCTTAAGCTCCTTCAATTCTGCAGGTGCCAACCTATACGGTACTTTTGAAATAGGGGGCGTGCCCTGAATCACATTAATTTCAAACTCGATCTCCGTTTTCGGTAGTAAATCCAAGATATCTATGAGAAATACGTCTGGAAAATCTTGAACTATATCAAATTTGTGTATTCATGGCACATAAAACTCGAATTTATGTATTCGTGAAATACACAAAACTTGATTTTGTTTGTTCCAATTCTGTGTATTGCTGAACACACAATCTCAGAATTGTGTATTCTTAGAACGCACAAATCTTAAAATTTGTGTATTCATGGAACACATAAAACTCGAATTTATGTATTCATGGAATACACAAAACTTGATTTTGGTTGTTCAAATCCTGTGTATTCCTGCAACACACAAATCTCAGAATTGCGTATTCATTAAACACATTAAAAAAAAATTAAAAAAAAAATCGGAAAAAAAAAGTTCGAAAATAAAAAATTTGAACAATTTTTTTTTTTTTTAAATAAAAATAAAAATGAAAATAAGTAAATATTATTATAATTAATTAATATGCCTATGGGTATTTTTGTAATCTTCTAATTTTTTGTGATTAAGTGGGAATTAAGTTAAAGTTGTAATTAATTGGGAATTCTTACGCTTTTCGTGTAATTAACTGGGCGTTGTCCCTATTATTAAACTGAAACCAAAGGAACATATTATTTTCTCACTTACACTTCACAAAAAAAAATGCTTTTTTTTTTACATAAAACAAAAATTCTAAGATGAAACTTTATAGCCAATTCTAGTCTAACAGACACTGAATCTCTCAAATGCTATACTACACAATTCAAATTGTATCATATAATTATCCTGTCCAAATGGTACTCTTAATTAAAGGAACTTAATACCCATTTACAGAATGAAACAATAAACAATATCAACCTTAAGAAGTTTGATAATTTAATCTGTCACTTGCTATATCACTTGGTAGCTTGATCAAAATCCTCTACTTGATTCCTTTTTTTTCTAAAAAAACAAACCAGTATTTAGGGTTCTCTCCTGAAAGCTCTTTCCTTCCTTTTTTCTATTTATGTTTTCCTTATTCTTTTGATATTAACGTCTTTTCCCCTCCTCCCAGATAGTTGGTCATAAAGAGGGGTGGAAATCGGATCTGAAATTTCCGATTTCTAACTATTCCGATCCAAAAATTCTGATTTCAGAACAGATTTTTAAGGTTCCGAAATTCCGATTTTGGTTTTTCCGAAAAAATTTGATCGGAATTAGAACTACATATACATTTCCGAAAATTTTGGGTTTTCCGATCCGATTTTATCTCTAAATTATATTTTCGATCCAATTTTATTTCCGAATTATAAATTATATTTCAAAATTATTTTAGTAAAAATAATTATTTTAAGTAGATCTTTTTATGATTTAAAATGAGCATTATTTTATGGGTCAATGCCCCAAAAAATCAAACTAATATTATACTTGCCCCAAAGAATCATCATTTAATTAATTAGAACTAGATTACCTATTTACCCTTACAGTACAATTAACAAAAGAAAAACAAAAAACAAAAAATAAAACATAACGTTTCAAACAGACTCCTCATTTTTCACACACCACACATTTTCCACACAATACTCTCTCTTCTCTCTCTTCTCTCTCTATATCTCTCTGATACTCACGATCTATCACAGAAAAACATAAAAATGTTGGCCAAATCTATTACATTTTCACAAGAGAGTCACCTCAATCAACTAGTAGATGCAGAATCACAAGAAATTCACACAAAGATGACCAATTATAAATACAAGAGGATTGAAAATCATGAAGTATAGATCCAGATTTGAAGCTTCGTCCATGGGATCCCATCAAACAAAATCGGGAATCTTAAGAGGTAGGAAATTTGAATCTTTGATGTGTTTTGTTATTATTTTACAATTTAACAGTAAGGATGAAGTTGATTTCTTCTATTTTTTTCACATTCATGTTTATAGAGTTTTAATGGTACTCATCGCAGTGATAGTGATGGGACTCATTCAAAGTTATGATAGTCATTGTTGTGATTGTATTCAAATGAGTTGTATGAAATTAATGTTTTTGAAGTTGATTTTTCAATTTTTCTTGACATTAACTTTTTTAGGGTTTATGTTTATTGCATAATCCCATCGATCTTCTAACAGTTAACGTATTATGTTTACTGCATAATCCCATCGATTTTTATCATATCTTTTGTCAAATTATGTGGTTAATAACATTAATATGTATACTGATGGGATTTTAATGATTATATGTTTGTTAACTGCTAATTTGTCTAAACGTAGTGGATAGGATTACTTCAGTTATATTAGTGTTTCTTCCATGATGGGATTAACAAATTTTTTATGGGATTAAACATTGTTGATGGGATGAAGTATGATGATGGGATTTTTAGCCTGTCAATGGGTTTTTTTAGTAGTTATAAGTTTCAGTAATGATGGGATCTAGTATTTATCTGATTATTTCAATTGTTGTGACAAATTGTAGGTATGGAGAAAGAAGCATACATTGATGTGATTCATCGCGTGATGGGATTCATGTTCATCGCGTGATGGGATTCATCATGGTGATGAGATGCATTGCGCTGATTGGATTCATCGCGGTGATGTGATTCATCGAGCTGATAGGATTCACCGCGTGATGGGATTCATCGCATTGATGGGATTCATCGCGTTGATGGGATTCATCGCGCTAATGAGATTCAATGCGGTGATGGGATTTATCGGCTAATGCCATCGCGGTGATGGGATGTTGTTTCTTTAAAGGACATGTTATTTAGAGTATATTGTTCATTTATTAAAATTTTGTGACACAGACTTCTTTCATTAGCAACTTGAATGATACGTACATATGGTATGTTACAACAAAAAAAAAAGATAGAAACAATCGAGTCAAATGATGTTTTTGTATTCTCCATTAAAGCAAGTTGATGATACTGATCATGACAACTTAGCAAGGCTTCACGAGATGTCCCACTTTCTTGAGATTATCTAGAATTTACAGTTGCGATTAGATGCTAAATTCAGAAGGCCCGGTTAAGGACCAGTACGCAATTTCTTTTCTGGTCCCTTCATTTGACTTTATAACTTTTTAAAATGTAAAGTAATCATCCTAACGTTCCAGGTGGAAAGTACATGAACTCTTGTTCTAGTTAACGAAGAAGTCTTCGAGTATGACTAAGCTTTATCAGTAGATCCCACAAACCTGATTAATCTGGCCTTCCTGAACCTGGACCGGACTTAACTATATCCAAAAATCTTGCGTGGATATGCTCAATTTTGAAGGTGATGAGTTTTATATCTATAATAATGCTCATTGTTACCTGGAACATCAAAGAAAACCTCGTTTAAGATAGGTACTGTGTCATACCATTTATCTGATATGTCTATTTTTTGAGTTAAATAATTTTTATTCTTTTTCTTTCCAGGTGATAGAGTCAGATTGCCTAAAAAAAGATAGTTAGATTCATCAGTACTACTTTCGGTGTTTTATATATGAGTCTTCCTGCTCGGTAAACTCACAATCTAATGGAGATTTTTGGTCTTTTATTTATATAGTTTAATTGTTGAAGTTTGTATATAGGGGACCGAGGAAAGGTTATATTAGCTTTCGAAGATAATCCGTTGTCAAAAATTGGTATTCAATTTGATAAACCTATACCAGATGGGGTGGATTTTGGAGGACTTTGTGATGGTCATGGATTTGTTTGCAATGGCAACGTATCCATATTATGATAAAATGCAATTAATTTCTTCTCGATATCCGCTTCTCAATTTGTTGAAATATATGTTGGAGTAAAATGTTAGATTTAAAAGATAAGGGACTAAAGGAGTAATTTTTTAATTTAGGCTCCATCTGTAGTCTTTATTGATGAGCTGGACGCAGTTGGAAGAGAAAGAGGTTTAATAAAAGGATCAGGTGGGAACGTGATGCTACATTAAATCAGGTCCTTTTTTGATTTTTTTACCCAATTTAAAATATAATTTAATATTATTTTAATGTTTACGCTTCTTGTAAGTCTTGATGGATTTGAAGATCGAGGTGATGTGATAACTATTGCTTCGACAAATCGATCTGATAATTTAGACCCAGCACTTGTTAGACCAAGAAGGTCTGATCGAAAATATATATTCCAAAACCGGGTATTATTGGTAGAATTGAAATTTTAAAGGTTTATGATCGTAAATAGCCAATGTCTTTAGATGTTGATCATATGGCTGTTGCAAGTATGGTTGATAGAATGGTTGGTCCTGAGTTGGAAAATATTATTGAAGTAGCTGCTCTTAATATGATGCGTGATGAAAGAACCGAGGTATGTAACTTGTTTGGTTCTTAATGTTTTTGAAATTTAGAATTTAGTCCTTTATGTTTGTTGTGTAGATTACTACTGATGATTTATTACAAGCTGCACAAATGGAGGAAAGAGGAATGCTTGATAGAAAAGAAAGGAGTATTGATATGTGGAAACAAGTTGCTATTAATGAAGCAACTATGGCTTGTGTAGCTGTTAATTTTCTTGATCTTAATAATATTGAATTTCTTACTATAGCTCCACGTGCTGGTAGAAATTGGGTTGTGTACGAATGAAAATGGATCATGTTAAATTTACGCAAGGGATTTTAAGGTATGAGTTTTATTTTATAAGAGTTAAATATTTTTAGCAAACGGTCATACGTGTGGAATCTACCTCTGCAGATGATCTGAATTAAGTGCTGAGAGTAAGGTGATTGTATCCGAAAGATGAAGTCAAATGCATTGAAGAAAGAGAAATGAGCTTCTGACATACATTTTTCACCTCGCTTCCAAATGTTCTTATAAACGAAGTGAATCTAACTTGCGTCTCTTCTAAGACTCTATTGCTTTGGTGAGTTGGTATAATTTATCTCTCGCATTATTTTCAGTTACCGTATTTCATGCTATTTATCTTATACAACATTATTACAACATTTTTTCTCATTTTCAGAGCACTTGTACTGAAATACTACTTACTCTTCACTCGGAGAGATGCAATTACTTTCGAGGATGTCAAGAAATCTCATGTCCATATACAACTTTTTCTCTTTTCCATCAAATTTCTAAATATGTACATATAATATCTCGTTGGATCGACAAGTATAAAGTTTTTCCTTTTTCATGAGATATGTGTAGTATTGGTGAATAATGTATGAGTGGGAATGTTATGGAAATGAGACCAATGATCATTTTTCATTACGTAATTGAAAAACCAAGATTAAATATTACATTAATATTAATAGTATCTTTTAAATTGCATTCGAGTTGTTGTATTACTCGTGGACATACATTTGTAAATACAAGCATAAAAATGAGAAAATTTGGTAGACTCTAAGACTGCGTTATTAATCAAATCCCATCGACATTTATCGGGTGATGGGATTTATCCCGGTGATAAGAATCATCGGGTGATGGGATCGTCGCGGTGATGGAACTCGTGCGCGGTGATGAGATTCGTCGCGTGATGGGATTCTATCACGCTGATGGGACTCTATCGCGTTGATGGGACTCAATCACGTTGATGGGACTCTATCGCGTTGATGGGACTCTATCGCGCTGATGGGACTCTATCGCGTTGATAGGACTCAATCGTGCTGATGGGAATTTATCGCGCTGATGGGACTCTATCGCGCTGATGGGACTCTATCGCACTGATGGGACTCAATCGTGCTGATGGGACTCTATCGCGCTGATGGGACCCATCGCGTTGATGGGAATCAATCGCGTTGATGGGACTTCATCGCGCTGATGGGACTCCATCGCGCTGATGGGACTCCATCGCGCTGATGGGACTCTATCGCGTTGATGGGACTCAATCGTGCTGATGGGACTCTATCGCGCTGATGGGACTCAATCGTGTTGATGGGACTCTATCGCGCTGATGGGAATCTATCGCGCTGATGAGACTCGTTGATGGGACTCAATTGCGCTGATGGGACTCCATCGCACTGATGGGACTCAATCGCGCTGATGGGTATTTATTGCGCTGATGGGACTCTATCGCACTGATGGGACTCTATCGCGCTGATGGGACTCATCGCGCTGATGGGACTCCATCGCACTGATGGGACTCAATCGCGCTTATGGGTATTTATCACACTGATGGGACTCTATCGCGCTGATGGAACTCATCACGCTTATGGGATGAGTCGCGTTGATGGGATGAATCGCGTTGATGGGATTTAGTAGAGAAAGCTAAAATAGAACTTTCATCTTTAACACAAACAAATATCATCACTCTCAAATAAGGGTTGTTCATTTGAAAAATCCCTGAAGCATTCTACTCCATAAGAGATCCACAAAATACAGCATAACATACGCCAATTGCAAAATAAAAGAAAATTCAAATAAATGCATCAAAAGTACGAAAATACGAATTCAAATATACCAACATAGTACAAAAATATCTAGTTAAGTACAAAACACACAAAAATTATCATCACAATAAGAAGATTATCCAAACTACTACTAACAAAACAGTCAACTACTTGACTGATGATTTACTAAAAACTCCTTAACCAACACAGATAGTTTCTGCAGACGTAGAACTTGCAAGTCACACGATCATCAAAGAAATCAACGGCTCTGAAGCTTCGGTGACTCAATCAAAGCGAAATTCGAAAAACTCTCATCATTCCAGATCACACCGTGTATTGGGGATGAAATAGAAATTCTATAAGCAAGTACAGACCATCGCATAACAACTCATTCTTCCATAAACTCCATTATAAATTTATTTGTGTCTGCAATTTCTGATTAGTGAATTATTTTTATATAGGTACTTGGAACAGATGAACTAAATGCATATTTGCCTAATAATTCACTAATCATAAATTTTATATATATTCAAATTAATATATATAGCGTATAAATTACATCACCCTAGCAATTTTCACAAGCTGATCTTGATTATCATGACCATAAAAGAAAGGTTCCTTGCGAAAGATATACAAATAAACCATAAAAAATAATCAAAAAGAAATTAGAAAAAAAAACAAAAAAAAAAAAAAAAACTTACCATTCCAGCAAACATGCAACCAAGTCCACATATCCAAAGAATAATCATACTCTAGTAAATCAACAAGAAGTTCAGGTCCTTTAAAGTATCTGAAAACAAAACATGATTACTTTAATTCATGAAAAAATAATAATAAATTCATATACTTATAATCCCGTCACGGCGATAAATCCCGTCAAGCGAATCCCTTCACAACGACGGATCCCGTCACCGCGACGAGTCCCGTCACGCAATGAATCCTGTCACCCCGACGAATCATTTATTACTAAACGAAATGCAGAAACTATCTATTCAACTGGATCTCCAATTGTTAATTTCTAAGGTAAATAATCATTAAGTGAGCTATAAATGTAAATTCTTTGAAGCTTGAAGAAGAAATAATTACCGTTTTTATGGATCTTGAGCTACTCATAATGATTTTAACAGTACGAGGGCGTTTTTTACCGAACTCTAAAGGTCCTGGTAATTCTTCACCAAGCATTACATCTTTTAAACTCTTTATAAAATTAAACGGCTACACATAATTGCTTATAGATTAAACATAAAAGTGTACAAGAATATCACACTTATTTAACTACACACCAAATTAAATAGCTGAATACAACAGATACATTACATGAACATTTTAAGAAGCTAATATAATAAAACTTTATAAAATCAACTAATTCAATGCAAATTTAATTTAGATAGATCATGTTTAGTAGACCTGAGCTTATACTTACTACACCCACAATTTCATTCCCATCACCCAAACAAATTGAGTCCCATCCCATCAACTAATATAAATTCCCATCAACCTTCTCAATCCCATCATCATCTGTATCTAAGGTCCCATCATCAAACACAATGGTATCAAAGAAAAAAAAATAGTTGTTTTGGAAAATGGCTCAATAGCTTTCACAATGAAATCAAACACATAGTTTGAGTAGTAAGATATGAGGTATCACGTTTAATTGCTTGCTTGTCTCAATAACAACCAAATAACAATTTCAAACAACACTAACCCTCTGTTTTTGTGAAGGAAAAGCACGTCGAAATGGAGATTCGCCTAATTTAACTGATTTCAAAAAGTAATCTTCATTCACAGTATTATTATTCCTATGTGCTTTTACACAGTCCTGATGGTTATGAATAAACCCCTCTTCTATACATCGCTAAACTTCTTTTCAAGATTCTTCTTTGCAGATTCTTGTGGATTAGGCTTCAGTGTTAGTCCGATCACTCAGAGCTTTCCTTCCACCATTTTTAGTTTTCTCTGAAGCTTTAGAAAAACTTGGTTTCCCAATTGAAGTCAGAGATCATCGGCGGTAGAGAAAGAGAGAGAGAAAGTGATGGAATTGAAAAATGAAGTCTTTTAATAATTAAGTATATATATTGAGTAATTTGTAATTTATAAAGTAAGTAGGGATATTTTAGTCAAATAATCTCTTAAAAAAAATCTAATAATGATGTTATTGAGCAGATTTTTCTTTCTTGATTTAATTAGGCTTAAAAAATTGATATTTTGATTTTTTGGGTCATTTTCCCTTATTTTATACTTCTATTAACTAATGAGTATAATTATTATTTAATAGTTAGAATGATATGTTAGTAACTTCTATATTTAATTTAAATAAAAAGTTGATACTTTTATAATTGAAGTAAAAATTGTTTCATTTATTTATAAATTAAATAACAAATTACATTCCTTGTCTTTAAGTTATTCATTTGAAACAAGGTTAAACTAATTTAGAAATTTCTAAAATTTGAACTAAAATGAATAATTTTTGAAAAAAAAATATGTACGAAATGAGATTATAAATACTATTTACTCCTATTTATGATATTTACGATCAAACATCGTTTGATATATATCATTGTTGTTTTTTATATTCTTGAAAAAAAATTATTGTTGATATTAATGAATTACAAAAAAAATCAATGGTGAATGCAAATTTAACACATATTCTGTTGTAGATTAATACTTATAAAATAGCGTAATGATATATATATATATATATATATATATATATATATATATATATATATATATATATATATATATATATATATATATATATATATATATATATATATATATATATATATATCATCCGAATATCACTCATAATGTGGTGTGATTTTAGTTGAAATAAATTGTTAGTTAAATCGAGAATATAAATAGATTGATAATTTACTTTTACTCGAATTATGTCACGTCATGGGTAATATATAAGATAGTATATATCATTACTCCATAACATACATACTGAAATAGTAAAACCATGTAAGGATGGATCAATAATGAAGTAATTAACTTAATTTTTAGTTTAATTTATGAGATCTTGGAGATAAATTTAGTGATCTATATAAAGAACATGTGGACAGATTTTTCTTCAAAGAGATCACCAATCACACCACCTAATCTTATGGGTGATGAATGCTAAAATTCCATCAAATAAAATAAAAATCACATAAAGATTAAAAAGAAGTGGTGTTAGCAAGAATCACCAAATTAGTGAGTGAATGAGTATTAAATCAATGAGTATCGATACTTTTCAGTTCTGACCACCACCCATCGACCACTGCCAAAGATTTTATTGAGTGCTCGGAAATTTTACTAAGTGCTTGAAAACTTTACAGAATGCTCAGAGATTTTACTGAGTGCTCCAGAATTTACTGAGTGCTCGGAGATTTTGCTGAGTACTTGGAGATTTTGCTGAGTACTCGGAGATTTTGCTGAGTACTCGGAGATTTTGCTAAGTACTCAGTTGAATTCATTAAGTACGAAAAAAACACAAAGTATACTAAGCAAATTCTATGCGTATAATCAGAAAATGATTGCGTATACTCAGTGGATTCTGTGAGTGTGATACAAAAAATATTGAGTACTCATAAAAAAACATTGAGTACTCAGCAAAAAAACACTTATTAACAAACAAAGAATCCATAAAAATGCATTCCATTAACAAAGAATAATAATAAATTTAATAAGGGGGAAACACAATAATAATTACTAATGTACATAAAATCCACTCCACCTGTTAAGATTGTAGAAAATGCATAAAAAAGGTTGTTGTTAAGGCATGATGTAAAGTTGGCGTCACCTCCGACGTCATTGTTTCTCCTACGGGTTTTTTTCTCGAAATCCTTTATTTGATGAGTGTCACCACCATAGAAGCAGATCTGCCATGGAAATCGAGCTCAACGGAGTATTTTATTAAAACTAATCGGAATAAAAGCTGCTTCAAGAGCTTCTCGCTGGAATCACGAACAATTTTGATTGACAACCTCTTCATTGGATCAAGGCCATGGATTTATTTAACTTCGTCTATGCATTTGCCACCATGGAAGCAGATTTTCCATGGAAACCGAGCTCACCGGAGTGCTCCATTAAACCAACCGAGCTTCGGATAATAACTTTTTCACCGATTCGGGGTCATGGATCTGTTCAGTATTCAATGGTTTGTGATTTCACGAGTTCCTCAGCTCGTGACGGCAGCCATGGCAGATGTGTGAAGTTGTTGTCTTATTTTCACCGTGAAAATGCTATCTTCTCCTTCACTGACGAAAACGCAGAAGCCACAAAAATGGAGCCATGGCTCCTGCTTCTTGGAGAAAGTTGCTCAAAAACGGAGTAAGCGACTTCAATTAGAAGGATGTGAACTTAAGAATGGAGAGAAGAAAGAGAAGGTTATGAGCTCAAATGGAAAGAAGGATGAAAAGAGAGAGAGAGAGAGAGAGAGAGAGAGAGAGAGAGAGAGAGAGAGAGAGAGAGAGAGAGAGAGAGAGAGAGAGAGAGAGAGAGAGAGAGAGAGAGAGAGAGAGGGGGGGGGAGGAAATGTTATAATTTTCTAGTGCTTAAAAAATATTGTTTATTAATATAATATATATTGTAAACAAACAAAAAGAGATACGATGGGTAGGGGATTTTTTTTTTTAAAAAAAAACTGGTATATAGTATTAAATTTTATTTGTGTTTTTTAGTAAAAAAGATGAATTAAATGGGGTGCTTGAATTTATAAAGGGTAATTCTAGTATTTGTGGTAAGATCCTCTTTTTATTCCATTCTAGCTTTCCCTATTAATATTTTTTTTATTATTTTTTAAGGAAATTACTTTTAAAAACCTAATATATTAAAAAAATTATTCACAAAATCCTAACTTTTAGTTAGAATTGTTACTCTTATACCCCTATTCAATTCGTCTTTGGTATATACCAACATTTTTACGTATGGTATAGACCAGTATTTGTTTGTTTGGAACATACCAATTTCGCAAGTTTGAAACGTAACAAATTCTATTATGTTTGTTTTACGATTTTTTACACTTTTTGTAATTGCACGATAGACCCCTAATAGTATTTTTCTACACTTAAAGGGTGTTTGTTTAGGTCCAAGGTTAATGTTTAGACTTATTCAGAAACCCGATCGAAGATACCGTGTCGAGATCCACCCATTGGTGCGCGCCAAACAATGTTTTTCCGCAAAAAATACACAAATCTAGTCACGATTACTTTTTTCACTATAAAAACGAATTGGTACATTCCAAACACATCAACTTCGTACATTCCAAACACATCAACTTGGTATATTCCAAATATATCTAGATCTAAAATAGAAAGAAATTCTTTTACAAAAAATATTGGAATAAAAAAGAAAAGAAAACACAAATTTAAACAAAAAGTAAAAAAACTATTGGAGAATTGCTTGGGCCTGGGTCTTGTCGATTTCGGTTGGGCCTTGGTTTGGGTTTATTGTGCAAGACAGTGTCGGCGACCTGGCTGGAAAAATGGTGGAGAATGGGCTACAAAAATGGCAGAGATTGAGCCTCGAACGGTGAGGCAGGGTTCGACGATGTTGGAGTCTGGACGTTGGGATCGTGGCTTACTGGTGGAGAAGAGAGACGGCGATGATTGCTCTTAGATGGATGATAAAATAGAGATCTGATACCGGAATCGAAAGCCATGAATCAACCTGGCTACCGGACCGGTCCATGACCTATCGGTCCGGTTCTTCATATTTTAAAAATATCACTGGACCGGAACCAGACCGCTCCTTTTTTTATATATATTGTTTTGGCCCAATTTCATATTTAGCCCACCATTTTAGCCCGCCCATTATTTAATTTTAGCCCACCGAAAGCTGCTATTGAAGAGTTAATGGCAAGGGGAATGAATAAAGCCAACCAGGTACATTTTTGCAGACATTACTTAATTGATCGTCTTATCTTTTTCACTTTCATCCAACACAATATATTTTGTGATATCAAAATTATTTTGCAGCGCTTCTTCCCTCAGAATATAATTAGCAACATTAAAACTCCTCTGTTCATTATCGACGCTGCACAGATACATGGCAGGTAATGCATATGTATATAATAGTTCGTCATAAATAATCTAAAGAAAAAAAACCCAGTAGGGAACCGTTAGGAACCGGACCCGGTAGTGGCGGTTCCATTAACGGTTCGGTTCTCTTCTTCAAGCAACCAAGAACCGGTCCTAACCGGAACCGGTAAGAAAGAACCGGTAAGCCGGACCGGACCGACAAGGCCCAGACCGCTAAGAACCGGTCCAGAACAAACCGTTAGCCAGGCTGAGCCATGAACGAGTTCGGGGAAGAAATGGCGAGACAGCGTGTTTCCTGTGCCATCGAGCGCTGTTGTGAGTGCTGGAGAGCGGCGACGGGGGCTGGAGAGCAGTGTTGTGAGGCGGGGAGTGCTGGAGAGCGGCGTTGCTGCTTGGTGGTGGAGGAGATAATGCTTGGTGGTGGAGGAGATGATGCTTGGCGGTAGAGATGGTGAGAGCGGGGGAAATGGTGAGAACGGCTTCGTGATGGAGATGGCGAAAATGGGTGGTGTGGGAGTAAAGGTCAGAGAGCAGGGGTTGGGGTAGAAGACCGGCATTGTGAGAGAGGGGGAAGGCTAATCTGAAAAATGAAAAACAAAACCTAATAGGGTTTTTGTTTTGGGTTTTCTTGTTTACCATGTGTATAAAGAGGGTTGGGGGCTGTTTAAGGCTTTTACCTTATTTTAGTTGGGTTTAGTTGGTTTAGTTAAAATGAAAATTTGTAAATATTGTGTATGTTACATATACCTTTAATTAAAAATAATTGTCCCTTATTTTTCTTCGAGTAATGCTATATATCACCCCATCACCTCTTCACCCCTTATGTGGAGCCTATGTGGAGATTTAAAAAACCAATCATGATGTTTCTCTTTCTTAAATAAGTTTTTTCTCTCTCTTTTATTTAATGCCACATAGGCTCCACATAAGGGGTGAAGAGGTGAAGGGGTGATATATAGCATTACTCTTTTTCTTCAACACCAATTAGGAGTACTTTCGACCCGAAAGTAAAGCTTGAAAAGCATAAAGTACTCCTCTATTTGATCTGGTAATGCCATAATGGTTACCTTAAACGGAAAGGAGAGCAGTAAATGCCGAAACCTTTTTGTTTTGTGTACTTTCTCAGCCCATCAATATTTTTTTTTTTTTTTTACACAAATTAAGAAAAGCAATTAATAACCTCTATTTTTACTAAACTACCCCAAATTAATTAAATAAATGAATTTAATGAAATAAGTTTGTAAACATTAAATAAGGATAAAATTAGTAAAAAAGGTAAAAAAAAGTTCATTAATATTTTAAATAAACAATCTTTTTTGAATATTTACTTTTAAGAAATGATGACAAAGGTTAATGTACAGAGGGAGTAGCTTATTTCATATTTGCCCCTATTTTTCTTTTTCTTTTACTCCTTCTATTCCCACTTATTTCCAATATTCTACTCCTCACCTCATTCCGTACTACTAGTAATATAATTTCTCGTTCATTTTTCTTCATTTCGTTCTCTATCGCTTCTAGTAAGTTCTATTCTAGTAGGGTTCTTCAAATCTACTTCAACTTCAACGCCAGTGCTCAATCACTCCTTTTTTCCGTAATTTTATCAACTTTAGCTATAAGATCAACCAGGTTAGTATTTCGTAGCATTTCCACTCCTAGATCTCATGTTTTCTCGTATAACCTTGCCAAATTAGTTGATTTTTTCTTTTAATTTTAGCTTTGTTTTAGAGTTTTGATTATGCATGCGATACTTTGATTATTACGGTTTAATTGCACCCCTTGCTCAAGGTGGCTAACGGTCTGTTCCGGACCGGTTCCTAGCAGACCTGGCCTTATCGGTCTGGTCCGGCTTACCGGTCCCTCGTTAACGGTTCAGTCCGGTCTGTTACTAATATTGATGAAGGTGAGAACCGGACCAATAAGAGAACCGTCTAAACAGGATCGGGTTCGGTCCGGTTCTTAGTGGTTCCATATTGTTTTTTTTTTTTTGATAGAAAGGCAAGATTTCAAGCAATATGGGTTTATTTGTGTTGGGTTTAATTAATGGGTTGGTAAGGGAGTGGGATAATAATGGGCTAATAAGGGGCTAATGGGTTGGGCTACAAATAATTGGGCTAAAAGCCTAAAACAATGAAATATTAAAAAAAAAAATTAAGAGACGGGTTCTGGTCCGGTCCCCTTTATTTTTAAAAAGGTGAAGAACCGGTCCGGTAGCTAGCTTGTGGACCTGTCCGGTCCGTGCCTGCGTTGACTTTTGGTCCCGGTTTGGTTCTCACGTTGACCAGTCCTGTTCGGAGGACCGGTTGGACCGGACCGTTAGTCACCTTGACCCCTTGCTATGCAAAATAGCTACATTTACTTCCATGTTTCAAATAGAAGCAAATATGGCCTTGTGGACCGGTAGATTTGCAACTTTAATGCATAACACCAAATATAATTTAGCAATCGTGATGCAGATAAATTTACTTTGTTTTTAAGGGTAGATTACGCGTTTGTTTCTATCTTATGCAAAATGGACAAATATACCCTGTTTTTTTCAGGAAGTAGCAAATATACCCGTGTTGTTCCAAAATATAGCAAATATATTCCTATGGAGGGGTACATCTGCAATCTTAACATATATTTGCTGCTTTATCGTGTTATTTCGCATAACAGACCAATAGTGCAATTAATTAATTTTTGTAACTTTATTGTCATAAGGTCTTTTAATGGCGTTTAAGATAAGCAACTTTTATGCATTTGTGTATATGTTTCTCCAATATAGATTTTGTTACATGGAGAAATGCTAAAATGCTAGGATGATATTATTAGTTTTCTCTGTTTCTGAGTGCATATTTTAAATTAATTGTGCTTATTCCTCGGGAAATATGAAGCAAAGTTTCTTTCTAATATTTGATGATTTTGTAGGATTTCAAGTTGGAGATGTCTCACAGAATAGAAAGAAGTGAAAGGTATGATAAAGAACTGGAAGATTTAGAATACAAATATTATTCTGATTTAAAGGCTGGGAAAATCGAAATTCAGGGTTCTGAAAAGTTTCTTCAATGTCCATTGTGTTATGACCACACAAAAAAAGATTACCTTCTCGAGGATCTCATGAACCATGCTTCTCGTATCGCAAGAGAGTCAAAATCTGCAAGTTCCCGAGACAAAGCTAGACATTTAGGTCTACTTAAATACCTCGAAAGGTATGGAGATGATGTGGAAAAACGTCGCTCACGCAGGAGATTGAATGATGGAGATAATAAGATGAGATCAGCACCATCTGATAGGAGTATGAAGCCATTGGAGGTTGTGGATAAGACTGCAGATCCTTTAAGTTATGAAGGCAATGATGAGCGAATTGTTTGGCCTTGCATGGCTATAGTTGCCAATATTTCAGCCATGGATAATCCTTATGAGGTTGGTAGTAGTTTGAAAGCAAAACTTACAAGCCAAGGCTATAATATCGTTAAGGTTGATCCATTATGGTGCTTTGCACGTTTCTCTGGGTATGCTATAGTTAGGTTTGCAAGTAAATGGGAGGGTTTTGGAACTGCAATGAGATTTGAGAGTGCTTTTGATTCTGATAGTCAAGGTAAGAAAGATTGGAAATTAAGGAGACAAAAGGGGGATAAACTGTATGCTTGGATTGCTCGTAGTGAAGATTTCAATTCAGATGATTTCATTGGTAAATTCCTTAAAACCAAAGGAGATTTGAGGACCATTTCTGATGTTCAAGCTGAGGAAAAAAGAAAAGAAGCTTCACTTGTTTCCAGCTTAACAACTTCTCTGGATATGAAGTACAAGAAAGGTGAAGAGATCAAGAAGAAAATAAGTAAGACTGATATTCTTACTAGGAATACAGTAAAGCAAACAGAAGAACTGGTTCATGGATTTAATCAAGGTATGAATATTTATTTTATTATAATACTTTTAACATATTTCAGATTACTTATTTTAAGTTGATGTGAATCAGAAATGAAGAGAATGCAGGAAGAAGCCTTTGAGAAGCTCCAATCAGTTTATAGCGAACATGAAAGATGTAAATCTGAACTAGAAAATGAAAGAGAAACACTTAAGCTGCGCGAGAAAGAATTGAAGCAACGTGAAGCTCTAAATGAAAGTGAGAAAAGGAAATTTGATAAAGAGAAGGAGATGGTACGATTTAATCCTTTTTCTTTTTTATCTCTTCCTTTTGTTATCGAAATTAGAATTGATCCTCTAGTATACTTGAATTAAAATTGATTTAGAATATTCCTTTAATGATACTAAAATGTTTGAGTTTTCAGAATGAAAGGGCATTAAGTGAGCAAATAAAGTATGATGAGAAAATGCTGCAGCTTGCATTAGAGCAAAAGGTCTGCATCTACTCTAAAATGACACATAATTCTTGAATATTATTTAACATGAATTAATTTGGATTTGCAGATAAAAAAGGATGAGCTTCACAAAAGAATAATTGAACTGGAATCTCAACTTGATCGGAAACAAAAGCTGGAGCTGGAGATAGTGCGTATGAAAGGAGTTGTTCAAATGATGAGACATATGAACGAAGACGGAGATTTAGTAGCTAAAAAGAAAATGGAATCTATAGAAGAAGAAGTTCAGGATAAAGTTGAAAAGCTTGAATACTTAGAGGCCATGAATCAAACTCTTATTGTGAAGCAGCGCAATGCTAATGATGAGTTGGTCGATGCTAGAAAAGAACTTATCCAAGTAAGCTTCTTCGATTTTCTTTTCCTTTTGCTTCTTTTTGTAATGAAATTCACTTGTGTACAGGGATTGAGAGGGAATCCTCCAACTTCTATTATCAGTGTAAAGCTAATGGGAGAGCTTGACGATAAGCCTTTCGGTAAAAATGAGGATTTATATTCCGCTTGGGACGATCACTTAAGGGATCCTAGCTGGCATCCATTCAAAATCATCACAGAAGGAGATAAAGTCAAGGTATATATATATATATTAATATACTTTCTTCATATCCCTGTTTTAGTAGCGATACTAATATATATATATATATATATATATATATATATATATATATATATATATATATATATAATAATGTTAATGTATGTGTTCAGGAAGAAATAGATGAAGATGATGAAAAGCTGGTACGTCTGAAGAAAGAGGTAGGAGAAGCTGCATACGAAGCAATGAAAACAGCTTTAAAGGAAATGAACGAATACAATCCAAGTGGACGTTATCCTGTGCCTGAGCTGTGGAATCGTAAGGAAGGAAGGAAGGTTACAGTAACAGAGGCAGTAGCCTATGTACTCCAAATGTGGAAGGCAAACAGAAAGAAGACAAGATAAATTGGTGTCCTTTTCATTATATTGTTAACCCTTTTTTTTTTTTTAATTAGAAAAAATAATGGATTTGAGTTATAATTGGTCTGGTGGTTTCTTTCGGATTTAGATTATTTCTTTTGGATTTAATTGACTCCAATAAAATGATATTTATTTTTAAAATCGTCTTCTAGATCGATGCATACATCGCCTTATTAGTAACACTTTTGCAGATTTGTTTATCGATTCCCCTGCAGTTTAAACAATATATATATATATATATATATATATATATATATATATATATATATATATATATATATATATATATATATATATATATGCAAAGCCGTGGAAATTATTCAAGCCTTTTGGTTTCATAACAGGATGACATGTAGTGTTATGAGAGGCATCAACACCTGGACTTCCACTACCGGTTATATTGAAGACCCTTTGATTAATGTTTATCTAGTGGCCAAGGTCATTGGATATAGGAAAATGTATTATTTATTCCTTGTTCGCCTACTGAAGGGAGTCCACTCTGATTTGTAACAAGTGAAAGATGAGATGTATGTGGCATCCTCATTCAGATTTCTGTGGAGTTGTACTTAATCAGGTGCTAGATGTGAAAATGTGATTGATTATATAACTCTAGAATGCTCACTAATAGTGTGGTAATTTATGGATTATGGGAGTGAAAAATGAGACAAAAAAGAATATTCAAGCTTTGTACTTCTTGTTTCAACAATAAAAAACGATATAACTAGTTTGTGTAGCTTTCATCTCATGTTGTATTAGGTGTTTCATATGTACACTACTTTGTGTTGTGAATGAAAACTGGCCAGCCTCCTGGGGGTTTACCAAGTCTGTTGAAACTCTAGGATCAAAATCATTTGACTTCAAATTGCCAACTTTAAGAGTGAGGATCTTTATAATGTAACAAGTTAGCAATTAAATAAGTACTCAGCAAACAACACTAAGTACTCCTACAAAAACATCGAATACTCTACAAAGAGAACCAGAGCACCCCAAGGTGATACACTTGGACGAATATATCCTTTTTCGAGTAATTCTTGAAGTTGTATCTTAAGCTCCTTCAATTCTGCAGGTGCCATCCTATACGGTACTTTTGAAATAGGGGGCGTGCCCTGAATCACATTAATTTCAAACTCGATCTCCATTTTCGGTGTTAAATCCAAGATATCTATGAGAAATACGTCTGGAAAATCTTGAACTATATCGATATTTTCTAGCTTTCGTCCCACTGAGGTGGTATCAACCACATTAGCCAAATATCCAAAGCATCATTTTCTCAACAATTTGCTGGCTTTCAAAACTGAGATGACGCAAAAAGTGTGAAAATCCCTTCCACTAAAAAATAATAATTTGGACCTGAGGAATTTTAAACACAACCCTCTTTCCAAAACAATCAACATGTCCGTGAAACGCTGCTCCATCCCTAATATGACATTAAAATCCTTCATATCTAATTCTATCAAATTAGCAGGTAGATTGTTATAATCAATTTTAACTGGACATTCACGATAAACTCTACCTACTATCACTGACTTTCCCACTGGTGTTTCAACATATAACTCAGAATCAAGTTCTGTAGGGGCAATCACAAATGAAGGGGCAAAAGAAGAAGAAATATAAAAAAAAAAGTCAAACCAGTGTCAAATAAAACATAAGCATAAAAGTGATGAAATAGAGAGTATACCTGACACCACATCTTCTGAAGCTTGAGCATCTCCCTTTCTCATTGCCTAAAGTCTAGGCTTGGGGCCAGGTATTTTATTAGTGCTCCCTTGTTCAGACTTCATCACGCTACTTTACTCGCCTTTCTAATCACTAGTTCCAGTTGCTTTTCCTCGAGGGCAGTGCTTAAAATAGTTATCATTGGCTCCGCACTTGAAACACACATCCATAATCCATCTACAAGATTCAATCGGGTGATTCTTCCCACAATTTGGGCATTGGTCTCTTGAGTTCGATGTATTCATCCTCTTTGTTGCATTACTTGGAAATCTAATTTCTTTTACACTCTCTATTCTTTTAAAGCCTTGAGAGTGAACTTGTTGGTTTTGTTTTGCGAGACGCTCCCTTTTTTCCACAACTATTTCCGTATTCATGACATTCTTGAATGTTCAATGTAAGAGTGGAGCCACCGCATCTTGAATGGTAGCCTTTGAACCAAATTGAATTTTTATAGATTTCATATACTCGTTAGTATTAACACATGGGCAAACCGAGATAGTTCGATCAATCGTCGGGTTTATTCTTGAACTGACATTTCCCCCTGTGTAAGAGTAGTAAACTCCGCTATTATCAAGTCTCGATAGGATTGGGGGTAAAATTCATCTTCAAAGGCATCTCGGAATTCTTTCCAGGTGGAGAAAGAAGTGTGGAAACTCTCTGCTTCAAAAGCGTCGGGCCTGGACGGACTTAACGGTAAATTTTACAGAGAGTTATGGGATATCATTAGATCTGATGTTTTTGAAGTAGTGAGTGACTTTTTTACTAATAACATTAGCCTTGCCAATTTAAATGATATTCTTATAACTCTTATAACGAAATGAAATATTCAAGAATGGTTAGGGGACTTCAAGCCCATTTCATGTGTAAGTTTTATTTACAAAAATTATATCAAAAAATTTAGCTAACCGTTTATAGGGCTTTATGAAAGACATCGTATCACAGACACAGTCGGTTTTTATTAAAGGCCGAACTATACAGGATAATATAATTATAACCCAAGAAAATTCTTTATTCATGAGCAGGAAAAGAAATATTAAGAAACGCGTGGCAGCTATAATAATTGATATGGAAAAGACATACAACCAGGTAAACTGGAAATTCTTTCTTTTGGTTTTAAATAAAATTGGATTCTATAAACAGCGGATTGTATTACGACAATATCTTTTAATCTCAACCTTAATGGAGAAAGATTAGATATATTCTCTTCAGGGAGAGGTTTACACCAAGGTGACCCTCGCTCTCAATTTCTTTTCTCTATCATGACTGAAGCCCTTATCAGCAGGATGGATCAATATATGAAGAATAATCAAGTCAAAGGAATAAAAATTAATAGGAATTGCCCAGAATTTTCGCACCTTTTATTTGTGGATTAATCTCTTTTTTTTTATAACTATTGACGATACTGATCTACAGGATTTCAATGAATGTCTTAATACTCACTGTCAAGGTTCAGGCCAAAGAATTAATTTGCAGCGATGATGTTCACTAAAGAAACGCCGCAAGAAATAAGACAATATGTGGTATCAGAAACAGGTATTGGGGAAACAACAGACCTTGGTAATTACTTAGGGATTCCACTATGCCACAAAAGATCAAAAGTTGAGTCATTAGAATTGATAACAAATAAATTATTTAACAATACGGAAGGATGGAAGGCAAGACTATTGTCGGAAAGAGGGAAAGAAGTTCTTATCAAAGCTATCCTATAAGCGATATCTAATTATTATATGTCTATTTTCTCTTTCTCTATTTCCTTTTGAAAAAAACTTATTTCAGCGATCTCTAACTTTTGGTGGAATTCAGGTGAAAGGAACAAAATTCATTGGATTGCCTGAGAAAAAATTTCTATTGGAAAAATGATAGGAAGGTTACGCTTTAAAGATTTTACAACAATGAATACAATACTTTTAGCAGTACAAGCATGGAGAATTATGGAAACCCAAGAAACTCTAGCAACAAAAATTCTTAAAGGAATTTACTATCCGATTAATACTTTTATGAATGTGAATTTGAGACAAGTAGAACGTGGAGTTGGGCAAGTATAATTGAAGGAAGGGATTTTCTAAAGAAATATGAAATCCACCAAATAGGAAATGGGAAAAGTATTGATATTTGGAACGATAGGTGGGTGGATACAGAACGCAATATAAGTAAGGTTAGTCAATTACTTTACCCTAATACTAATATTTGGAATCCCGAAACAATTAACAACATTTTCCCAAGACCCATCATCTCAACTATTTCGAGAATACAGATTATAGATATAAATAATGAAGATGAATTTATTTGGCCTTATTCAAAAGATGGTAAGTATAATACAAAATCAGGTTAAAAAAACTGATTGATGAACAAGTAATTAAAGGGCCACCGTCTGGAAGCACACCAGTGAAACATAATTCAGATATAAGGAGAATTATATGGAGGTCAAATATACCGAAAAAGATTAAGCTTTTCGTCTGAAAAGCATGCAATAATGCTATACCTACAAAGAATAAATTATACAAAATGAAGTGTGCAGATTTAAAAACCTGCATTTGGGGGTGTAACAAAAAGGATACCGTAAGGCATTTACTGATAGATTGTAAAATATGTAAAGAAATATGGGCAAGTACATCGTTACAGGTTGAAATAGATGATCAAGAAGATATTAATCTCACGGATTGGATAATAAAGATGATAACATCATTTACAAAGGAAGGCTGGGAAGCAAAGGTAATAAAAGATTATTTAATGATTAATTTATATAATATATGGAAAGCAGAAATGAAAGCACTACACGACGAGACAACAATTGAAGGTGAAAATGTTATTTTCAAAACCAATAAACTAACAGGATAAGTTCATGGTATTGATTGGAAAAATATTAATAGTATGACAAAACGGATGATAGAAATCAAAGCATCAGAGCAAGAAGACTCAGGCCAAGAAGGAGCAGATATCATCCTAAGGTGCGATGCTTCGTTTAAATACAACTTTCAACCGACCATAATAGGTATCATTAAAATCAATACACAACTGGGAACCACATAGCCTGTAAGAATAGATGTAATGTGCGGATCACCAGTGGAAGGGCAAGCTATGACAATTTTAAAAAGTGTTCAAATATGTGAAAGCTTTCCCAATAAGCAAAAGTTAATTTTCTCAGATAACCTTGGATGCATTCAAGGTATTAGGTAGGTGTCAGCAGCGAGCTGGAAAATCCGACAGATCATTAGTAAGATCAAACAAAAAGCTTGGGAATTCGAACCTATCAATTTCAAGTTCCTTAATAGGAATTTCAACAGCCAGAAAGATGAGCTCGCAAAAGAAGTTAGACACGATGCCACACGGTTTATGGATTGTCAGCAACATTGTTCGAATTTGCTGACAACTTCTGCAGATCAAGGATTGGATAAACTTTTTTTCCTTATTGGCATTTTTATTTTATTGTCTTTGTTGTTCTTTGGTGCATTAGCACCTTTCTAAGTAAAGAAAAACACAATCATCCTTATATATTTACAAACTATCCATAAAAGAATTCATATGAACCCCACCTGAGTCATCAATTTCAATTTCAGTATTTCTTTATCCTAGCCAAGACAAAATATACTACTTTAGAAAAAAAAAAAGACTTGTTAACATAAGCTCTTCAAAAATCTACCAGATGGTTCATAAAATTCTAGCAAACCCATGTACACTCGTCTTATAAGCACACACCCTAAAAGCAAAACAAACAAAACATCTTTTAGTGAATTATACGTCAGTAAGTGAAGAGCCTGGAAGAAAATAAAAATAAAAATAAAAATATTACACTCGTTTAAACCAAACTAATGATTCAATATCAATAATATTAATAGAAATATAAGTTAGGTAGATGCCCAATTTTGAAGGAATGTGTAAATATTTCATTGCCGAAAAGATTTCTTTTTATATCAGAAGAATTCATATAACCAGTCAAAATTCAAAAACTGCATTTAACCCGTACAACGGCGGTCAAAAACTGCAAAATTGCATTTAACTTGTGCAACAACGGTTGAAAACAACATTTAACCTGTGCATTTAAACCGTTCAAAAAGGAGGTACAAAAACCCCCACCAGGCATGTTCTTTTTTTGTCTAACCCATACATATATGATATATGGGTCAATTACCCAAGGAGACTTGAGAAAAATCAATGTGCCACTTAGGAGCTAGTCAATTCCTCTCTCCTTCTTAAAGGCCAATAAAATGTCCAATGTCATAACTACCCTTCTAGTGCATATAAGACAAAAAAATAGATTATTTCTCTCTCCTCCACTACCATTACTCTCTCTCCTCCATTACTATTAATCTCTCTCCTCCTTTATCATTTTTTCTCTCTCCTCTTTCATTAATTATCAAATATTTTCCAGCTCCGATCACCGCCGGCCGCCTCCGGCCACCGCCGGAAAAAGTTCTGAGCGTGGAAAAAAGTTCTGAGTCTGGAAAATAGTTCTGAGTCTGGAAAAAAGTTCTGAGTCTGCGTGCAAAAGTTCTGAGTCTGAGTGCAAAAGTTCTGAGTATGAGTGCAAAAGTTCTGAGTCTGAGTGCAATAGTTCTGAGTCTGAGTGCAAAAGTTCCATTAACGCCAGATTTTTAATCGCCAACAGTGTTGAGCGCAAAAGTTCTGAGTCTGAGTGCAAAAGTTCTGAGTCTGAGTGCAAAAGTTCTGAGTATGAGTGCAAAAGTTCTGAGTCTGAGTGCAAAAGTTCTGAGTCTGAGTGCAAAAGTTCTGAGTCTGAGTGCAAAAGTTCCATTAACGCCAGATTTTTAATCGCCAACAGTGTTGAGCGCAAAAGTTCTGGGTCTGAGTGCAAAAGTTCTGAGTCTGAGTGCAAAAGTTCTGAGTTTGAGTGCAAAAGTTCCATTAACGCCAGATTTTTAATCGCCAACAGTGTTGAGCGCAAAAAGTTCTGTGTGCAAAAGTTCTGAGCGCAAAAGTTCTGAGCGCAAAAGACCAAAAAAATAAACATAAACACGAAGCAAGAACAAATCTGCTACATAAACTTGCAGAGCATCTCGAATCGACTTGCTACCGGAGATCCAAGCTTCTTCTTCACAAATATAAGCACAAAAAGAACTTCATTTATCCATGGCTTTCAAATCCGATCTTAGAGATTATTATGCAGCAGATCAATTTCTTCCTTCCATGGCGGAACCCTAGATCGAAACTCTATTTCGGATCGGTCAAATCTCCACCTTCACTGCGGTATTCATCGAAGTTCATGCCAACGGTCTTCTTCTCCGCGCTCTCTTCTTCGGTTGCTTGGTGGCTGCGTGCTTCAAGTGAAGCAATGGAAAGAAGGAATATTATGGAGTGGAGAATAAAGGCGTTGATTGTAAGAGGTGAGGAGAGAGGTAGAAAGAGAGAGAGAGAAATATTTCTGTAAATGTAATTTAGGATTTAAAAGATATTATGATAATATTTAGTATATATATAGAGAATAAAAAAGGGTAGGAAAGTAATTGGGAAATTAGGCTATAGTGTTAAATTTAGTTTGTGGCTTTTAGTAAGAAGAGGTTATAGAGCCGGTCTCCTTAGGTCACGAGGTGGTCTTTTCAAGACCGTTTGGGTAATAATCTCTACATATATAGATCACATTTGTTTATCCGACGAGCATAAAGTTCCTAGTTTTAATATTTAATATCTTATGTAATTACTGAAAATGTGTTACAGAACTACTCTTCTTTGTTTTAAAAAAAATCATTATACACACAAATATGAATAAGGTCGAGATCTTTTTAAGTTTTCTTTACTTGATCAAATGACATAAAGGAATAAAATAATTATACAGGTTTTATGCTTGAATTATATTCAACACTAGGACGCTTCTGTTGTTTGAAGCCATGAAAGAAGATGTTTTGGAAAATTTTGTTTCATGCTTCTTTCACGAATGTTAATCACGTTTAATAAAAATTCCAACGTATATTATTAAGGAATAATTTTCAAACAATTCCACATTTTTCATTCTAAAAAAAAGGAAGGAGCAAAATACTTTCTATTTATTCAAAAATTATCAATTTAATTCTTAATTAAACACATTGACATATTTACCTTCCATTATTATCTTTATATGATTTTTTTTTTTTTTTTTTAAAAATCGAACTTTTTTTTCCGATTTTTTTTTTTGAATTTATATTTTTTCGAATTTTTTATATTTAAAATCGAAATACCGGGTTATGTGTTGCTATAGCACATAAATATACATTTATGTATTCCTGTAACACACAAAGTCATAAAATCGATCTAAAGGATTCTCTTTTTTAACAAAAAAAATTTCTCTTTATTAATCGCATAGACCCTAATTTTACTCGTTTTTTTACTATCTTGATATACTATCTTTTTGTCCAACACTTTTTTTGTTATTTTTGTGTGTTTATGTTTTAGGGTTTTGTGTGAACCAGTTCACACAAAACTTGATTTTATCAAATCTCAAGATTGTGTATTCATGCAACACATAAAATTCGAATTTTTTTTTCCTGAAATACACAAAACTTGATTTTGTTTGTACCAATTTTGTGTATTCGTGGAACATATAAAACTCATAATTGTATATTCTTGGAACGCATAAATCTCAGATTTGTATATTCTTAGAACGCATAACTCTCATATTTATGTATTAATGGAACACATAAAACTCAAATTTATGTATTCATGGAACACATAAAACTTGAATTTATGCATTCCTGGAATACACAAAACTTGATTTTGTTTGTTCCAATTCTGTGTATTCGTGGAACACACAAATCTCAGATTTGTGTATTCTTGGAACGCACAAATCCCAGATTTGTATGGAACACATAAAACTCAAATTTATGTACTCATGGAACACATAAACCTTAAATTTGTGTATTCATGGAACATATAAAAATCAAATTTGTGTATTCATGGAACACATAAAACTCGAATTTATGTATTCTTGGAATACACATAATTTGATTTTGTTTGTTTCAATTCTGTGTATTCCTGAACACACAAATCTCAGAATTGTGTATTCATGGAACACACAATTCTCAGAATCATGTATTCATGGAACACATAAAACTCAAATTTTTGTATTCATGGAACACATAAACTCAAATTTGTGTATTCATGGAACACATAAAACTCAAATTTGTGTATTCATGGCACATAAAACTCGAATTTATGTATTCGTGAAATACACAAAACTTGATTTTGTTTGTTCCAATTCTGTGTATTGCTAAACACACAATCTCAGAATTGTGTATTCTTAGAACGCACAAATCTTATAACTGTGTATTCATGAAACACATTGAACTAAAATTTGTGTATTCATGGAACACATAAAACTCGAATTTATGTATTCATGGAATACACAAAACTTGATTTTGGTTGTTCAAATCATGTGTATTCCTGCAACACACAAATCTCAGAATTGCGTATTCATTAAACACATTAAAAAAAATTAAAAAAAATAATTCGGAAAAAAAAAGTTCGAAAATAAAAAATTTGAACAAATTTTTTTTATTTTTTTTAAATAAAAATAAAAATGAAAATAAATAAATATTATTATAATTAATTAATATGCCTATGGGTATTTTAGTAATCTTCTAATTTTTTGTGATTAAGTGGGAATTAAGTTAAAGTTGTAATTAATTGGGAATTCTTACGTTTTTCGTGTAATTAACTGGGCGTTGTCCCTATTATTAAACTGAAACCAAAGGAACATATTATTTTCTCACTTACACTTCACAAAAAAAAACAAAAATGCTTTTTTTTTGACATAAAACAAAAATTCTAAGATGAAACTTTATAGCCAATTCTAGTCTAACCGACACTGAATCTCTCAAATGCTATACTACACAATTCAAATTGTATCATATAATTATCCTGTCCAAATGGTACTCTTAATTAAAGGAACTTAATACCCATTTACAGAATGAAACAATAAACAATATCAACCTTAAGAAGTTTGATAATTTAACCTGTCACTTGCTATATCACTTGGTAGCTTGATCAAAATCCTCTACTTGATTCCTTTTTTTTCTACAAAAACAAACCAGTGTTTAGGGTTATCTCCTGAAAGCTCTTTCCTTCCTTTTTTCTATTTATGTTTTCCTTATTCTTTTGATATTAACGTCTTTTCCCCTCCTCCCAGATAGTTGGTCATAAGGAGGGGTGGAAATCGGATCAGAAATTTCCGATTTCTAACTATTCCGATCCAAAAATTCCGATTTCAGAACAGATTTTTAAGGTTCCGAAATTCCGATTTTGGGTTTTCCGAAAAAATTGGATCGGAATTAGAACTACATATACATTTCCGAAAATTTTGGGTTTTCCGATCCGATTTTATTTCTAAATTATATTTTCGATCCAATTTTATTTCCGAATTATAAATTATATTTCAAAATAATATTGCATATAGTATCTGAAACATGAAAATTAATATCCTATTTCTTTGGTCCTTGAATAGTTTTGGAACTCAACTTGGCTTCCATATATACTGTCTAGTTATTATTTCAATTTTTTTCAAAGTATACTTATAAATCAACTCAAAACTTGATTAATCCAAAAAAATAATTGATTCTTCTAAATAGTTTCAACAATTAGTTTCTCTCTTCCTTGTATTATTGATAATGTCTGTAAGGAAACCTTCAATAGATGAACAGATTCATGTTTTACCAACAAATTTCATATCACTGAAAATGCATGTAAACCTATTGATGCTGTTAACTACTTTAACATCCTTAACCGTTTCAATGATACTTATGGTCGAAACAAAGACAATCCAACAATGCCTAGTGTGATCTTCTTTTCAGAATGCTGAAGCAATATTTTCGCAATTTCTCTAATAACTTATACAACATTGTTTTCACACTTTTTCTAACAACATGTAGGAATCGCAAGATCATTTTGAGGCTCGGGGGCAAGATTTCTTTGGAATACAATTGCAGGATCATTTTACGAGACTTTTTTGCAATATTATTTTTTTCATGTAATTGGAAAAGTAACAGTGGTTATTCGACTAAAAAAAGAAAAGTAACAGTGGTTTAACATTGTTTTTTGTAACTACTGTTACTTTGTTATCAAATAATTTTAAGTTTAGTTTTTAACTATTTTTTCTCTTTGTGTAAGTTTTATAAGTTTAATTTGTAACTACGGTTACTCTTCGTTTGTGTTTTAAACTACTGTTGTGATTAATAACCCTTAGTTCCGAAATTTCTGAACAAAAAGTTCCGAAATTCTGAACCCAAAGTTCTAAAATTTCCGAACCAAAAGTTCCAAAATTTCCGTACCGAAATTTCCGAATTTCAGGTAAATTCTGAAATTCCAAAATTCTGAATTAGCAATTGTTTTCCTAATTCTGAAAATTGGATAGGAATTAGAATAGAAAAAATCTATTTCGGAAAAAATTGGAATTTTTCCGAAAGACCAATTTTCCGATTCGTGTCTTTCGATTTCCACCCCTAGTCATAAGTAATATATATTATATTTAAAATAATACAAGTAAAGCCACAACATTTAACAAAATATAAAGTAGCCCATAAAGTAATAATAAGTACAAAATTGGGTCCACTAATTTACTTTTATATATTTTTGGATATTAGAAATAATTGAATTATAGTCATTTTCTATTATTGTTAAACATATGAGATAGTCTTGAACAGTTTCAACCCCCATCAAAATGTCATAAGCTTCTACTTCTAATAGTGAACATGAGATAAGTTTTGATCCCTCTTTAACAAAAACACTATTAGAACTAATCAAATATACAATAGTTTACCCCTTAAAAGAGTGAGCAACATCAATAATTATTTTGTAAAATTTTATGGGAAAGAGATGCCATATATTCTCTTTAATATATTTATCATCCTCAACTATATTCTTAGAATGAACTGGGAGATTAATTTAGTTACAAAAACTAGATTTCAGTTTCATTAGTGTTAAGAAAATTTTTATGTTCTTCCCAACTATTAAAAACACAAATAGCATTTTTAATAAGATGTAGAATAGTATTGTTAAATAAAAATATGTTTCTAATCTTCCAAATTGACCACATAAGAGTACTAATAATTTCAGCAGTAAATGGTTGAAAAGTAGTATTGTACCAAGATCATTAGCAACTTTCAAAAATCAAGTATCTATTAGAGAAGTGGTTTATTATGATTTAATAAACTGAAAGGTGAAGAGAACCAAACTGCCTTATTCTAGAGGAACTCCAATAACAAATGTTCAATACGTTCACTAGCCACATTGCATATTTTACACATATTAGATTCAAAACAATTCTTTTTGAAGAGCTTATCTTCAGTAGGAAGTAAGTTTCTGCAGAATTTTCACAATTTTAGGGGCACATTATCCATATTAATTAAGTTTCCGCAGACTTTCCCTATAAATTTTTTTTGTCAAGGAAAAGAAAGACAAAGCCGAAACCGTAAATATTACAAGTGTTACTAAGGATATCAAGAGTGTCGAGAAGATTTTGATCTTGCCATCCAGAGACGTCGATATTAAGTCTGACACAATTGACAAGTGCATCCGCAGTTCCGTTGAAACATATTTTAATATTTGAGACCTTCTAGTTGGGGAATCCATTCAACCACTTTCCAATTTCATCAAGCATTGGTTAGATACTCTAGTGAGATCCTCCTTTTTTTCTAAATACCTTGGACAAGATCAAGGTTATCAAAGTAAAAATAACAATTTTGAAGGTTGAGATCGACAACTAATCTCAAGGCTAGAAGGATATCCCAACTCTCACCTTCTATTGGGATCTTCACAAAACATATTCTCATAACTTTATGCGTAATCTCTCCTTGAGTATTGACCGCTTTATACGTCATTTCCTTCGGTTTCCATTCTTTAACAAAAAAGGTGTCTTTAAGCCAAATAAAGTCAGCATCGCCCATTAAGATAGGATTGTCTAGCTCCTTATGGTTAGTATCATTGGTGAAACTTGACTGGGATTTTCTTTCTTTTTCCTTAGATGACCCAAATAACTCCTTAATAAGATAGTTGGTTTTATTGGTTATTCCAAAAATGTTCCATTTCCTTGTTTTCAAAAAGACCTTTCATGCGAGCCTTCCAGATATTCCAAACAATGCAAAAAATATATGTTGTCACAACTCTCCTATCCCATCCGTTAGAAGCATAATTGTCGATTGTTTTTAATAACCATTTTGTGAACGATCCCAGAAGTCTCGATCAATTTTAATCTACAAAGTAGAGTTGGCACATACCGCAATGCTAAGGGGATACTTGATAAAAAGGTGTCTGATGTTGTCATTATTTAAGTCACACCATTCTCATGTAGGGTTCTGGACACATTTCTTTTGATGAAGGTTAAATTTAGTCGGTAATGCTCTGTTACAAATAATCTAGCCGAAGATCCTAACTTTTGAAGGGACATTGGAATTCCAAATGGAGTTCTAGGTTTCACTCTTATTATTATCCCCTTTTCTTGGATGATTGTGCTTCATTGCTAATATCTGAGTTGGTAAGATCGTGATACCCAATCTTAGTACAATACACACCATTCTTAATGAGGGGCTAGATAAGCTTATCCTCCTTGTCAAGTTTAATGATTGGGATCTTCCTAATTTCATTAAAATTGTTTGGAGGCATTAATTCCTTTAAGAGATTCTTATTCCAACCCGATAGATAACTATTAAAAAGCTCAGCAATGACTTCAAGATTACAATTTTCTGGTCAGTCGATCTTGAACCTTTTACCTATCCAATTATGGTCCCAAATATTAGTATCAAGTCCATTACCAATCTGCCACATACACAAGTTTTTAAGCAATTGAAGACCTTGAAAAATACTTCTCTAACTCCATGATCTTTTCTTTTCCGGTTTAACTTCCCATAATTTATTGTATGGACAATAATTCCCCTCAAGCATTTTTGCGACCAAAGATCTGGATTATAGATTAGCAAGGAGAGCCATGTTCATATTTTGGAAATCCCTAATTCCAATTCCATTGGTAGATTTAGATCTAACATTTTCCAGGCCATCGAGCGAATATGTTTCTCATGACAAGAGTCTCACCAGAAATTTGCAATTATACCACAATTATCTTACAAAGTTCTTTCGGGAATTCAAAAAATAGACATTTTCCATATGAAGTTTCTAATCTTAGGCTTTTCCACATGAAGTATTTGCATGAAGTTTCTAATCGTAGGAGCACATTGTCCTTCATGTTACTGCTTGAAAAGTAAAAAAAAAACTAATTCTTTGTCCCTCGGTACCCAAGCTGGAAAAAAAATCTAACATAACTTTTTTTCCCCATGCCCCTCGCTGGAAAAGAAAGAATGTAAAAAAAATTGTCCTAGACCTCCGGCTGCAAAAGAAAAAAATCATATAAAAAATTTAAAAAATCCCCTCGCTAGAAAGAAAAAATTCGTCCCCCAAACCCTCGATATAAAAGCAAAAATAACAAGGGTGAATTATATATAGGGTCTTAGGAGCACTATTTTTTCTCTATAGAGTAGTGTCTTGAAAGTTGTTATTCTTAGGGACCTCATTTTTTACAATAGTCTTTCCTACCCTTACTATCACTAAAAGACAAAAAAAGTGATGTCACTATTTCTCTCTCCTCTACCTACCACTACCCACCTACCTCCAATTTCCCACCACCTACCACCGAACTCCGACCACCGACCACCGACCACTGACCTCAGGTCACCAGTCACCTGAAAAAACATAGAGTATCGGAAAAAACTGAGAGTACTCTATGAAATAGAGAGAGTACTCCCAGTTTTTTCCGATACTCTATAAAATACAGAGAGTACTCCGAGAATTAAAATATACTCGGACAATTTAAACAAATACTCTATAAAAAAAGTCGGAGTACTCTATAAAATATAGAGAGTACTCTATGAAATAGAGAGAGTACTCTTAGAAATTACTTAAATACTCTACAAAATCATGTGTATCTATTTAAATACCTTTCTATTCAAAATTTAAAACCAATTACAATAGATAAATAAAAAAAAACCTAAACTAATTACAAGTTGACCAGATCTGGTCAAACCAGATCTGAAAAAAAAACCAACAGCTAAAGCGTACTGTGTACGCGAGTAAAAAAAAAAAAGGAGCTCCGGCGAAGCACGAAGCAGCGAAGACGGCGAGCTCCATGGACTCCGTTCCTGGTCTTCTTCAGCAACACCACTGCATCTCCACAGCAGCCACGAGCTCTTCTTCTCCAACACCTCCGGCAAGCTCTTCTTCTGCATCGTTCAAGCTTCACCATGGCTGCTAGGGTTCCGCCATGGCTGCTAGGGTTCGGGATCTGAAGCTTCAAGCACACCACCGATTTGCAGCAACGAAGCCGATCGAAGCCATGGCTGCACACGGCGAGATCTGTTCGAACCTCCATCAAAGCCGTTCGAACCAAGCTTCACCACCGATTTGCATCAACGAAGCCGTTCGAAGCCATAGCTGCTCACGGCGAGATCTGTTCGAACCTCCACCAAAGCCGTTCCAACCGCTGCTCACTGCTCGGCTAAGCCCAGGGCAGCACCACCGAGATAGAGAGGCATCGGAGCTCGAGAGAGATAGGTAGAGAGGCGCCGGAGCTCGAGAGAGATAGGTGGGTCTACTGGAAAACAGTTGATGGTGGTGGAGCTTGGTGGAGTTTTATGAGGGAGGAGGGAGGAGGGAGGTGGTGGTGCAGATCGGCGGTGGTGTTCATTTAGATGGGTTGGTGGTTGTTGAGAGGAGAGAGGAGAGAGGAGAGAGAAGCAGTGAGGTGAGGGAACGTGAATGAAATTAGAAATGGAATAATTAGTATATATAGGGATAGAAAAAACAAAAGAGGGGTAGTCTAGTAATTGGGGTTTTGGGGTTCATGTGTTAAAAAGTTTCTGAGGTCTTTAGTAAGAAGAGGCTCTAGGTGGGGGTGCCAACTTGAAGAGGGGGGTGTGGTCAAGACCCTAAGTGTCATTATCTCAAATAACAATTTCTCTCTAACCCCCGCTGGAATAGAAAAAAAAAATCTATAATGAAAAAGGATTGTTCCTCGGGGTTACTTGCTAAAAAAAGGAAAAAAAATCTTTGAAAAAATTTGCCCCGGGACTCTAACTAGAAAATAAAAAATTTCTCAAAATCAAAAAAAATTCCCCAGGTCCTTTGGTGGTAAAATAAACTATTTTATAAAAAAATTCTCATTTACCCATCGTTAAAAAATATATTATTTAATTTTTTTAACTAAATAATATAGTTATTATATAACAGGTCAGATGGTGTATTTGTAACTTCCACCTCTATAATAAAAATAGATTTAAATTTGAAGTAGATTTTTATGATTTAAAATGAGCATTATTCTATACTTCTATTAACGCATGAGTATAATTATTAATTAATAGTTAGAATGATATGTTAGTAACTTCTATATTTATAATAATATTTAATTTAAATAAAAAGTTGATACTTTTATAATTGAAGTAAAAATTGTTTCATTTATTTATAAATTAAATAACAAATCACATTCCTTGTCTTTAAGTTATTCGTTTGAAAACCAGATGAGATTAGCTCACTGGCCAGGGCCTTGGTCTACCAATCTAGTGGTGCAGGTTCGAACCGAGTCAATGACTCTGAGTCCAAAGTGGTTCTCCTATGTAACAAAAAAAAAGTTATTCGTTTGAAACAAGGTTAAACTAATTTAGAAATTTTTAAAATTTGATTAAAATGAATAATTTTTGAAAAAAAAATATGTACGAAATGAGATTATAAATACTATTTACTCCTATTTATGATATTTACGATCAAACATCGTTTGATATATATCATTGCTGTTTTTTATATACTTGAAAAAAAAATCATTGTTGATATTAATGAATTACAAAAAAAAAATCAATGGTGAATGCAAATTTAACACATATACTGTTGTAGATTAATACTTATAAAATAGCGTAATGATATATATATCATCCGAATATCACTCATAATGTGGTGTGATTTTAGTTGATATAAATTGTTAGTTAAATCGAGAATATAAATAGATTGATAATTTACTTTTACTCGAATTATGTCACGTCATGGGTAATATATAAGATAGTATATATCATTACTTTATAACATACATACTGAAATAGTAAAACCATGTAAGGATGATGGATCAATAATGAAGTAATTAACTTAATTTTTAGTTTGATTTATGAGATCTTAGAGATAAATTTAGTGATCTATAAAGAACATGTGGACAGATTTTTCTTCAAAGAGATCACCAATCACACCACCTAATCTTATGGGTGATGAATGCTAAAATTCCATCAAATAAAATAAAAATCACATAAAGATTAAAAACAAGTGGTGTTAGCAAGAATCACCAAATTAGTGAGTGAATGAGTATTAAATCAATGAGTATCGATACTTTTCAGTTCTGACCACCACCAACCGACCACTGCCAAAGATTTTATTGAGTGCTCGGAAATTTTACTAAGTGCTTGAAAACTTTACAGAATGCTCAGAGATTTTACTGAGTGCTCCAGAATTTACTGAGTGCTCGGAGATTTTGCTGAGTACTTGGAGATTTTGCTGAGTACTCGGAGATTTTGCTGAGTACTCGGAGATTTTGCTAAGTACTCAGTTGAATTCATTAAGTACGAAAAAAAACACAAAGTATACTAAGCAAATTCTATGCGTATAATCAGAAAATAATTGCGTATACTCAGTGGATTCTGTGAGTGTGATACAAAAAATATTGAGTACTCATAAAAAAACATTGAGTACTCAACAAAAAAACACTTATTCACAAACAAAGAATCCATAAAAATGCATTCCATTAACAAAAAATAATAATAAATTTAATAAGGGGGAAACACAATAATAATTACTAATGTACATAAAATCCACTCTACCTGTTAAGAATGTAGAAAATGCATAAAAAAAGGTTGTTGTCAAGGCATGATGTAAAGTTGGCGTCACCTCCGACGTCATTGTTTCTCCTACGGGTTTTTTTCTCGAAATCCTTTATTTGATGAGTGTCACCACTATAGAAGCAGATCTATCATGGAAATCGAACTCAACGGAGTACTTTATTAAAACTAGTCGGAATAAAAGCTGCTTCAAGAGCTTCTCGCTGGAATCACGAACAATTTCGATTGACAACCTCTTCATTGGATCAAGGCCATGGATTTATTTAACTTCGTCTATACATTTGCCACCATGGAAGCAGATTTTCCATGGAAACCGAGCTCACCGGAGTGCTCCATTAAACCAACCGAGCTTCGGATAATAACTTTTTCACCGAGTCGGGGTCATTGATCTGTTCAGTATTCAATGGTTTGTGATTTCACGAGTTCCTCAGCTCGTGACGGCAGCCATGGCAGATGTGTGAAGTTGTTGTCTTATTTTCACCGTGAAAATCCTATCTTCTCCTTCACTGACGAAAATGCAGAAGCCACAAAAATGGAGCCATGGCTCCTACTTCTTGGAGAAAGTTGCTCAAAAACGGAGTAAGCGACTTCAATTAGAAGGATGCGAACTTGAGAATGGAGAGAAGAAAGAGAAGGTTATGAGCTCAAATGGAAAGAAGGATGAAGAGAGAGAGAGAGAAAGAGAGAGAGAGAGAGAGAGAGAGAGAGAGAGAGAGAGAGAGAGAGAGAGAGAGAGAGAGAGAGAGAGAGAGAGAGAGAGAGAGAGGGGAGGAGGAGGCAATGTTATAATTTTCTAGTGTTTAAAAAATATTGTTTATTAATTTAATATATATTGTAAAAAAACAAAAAGAGATACGATGAGTAGGGGATTTTAAAAAAAATAAAACCGGTATATAGTATTAAATTTTATTTGTGATTTTTAGTAAAAAAGATGAATTAAATGGGGTGCTTGAATTTATAAAGGGTAATTCTAATATTTGTGGTAAGATCCTCTTTTTATTCCATTCTAGCTTTCCCTATTAATATTTTTTTTATTATTTTTTGAGGAAATTACTTTTAAAAACCTAAAATATTAAAAAAAATTATTCACAAAGTCCTAACTTTTAGTTAGAATTGTTACTCTTATACCCCTTATTCAATTCGTCTTTGGTATATATACCAACATTTTTACGTATGGTATAGACTAGTATTTGTTTGTTTGGAACATACCAATTTCGTAAGTTTGATACGTAACAAATTCTATTATGTTTGTTTTACGATTTTTTACACTTTTTGTAATTGCACGATAGACCCCTAATAGTATTTTTCTACACTTAAAGGTTAATGTTTAGACTTATTCAGAAACCCGATCGAAGATACCGTGTCGAGATCCACCCATTGGTGCGCGCCAAACAATGTTTTTCCGCAAAAAATACACAAATCTAGTCACGATTACTTTTTCACTATAAAAACGAATTGGTACATTCCAAACACATCAACTTCGTACATTCCAAACACATCAACTTGGTATATTCCAAATATATCTAGATCTAAAATAGAAAGAAATTCTTTTACAAAAAATATTGGAATTAAAAAGAAAAGAAAACACAAATTTAAACAGAAAGTAAAAAAACTATTGGAGAATTGCTTGGGCCTGGGTCTTGTCGATTTCGGTTGGGCCTTGGTTTGGGTTTATTGTGCAAGACAGTGTCGGCGACCTGGCTGGAAAAATGGTGGAGAATGGGCTACAAAAATGGCAGAGATTGAGCCTCGAACGGTGAGGCAGGGTTCGACGATGTTGGAGTCTGGACGTTGGGATCGTGGCTTGCTGGTGGAGAAGAGAGACGGCGATGATTGCTCTCAGATGGATGATAAAACAGAGATCGGATGCCGGGATCGAAAGCCATGAATCAACCTGGCTACCGGACCGGCCGGAACTAGACCGCTCCTTTTTTTATATATATTGTTTTGGCCCAATTTCATATTTAGCCGACCATTTTAGCCCGCCCATTATTTAATTTTAGCCCACCGAAAGCTGCTATTTAAGAGTTAATGGCAAGGGGAATGAATAAAGCCAACCAGGTACATTTTTGCAGACATTACTTAATTGATCGTCTTCTCTTTTTCACTTCCATCCAACACAATATATTTTGTGATATCAAAATTATTTTACAGCGCTTCTTCCCTCAGAATATAATTAGCAACATTAAAACTCCTCTGTTCATTATCAACGCTGCACAGATACATGGCAGGTAATGCATAACTTCCAACTGTACTTGCAATTTTTCTTTGTATATAATAGTTCGTCATAAATAATCTAAAGAAAAAAAACCCGGTAGGGAACCGTTAGGAACCGGACCGGGTAGTGGCGGTTCCATTAACGGTTCGGTTCTCTCCTTCAAGCAACTAAGAACCGGTCCTAACCGGAACCGGTAAGAAAGAACCGGTAAGCCGGACCGGACCGACAAGGCCCAGACCGCTAAGAACCGGTCCAGAACAGACCGTTAGCCAGGCTGAGCCATGAACGAGTTCGGGAAAGAAATGGCGAGACAGCGTGTTTCCTGTGCCATCGAGCGCTGTTGTGAGTGCTGGAGAGCGGCGACGGGGGCTGGAGAGCAGTGTTGTGAGGCGGGGAGTGCTGGAGAGTGGCGTTGCTGCTTGGTGGTGGAGGAGATGATGCTTGGTGGTGGAGGAGATGATGCTTGGCGGTAGAGATGGTGAGAGCGGGGGAAATGGTGAGAACGGCTTCGTGATGGAGATGGCGAAAATGGGTGGTGTGGGAGTAAAGGTCAGAGAGCAGGGGTTGGGGTAGAAGACCGGCATTGTGAGAGAGGGGGAAGGCTAATCTGAAAAATGAAAAACAAAACCTAATAGGGTTTTTGTTTTGGGTTTTCTTGTTTACTATGTGTATAAAGAGGGTTGGGGGCTGTTTAAGGCTTTTACCTTATTTTAGTTGGGTTTAGTTGGTTTAGTTAAAATGAAAATTTATAAATATTGTGTATGTTACATATACCTTTAATTAAAAATAATTGTCCCTTATTTTTCTTCAACACCAATTAGGAGTACTTTCGACCCGAAAGTAAAGCTTGAAAAGCATAAAGTACTCCTCTATTTGATCTGGTAATGCCATAATGGTTACCTTAAACGGAATGGAGAGCAGTAAATGCCGAGACCTTTTTGTTGTGTGTACTTTCTCCGACCATCAATGTTTTTCATACTTTTTTTTTTACACAAATTAAGAAAAGCAATTAATAACCTCTATTTTTACTAAACTACCCCAAATTAATTAAATAAATGAATTTAATGAAATAAGTTTGTAAATATTAAATAAGAATAAAATTGGTAAAAAAGGTAAAAAAAATTCATTAATATTTTAAATAAACAACCTTTTTTGAATATTTACTTTTAAGAAATGGTGACAAAGGTTAATGTACAGAGGGAGTAGCTTTTTTCATATTTGCCCCTATTTTTCTTTTTCTTTTACTCCTTCTATTCCCACTTATTTCCAATATTCTACTCCTCACCTCATTCCGTACTACTAGTAATATAATTTCTCGTTCATTTTTCTTCATTTCGTTCTCTATCGCTTCTAGTAAGTTCTATTCTAGTGGGGTTCTTCAAATCTACTTCAACTTCAACGCCAGTGCTCAATCACTCCTTTTTTCCGTAATTTTATCAACTTTAGCTATAAAATCAACCAGGTTAGTATTTCGTAGCATTTCCACTCCTAGATCTCATGTTTTGTCGTATAACCTTGCCAAATTACTTGATTTTTTCTTTTAATTTTAGCTTTATTTTAGAGTTTTGATTATGCATGCGTTGATACTTTGATTATTACGGTTTAATTGCACCCCTTGCTCAAGGTGGCTAACGGTTCCGGACCGGTTCCTAGCGGACCTGGCCTTATCGGTCTGGTCCGGCTTACCGGTCCCTCGTTACCGGTTCAGTCCGGTCTGTTACTAATATTGATGAAGGTGAGAACCGGACCAATAAGAGAACCGTCTAAACAGGATCGGGTTCGGTCCGGTTCTTAGTGGTTCCATATTTTTTTTTTTTTTTTTTGATAGAAAGGCAAGATTTCAAGCAATATGGGTTTATTTGTGTTGGGTTTAATTAATGGGTTGGTAAGGGAGTGGGATAATAATGGGCTAATAAGGGGCTACAAATAATTGGGCTAAAAGCCTAAAACAATGAAATATTAAAAAAAAAATTAAGAGACGGGTTCTGGTCCTGTCCCCTTTATTTTTAAAAAGGTGAAGAACCGGTCCGGTAGCTAGCTTGTGTCCTGTCCGTGCCTGCGTTGACTTTCGGTCCCGGTTTGGTTCTCGCGTTGACCAGTCCGGTTCGGAGGACCAGTTGGACCGGACCGTTAGTCACCTTGACCCCTTGCTATGCTAAATAGCTACATTTACTTCCATGTTTCAAATAGAAGCAAATATGGCCTTGTGGACCGGTAGATTTGCAACTTTAATGCATAACACCAAATATAATTTAGCAATCGTGATGCAGATAAATTTACTTTGTTTTTAAGGGTAGATTACACGTTTGTTTCTATCTTATGCAAAATGGACAAATATACCCTGTTTTTTTCAGGAAGTAGCAAATATACCCGTGTTGTTCCAAAATATAGCAAATATATTCCTATGGAGGGGTACATCTGCAATCTTAACATAAATTTGCTGCTTTATCGTGTTATTTCGCATAACAGACCAATAGTGCAATTAATTAATTTTTGTAACTTTATTGTCATAAGGTCTTTTAATGGCGTTTAACATAAGCAACTTTTATGCATTTGTGTATATGTTTCTCCAATATAGATTTTGTTACACGTAGAAATGCTAAAAAGCTAGGATGATATTATTAGTTTTCTCTGTTTCTGAGTGCATATTTTAAATTAATTGTGCTTATTCCTCGGGAAATATGAAGCAAAGTTTCTTTCTAATATTTGATGATTTTGTAGGAATCCAGGTTGGAGATGTCTCACCGACCAGAAAGAAGTGATAGATACTCCAGAGAACTAGAAGATTTAGAATACAAATATTATTCTGATTTAAAGGCTGGGAAAATCGAAATTCAGGGTTCTGAAAAGTTTCTTCAATGTCCATTGTGTTATGACCACACAAAAAAAGATTACCTTCTCGAGGATCTCATGAACCATGCTTCTCGTATCGCAAGAGAGTCAAAATCTGCAAGTTCCCGAGACAAAGCTAGACATTTAGGTCTACTTAAATACCTCGAAAGGTATGGAGATGATGTGGAAAAACGTCGCTCACGCAGGAGATTGAATGATGGAGATAATAAGATGAGATCAGCACCATCTGATAGGAGTATGAAGCCATTGGAGGTTGTGGATAAGACTGCAGATCCTTTAAGTTATGAAGGCAATGATGAGCGAATTGTTTGGCCTTGCATGGCTATAGTTGCCAATATTTCAGCCATGGATAATCCTTATGAGGTTGGTAGTAGTTTGAAAGCAAAACTTACAAGCCAAGGCTATAATATCGTTAAGGTTGATCCATTATGGTGCTTTGCACGTTTCTCTGGGTATGCTATAGTTAGGTTTGCAAGTAAATGGGAGGGTTTTGGAACTGCAATGAGATTTGAGAGTGCTTTTGATTCTGATAGTCAAGGTAAGAAAGATTGGAAATTAAGGAGACAAAAGGGGGATAAACTGTATGCTTGGATTGCTCGTAGTGAAGATTTCAATTCAGATGATTTCATTGGTAAATTCCTTAAAACCAAAGGAGATTTGAGGACCATTTCTGATGTTCAAGCTGAGGAAAAAAGAAAAGAAGCTTCACTTGTTTCCAGCTTAACAACTTCTCTGGATATGAAGTACAAGAAAGGTGAAGAGATCAAGAAGAAAATAAGTAAGACTGATATTCTTACTAGGAATACAGTAAAGCAAACAGAAGAACTGGTTCATGGATTTAATCAAGGTATGAATATTTATTTTATTATAATACTTTTAACATATTTCAGATTACTTATTTTAAGTTGATGTGAATCAGAAATGAAGAGAATGCAGGAAGAAGCCTTTGAGAAGCTCCAATCAGTTTATAGCGAACATGAAAGATGTAAATCTGAACTAGAAAATGAAAGAGAAACACTTAAGCTGCGCGAGAAAGAATTGAAGCAACGTGAAGCTCTAAATGAAAGTGAGAAAAGGAAATTTGATAAAGAGAAGGAGATGGTACGATTTAATCCTTTTTCTTTTTTATCTCTTCCTTTTGTTATCGAAATTAGAATTGATCCTCTAGTATACTTGAATTAAAATTGATTTAGAATATTCCTTTAATGATACTAAAATGTTTGAGTTTTCAGAATGAAAGGGCATTAAGTGAGCAAATAAAGTATGATGAGAAAATGCTGCAGCTTGCATTAGAGCAAAAGGTCTGCATCTACTCTAAAATGACACATAATTCTTGAATATTATTTAACATGAATTAATTTGGATTTGCAGATAAAAAAGGATGAGCTTCACAAAAGAATAATTGAACTGGAATCTCAACTTGATCGGAAACAAAAGCTGGAGCTGGAGATAGTGCGTATGAAAGGAGTTGTTCAAATGATGAGACATATGAACGAAGACGGAGATTTAGTAGCTAAAAAGAAAATGGAATCTATAGAAGAAGAAGTTCAGGATAAAGTTGAAAAGCTTGAATACTTAGAGGCCATGAATCAAACTCTTATTGTGAAGCAGCGCAATGCTAATGATGAGTTGGTCGATGCTAGAAAAGAACTTATCCAAGTAAGCTTCTTCGATTTTCTTTTCCTTTTGCTTCTTTTTGTAATGAAATTCACTTGTGTACAGGGATTGAGAGGGAATCCTCCAACTTCTATTATCAGTGTAAAGCTAATGGGAGAGCTTGACGATAAGCCTTTCGGTAAAAATGAGGATTTATATTCCGCTTGGGACGATCACTTAAGGGATCCTAGCTGGCATCCATTCAAAATCATCACAGAAGGAGATAAAGTCAAGGTATATATATATATATTAATATACTTTCTTCATATCCCTGTTTTAGTAGCGATACTAATATATATATATATATATATATATATATATATATATATATATATATATATATATATATAATAATGTTAATGTATGTGTTCAGGAAGAAATAGATGAAGATGATGAAAAGCTGGTACGTCTGAAGAAAGAGGTAGGAGAAGCTGCATACGAAGCAATGAAAACAGCTTTAAAGGAAATGAACGAATACAATCCAAGTGGACGTTATCCTGTGCCTGAGCTGTGGAATCGTAAGGAAGGAAGGAAGGTTACAGTAACAGAGGCAGTAGCCTATGTACTCCAAATGTGGAAGGCAAACAGAAAGAAGACAAGATAAATTGGTGTCCTTTTCATTATATTGTTAACCCTTTTTTTTTTTTTAATTAGAAAAAATAATGGATTTGAGTTATAATTGGTCTGGTGGTTTCTTTCGGATTTAGATTATTTCTTTTGGATTTAATTGACTCCAATAAAATGATATTTATTTTTAAAATCGTCTTCTAGATCGATGCATACATCGCCTTATTAGTAACACTTTTGCAGATTTGTTTATCGATTCCCCTGCAGTTTAAACAATATATATATATATATATATATATATATATATATATATATATATATATATATATATATATATATATATATATATATGCAAAGCCGTGGAAATTATTCAAGCCTTTTGGTTTCATAACAGGATGACATGTAGTGTTATGAGAGGCATCAACACCTGGACTTCCACTACCGGTTATATTGAAGACCCTTTGATTAATGTTTATCTAGTGGCCAAGGTCATTGGATATAGGAAAATGTATTATTTATTCCTTGTTCGCCTACTGAAGGGAGTCCACTCTGATTTGTAACAAGTGAAAGATGAGATGTATGTGGCATCCTCATTCAGATTTCTGTGGAGTTGTACTTAATCAGGTGCTAGATGTGAAAATGTGATTGATTATATAACTCTAGAATGCTCACTAATAGTGTGGTAATTTATGGATTATGGGAGTGAAAAATGAGACAAAAAAGAATATTCAAGCTTTGTACTTCTTGTTTCAACAATAAAAAACGATATAACTAGTTTGTGTAGCTTTCATCTCATGTTGTATTAGGTGTTTCATATGTACACTACTTTGTGTTGTGAATGAAAACTGGCCAGCCTCCTGGGGGTTTACCAAGTCTGTTGAAACTCTAGGATCAAAATCATTTGACTTCAAATTGCCAACTTTAAGAGTGAGGATCTTTATAATGTAACAAGTTAGCAATTAAATAAGTACTCAGCAAACAACACTAAGTACTCCTACAAAAACATCGAATACTCTACAAAGAGAACCAGAGCACCCCAAGGTGATACACTTGGACGAATATATCCTTTTTCGAGTAATTCTTGAAGTTGTATCTTAAGCTCCTTCAATTCTGCAGGTGCCATCCTATACGGTACTTTTGAAATAGGGGGCGTGCCCTGAATCACATTAATTTCAAACTCGATCTCCGTTTTCGGTAGTAAATCCAAGATATCTATGAGAAATACGTCTGGAAAATCTTGAACTATAGCGATGTTTTCTAGCTTTCGTCCCACTGACGTGGTATCAACCACATTAGCCAAATATTCAAAGCATCATTTTCTCAACAATTTGCTGGCTTTAAAAATTGAGATGACGCAAAAAGTGTGAACATCCCTTCCAGTAAAAAATAATAATTTGGACTTGAGGAATTTTAAACACAACCTTCTTTCCAAAACAATTAACATGTCCGTGAAACGGTGCTAACCAATCCATCCCTAATATGACATCAAAATCCTTCATATCTAATTCTATCAAATTAGCAGGTAGATTGTTATCATCAACTTTAATTGGAGAATCACGATAAACTCTACTTACTATCACTGACTTTCCTACTGGTGTTTCAACATATAACTCAGAATCAAGTTTTGTAGGGCAATCGCAAATGAAGGGGCGAAAGAAGAAGAAATATAAAAAAAAAGTCGAACCAGTGTCAAATAAAACATAAGCATAAAACTGATGATATAGAGAGTATATCTGACACCACATCTTCGGAAGCTTGAGCATCTCCCTTTGTCATTGCATAAAGTCTAGGCTTGGGGCCAGATATCTTATTAGTGCTCCCTTGTTCAGACTTCATCACGCTATTTTGCTCGCCTTTCTAATCACTAGTTCCAGTTTCTTTTCCTCGAGGGCAGTCCTTAAGATAGTGATCATTGGCTCCGCACTTGAAACACGCACCCATAATTTGGGTGTGGTCTCTTGAGGTCGATGTATTCATCCTCTTTGTTGAATTACTTGGAAATCTAGTTTCTTCTACTCTCTCTTTTCTTTTAAAGCCTTGAGAGTGAACTTGTTGGTTTTGTTTTGCGAGACGCTCCCTTTCTTCCACAACTATTTCCGCATTCATGACATTCCTGAACGTTTGATGTAAGAGTTGAGCCACCGCATCTTGAATGGTAGCCTTTAAACCAAAATGAAATTTTATAGCTTTCATATACTCGTTAGTATTAACACAGGGGCAAACCGAGAAAGTTGGATCAATCGTCGGGTATATTCTTGAACTGTCATTCCCCCCTGTGTAAGAGTAGTAAACTCCGCTATCATCAAGTCTCGATAGGATTGGGGTTAAAATTTATCTTCAAAGGCATCTCGAAATTCTCTCCATGTCGATACCTTTGGGTTTTGCTCTCGCTTAATCAACCACCAATCCTTGGAAATCCCGCGCAACATAAATGTGCCAAAAAGAACCTTTCTAACTTCGGAATAATCAAGCATGATAAAAAGTTCTTCAATAGTCGTTAACCATTTTGTAGCTTATTATGGATCCATAACCTCGTCAAATGAAGGAGGTTCCAGTGACAAGAATTTTTTTAAAGCCTTATGCTCATCATCTTGATGGTCTTCTCGAAGCACCCTATGAGTTGCACCCTTAGCTACTTGTTGAAAGATAGCATTAGCAAGTGCGTTCATATCTATTACCAGTGAGGACGAAAAGTCTTGACTTAAGGTGACTGGTTCCTCTTCGTTATCAATTTGATTCTCATCCATTCTCTCTTGTCTATGTCGAATATTACGATGTTCATTAATAATTTGGGCAAGAGGAACTTTATCTCCAATAGAATGGTCATTGGGTTCCCCCATTAATAACTATAAAAATGTATAAACGAGTTATAATTTATAAAGCACACCTACGTAGATGATATATGTATATAAAAAAAAAAAGATTGACATCCTAATTTCTAGATTTCCCACGGTCTAGATTTCCCACGGTCAGCTAAAGTCGAGTCTCCCAAAATCATAACCTAAGCTTTTATACCAATTTGTCACGCTCCCGAATTTACTAATAAATAAAATACGAGGTTGTGACGGTCCTTAAATCGAACTTAAAATAAAAACTCGATCTCAAAGCAAAATAATAAAACAAAAAACTTGAATTCCAGTACTAAAACTATATATCAAAATAACTCAACAAATAAATGAGGAATTAGTTAAGCAACCTACTACATAGGAGGTGGAGAAAGAAGTGTGGGAACTCTCTGCTTCAAAAGCGCCGGGCCTAGACGGACTTAACGGTAAATTTTACAGAAAGTTCTGAGATATCATTAGATCTGACGATTTTGAAGTCGTAAGTGACTTTGTTACTAATAACATTAGCCTTGCCAATTTAAATGATACTCTTATAACTCTTATACAAAAATGAGATATTCAAGAACGGTTAGGGGACTTAAGGCCCATGTCATGCGTAAGTTTTATTTACAAAATTATATCAAATTTTTTAGCTAACCGTTAATAGGGCTTTATGAAAGACATCGTATCACAGACACAGACGGCTCTTATTAAAGACCGAGCTATACAGGATAATATAATTATAACCCAAGAAATTTCTTTCTTCATGAGTAGGAAAAGAAATATTAAGAAACACGTGGAAACTATAAAAATTGATATGACAAAGGCATACAACCAGGTAAACTGGAACTTCCTTCTTTTGGTTTTTAAATAAAATTGGAAAAACAACGGATATCTTGGATAAGAAATTGTATTACGATAGTATCTTTTAATCTCAACCTTAATGGAGAAAGATTAGATAAATTCTCTTCAGGTGGAGGTTTACACCAAGGTGACCCTCTCTCTCATTTTCTTTTCTCTATCATGACTGAAGCCCTTATCAGCAGGATGGATCAACATACGAAGAATAGTCAAGTCAAACGAATAAAAATTAATAGGAATTTCCCAGAAATTTTGCACCTTTTATTTGCGGATGATTCTCTTTTTTTATAACTATTGACGATACTAATCTGCAGGATTTCAATGAATGTCTTAATACTTACTGTCAAGGTTCAGGCCAAAGAATTAATTATAATAAATCAGCAACGGTGTTCTATAAAGAAACGCCACAAGAAATACGACAATATGTGGTATCAGAAACAGGTATTGGGGAAACAACAGACCTTGGTAATTACTTAGGGATTCCACTATCCCACAAAAGATCGAAAGTCGAGTCTTTAGAATGGATAACAAATAAATTATTTGAAAATACGGAAGGATGGAAGGAAAGTCTATTGTCGGAAGGAGGGAAATAAGTTCTTCTCAAAACTATCTTACAAGCGATATCTAATTATTATATGTCTATTTTCTATTTCCCTATTTCCTTTCGTAAAAAAATTATTTCAGCGATCTCTAACTTTTGGTGGAATTCAAGTGAAAGGAACATATTCATTGGATTGCCTGGAAAAAAAAAATTGATATAGGAAAAATGATAGGAGGGTTAGGCTTTAAAGATTTTAAAACAATGAACACAACACATTTAGCAGCACAAGCGTGGAGAATTACGGAAAACCAAGAAACAAAACTTCTTAAAGGAATTTACTATCCGAATAATACTTTTATGAATGTGAAATTGAGATAGAGTAGAACATGGAGTTTGGCAAGTATAACTGAAAGAAGAGATTTTCTAAAGAAATACGGAATCCACCAAATAGGAAATGGGAAAAGTATTGATAGTTGGAATGATAGGTGGGTGGATACGGAATAGAAGCTGGAAAAACCCAAAGGATGCAATATAAGTAAGGTTAGTCAATTACTTTGCCTTAATACTAATATTTGGAATCCGGAAACAACTAACAACATTTTCCCAAGACCCATCATCTCAACTATTTCGAGAATACAAATTATAGATATAAATAATGAAGATGAATTTATTTGGCCTTATTCAAAAGATGGTAAGTATAATACAAAAACAGGTTACAAAAAATGGATTGATGACCAAGTAATTAAAGGGCCACAATCTGCAAGCACACTAGTGAAACATACTTCAGATATATGGAGAATTATATGGAGTTCGAATATACCGAAAAAGATTAAGCTTTTCGTCTGAAAATCATGCAATAATGTTATACCTACAAAGAATAATTTATACAAAAGGAAGTGTGTAGATTCAAAAACCTGCATTTGGGGGTGTAACAAAAAGGATACCATAGAGCATTTACTGATAGATTGTAAAATATGTAAGGAAATATGGGCAAGTACATCGTTACAGATTAAAATAGATGATCAAGAAGATATTAATCTCACAGATTGGATAATAAATATGATAACATCATTTACAAAGGAAGACTGGGAAGCAAAGGTAATAAAAGATTATTTAATGATTAATTTATGGAATGTATAGAAAGCAAAATGAAAGCACTACACGATGAGACAACAATTGAAGGTGAAAATGTTATTTTCAACACCAATAAAATAATAGGAGAAGATCATGGTATTGATTGGAAAAATATTAATAGTATGACAAAACGGATGACAGAAATCAAAGCATCAGAGCAAGAAGGCTCAGGCCAAGAAGGAGCAGATATCGTCCTAATGTGTAATGCTTCGTTTAAATACAACTTTCAACTGACCAGAATAGGTATCATTAAAATCAATACACAAATGGGAACCACAGAATCCGTAAGAATAGATGTAATGTGCGGATCACCAGTGGAAGGGGAAGCTATGGCAATTTAAATAGTGTTCAAATATGTGAAAGCTTTCCCAATAAGCAAAAGTTAATTTTTCTCAGATAACCTTAGATGCATTCAAGGTATTAGGCAGGTGTCAGCAGCGAGCTGAAAAATCTGACAGATCATTCATAAGATCAAACAAAAAGCTGGGGAATTTGAGCCTATCAATTTCAACCGTCAGACAGATGAGCTCGCAAAAGAATTTAGAATCGAAACCAGCACGGTTTATGATTTGTCAGCAACATTGTTAGAGTTTGCTGACAACTTCTGCAGATCAAGGATTGGATAAACTTTTTTTCCTTATTTTGGATTTGTCTTTTATTGTCTTTGTTGTTTTTGGTGCATTAACACCTTTCTAAGTAAAAAAAAACACAATCATCCTTATATATTAACAAACCATCCATAAAAGAATTCATATGAACCCCACCTGAGTCAGCAATTTCAATTTCATTATTTCTTTATCATAGCCAAGACAAAATATACTACCTTTAAAAAAAAGACTTGTTAGAATAAGCTCTTCAAAAATCTACCAAAGGGTTCTTAAAACTCTAGCAAAACCATGTACTCTCGTCTTATAAGCACACACCCTAAAAGTAAAACAAACAAAACCTCTTACAGTGAGTTATACATCAGTAAGTGAGGAGCCTGAAAGAAAATAAAAATGAAAATATTACACTTGTTTAAACAAAACTAATGATTCAATATCGATAAATTTAATAGAAGTATAAGTTAGGTAGATGCCCAATTTTGAAGAAATATGTAAATATTTCATTGCCGAAAAGATTTCCTTTTATATCAGAAGAATTCATATAACCAGTCAAAAATTCAAAAACTGCATTTAACCCGTATAGCGGCGGTCAAAAACTGCAATTAACCCATGCAGCCGCGGTCGAAAATTGCATTTAACTCGTGCAACAACGGTCGAAAACAACATTTAACATGTGCATTTAACCCGTTCAAAAAGGAGGTACAAACACCCCCCACCAGGCATGTTCTTTTTTTGTCTAACCCGTACATATATAGATTATATTTGTTTATCCGACGAGCATAAAATTTCCTAGTTTTAATATTTAATATCTTATGTAATTACTGAAAACTTGTTACAGAAGTACTCTTCTTTGTTTTAAAAAAAAAAATCATTATACACGCAAATATGAATAAGGTCAAGGTTTTTTTTAAGTATTCTTTACTTGATCAAATGACATAAAGGAATAAAATAATTATACAGGTTTGATGCTTGAGTAATGATATTTAACACTAGGACGCTTCTGTTGTTTGAAGACATGAAAGAAAATGTTTTGGAAAATTTTGTTTCATACTTCTTTCACGAATGTTAATCACGTTTAATAAAAGTTCCAACGTATATTAATAAGGGATAACTCTCAATTAATTTCAATTCTACACTTTTCATTCTAAAAAAAAAAGTAAATTACTTCTTATTTACTCATAAATTATCAACTTAATTCCTAATTAAATATATTGTCATATTTACCTTCTATTATTGCCCTTATATGATTTTTTTTAATTTTAAAAAAAATAAATTCGATTTTTTCTATTCGAATTTCTTTTTCCGATTTATTTTTCGTATTTTTTTCAAACTTTTTTTTTAATCGAAATTCCGGGTTATGTGTTTCTATAACACACGAATATAGATTTATATATTCCTGTAACACAGAAAGTCATAAAATCGATCTAAAGGGTTCTTTTTTTTAACAAAATTGTTTTTTTCTCTTTATTAATCGCATATACCCTAATTTTACTTGTTTTTAACTATCTTGATATATTATCTTTTTGTCCAGCACTTTTTTGTTATTTTTCTGTGTTTATGTTTAGGGTTTTGTGTGTTCCAGTTCACACAAAACTTGATTTTGTTTATTCTAATTCTTTGTCATAAATAATATTTACTCCTATTTATGATATTTACAATCGTTTGATATATATCATTGCTGTTTTTTTATATACTTGAAAAAAAATCATTGTTGATATTGATTAATTACAAAAAAAAATCAATGGTGAATGCAAATTTAACATATATACGGTTGTAGATTGATACTTATAAAATAACGTAATGATATATATACTTTATATCATTCGAATACACTCATAATGTGGTGTGATTTGAGTTAAAACAAATTGTTAGTTAAATCGAGAATATAAATAGATTGATAATTTACTTTCACTCAAATTATGTCACGTCATGGGTAATATATAAGATAGTATATATCATTACTCCATAACATACATACTGAAATAGTAAAACCATGTAAAGATGATGGATCAATAATGAAGTAATTAACTTAATTTTTAGATTGATATATGAGATCCTAAAGATGTATTTAGTGATCTATAAAGAGCATGTGGACAGATTTTTCTTCAAAGAGGTCACCAACCACACCACCTAATCTTATGGATGATGAATACTAAAATACCCTCAAATAAAATAAAAATCACATAAAATTAAAAGAAAGTGGTGTTAGCATAAATCACCAAATTAGTGAGTGAATGAGAATTAAATCACTGAGTATTGATACTTTTCAGTTCTGACCACCACCCACCGACCACTGCCAAAGATTTTATTGAGTGCTCGGAGATTTTACTAAGTGCTTGAAAACTTTACAGAATGCTCAGAGATTTTACTGAGCGCTCGGAAATTTTGCCAAGTACTTGGAGATTTTGCTGAGTACTCGGAGATTTTGCTGAGTACTCAGATGAATTCATTAAGTACGAAAAAACACAAAGTATACTAAGCAAATTCTGTGCCTATACTCAGAAAATAATTGCGTATGCTTAATGGATTCTATGAGTGTGATACAAAAAATACTAAGTACACATAAAAAGACACTGAGTACTCAGCAAAAAAATACTTATTAACAAACAAATAATCCATAAAAATGCATTCCACTAACAAAAATAATAATAAATTTAATAAGGGGGAAACACAGTAATAATTACTAAAGTACATAAAATCCACTCCACAAGTTAAGATTGTGGAAAAATGCTTAAAAAAGGTTGTTGTTAAGGCATGATGTAACGTTGGCGTCACTTCCGATGTCATTGTTTCTTATACGGGGTTTTTTCTCGAGATCCTTCATTTTACTGAGTGTCACCACCATAGAAGCAGATTTGCCATGGAAATCGAGCTCACCGGAGTACTTTATTTAAAACCAGTCGGAATAAAAGCTGCTTCAAGAGATTCTTGTTGGAATTACGAACAATTTCGATTGACAACCTCTTCGCTGGATCCAGGCCATGGATTTATTTAACTTCGTCTATGCATTTTCCACCATGAAAGTAGATTTTCCATGGAAACTAAGCTCACCAGAGTGCTCCATTAAACCAACCGAGCTTCGAATAATACATTTTTCACCGAGTCGGGGTCATGGATCTGTTCAGCTTTGTCCATGGACCTGTTCAGTGTTCAATGGTTGGTGAGTTCACGAGTTCCTCAACTCGTTACGGTAGCCATGGCAGATGCGTGAAGCTGTTGTCTTATGTTCACTGTGCTCTGACTGGTGGATCTCCTACGAAATTCGATTCATTCTCTTTCGCCATCATCACACCCTCTTGTTAAACTATACATTTTGGGGAATCGTCCCTAGAGTATATGTGCGATAATCTTTCCAGGCATCTTCTGTTTTGCTGGGTCCTGCTAAGTTCTGATTCCTAGTTCCCGGTGTTGGAACATCACAAGCCATCTTTATAACACTGTCCAGCTTACCCTCCTCCTCCCGACTCAGAACTGGAGTTTCTTCCCCATATTTTATCTCCCCAGGTTCTCCGGCTTGAACCTCCCCCCTAGCCACCACCCGACCAATCTCTGTAAGCGATGCGAGCTCTTGTTTAAGTTTCTTGTTCTCTTCCTCTATCATCAAATATCCATGTAGAATTTGTTCTTGACCTTCAACCATCACTCTGTTATCATCTTCTATTGCTCTAAGTCTTGCTTCCATTATCTTGTTTTCTTCAACCAATTCTTTTATTTTATTTTCTTGCGATAAACATTTATCATTTGCCTCTTTCAGTTCATCCTCAACTGATTGCAGCCTTCCGCTAAGTTGTTTTGTGTTTATTTGCAGTTCAATGTTTTTATTATCGAACACATTTTCTGTCGTCTTTCTTCTTCAAGCCTTGGGATCTCCTCTATTAACCTTTCGATTTCGCAGACCATCCGGTTTTTTCAGTCGCGGCATCGTTAATTCTCTCACGAAGGCTCAACACCAGGATCTGTGGACCCCAGTCCAAGCGTATTGGCACCATCGAATTTGTATCTTAAACAACTTGCCTCCTCGTTAACTTCTATATCACTCGGTTTATCCCCATTAGCTTCATCTTTCCTCGGTTTTTCTGAGGACTCTTCATTACCAACTCCAACCTGTTTTACATTTTCCATCTTCTCATAATCTTCACCTCCTTTTGGTGGACCGTCCTCCAATGAGTCTGCCACAACCATATCCTTGTGTTCACTCGACACTTCGGTTTGTCTTTTATCATCTCCTATCAACTCATTACCATCTCGATCTTCTCTAACATTTTCTTCATCCTCTCTAACAGTCTTTGCACCAACGCCACTATCATTTAGCCAATCGTTCACCATCACATCATCCCTAGCATCATTACCCTCATCATCATCTCCATCTTCATCACCATCATTACCTTCTTTGTCATTAAACTCATTCGCATTATCACCCTCATCAGCATATACCACATGCGCAATACCTTCACCAACACCATTACCCTTAACATTTCCCTATTCTATGGGGTTCAACTGATTCGCATCATGTAGAGCTTCGGATACCAAAAGCCATTGTTCTTCTTCCTCGGTCGGTTCTAGTTTCCTTCTACACACCTACAACCATTTTCCAAACAAAATTAATTACTAAGATCAATACTCAATAAAATTATAACAAAATACTATATATGTGTTACCTTTTTTGCTTTGACCTGAAGAGGGTTTGCCTTTTTGTATCCTGTAAAATAATCCCATTCCAAAAATCTGGGAGTTGCATTTTGGTCCCTCGAAGTTCCAACTGCAACATGCTCATAGTACTAAGGCTACAAGATGAAAGATGTTAAATCAGATTTTAGTAATAATCAAAAATCAGTAAAGTTATGTACTACTTACAGCAAGTATGAACAAACCACCAGTCACAGAATGCAGGTCCTCGTACGTAGAGATTCCTTCCATCATATCATCCACAATAGCCGAAGCCCAGTCATACCTCTTCATGTTTTCTAGGTCTTCACACATGACAATAAACAGTTTCCTAACCGTGAAATTTCTGTTAGCAAACAACATGGATGTTGCCATGTACATGCTCAGGAGTTTCGCAACATCCTTCTGAGCTTGCACGGTAATTGGCCCATCGAGTATTTGGAGTATTCTTTTTTCCAGCTTCGGCAGGTTGCATTCCAACTTTTGTAGGACGCCGGAGTTTCTCGTGTACCATTCGTTGTGCATGTTTTCTTGCCCTCTTGTGATTTCAGGCAAATCATTTGTTCCGCACTCTATCCCTATAAGAATCTTAACTTCTTTCAGAGTAACTTTCATCCTCTTTCCTGCGATGATGAATCTTTGCTGCTCCCGGTTGTAGCATTCTATCAATTGTTTAATGACCTGATTGGATTTCTTAATCATGGTGTGAGATTCTCTTTTCTCGTATAAACCCAACCCCAATCTGTGGAAGGGGGTCTTGTTGCATTGTCCGAAAAAATCGGGCAAGAACTTGTCCTTATTAAGTATTTTGAACAATCCTACCAATGTTGATCGATATTGGAGCTCCGTTAGATCTTTGCTTTTCTTCTCCTGCAACAAAACATAGTGGAACGAATTTTACTGAGCATAAGTATTTTTTAGCATAAAAAAAGCTCATTATCATTCAAACAGTTTTAAGCATTCAAACAATATGATCAAATACACTTAACAACTTAATAAGTATACACATATATTAACTAACAATTTACTGAGCATGATCAAACTGTTACAGAACACACAAGAGTTACTGAGCATGAAGACAAGTTTTAAGCTATGATTACACTTAACATCTTACTGGGCATACTCATGTATCAACTAGCATCTTACGGAACATTCAAAATACTATGACTACACAAACATCTTACTGAACATACATATGTATCAACTAAAATCTTACTGAGCATGGACGAACTGTTAAATAACTGAGCATTCAAACATCTTTCCTAAAATGCACTGAGCATTCAAACATTAACTCAACACCAAAACAAAATCTAACAGGTGAAAATAAAATGTAACAAAATCAAAACATTCAAACCCTGATCAATACAGTTTCTGAGTTTAAACAAAGAACCTAACATGCACAACAACTACTGCAAACCTAACGGGTTTAATCATGCTCAACAAAATCATAAAACACTACTAAAAATTAAAAAAACTAGATTCCACCTTTTTGGTGTTCTTCGACCTCTTTTTATTTGTAGAACGCGCCATTACATTATAGTATTGTGTTGTGTTACTGAGTTTACTCAGTAGACCGTCGATTTTACTGATTTTGTCTCGTCGGTCGGTATTTTTTCACGGCTACAGTTCTTCTCGTCGGTCGGTGATTACTTAGAAAGTGTAATAGAGTGCTGAGCGTTGCTTTATCCCATTGTTTTTTGATGATCGGCTCTTGAGTTTTCCGTCGGAATCAGAGAGAGAAAGATAGAGATAGAGATAGGAGAGAGAATGTGGAGTTGAAGTGTTTTGAGCGGGATAACCGAAAGACATAATATCAGTTTTTTTTAATTTTGAAATGATAGGGGTAAATGACATTGGTCATCTTAGAGGCCTTCTTGGAGGAGAGAGGAATGGAGTAGTTCCTTTGTAGCACTAAGATGGTCTCTAAGACCCCATGGGCAATTGACCCAGTGATTATTTAATAGTTCAGAGGATATATTTGTAATTTCCGCCTCTATAATAATGTTTGATTTAAATTTGAAGTTGATTTTTTTTATTTAAATGAGAATTATCCTATTAACTAATGAATATAAATATTATTGAATAATTAGAACGATATATTAGTAATTTCTACCTCTATAATAATATTTGATTTAAATGAGAAGCTGATATTTAAGTAGGAATTGTCTCATTTATTTATAAATTGAATAACAAAATTACATTTTTGTCTTTAAGTTATTTATTTGAAACAAGGTTAAACTAGATTAGATATGCTTATAGATAAAATTTAAACCAAAATGGATATTTTCTAAGATTAAATTTTGATTAAAATGAATTATTTTTTAATAAATTATGTACTAAATGAGTTTTTCTATAAAAAGGATAAAACTAAAAGTTCATAAATACTATTTACCTCTATTTATGATATTTACGATCATTTTCATAATATGTATCATGGTTGTTTTCATTTTACTAAATAAAATCAATGGTGAATGTAAATATAATATATGATGTTGTGAATTGATACTTATAGTCATAATGTGTACCCTCCAAAATTATATCATTCGAATATTATTCATATTTTGGTGTGGTTTGAGTTGAAATAAATCGTCAGTTAAATCAAGAAAATAAATAGATTCACAATTTACTTCTACTCAATTATGCTATGTCATAGATAATATATTGGGAAGTATGAATTTAGATGGTTTATATCATTATTCTATAAAATACATACTGAAATAATAAAACCATGTAAAGATGATGGATCAACAATGATGTAATGAACTTAATTTTTAGATTGATATATGGGGTCTTGGAAACAAACTTAGTGTCCTATAGGGAACTGATGTCTCCTCATTTGTGATAGATTTATATTAGGATGAGACATCATTTTTAGTGATTTAGAAGTCATAATAGTCGATTTTCTTGAGTTTTAGTGCACTTTCCTATTTTGAGTCTTGATTTGTTGAATTAATATTTTTAGAGCATACTGGGTTTAATTGTTTATTTTAGTGTGAAGCTTTAAAGATAATTATGGAGATTAATTAGAGTCCAAGTCAAAGACTACAACTTATGGAAAGAGATTAGCATGGTAATTGGAGATAAGGAAACAAAAAAGATGAAAAAAAAAGCTGCCTAAATCTGGAATTCTGCAGCACACGTCTAAAGAAGTGGTTATCTACCTAAGAAATAGGCCTATTTTGGTAATTTCCTTTCATAGGGACAAAGATAATTCTGTTACGATTCTTTTGGTATCTTATGGAGTTCAATCCGACCAATAACGAAGAAGATATGCTCAAAACGGTCCAGCAGTGTTTATCTTTATTTCCATGCGAATTTGAGTTGGGCTAGGAGTCCAATACTTTATCTCCTCCTCAAGAAAACGAATTAGGTCTTCTAAACACCTATAAATACACCATTATATCACTTGTAAATCATCCTTGCCTCATAGTAAATAGTTCTTAGAGTTTTATTCTTCCAGTTTATTGTAGAGAGCAAGATGATGTCTTTTGTAATTTCTTTTAGTTTATTTCCTTCAGGTATGAACTAAACTTCCCATAGCTTGGGTTTTGCATCATGTATAAACTATGAATTCTAATTCTTCTATCTAAGTTTCTTTGGGAATTATATGTTTTAATCTGATATTAGCTACTTACTTTATATTTGTTTATGTGTTTTGATTTATTGTCTTTCCTAGAACTGATCACTTTAGGATTGTTTTAATAGTAGTTAGATGGTCTCCTTGACAGGGTGTTTAACTATTGAACCACCACATAATGTCTAGTGTCGATATTAGTTCTGACAAAACATGATTCTAACTAGATAGTCATTAGGGTTTGTTTTAATCACTATATCACCAATTGATTGTTGCGATTGCTTAGGGCCTTAGTAGCGTTTGATAACCCTATTCTAAACCACGTCTTGGTTGTGCCGTAGCCCCCTTAGTCGCTCTCAAGGTCTAAGGTATGGGAATTTAGAATCCTGACTAAGTATACCAAGAGCTAATATTCTCCCTTATTAACTAGATCTATAGATAGAATTAGAAGGAGTAGTGCATACTAGCAAAACCTAAGCTATACTTCTCATCTCATATTCTTAATCTTTTACTTTATTGTCTTTAATTTTCTTAGTTTAATTCTTATTTTCGAAATCCAAATCTTTTATTTTCTGTCTTTCAATTATTTACTTTTACTCGTTATTCCTACCCACGTGATTAACACACTTAAGTCCCTGAGAACGAACTCAACTTACTAACTAAAACTTGCATACGTCCTGTAATACTTGCAGTACTGTGCCAGTCTAGGGATGAGAGTGCGTAGTTTCCTAGACTTTATTTTATCATATTTTTATCACACCCTAGGTGACACCAGGAACATGTGACTAGGTTTTTTTTTCAAAGAGGTCACCACCTAATCTCATGGGTGATCAAATAATAAAATTATCTTAAATAAAACAAAATTCACATAAAGACAAAAAAACAAGTGATGTTAGCAAGAATCAACAAATTAGAGAGCGAATGAATATCAACTCACAGGGTATCGATACTTTTCAGTTCCGACCACCACTAGAGATTTTACTGAATGCTCGAAGATTTTACTAAGTGCTAAAAAAAATTCAGAGTGCTCAGAGATTTTACGGAGTGCTAAAAAATTTACGAAATGCTCAGAAATTTAGTGAGTGCTTGAGAATCTCTGCTGAGTACTCAGATGAATTCGTTGAGTACGGAAAAAAATACAAAGTATACTCAGCAAATTCTATGTGTATACTCAGAAAATCATTGAGTATGCTTAGTGAATTCTTTGAGTGTGATACAAAAATGACTTAGTACTCATAAAAAAACACTAAGTACTCGCAAAAAAACACTAAGTAACAAACAAATTATGCATAAATATTCATTTCATTAGCAGAAAAATAATAATAAATCTTATAAGGGGGAAAACACAATAATAATTAAAAAAAGTACATAAAACCCACTCCACAGGTTAAAATTGTAAATAAATGCTTTAAAAAAAGTTGTTGTTAAGGCATGTTGATGTAACGCCGACTTCACCTCTGTCGTCATTGTTGACGTCATTGTTTCTTCTCTAGATGTTTTTCTCGAAATCCTTCATTTTACCGAGTGTCGCCACCGTGGAAGCAGGTCTGCCATGGAAATCGAGCTAATCCGAGTGCTCTATTAAAACCAGCCGGAATAAAAGATGTTGTGAAAAGCTTCTCGCTGGAATCACGAACAGTTTTGAATAACAACCTCTTTGATGGATCAAGGACATGGATCTGTTCAACTTTGTCCATGCATCTGCCACCATGGAAGCGGATTTGCCATGGAAACCGAGCTCACTGGAGTGCTCCATTAAAAAGAGTTTCGAATAATAACTTCTTCATCGGATCAAGGTCATGGATTCGTTCAGCTTCATCCATGGATATGTTCAGTGTTCAATGGCTAGTGAATTTGCGAGTTCCGCAACTCGTGACGACAGCCACGGCAGATGCGTGAAGCTGTTCTCTTCTTCTTTGTCGTGAAACTGCTATCTTCTTCTTCTTCGCCGACGGAAACGCAGAAGCCATGAATATGGAGCCATGGCTACTGCTTCTTGGATAAAGCTGCTCGAAAACAGAGAAAACAACTTCAACTAGGAGGATGTGAATTCGAGAATGGAGAGAAGAAAGACGAATGTGAGCTTTAGAATGTAAAGAAAAAAGAGAGGAAAGAGAGGAAATGTTATGTAATAAAATCACGCGTGAGTAGAGAGGAGAGAAATAATTTTTTAGGGTTTAAAAAATATTATTTATAATTTAATATATGTAGTAAAAAAACAAAAAAATAGGTATTATAGGTAGATAATTTTATAAAGAATTAGGTACAATGTTAGATCTTATTAATATTTTTTAGTAAAAGGGTGGATTAAATAGAGTGTTTGGGTCTATAAAGGTTTTTTTTTTTTTTTGTCAAAATAGATGAAATGTCCAGTTTACAGAAACCGAGTTGAAAAACATAACTGGGGATAAAAACTAAACAAGACAAACGGGAGTAACAATATATGAACTCAAAAACAATCCTCGAGAAACGTGCTTCGTTACCCACCATACCAGAAAGCTTCCAAACTCTTTCTGAATAACCAACGAACCAAACAAACTATCCAACAAACCATCGAGCAATCGACGAACCAGCATAAACGCCGCATAGATGGAAATGATCAACAAACCTAACCAAGCTCTGTAGATTGCATCACCAAAAAGGGTGATATTTTGCACACTATAAAAGGGTGAAAGAGGTGCAGGAAAGGGGTAACAATTCCATTAGCGTCGCGGTATAAGACAAAGCACACAAACCCAAGAAGAAAAAACGATTACACCGCCACCCTATCAACCGAAGTCCTAACACTCGAACCAAACTAAATGAAAACGAGCAAAACCAACCCCACGTGAATGGCAAACACGCAAAAACAGCCAACTCAAGATCAAAAGAAAAGGTCGAAATATAAATAGACCAAAAGTGAGGCCTAGAAACATCGGTCAAAAAGAGCCCAACAGCAACTAGCAGACCAAATTACACCTCGGACCTCCACACAGGTTCAATCCACCGCCACTAAGAACCAAAATAATCGGAAAAACATAAAAGATGAATGAACGACAAACACCCAACATTAACTCCACCAATCAATTGGAACCAAACAACGGGCAAACAACCTGCATAAAAAGGACTAAGAGGAAAAAGGCAGGGGAACAAAAAACAGTAAAATGAAACAACTAACATACCCTATACACACACCAAACAGTCTCAAACAATCTGCACTGGCAGAGAACGCATCTCCAAAATCCACAAAGCAAAACCAAATCTGGACAGGATCAAACGAAACCAAAAGCACCTACCGAGAGAATCTAACCATCGCCACTAAAAAAGAAGAAGGGAGAGTCAATCGAGGAAGATAAACATACCAGATTGTCAAAAACACCCTTTTAGAGAAGTCATAACCGGCAGACATGACATACCAGATGGGGTAAAAATCACTTTTTATTCCAAACTAGTTTTCCCTATTAATTTTTGTTTTTGATTATTTTTCTTTAACACCTAAATTAGGAGTTATTTCGACCCGAAAGTGGAGCTCGAAAAGCATAAAGTACTCCTGTATTTGATCAGGTAATGGTTACCTTAAACGGAAAGGAGATCAGTAAAAGCCGAGACCCTTTTGTTTTGTACTGCTTTTTCATATTTGCCCCCTATTTTTCTTTTTCTTCTAGTCCTTCTATTCCCACTTATTTCCAAGACGAGTCTCCTCGTATTCCTTCTCCTCACCTTATTCCGTACTACTAATAAAATAGTAATTTATCGTTCATTTTTCTTCATTTCGTTCTCTATCGCTTCTAGTAGGTTCTATTCTAGTAGGGTTTCTTTCATTTTTCAAATCTACTTCAACTTCAACGCCCATTGCTCGATAACTCTTTATTTCTTCTCAACTCTCTTTCCGTAATCTCGTCAACTTTAGCTATAAGATCAACCAGGTAAGTATTTCGTAGCATTTCCACTCTTAGATCTCATGTTTGTCGTATAAGCTTGCCAAATTACTTGATTTTTTCTTTTAATTTTAGCTTTATACAGAGTTTTGATTATGCATGTGTTGATACTTTGATTATTACTGTTTAATTGCACCCCCATGCTATGCAAAATAGCTAAATTTGCTTCCATTTTTCAAATAAAAGCAAATATGGCGTTGTGGATCGGTAGATTTGGAACGTTAATGCATAACACCAAGTATAATCTAGCAATCGTTATGCAGATAAATTTACTTTGTTTTTAAGGGTTGATTACGCGTTTGTTCCTATCTTATGCAAAATGGACAAATATACCCCTGTTTTTCAGGAAGGAGCAAATATACCCGTGTTGTTCGAAAATATAGCAAATATATTCCTATGGAGGGCAACATTTGCAATCTTAACATATATTTGCTGCTTTATCGTGTTATTTCGCTAACAGACCAATAGTGCAATTAATTAATTTTTGTAACATTATTGTCATAAGGTCTTTTAATGGCGTTAAAGATAAGCAACTTTTATGCATTTGTGTATATGTTTGTCCAATATAGATTTTGTTACATGGAGAAATGCTAAAAAGATAGGATGATATTATTGGTTTTTTCTGTTTCTGAGTGCATATTTTAAATATATTGTGCTTATGCCTCTGGGAAATATGATATTTATCATTTATGGGTACAAAAAGGCATTTAAGCAAAGATTCTTGACTACTATTTGATGATTCTGTAGGATTTCAAGTTAGAAATGTCTCACAGAACAGAAAGAAGTGAAAGGTATGATAAAGAACTGGAAGATTTAGAATACAAATACTATTTGGGTTTCAAGGATGGGAAAATCGAAATTCGTGGTTCTGAAAAGTTTCTTCTATGTCCATTGTGTTATGAACACACAAATAAAGAGTACCTTCTCGAGGATCTCATAAAACATGCTTCTCGTATAGCTAGAGAGTCAAAATCTGCAAGTTCCCGAGACAAAGCTAGACATTTAGGTCTACTTAAATACCTCGAAAGATATGGAGATGAAGTGGAAAATTCTCGCTCACGCAGGAGATTAGATAAGCCATTGGAGGATATGAATGTAGATCAAAATAGTAAAGGATTCTCCATTAAAGATACTAAACAAAGTAATGAAGAGCCTATTGTTTGGCCTTGTACAGTTGTAATTGCAAACTATCCAGCTAATGAAAGTGGAAGTAAATTGAAAGCACAATTGGTAAGTCAAGGGTATAATCCTCATAAGGTTGATTTATTGTGGACACATAAAGGTTTTTCTGGGTTTGCTTTGGTTCAATTCAATAGTAAATGGGATGGTTTTGGAGATGCTATAAAACTCGAGAATGCATTTGTAGCTGATCATCATGGGAAGAAGGATTGGTATGGTAAGGGGCAAAAGGGGGATAAAATTTATGGATGGATTGCTCGTCGTGAAGAGTATTATGGAAGGAATCGAATTGGTGACTTTCTTAAAAAGAAAGCTGATTTAAAGACTGTTTCTGATGTACAAGCAGAGGAAAAAAGAAAAGAAGCTTCACTTCTTTCTAGTTTAACTACTTCTTTGAATGTTAAGAACAAGAAATGTGAAGAGATGGAGAAGAAAATTAGTAAGACTGAAACTCTTACTAAAAATGCTGTAAGGCAAAAAGAAGAATTGGTTCAAGGATTTAATGAAGGTTTGGATTTTAATTTTATATAATATTATGTAATCTGTTTTCTTATTTTTGTTTATGTTAATCAGAAATGAAGAGAATGCAAAAAGAAACATTTGAGCAGCAACAATATATTCTTAGTGAACATGAAAGGTATAAAATTGAACTAGAAAATCAAAAGGAAATGCTTAAGGTGCAAGAGAAAGATTTGAAGGAGCGTGAAGCTTTAAATGAAAGTGTAACAAGGAAGCTTGATTATGAGAAGGAGATGGTATTAACTATTAAACTATTAATTAATTTTATTCTTTTATGTGTTACTAAAGTGTTTGATTGTGTTTGCAGAATGAGAGAGCATTATTGCAGCATACAAAATATGATGAGAAAATGTTGGAGCTAGCAAAAGAGCAAAAAGTGTTTTACTGTTTTAATATTCTTCATATTGCAATGTGTATATGATTAATTTAACTGAGTAATTTTGATTTGTAGAGAGTAAAGGAGCAGCTTCATAAACGAATAATTGAACTTGAATCACAGTTAGATCAAAAACAAGCTTTGCAATTGGAGATTGAGCGTATGAAAGGAGCTGTGGAAGTAATGAGACATATGAATGAAGATGGAGATACAGAAGCTATGAAGAAACTTGAGTGTATTGAAGAAAATCTTAAGGAAAAAGTGGAAGAGCTTGAAGATTTAGAGTCTATGAATCAAACTCTCATTGTTAAGGAGCGTAATGCTAATGATGAGTTAGTAGATGCTCATAAAGAACTTATTAAGGTCAGCTTCTTTTTTTATTTTTTATTTTTTATTTTTTTTAGGATTGATAAAAGTGTCATTTGTTGATGAAACAGGGATTGAAGGGTTCACAAGCTTTTATATATGTAAAGAGAATGGGAGAGCTTGATGAGAAGGCATTTGGTAAAGATGATAACAAATTATCCTTATGGGATGATCATCTTAGAGATCCTAGCTGGCATCCTTTTAAAATTATTACACAAGGAGATAAAGTGAAGGTAAAAAGTTGAGATTTAATTAGTTGAATTTTGATTTAAATTTGTTGATGTATTGAGATGGATTCAGGAAGTTTTGGATGAGAATGATGAAAAGCTGGTGAGTTTGAAGAGTGAGATGGGTGAATTTGCATATGAAGCAGTTACTAAAGCATTAAAGGAAATGAATGAGTATAATCCAAGTGGACGTTATCCAGTACCTGAGTTATGGCATAGAAAAGAAGAAAGAAAGGTTTCACTTGCTGAGGCTGTTAAGCATATATTGAAGCAGTGGAAGCAGCTTAAAAATAAGAGAAATTAAATAACCTACTTTCACAAATACTTGATGACCTCTTTAGTAGTAATAGACTAATAGTGAGTGCATTCTTCAGTTATTCGGAAATTGAAAATTATCTGACACTTGAAACTTATTTTATTTTAAAATCGTGTTATAGACCGATGGAATATGTCACCAAAGTCACCATTAATCTCTCAACTCTTCTTCTGGTTTATAATCTTCTTTTTCTTCTTCAAAATATGGCAAATTATTATTAAAGCGGAACATTACAAATAAGATACGGGTTTCAACTAAACTCATCTTAATCAAAACACCTACAACGAAAATAAGAACAACAAAAAAGAAAAGAAAAAATACAAGATAAACTCAAACAACAGCAACACTTTCTTATAGAAAAAGTGGCAGGCTAAGAAGAAAAAAGATCCTTAAGATAGACAATTTCAAGTCTCAGTACAAGGTTCTTAGAAGTTTTTACGCACCACGACTAGTCTCACGGGAAATACTTATGTTCAAGGAGGAGATTCGAACTCTATATCTCTTCCTTCACATTTTCTTAAAGAAAGAGAAAATAGCACGGGTAGTTCTTGTGTTCTCTTTAATTAAGCTCGGAACCCATATTTCTCCATTTTGAAACTTTTTATAATTTTTTAATTTCAAATCTGTTTTCCATTTCAACGCATTTAACGAAAATAAAGCATTATTTTTAGTGATGGGGATGATTGTCTCCATTTAATAAAAGAGTTAATTATTTAAAAGATCCTACTATATGAATTTTCATATATTTTCATATCCTAAGAGTACATCGGTTTTTTCTTTTTTTAATACATGAGAGAGCCACTTTGGACTCGGAATAAATGACTCCAATGAGATTCGATCCCAGGACCTCTTGGTCTCTGGAAAGTAACCTAACCACTAGGCCAACTATCAATCTTAACATCGGTTTTTTCCCTCAAAGGTTTTGAATTTTTTAATATTTGACCGATTTATCTAATATACGTTTATTTACTTAATTTATAGAATATATTTATAATATAATAATTGTCACCCGCTTCTCATAGGATCCATCTTATCCTCCACTCATAAATTATCGAAATACACTGTCAATTTACTGGTGGGGGGACCCACTATTTGTTCTTTTTTTTTTTTTTTTTTACAAACACTATTTGTTCTTCTTTTTGAAATAGGCACCCCTACGGCCCTACCCTGCATTCCATCAAAATACACGGTTAATCCACTTAAAAAAAATAGGAAACAAATAATCGTGCATGAATGATTTCGCATATTTTTTTTTTTTTTTTTTTCGTTAAAATATAATTTAAATAAATTAAAAAGCGAATACAATAAGTTAAGATTATCGTTCTTAGCCTATATCCTCGATTACAAAGTCCAATTCAAGCAATTTAAGAAAATGAGGAGTTGGATTTGAAACCCAATCTTCCTTAAGGTTGGCGAGCCTTCCTTGTTTGGCGATGAGGTCCACCGCTTTGTTGAACTTCCTTAAAACAAATTGGAAACTTAAATCCATGTTGAGTATCAAACTTTGAATATCTTTATTTTTTTTTTTTTTTTCCAAGTAGAGTATTAATCACGAACGTTTATACAAAGATTTAAGGAAAATATAAAAATCACTTAAAGATCCATTCGTCCACTTAGACGTATCGATATTTCGTCTTGCACTCTTAGCTGCGAGATCCGTGACGTTATTAAACTTCCTGTTAACGAAGTTAACCTTCCAATTAGGGAACTTCGCCAGCCAGCTCTTCATTTCGGCAAAGAAAGGGGAGATTTGCCACCGAAGACCTGTGCCTTTGGAAATACCTTGAACCAATTCAAGGTTATCGGAGTAAAAGGAGACACTCCGTAAATCACAACTAGCAGCCCTTCTCATAGCAAGAAGGACCGCCCAACATTCACCTTCGATAGAACTTCTAATAATAGATCTAGAGGCAATCCTTTGAGCGACTTTACCCTCTTTGTCAATTGCAATGGCTGCAATACCTGTAGGTTCATATTCCTTTTTGAAAGATGCATCGCTCATAAAAATATATTCTGATTCATCCGAGAGGATTGGGTTGTTCTCAATCATCAACTCTTCACTATTATCATCCCTTTCCCCATTGTTTTCTTTCTTGCTCTTGTCCACTATATTTTTATTTTTAAACAGGTCATTCATTGCTGATTCAATTTTAAAGAGAATATCTTTGATTACCCATGGAGTGTTATCATGAAAACCCCTCATTTTCGCCTTCCATATGTTCCATAATGTGAGTAGCAAATAAGCCGTAATCTCATTTTGGTCCCATCCATTTTTGATGTATTTTTTCCGCGTTTCGATTAACCAATCCCCCAAGTCATATCTCCTCTCTTTTTCAATAAGTATTTGTAATCTCGAATTAGCCCAGATCGCCATACTTAGAGGACATTTAATAAATAGATGTTCCACATCTTCCTTGCCCAATTCACACCATTCACATGTGTCATCTTTGATGCATTTCCTTACCTTAAGATTTCGTTTAGTAGGGATGGCTCCATTGCATATTTTCCATCCAAAAACCCTAACCTTATTCATGACATTTGATTTCCAAATGATTCCCCAGAGATCATTGTTTTCATGCTTACCTTGAGATGATGACTGGGCTTCCTTATGCACTTCCAATTCTACCAATCTGTGGTATCCTGATTTCGTACTATATATACCATCCTTTGAGAAAGGCCAAATCAATTTATCTTCATCTTTAGTAATTAAACACGGTATCTTGCAAATATCACTTACTATATTTGGAGGAAATAATTGTCTAAGTAGTTCCATATTCCAATTTGTCATGTTTTCATTGAATAATTGTGCTACAATCTCCACTTTGCAGCCTACCGGTCTCTCCAGGGATATACTATTGTTAACCCATTTTTGGTCCCATATGTTGATATTTAAACCATTTCCAATTCTCCAAATTGAGTGTTGTTTGATGAATTGAATTCCTTTATAAATGCTAGCCCAGCTCCATGATCTCTTATTTGAAAGTTTTGCATTAAACAGGCTATCAAAAGGAGAGTATATACCTTTAAGTACCTTAGCCACGAGTGAGTTAGGGTTATTCATTATTCTCCAAGCTTGTTTGGCTAATAATGCTAAGTTCATCTTTTGGAAATCTCTGAAGCCAATACCTCCAATAGCTTTAGCTCTCGCAATTCTTTTCCATTTTATCCAGTGAATTCTTTTCTTATTACTTGAGTCCCACCAAAAATTAGCGACAATTCCTGACAACTTCTTACATAGTGATTTAGGGAATTCAAAGATGGACATTGCGTAATTAGGTATTGTTTGGAGTACAGCTTTGATAAGCACCTCTTTACCTCCATCAGAAAGTAAATTAGCAAAATAACTAGAAGACTTGTTTAGAAGCTTATCTTTGATATAATTTAGATTTTCTGATTTTGCCCTTTTAAGAGAGAAGGGTATTCCCAAGTACTTTCCAAATGATGATGTTCTTGTAACATTGAGATTTCTGGCTACTTCTTCACACGTGTTCTCAGGTGTTCCTTTGCTGAATAAAATTGATGATTTTTGAAAGTTGATTTGTTGTCCTGACGCTTGACAAAATAGATTTATAGTATCTTTGAATGTTTCAATCTCTTTCTCATCAATATTAATGAAAAAAAGAGCGTCATCAGCGAATAAGAGATGAGTGAGGCTTGGACAATTCCTAGTGATTTTAATACCTTTGATGTTCCCTTCACGACACTGATAATTTATAAGTCCAATAAGGCTTTCTGTAAGGATTGAAAAGAGTAGAGGAGATAAAGGATCGCCTTGTCTAATTCCCCTAGTCGGTGAAAATTTCTTGAGTCTCTGTCCGTTGACTTTGACTTGGAAAGAAACCGAAGATATACAATTATAAATCCACTCCGTCCATTTATCACAGAAACCAATAGCCTTTAGGGTTTGGATTAAGAAGTCCCAGTTAACCTGATCATAGGCCTTTTCCATGTCAATTTTAACTGCCGCTACATGTTTATTTGACTTCCTTTTATTTTTAAGAAAGAAGGAGACTTCCTGGGCAATTAAAATGTTGTCTTGTATACTCCTTCCCTTAATAAAAGCTGATTGAGTAGGCGATATTAGATCATCCATAAGTGGTTGTAATCTATTGGTCAAAATCTTTGAGATAATTTTATAAATAAAGTTAAGACACGCTATGGGTCTATAATCCGCCGCTGATTCTTGAAATTCACCCTTAGGAATAAGTGTGATTAACGTATCATTTAAATCTTTAAGAGATGCATTGTTCTCGAAGAAATTTTTCACGATTGTAAATATATCATCTTTAAGAGTCTCCCAATTTTCTTGGTAAAAATTACCTGGTAAGCCGTCCGGACCTGGCGCTTTTGATCCCGACATATCAAAAACTGCTTTTTTAACTTCCTCAATGTCCGGAATATTGGTTATATCCTCGTTCATTTTTTCAGAAATCTTGTTAGGTATATATTCCAAAATATTCCCTCCTTGATTCACATTTTTATTTGTAAATAAATCCATATAATAATCCCGGATTATGTTCTTAATTTCTCCTTCATTTTCCGTCCAAATTCCATCCTTATTCTTAATCACGCTGATTTTATTAATTTTCCTTCTAAAGATAGTTTTAGCATGGAAATATTTTGTATTTTTTTCTCCTTTTTTAATCCACTGATCTCTAGCTCTATCCGCCCAAAAAAGCTCTTCTTGCTTCCAAGCTTCCTCTAGTTTACCATATAATTCTTTCTCTTTAATCCAATTGGATTCCGTACCTTGCTCATCTTGAAGTATAGCTAATTCTTTTTGATATTTATCTATAAGTTTTCGATTGTTGCAAAAGATTTTTTTGCTCCATCCTGTAAGAGCTAAACAAAGGGCATCTCTCTTTGTGCAGAAATCTCTAATTGAAAGGACTTTACCTTGTTCATTCCAAGTTTTACTTACAAACTCTTTACAATTTTCATTTTCTAGCCATCTTGACTCAAACAAAAAGTATTTTTCAAACCTTGATTTTGGTGTATCCATGGATAGAATAAGTGGAGAATGGTCGGAGCCAAAAGCCGGTGGTACTTGAATTGTAGCATTAGGGAAGTTTTCACACCAAGATAAAGAAGCGAGACCTCTATCTAATCTTTCTTTAACATTATCTTTACCCTTACGCTTATTCGTCCAAGTATAAAAGCACCCTTTACTTGGTAAATCAATCAATCCATTTTGATTAATGAAATTATTAAATTTTATGATTCTGTCAAAATTTGTTCCTCTTTTACCTATTTTTTCGGATGTTCGTGATATATCATTAAAATCCCCAATGAATAACGTAGGTACCTTGATTTTTGAATACCACTTTGTAAGTGATTCCCATAGCTTATTTCTTTCATTTTCACAAGTTGGAGCATATACACACACCAAGTACCAAGTTTCTTTATTTGATTCTATAATTTCAGCCATTATAAAAGATGAGGTAGAGTTTATAACCCTCAAGTTCACGGAATCTTTCCACAACAGTAGAATCCCCCCAGACATATAAGATCTTCCTCTGGGTTCGACTATGTGTGAATTATCAAAAGCTTTAAAGTGGTTACAAGAAGCAAACTTACTAGACTTTAGCTTAGCCTCTAACAAACAAGCAACGGAAATATGAAACTTCGATATAAGGGACTTAAACATACTCTTTGTCGAGGGTGCCCTCGCTCCTCGACAGTTCCAAACAAGTACACTATCCATCAACCCCGGCCCTCTTAAGGGACAGGCCGCCATCCACTTGAGCAAATAAAGGCCCACTTTCCATCACGGGTACTCCCTGTGTACTCGTAGCCTTGTCAGTAGAAGATTCTTCACTTGATACATCATCATGATGACCTTGACAGTCATCTCCTTTACAAATGAAATGGTCTCCATTAGCTTGAATATTATCATCATAAAAGTTCTCCTCCTTCTTCTGGTTGTAGAAGAATTGATCTCTCACTTCAAAAAAACTTGAGTATAATTCATCAACGAACATTTGCATTTCACTAATCCTCTTTTCCATTAACTTAAAGTCATTCACACTAAGTTTCTGCATCTTCTTTTTTGGTTCTTGTTGAGTAGGAGCAGGTGCACATTTTCTCTTTAAATCCATTGGCCAAGTAAATTTTTCTTTTGGGCTGAATACGCGCATCCTTGGTTTGGTGCGCCAGTTGACTTCTTCTTCACTCTCGCTTCTAGGGAAGTTGCTAAAATGGACTGATTGCGAGTTTGGTGTAACCATTTGAGGTTCATAAGAGTATTCCTTCTCATTATCATTAAACATAACAGCTTTGCCCTTATAATCATCGCGATAAATAGCAGGTGTGTCATTTATATCTATATGTTCCTGAATTACATACTTCACCTGAGTATGATTGAAATCTTGATCAAGAACCTGTTCTCCTTGATTAACACTTAAAGCAGCAGTGTTACCAAGTAGGTTTAAAGCAGAGTTGTTACCACCATCAATGTAATTAGTGCCTTGTGTGACCTTCCTATATAAACCATCAATATCAACCTCACGTGCGTTGGGTGCTGAACACCATTTCACACCTTCCTCAAAAACTTGTCTTGGGAAAAAACTAATGTGAATAAATTGAGACTTAGGTGACTCTTTCTCCGGTTTGTAGGCGAAATCTGCAGCATCTTTAGGATACATTGGTTTTTTGCCTTTTGGGTCATCAAGCTGTTGTACTGAATCTTCGTTAATGTTGATTTCTTGATTTGATAAGAAAGAACCTTGTCCAACCAAATTCTTTTGATTGATAAAATCAATCGCACGCGGATATAAAGTAAGGTCAGATACTACCTTTGCATGACCAGAGAAGAGAGATAAGCACTTTATGTAATAATCAGTAGGCAAGAGATGCGTAAGGAGCTTTCTGATCCAATATAAGATATTTTCTTCTTCCCCGTATAATACAGAAATGTTCTGCCGTCATTTTGATATAATCAAGTAGAAAATTCTTAATGAGGCAAATATAATAGCAGCAGTAACTATGTTTCTTTTGCCAAATGCTCCTTAGAATATAAAGTATATAAGAAAGATCAATGGAATAAAAATTATGAAGATTCCAATAACCATCAAAGAACATAGTAGGGAGGAAACTAAAATGGTCTAAACCGATCATTTTAATGGGAAAGCTCACAGCTAATAATATTATAATATCCTTCCTCGTAATCTCATAATTATATATGATAAAGAGGAACTCCTGTAGGTGAGCATATATACAAATTTGAGTAATAAGGATAGAAAACTTACTTGTATCTAAAATTGAGCTTAAAATAAAGAGATAAATTACAATACAGAAAGCCAAAGTAGTAGCCCAGATTAAATCATGCATCTGTGAGTTAAATAATTTGCAAAAATAGGGAATGTCTTTAGTCCTTCGGAAAAGCTTAAATCTGGGCCATAACCAATACTCCCAAATGTAATTAGAGACATGCAGGTAGATGATGGGCCCAAAACTCCAAAGACCATACAGATCCATTAAAAGAGATATCATAAGGCTCGGTTCAGGATCATTCATCTTCTTAATGAAGAAGGAAAAACAAATCATGAAGAAAATCATATTAATATTATTAAGCAAGATGAGAGCATCCAAGTTTCCGAGCACTTGACAAGTAGAATAGGAAATCCAATTAAAAAAGTCACCTGTGTACTCCAAAAAATGGGTATAAGAAGAAACCCAAATGATCCAGTATAAAAACAAATTAATTAAGTGTTTTAAAGTCCAGAAATTGACATGCATGTGATGAAATAGTGATCTGAAAATCGTATTTAAGACATTAATGGAGTCTTTGGCCATCATTGAGTGAATATGAATACCAGAGTTGAGCTGCATGTTCCGAAGAGGATACATTTGACCCGAAACACAGAAGGATTGTTCTTGTAAGGGGTTAGGAGATGTCCAGGGTCCTGGGTCAAAGTGGAATTGAAGATTAACGGTATGTAGAAGTGTAGATATAAAAAAGAGTCTTCTAATTGAAATCATGTTGGAAAAAAAAGGTTAAAATTTCACCATTGATTTCTATGAAGTAATTTGTGTAAGGTTAGATATAGGATTCATGAAAATTTGGGGAAGAAATGAAATTACAGAGCAAAGATTTACAGAGTTTTCTAGGCCATCGATCTTTTGATGAAGATTTTTTAGAGAGAAAGCAGAGAGAATTTTAGAGAGCGGTTGGGTTAGGGATTAGGTAAGTGAAAAATGTGGAAAAGATGACGATTTTTAAATGTTGTACCATTCATTAAAGGTTTCATAAGACTAAGACAATCGTTCCTCAAAATATATTTTTTTCCGGGATAATTTGAAGATTCAGTGATTGCATTCCGGATTCCTATTGCTTCTGCTTCTTCTGGAGAATAGGCTGTGAATATCCAAGATCTTACTCCCAAAAAGTGGCCATTTTTATCACTATAAATACTAGCAGAAGAAGTTTTGTTAGTTTCATTTGAGTAAGATGCATCAACATTTAGAAATATATAATCTGTAAATTAATGTTTTAGTTATCAATAAATATATTGTTAAACCTATAAAAAAAAAAAATTATTCGTTAATAACTCGAGACCAGCTCGAAAAAAGCTCGTTCGATATGTTAACAAGTTTTAAAATTTGAGTTCGACTCGACTCGGTTCGTTTACAGCCCTACTTTCGGTAAAATATTTTTTGTGTCATACATATTTATTTATTTATTGGTCAAACGTGTCTTCTGTATGAAAGTCGAAAGAGATTTTGACATTGTGAGAAAGATTCAACAAAAAGTAATTACTACATGCTCAAAGATATGAATCTTAACCAGTAGGGATTAGCTCACTGGCCAAGACCTTAGTCATCCAATCTAGTAGTGCATGTTCGAACTGAGTCAATGACTCCGAGACCAAAGTGCCTCTCCTATGTAAGAAAAAAAATATATAAATCTCTATTATTTATGCATGTCAAAGAAGCAGTAAACCAATAAATTGACACTTTTAACATTTAGCGTGTAAATTAGACTCTTACTTAAATATTGAAAACCAAATTGGTTTCAGAATATTAATGGAGTACAAGTAATACATAACTCATAGTCTCATACTACTATATATCATTAGATAGACTGCCTATGCTAACTTCACCAGCTGCGGGCTATACATGTTCTGTGCAACCGCCTCAGCTCCCAATTCTCCTCAAGGTCAAAAAGTAACCATTCTCGATTAAAAAGAAAAAGTAACTATTCTTCTCACCATTCCCTTTCCCTACAACACCATCCACACATTTTCTACTTTACTTACTTTCACACTCCCCAATAATCACACAAAAGAAAACAACATCTAAAAACAAACATTTAGCGGGATAGTTGAATATTGTAATGATCACGATTGTTGACTTCTTTTTCCAGGATTAAACTCTGAAATTTTTTCCCACGAAAGTTTGACCAAATTGCCAGTGAGATGGAGCTATGTTCCATGAGGTAGAAGTGCGTCTGTCACTTGCTCGGACTCTAAAGGAGAGTGCTTGTCCAACGAAAACACCATTTGATTGCCAATTTTGACCCCAATTACGACTCATTGGCATCCAATTTGTTCTTGAACCTTTTACGCTAACCTTTACAATATCACCTGCACCTGCAACATTAGTGATTAAAACAAGGTTGAAGTAACGAAAACCGTTGACTGTGAACCTTATTCCTCCCTTCTTTCTGCATGGAACCCTGTACAATAACAAAAATTACCATCATTAATTTAAAACCACTTTACACCACATATTATAGTACTAGTAGTATCGTTTCGGTAATAATTACTCCAATTGCATAACCAACCATGTGCAAGCTTACCTACTTCTACACTACTCGAGCCAATTTCAGGAATTTGGTTGAAAGTTTTTGACAATTAACTAATTCTGCCACCCAACCTAATTAATTACCTATCCTATTTTAGAATGTTGGGTAGGACAAATAGTGTGACTCAACCACCCTATCATCACAAGACTTTTCAAGCGTTCTAAAATTTGCATTAGTGAGGTTAAAAGTAAAAGTGACAAAAGCATTAAAGAAAAGAGACCAATTAAATTCATTCTGACACAAATATGACCACCTAGCTAGCTACTAAAAAACAAGAAACGTAGTAAGTTAAATTAGTTACCGGCGATAAACGACGGGAACAATTCCAGCACGATACTGAGCAATCTTGAGAAACATAGGCATGGCAAGGTCGAAGTGAGTTCTCGGAGGATTACACCACCCTCCATTGTCGTTGGGAAGAGCGTAATTTGGTGGGCAAAAATTTGTGGCTGTTATAAGAATTGAGGGACTACCACCATGGCACCATTGATGATCATTTGAACACTTAATCTCAAAACAAGCACCACAACTCAGACCTTTGTTGAACAATGCCGTACTTAATGCAGCTGTGTTTACTCCATATCCTTGACTGTAAAGATTACCATAACCACATGCCCCACCTGACCAACCATTCATATATATAAACTACTTTAACAAACCATAATTAATTAGACAAAATAAAGAATTAAGAGTATATATATATATAATATATCGTGATGTGTACATACCCATAGTACCGGAGGCATCACTTCCACCATAGAAAGTAGCATGTGCACCTTCCCAGGAACCACCATTGTAAACACCTGGGATTCTAGCTTCAACTACTACCCATCGAGACAACATTACTAGTAACGAAATACTGATAATGCAGTTCATGCCTACACTTCTTACAACACCCATCTTTTTTTTTCTCTTCTTTTGTTTTGAGATGTGTGAGAAGAAAGAGTGGAGGGGAGGGGACTACTTATTGACGAGTTATATCAGTGGCACATCATGTAATTATCAGACTACTACAGATCTGACCCTAAAAATTATGTGGGCTCCGTACGTTAAAAATCGTGTCTCTTCTTACACGCTCAACACTCATGATTTTCAATATTTTTCTTTTCATCAAATTAAACTGCCCGATTCCAAATCCTCTCCAATATTCCTTATCCATTTTTTAAAATTTGATTCCTTATTCATTAAAGTTTTTCTTATTAATTGGTTAATTCATTATAGGAGGAATAATAATCGGAATTTCACTTGAACATAAAAGGGTTAAAATTAACTACGAGACGATTACTATGATTATTGCTTATCGGTTAAAACCAGATCTAGATCAACTTGTAAATAAAACTCAAAATGTTGTTTCCAGGAGAGTCGATGGTCGATAATATTCACCTTATGCAAGAATTGTTGAAGGGTTATAAATAATAAATAGTAACTCTTTGAGATGTATAATTAAGATCGATGGCCAGGACCTGTCTTTCAACTAGGAGATACAGGGTTCGAACCTCCTCAGCCTTGTTATTTCTTGAGCCCTTAAAGAGGGTAAGCAAGAGGTGCAAGGTTCGAGTCCCCTCCCTGAACATGGGTAATCTAGTTCTGATTAAATGGTAGTATGCATGAGGAGGCGTGTATATTTCCTATAGGAATAGTCGTAGTGCGCGTAAGCTGGCCCGGACACCCATACATCTAAAAAAAATCGATTTATGACGTATGATTTTATTTCTTGGGATTTTCTTCATGAGATGTTAAAGGGTTGAATTTCTGAAATTTTTTGTTGATTGAATTATGGTTCGTGTCACTACTTCTTACTATTTGGTGCTTATAAATTGTGAAATTCATGAATTTTTCAAGGAAAAAAGACCTAAGGCAAGGTAATTTTATTTCACCTTATCTTATTATTCTTTGTCTTGAATATCTTTCAAGGCTTTCAAAGAAAAAAACGAATACCATCTGAAGTATGGTAAAGCAAAGATTACTCATCTTGCCTTCGTCCATGATTTAATGCTCCTGTCGAAAGGGGATCATTGGTCCATTAAGATACTTATTGATAGTTTGAAGAGTTTTGGTGATTGTTCGGATCTTCATTTAAATATGACAAAGTTGAATATTTATTATGTGGGGTCAAAAGTGAAGAGTTTGAGAATATTTTGGAAACTATATGCTTGGAAAAAGGGGGATACATTTTCGATATTTAGGTGTACCTCTTGCCTCTTCTGTTTTGTTTTCAAGAGATTACAAAACTCTTTTTGACAAATTGGAGGGGTATGTGAGATCTTGGAATGCTTCTTCCTTTTCTTTCATGGAAAGATTGGAACTTATTAGGTTGGTTCTTCAAGGTGTCATTTTCTTTTGGTTTACTATCTTTCCGGTTTTGGTTGGTGTTCGTGATTGAGTCATTAGCATTTGTAGGAATTTTTTATTGGGATAGAAAGTCGCCGCAAGTTAATTGAAGCAAAATTTGTGTTTCCGAAAAAGAAGGGTGGTCTTGGGTTGAAAGAGTTTCATGCTTGGAATATATCATTGTTAATGAAGATGTTTTGAAAGATTGTTGATACAAGGGACCCTCTTTGGATCAAATGAATCCATGGAAAGTTTTTTCAAAATGTAAGTTTTTGGGAGTGGAAACCGAGGAAGGTGGATTCTCCTATTTGAAGAATATTTGGTAGTTTAAGGAGGTGATTCGAGGGTCGATTGGTGTTGATGGTAGATAGTGTATTTGGCCACGGTGGTTCTCCTTGGCAAATGATCATCCTATTATTCATGAGGTATTTAGTGAGAATTATTATACCTGATATAAGAGACCTTATGACTTGTTATGTCTCGCAACAAGGAACAAAAACCAAAAATAATTCGCTTCACATTTAATCTATGAACTAAAAACAAAAATAAATCTCTACACAGTCATATGAGTTCACAAAGATCGAAATAGGAAATAAAAACAAAAAAGAATATCGTGGCTATTGGTGGTGGAGAAGGACCACGACGGAGGCTTCGTCCGACGATCAGCAGATCAGGACCAGCACCGGAATAGTCTAAGGCGACAACCTTCTCTTCGACAGTGGTGAGGGACACGGAGGAAGGGTCGAATCCTGTAGAAGATGAAACTGGTGGTGGGAAGGTAGGAACAGGACCGCGAACAGTGGTTAGGGCGACGAATGGGGTGAGGTTGGTATTGAGGGCGACGTAGGGGGTCGGCAGGGTGGTGAGGGCGGCGAAGGAATTGGGATTGGACTTCGTTCACAGGTGGAGGTGAGGGAGAAAAGGCAGAGGGGCTTTGAGGGCAGCGATTATGGAGCATAGTTAGCCCATCATGGTGGCGAATCTGGTGCAGACGGAAGGTGATGGTGATGGTGGGGAGGGAAGGAAGGTGATGTGATGGTGATGGTGGAGAGGGAAGGTGAGACCGTGAAGGAGAGGTATGGTGATGGTGGAGAGGGAAGGTGAGAGCGATGGTATGTGAACAACGGTGGGGAAGGAAGGTGAAGAGAGAGGGGAGCTAATGGGTTTGGGGTTTCTGGTTTCCCCGATATACTAATAAGGTTGGGTTTTTGTTTTTTCTATTTTCACTGTAATGATAGGGGAGGGGAGGGCATTTTTGGTTTTTTGTTCTATTTTAACCAAATAGTTAGAGTTGGGCTTTATATTAGAAACCTAAATGGCCATAGGCCTCATATTATAAATACCCCAAATTTTAACTGCTTTGCGTAAATTCTCATCCGAGAAATGGTTGCATAGACCATCACTATCAAAGCCAGCCATATGGGGGATAAATAGAATTTGTCCCACTTTTAACAAATTAAGAGCCCGTTTGGGATTCTTTTTTAAAATAATCACTTGAAGTGATTTTAAATTCCTAATAATACTCTAGACCTTTAAAATAATTTTTTTTAAAAACGCTAGTTAAATGATTATTAAAAAAATCACTTAAAATTATTTTGAATATCAAAATATTTTTAGATAATTTTTACAAATATTAAAATTTTAATTGAAAAATGTTTTTTTTCTAAAATAATCAATCCCAAACGGGCACTAACTTAGCTTCGCAAAATCATGTTTTTTAATTAGTCAACCTAAAAAAATTTCTTCCACTCATTTAGACTTTGGGACAATAGCACCAAACTCGACGAGTAGCCAACAAGAAGCCACTGACTGCACTAATGTTTTTTATCAACTTAGCATATCTAGAGAGCATCCAAAGCCAAAGTAAATCACATTTTATTAAGGCTTTGGTTGGGGATGGGACCCATCGAAATCTCCGTAGTTAACGGTCTCACATCAATTTTCATGCACCCCGCCAAAAGACTTCAACTGATGTTGGGTAAACCTGGTCCACAAGTGGCAAGCATGACTCGAGCTACACATAATCACGGGGTTGATGGACATTACCTAGATGTTAGTTATTGTTCATGTCCGACGTATTACGAGATGAAAACCCTAGATAAGAATTGAAACAAGGAAAAGTTGTATATAATAACGAGGGGCATATTCACAATTAGATTTCGGAAGAGTGAAAAAATAGAATAATCAATGGGGTTAGAAGTGATAAGATCAAAATACTTTTTGGGACAATTTTTAATTTGGAAGAGTTTACAGAGAAATGAATATTAGAGAAAAGTCTATTTTCTTACGATTTTTTGTTGTTAAAATTAATTTTTTTTATTTGAACAATAATATATGCCATCTAAGTTTATATTACATAATATACCATCATAAAACTATGACGTAGCGTGATATAAGTAGAAGTGAAGCGTTAATTTATTTATTTTTTGATTTTATTAACGATTTAATTTTAATCAAATCACGACATGTCATATATGGTATATTGGATGGTATGAGTCTAAATGGTATATATCATTACTTATTTTATTTATTGTTTGATATTTTTAATTCAGGAATTATAAAAAGAAAATTCAAATCATATATTAGTGACATAGCAAATTTGTATATATATAGCTATTATATGAGGTTCAGGTGGCATTGATTAACAAATATGAAATAACTATCAGAAAATAAAAAAAGGGTCAACAAATTTACAAAAAATTAAAAATAAGAATAATTCTGAGTCTTTTGATAGAACAAATTCATGATAACAATTTGCTATAAAAATAAAGAGTCACCTGTATATTTTTTTCCTAAAAAATACCTACCTCTTGTATTGTCACGGGATTCCACGGATGAGTTCCTTGATAGTGTAATTGCTTCATTTGAGGCTACATTTGTAATGGAGGTTGGGATCATGAGATTTGGCTGACATGATCAGTGGCAGCAAATTACCATAATTGTGATTTTGAGAATGACACCATTTGACTAAAAACAGGTTTCCTTTTTTTACAAGATATAGAGTTAGATGTTGGTTTATCTTTTTATGGGATAAAATTGAATGCGGAATAAATAGATGCATAAAATATAATGTTTGAATAAATTAGATACAGAATAAATAAATGCATAAAACTTATTTATTTAAAATATAATGTTTAAATAAAATAGACATACCTTGAAATCTGAGTGAAATAGTCTAGTCAAGAATTACTTAAATTTGAAATAGTCAAAAAAATAAACTATTATATTCATTCATTGTTTTGATTAATCAAATTAAGATCTCATTAAATATAAACAAGTATTCCGTTATACGCGTATTCGTCTAAGTTTCTTTTTTATTGAATTCAGAAAATTAGTAATCGATTAAGGTAGCTAAACATAATGTTGTAATTGTGAAGTATTATTATTATTATAAAGTTGCTGAGCTTTTATTTGACACACCACGGTGACACATAGCGCATTTCTAATGGTCTTACTTGTCACTTATGTGGCAAATCTGAAGCTTTTGATCTTGGATGACTTGGACGACTGGGATTGCTCCTCACTTATGTGTCATATAAAAGGCACTCTTTCAGCCTTTGGTCACACCACTTCTTCGATTACTCTTCCTCTCTCCTCTCTCTCGTAAAAACCTTAGAATAGCCGAAACCTTTGGTTTCTTCTTTGATTCTTCAATAGATTAGGTTACAATTTAGCAAATCCTTTTAGATTGAATCCACTGATTCAATTCTTGGTTGTATTTCAGCGTAGTTGATATACTAGATAGATTTGTGGAAGAATTGTAATATTGCGATAACTTTGAGGGGTTTTGGTGAGGTGTTTTAATCTTGTAATACGAGGCATATAGTGAAGTAGAGCCTTATTCATCTGGGCTCAACGTGGATGTAGGTCCTTTTGTGACTGAACCACGATAATCTCTTATGTTCTTTACTTTATGTGAGTTACTCCTTCTCTCTAATATTTCTTCCAAAACTCAAACCCTATTTTAAACTTGTGATTGAGGTGAACTTTTTACAACACATAAGTTTAGTTATATTTTGTTTAGTTTATGGTAATGACTTTCTGTCACCCCCAATTAATTAGTCTTTGTTATATATGTAGTACTTTGTTAGGGAAAATAAAAGAAATGTTAAACTTTCTTCCAGGTAAGAATAAGATAGATCATGACAGAATGATTATGTTGCTTCATGTATGTGAAGGGAAGGTTGTTTTTGGAACCAAAAAAAAGAAGGGAAGGTTGTTACATAAAACACCATTATAGAGTTGTAGTCATGAACGGACTTCCTTTTTAAAAATAAGTGCACGCCTACAAACTTTGGCGACAAATTTACTTGCAATATTGTTGGTTACTTATGTGTGCCTCCTCGATTTCAAATTCTTTAATAATCTTGTTATTATTTTATATAATATGGACTTACATGTGTATCTCCAATTATTATGAGTATATAACTCTACACATAGTTATGATTGAGATTGTTCATCGAGCTTTCATTGCATTGATTTGGTCAGTTTTTCTTTGTGGTTATGGTTCTTCCTTCAGTAGACAAGATCTTTAATTTTTACCGTGGTGCTTGTTACTGTTACCTCATCTTGTTTGTTGCTTTTACTTATATATATTTTGATTCGTGATAGTTGGTAAGGTTGCTAATGCTAACAATCAATCTAAATGTTAGTATTATTTTCCCATATGGGTGTTTGGTACACATAGGCCACCTAATCACCTAGCCTGATTGAAACTTCATAATTAGTGCGTGCTTTTTACTCCCATTAACGTACAAAAAACAACAAATTATTAACATTCAAACTTTTCCTCATTGGATTCTTTCTCAAAACAATAATTTTCTTAGTGGTCAACCTAAATTTAGCCCTACTAGTTATAATGTGAGAATATCTTTACACTTACTTCATATATCTTTTTTTTTAGGCAAATTACTTCATATATCACGGAAAATATTCTTTCATTCAATTGAAATATCTAACACCACGTTAGAGTATTATATAATTCTGAAAATCCAGTGTTGAATGAGGCTAGTTTAGTAGATCCAATATGATTTCTTGCTTTCTATCTGAATTTTATTTGTGTAAACTAGTACAGATATAAAAAGAGGACATCTTTGACAAAAAAAAAAAAAAAAATTATCAAAGCTTAGATTACAAGTTGATAAGATATCTGAGAATAATATAAATAGCTAAAGCCAATGAGAATAAACTCAGCAACAGTTTAGCTTCAGTTTTTTTACAGTTTTACACTTTTTTCAATCAAAACAGTTTTAAATAATTTTGTCCAAAATTGAGCATAATCACAATATCTTCAAGGTTGGGGGTTAATGAATAGTTTATTGATAAATAACACAACAAACAAGAGAGATATTATTCAGTTATCCCGGCAATCCAATTATAACGTACTTTTAAAATAAATAAAAAAAGATAATGCTACACACAGCACATACTTAATGGTGTAATCTACCGATAAAAGGGTCATGAGGATAGTACTCAGGTGGCGCCTCTGTAGTAGTAGTAGTTGGACCATACAAAGCTAAAAGTCCTTTACTTGGTGTATCCATTTGTCGAGGCTGAAATGAAGAATACACGTTATCATTGTAACGGTCATTCTGACGCCCCATTTCCAGATTCGGCAACTCATTCTGACGTCTCGGCTCCAAATTTGGCATCTCATTGTGACGCCTTGGTTCCAAACTGAGTTGCTTTCTTTCTCCATATAACTGCCTGTAAGAGTCACTATGTTCTAATAATGGCACCCTTCTATTGTAAGACTCCATTAATGGCTCTCGTCTGTACGGATCATGATGCTCCAAATGTCTCTGTTCTGTGTACGGCTCCCGTTTCATAACATCTTGACCGTTAAACATATGTGGATGTGCATAACTTTCACGACGCTCTACAGGTGGATGTGGATGATCTAGTCTGTACATCTCCCTTGGCGGTGGCTCATGTCTGTACATCTCTCTTGGTGGTGGCTCATGCCTGTACACTTCTCTAAGTGGCTCATGCATGTAAACCTCTCTAGGTGGTTGCTCATGCCTGTAAACCTCCCTATGTGGTGGCTCGTGTCTAAAAACCTCCCTACGTGGTGGCTCGTGTCTGTAAACCTCCCTATGTGGTGGCTCTTCCCTGTAAACCTCTCTACGTGGTGGTGGCTCTTGCATGTACACTTCCCTAGTAGGAGGTCTTCCATATGTTGGTGGATGTCGAAGAAGTGGGGCTATTGGGCGGTTTCTGTCTCTGTCTCTGAATGAAGGTCTTCTCACTTCATCTCGTCTTTTCCTACCACGTTCCGCTTTCTTTGTCTCGGATCTTGGTGGACCTCTCACCAATTTCTCTGACCTTGAGACCTTACCAGTTTTTACAAAAAGCTTGCATAGATTTTTCACCTATTGATCAATGAATGTACAAAAAAATTGTCAGATGTATATTGTATAAAAGAAATAGCAAACATAACCAAAAGAGAACGAACTTACCTGTTCAGAATTCAATTGACAGTTAAACTTTGATCTTGTGTAGTAGTTGTCTTTGATAATATTCCTAAACTTCTCTTCTGCCAAAGGTAAGCAATCCTCCACAATTTGATAGCGCACCTAACACATTTCAGTATTCAATTTTGATTATTATGTCTCTCTAATGGAGAACCCACAACCTCATGTAGAGACTAAAATTTCTTTGGTGAAAGGACACTTCACAATATATAAAAGAGCAAATTCCATTTTTAGGCCATTACCTATGGCCTAAAAACATTTTTAGGCCAAACATTTCAAAAGTCACATTTTTAGGCCAAACATATTTAAAACTCCCATTTTTAGGCCATTTCACTAATTTCATGAGATATTTCATTGATTTTAAGGACAATTTAGGCATTTCAAATGAACTATATGTTTATTTGGATGCATCACAAACTAGGAACTCTACCTAAAGTGTCCAAATTGTCTTTAAAATCTATGAAATATCTCACGAAATTAGTGAAATGGCCTAAAAATGGGCGTTTTGAATACGTTTGGCCTAAAAATGTGACTTTCGAAACGTGTGGCCTAAAAAAAATTTTAGGCCATAGTTAATGGCCTAAAAATGGGATTTTCTCTATATAAAATAACAAAATTGAAATCGTGATATGTTTGAGGCAATAATGGTTAAACTATTAATTTCGAAACTAACAAACACTTCCCTTCCTACAAATATTCAAAATCTAATGCATTAAAATATTAAAGAGATTCCCTTGTTGCCACCTATTCGTTGTTATACTTTTCTTTAGGAAAATTTACTCATTGACTATGCAAAGAGTTTTCAGCAAGGAAGATATACTTGCATATAAAAACATGTCAGACACTTAATTGACTGACATCTTTTCCAATAGAAAGTGAGGAAGAATTAAGAAACCATTCAATAACAGGACTTTCTAAGATGTTAGTTAATCAAGATTTCAGATGCAATTATCTAGAAATCTGATAATTATATTCAGATATATTAAAGAATAGATCTGAGTAGATGACGAGGAAAAGGTATGAATATGAAAATCACCTGAGCAGGAAACTGGGAGTTAAAAGCATTAGGTTCAAGATTGTAGCCTCCACGTGCAGAAGCTTTGTAAATCCCATACAACAATTTCAAGTCAACATCATACAGAAAAAGTCTCATTCCTTTATAAATATTTTCCACAACATTTTTCTTCCCAGCAGGGAGTCCAAGAACTTTATATATGTAACAATCCTGCTTCGTCTTAGAACTGCACATAAAAATCATTCCCATGCTCTCCACTTTCTTCCCGCCATTTTTTGAGGTCCCTACATTGTTCTTTAAGTTCCCCTTGTTTTTCGAACTTTCTCCCAACTCCTTTCCATTATTTTCTTTTACAGTTTCACCCTCAACTACATCTTTTACTTCTATTTGAGTATCATCCTCTCCAATCTTTAGCTTTTTCCTGCCCAATAAGTCAGGTTTATTTAAAGGCTTCTTTCTCCTGTTCCTTTTTCGCGATTTAATGATTTGTTTTCCAGAATTATCCTCCGGTATTCCTACATTTTGTTGTTCCTTGCTATTCTCAGCAACTTTTCCTTCCTCCACTATAGCCTGTTTATCTTCGATTCCACCTACACTTACAGGCTTTTTAACCACCTTTCTTTTTCTGATCCTTTTTCTCGGTTTTGGTCTTTGTTCAGAATTTTCCTCCATTACATGTTCTTCTTTCTTATCTTCCTCCATTACTACATCTTTTTTCTCTTCTACACCTTTTCCTTTATTCTCTTCTTCAATAGCTTTTACCTCCATGGCATCTCCTTCTTTTTTTTCTTCTTGCTCTACCACAGATTCCTCCTTTTTCCCCTCCTCATACACATCCATTTCATCTATCTTCTTTTCTTTTTCTTCTCCTTCTCCTTTTTCATCACATGTGTTACCTCCTTCTTGTTCATTTAACACTTCCTTTACAACATTTTCTTGATTTAATGCAACCTCTTCATCTGGATTCTCCGCAATTCGATCTTTATCTTCTACTTCTTCCACTGCCTCAGCTATAACACCTTCATTCACCTCTTTTTCTAAAGCATTCTCTTCATTGTCCGTAACTTGTGTTGAATTCTCATCAACAGTCACTGGACTTGGAGCCTTTGCTTCAGCTTCAGCTACAGTTTCAGCTGCTTCAACACCATCATTGACTTCAGAAAGCAAAGTAGAGGATGATGCCTTTTTCTTGCTCTTTAAGCGTGCCATCAATGGACTCTACGTTTTCCCAACCAATTAGATCAAAATAATCCCTTTACATATACAAGTATTACTTTTAAATATAAGCATTTATAACATATTTTTAACAGCTTGAAAACCTCGCAAGTAAGTCTTACGAGATCATATCTGAGTACAGGGGTGGATCCCGCAGTGTTACTCAATGGGGGCTAGTAACAATCTAGCCAGTGAAGGATAAAAATTTAACCTTCCTACATAAATTGAGCTTAAATCATAGAGCATGGGTATAAATAACTACGTGATCAGTTACATTTAGAATTCAAAATAAATAAGGATCGGTTGCACTATTGGTCTGAATATTATGCTATATAACCAAGTAATCAACTACACCGTGTTATTCCAAGCGAATACACAGATGAAACGTTGATGTATAGTAGATAGGGTAGATCTGCAACTTTTAGAAAACACAAGGTAAATTTTGATATTTTGCATCAAACAAGTACCAATAGTGCAATTAACCAACAAATCAATAAAAATCAATAAAAATAGGAAACTGGAAAAGAAAAAGAACAAATAATCAGCATATACAGAATGATTTATACGATCAAATTAATTTACCACGACAATTCAAGAAATTATTAATAGACGATTATACTGATCGATGATTATGTTAGGTTAACTAAGAATTATAACACGTTAATAAATAATAACTGAGAAAATTATACAGAGGAAGTCTGACCTGTGCTATAGGAGATCCGTTCGCAAAAACAAAATTAGAAAAATTCAATGTACGTTGATTTAACCAGTAACCGGGGATAAGAAGTGAAGGAGAAGAAGCAAAGCAAATCTCGATTAGGCAGTTAGGTAGGTAGGTAAGTACCAAAATAGGGGTTGGGTGTTATTTAAGGCTGGGCCAAATCTGCCCAACTTAAATCAATTGTACGGAGGCCCAAACTAAATGCCCCAAGTCACTTCTTTGTTAAGATTCATACACATCTAAAGGTTTTTTTTTTTTTTTTTGGTTCAACACATCTAAAGGTCGTGTTCATCTTCTGATAAAAGTTTGCCATGTAATTTTAAATTTTCTATATCTGGATTTTAGTGATTATTAACATATTTTAAAAAAATTCAATTAATCAATTGATTAGTTTAATTGATTAGAACCTTGAAATTTAAATTTTTTTTTGGCAGATTATCTGTCCATTAATTCAAAAATCATGAAATATGCTGAGACCTTATTGAAAAATGGGAAATGGATATAATATTAATTTATATACGGATATCTGGATACAAGGTAAAGATGAAGTTATTAAATCAAAAAAAAAAGAGTTAATAAGGTATATGATCTTATATCATTTTGATAGAAAGTGGGATGTGAATATTATAGAAGAAGAAATTGCGGAATTAATATTAAGTACCTTAATATTATACTCAGGTAGTAATAATATACCATACTGGGATATGGATTATAGAAGAGGAATATGACCCTGAAATTGCGGAATTAATATTAAGTACCTTAATATCATACTCAGGTGGTAATGATATACTATACTGGGATATTGATTCAAATGGTAAATTTACAGTCAAATTTTTTTATCAAATCCTTAAAGACAAGAAAGATAGAGAAAGTACAAAACAAAGTGATACGAAAGCTAATTATTTTCATACCATTAATCCAGATATATGAAAAATGTGCACAACTAATTAGGATTAAATAACGGTGAACAAATTCAACCGTCATAAAACAATTGCATAAATTCATGTGCACAGTTTTTTTAATTATTTTGTAACATTTTTTAAATGTTGCAAGATAACCAAATATGATAATGTCCTCTCATTATTTTGTAACCTGACATGACTAATATGTCGAATAATTTCCAACCATGTTGTTAAACATGGGTTCGTTCTTAATCAATTTGTCTTGGTACTAACTTTATCATATATGAGAATCTTATGTATCAAAGTTCTCAGATGATATAGTAATTAGTTTATCAGTTTTTAATTCTCTATACTTTTTAAAACAATAGTATCAAGTAAGTTGATAATTACTCTTCTGTTTTTCTTGAAATATTAGTAACAAGTAAATTAATCACTGGTAATACATTAGTAATTTACTGCATTACTCAGTTAAAACAATAGAAACGTGTAGGATATATAATCATAAAACAATAGTAACAGGTAAGCTGATCACTAGAACTCCATTTATGAAGATTATTTCATTAAAATAATACATATGTTGACCAGCCCTAACCCGATTATAATGTGAACATATTGATTTTAAGATTTGAGTAGATTAAATTAGGGTTATTTTTTCATATTTAGCAACCCGAACTAGTTAGAATTGGTTTACTTTTCATACCAAATTCAGGTGAACCCGACTTTAGCTCACCTCTACGAGTTGGTTGTATACGTTTTAATATTCATGAGTGTTAGAATGCTATAACATCAAGCGTTTGTAGTCCAACGGTTAGGATAATTGCCTTCCAAGCAATAGACCCGGGTTCGACTCCCGGCAGACGCATTTTTTTTGTGTGTTTTGTTTCTTTTTTCTATTTTAAAAAAATTATTTAGTCTTTACAGATTGAATCATCATATAAGAGACTAATTAACTGAAGCGGTAAGACATGTGACATAAACCAAATAACATACCACAACACTTATGTGTATTTGGTTAGTTAATCAGTTACATGGTTATCAGTTCTTTAAATTCATAAAAAAAATTAACTTACACAGATAGTAAATACGTCTAAATCTTCCAATATATTACATTGTTCATCGAAAAAGGAAAAGTTATTTTTTAGAAAGATGGTTCATGATCTCAGCGCAAGCGTTTTCAATAATCTAGTTTGCCACGAGGAGGTTTGGTTTCGTCGTACACGTTGGTCGAATCTCAGTTATATACTAATTAATTGAGGCGGTAGCAAGACATGTGACATAAACCAAATAACATACCACAACACGTATGTGTTTAGTTAGTTAATCAGTTACATGGTACCAGTTCTCTGAATACATAAAAAAATTAACTTACACAAATAAGTAAATAGGTCTAAATCTTCCAATATATTACATTGTTCATCAAAAAAGGAAAAGTTATTTTTAGAAAGATGGTTCATGATCTCAGCGCAAGCGTTTTCAATAATCTAGTTTGCCACGAGGGAGTTTAATTTCATCATACACGTTGGTCGAATCTCAGTTGTATGCTATTTCAACCACAAAAGCACCGGTCACACCATTACTTGTATCCCTATAAACATTCCAAGCAATACAAGCAGACAAATCTTTATAGAGGAAACTCAAAAAGTATCACAATTGTCATATAAATTCATAAGGAAAATTGCCACTGTTGTGGCTGAGTAGAAAAGTAGTATGATTCTAGAGTAGTAACCAACACCGTGGCTGTGATTAGATTAATATTTGCAATAGTGATATAGGTAGAAGAAAAATATTAGTTAAATTATCACAATTAATCTCATTATTAGTAGTGTTATCAGTTATTCTCAGGAATACGTTCTTGTTACCTCCATTTATATTGCGTCTCCAGACCCTATTTGTTGTCTTTGATAACACTAGTCAACGTGTTCAACGGTTTAAGAATGGATTCGTTAAACACAACTCATTCATACTCTTCTAAATTTTGCCAAGCCATGTGGAGACCAGCTCCTATGTATTAGTTTCAGTATAAATCTTACCCAAATGTTTAATAGGTCCAAAAACTGGTATCTACAATATTGATAGAGTTATTGCGCGAGAGAAATCGTAAAGGGCTTGCAAGCCAAGTTGTGTTAGCTAGCGGGCAGGCAAATAACATGTGTTCAATAGTATCAAGTTCAGAGCAACATAATTTACAGGTTGAGTTGAGGAAATGTCACCTCCTAAATTTTTTCTCTTTCATATGTATTGCATTTCACAAGCTTTCCACGAAATATTACGTATTTTAACCGGAGCTTTTATAGATCAAATATTTTTCACAAGTTTTTAGAATTGCCCATGAAGAGTCAACATTTTTCGTGTTTAGAAAGGATAATTTAGTCTCGCTGACTCCTTTCAAGATATGATACATTTTTCTAACAACAACATTACCATCCATATAGGGGATCCCACGAAGGCATGTCAATACAATCAGAACAAGAATACTACTAATAGCATAGTAATATCAATGTGAGGAGGAAATAACACTTAAGAATCGATGACCATGCATGAGGTAGCTTGTCTATGAAGATCAATAGTACTCCACTACTAACGAAATGTGGAACACTTTTAATGAGAAGTTAGGGGTATGGCTGACTAAATTATGTCGATTGACCATCAAGTTTTACACTTATAAGAAGAAGCATCAAACCATGAAAAAACATCTCTTAGAGATGGATAACATGATTAGGGAACTTAAGATTGTTTGTCATAACCTTACCGATGAGCAACATGTTCAAGTTGTGATCCGATATTTTCCAAATAACTAGGAGCATCTGAAAATAAACTTGACTCACAATAATAGTATCAAAATATTTTATGATGTCGCTTGTCATGTGACGTTGGAAGATGAACGTCTAGATGCATTTAAGCCTCAAAGTCTTGCATTTGTTACTAGGTCAATCTCCCACAAAGATTTTGGCAATAAGCGCCAGAACCATGGGAAGAAAAACAGAAATGATCCTACTTCCAAGAAGAACAAGAATGGTGGTAACAATAAGGGAAAAATGTGTACAAAAAAAGACAAGAGAAAGATGAAATACTATAATTATGACAAGATGGGTCACTTCGCTCGCGAGTGCAGCGAGTCTAGGAAGGTAGCAATGTCATTTACTTATTGTATTTTTGCTTATGTTACAAATACTATATTTCTAGCTGATTTTAATCTTTTGTGGACTGTGGATTCAAGAGAGACAGACCATGTAGCCAAATACCGAGAGGCATATATGGAGTAATGTCAGATTTTAGAGAGAACGAGGTGGATATGTATAGGTGACAGCAACAAGGTTGACGTCAAAGGATGTGGCACATGCAAGTTGAACTTGCGAGGTGGTCAAACCTTGTACCTACATGATGTACTTTACACACCTGATATTCGATGGAACTTGGTCTCTGTCATTGTTCTTCTAGGATTAAGTTTTACTTTTGATTGTCATAACAAATAATTATATATCTAATATGAAATTAAGTATTATAATTATGGTTGTATTTCTCATGGTTTAATAGTACTGGATGATGATAACTCGTTTAATAGTTATTTTATTAGTAGTTATTTTTCTATGAATACTTCTTCTGGTAATTCTAACGTAGAAGAAAGTATATGGAATGCTATACTAGGTCCTATTGGTCAAGACCGCGTGAATTTGTTGGAAAGTACAAACCATTTGGGTTCACTGAATAAACTCAACTTGCCAACTTGTGAAAATTGTCTAGCATGTAAAGCAAAAAGGAAAATATTTGACAAGATTAAACGAGCTGAGTAACCATTGCAAGTTATTCATTCAGACATCTATGGCCCAGTGAGTGTTCAGACTAGACATGGGGAACATGATTTCATCAATTTGATAAATAATTTCACTAGGTTTGTTTATGTCTACCTGGTTTCTTGTAAATCTGAAGCATTGAAATGTTTTATGACATTTGTCAATGAAGTAGAAAATCAGTTAGAGAGGAAGGTGAAAAGCTTAAGGACTGGTCATGGACGATAATATCTATCTGATCAGTTTATAAAACTTTATGATGGATATGGGATAGTACTACATCTTACAATTCCCAGAAAACCATAAAAAAATTGGTGTGGCAGAAAAGAGAAATTAAACACTTCTAGAAATGGTCAGCTCAATGATGGAACAAGCTAATCTTCCAATATCCTGTTGAGAAAATGCCTTGCTTACCGCCAGTTATATACTTAACCAAGTATCCACAAAGACAGTTCCATAAACTCCTTGTGAGTTATTTAAAGGTAGGAAATCTAACATGTAATACTTGCAACCTTGGGGTCAGCAAGATATGTTCATGACCTATCTCATAATTATAGAAAGGTAGGTCCAAGAGTCAAGAAGTGCATCTTTATAATATACCCAGATCACACTAAAGGATATATGTTTATTGGTGAATACAACGATGGAGGTCTTCTGAAATTGAGTCACGAGATATCACATTCTTAGAAAATAATTCCCCTTGCAAAAATGAGGTTGACAAAATTATATTTTTTGTGAGTTAAATGAGATTCAAAAAGATGATATGCAAACATATATAACACCTAGTGAGGTAACACATACTCAACAAGTAGAGACTAACACATACTCAACAAGTAGAGACTAACACTCATCTACATCTTGAGACAGAAGAAACCACTGTATCATCTAACAATCTGATTTCTCATGATTCTCAACCTAAGATGAATGCTAGAGTGTTAGGTCCTAGTTCTCGGTTTGAAATCAAAAGAAAAGTCTTTATGATAACTCCATAACTTTATGATAACTCCACAAGACGAAGAAGAACCTCAAACAAATAATGGAACACTTTCATGTCTTGTTAAATATGAATGTAGAAAAGCAATGGAAGAAGAAATGGTTTCGATAAAGAAAAACCAGGATGGGAACTAATTGATCTCCCAAAAGAACGTAAGGTGGTTGCAAATAAATGGGTTCTCAAAATAAAGAGAAAACCTGACAATTCCGTTGAGAGGTATAAAGCTTGCCTAGTAGCGAAAGGTTATACTCAACGAGAAGGAATAGATTTTGAGAAAACTTTTTCTCCTGTTGTTATATTTACCTCGATACGTCTTATTTTTAGCTATTGTGGCGCATGTCGGTCTGGAATTGCACCAAATGGATGTTAAATCTGTATTTTCAAATGGATATTTAGAAGAGGTTATTTTCGTGGAACAAACCCCGGGATTCATTGCAAAAGATCAATAAAATAAAGTATGTAGATTGTTAAAAATTAATCTATGGTCTTAAGTCAGCCTCGAGACAGTGGAATTTGATATTTTATGAAATTCTTTCCTCAAATGGATTTGAAATGATAAGTGAAGACCATTGTGTTTATATAAGGTGTTCCAAGTAAATTTTTATGATTTTATCTCTATATGTGGATGACATCCTATTAGATGGAAATAATAAAGAATTTATTAAAGTTCATAGTTGAAATCATTATTTGTTGATTGCCTTTTAATCTAATACTTGAGTTACTAACCTGGTAAACTAATAGATGATAACGTAATCTAATTAGGTTTGCAAACATACAAACAAAACAAACAATAAAAGTAAAATACAAAAATATAAAACTTAACAAATAAAAAAAACATTACAAACCGTTTAAATGAATTTAAATAACTCGAAATATAATATAATTGTAATAAATGAAGTTATATCTGTTTTAGAGTGTAGTGAAAGCCTTTGTAGTATCATTTGTCGTAGACTGTAGGCCTTGTAATCCAGGGAGGTTATAGGCTTCAAAAAAGGATGAATAGAATTAGGATTTTTAAAACTTAGGGGTGTTTTTATCATTTTCTAAACTTAGTTTTCATTATAAAAAAAATTAGGGTATAAAATAATATTTTCGAAACTTAGGGGTCTTTTTTGCATTTTCTAAACTAATTGTTCATTCTTTATAAACAATTTAGGGTATAAATTAATATTTTCGAGACTTAGGGGTATTTTTATCATTTTCGAAACTTAAGGGGTTCATTAATAAACTATATTTTCATATTGTTTATGCAAAAAAAGAATTTTAGGGCCTAATAGTCATTTTCGAAACTTAATAACAATTTCATAGTTGTTTTAAACTTAACTTTTATTTGCATAAAAAAATTTAGGGTATTTTTAGGCATTTTCGAAACTTAAGGTCAATTTAAACTTGTTTTGAGACTTAACTTTCATTCTTTACAAAGTAATTGGTCTTTTTACACATTTTTGAAAGTAAAAGGGTTAAGATTTATACTCCACTTTCATATTTTTGTAACAAAGAAAAGGATTTTATGCCCTAAAAAATTATTTTCAAACTAAGTGGTTATATCAAAGTTCAAGGTTAAGAAAAAACTGTTTTGTGTTAAGAAAACTTGTTAGAAACAATTTCTAAACAAAGTAAAGAAACAATTTTAACATTTTTTCTTAGCACCACTAAATACACAAAGTTAAGTAGATGAAGGAAATTACCTTCTTGTGGTGTTTGTAATACAATTGCAGGTTTGAATAAGTTGTAAAAGAAACTTGAAAGATGAAATTATAAACTAGAATGTGAAGACTTTTGTTTCGTAAGTAAATTAATGTTTGCAAGGTGAGTATTACAAAGAAATAGACACACTTATATAGGCAAAAGGAAGGTGTTTAAAGATGGTAGTTGGAATTAATTTAGGAGATGAGATGTGACTTTTTTAAGAGACTAAATACAATGTTGATAATAGGACTTCTTTTTCTATCAAAACCATAATCACAAAATATATTTACTCATTTTGAAGTGACAAGAATCAACAACATTTAATAGCATTTCAGAAAATTCAAACCCCCTTCCTTTAATTTACAAATCAGAAAATTTAAACCCCATTAATATTTTTCAAATGTTAGAAACACAACAACTTGACAATTTCATGTTACATTGCAAATACTCTAAACTTAAATTCAATTTAGTAATGCATTGTCATCAACAAAACCGCCCAAGTGATAAGTTGGTCCAAGAAAGGAAAATCAAAATCATGTAGGAACTAAAATGCTAAAATCCAGGTTTGAAATCATCATTTTTTAAGGTAGATATGCTTTTGTGAAATTCTTTTTTGTCTAAATCCAAAATTTATGAAAAATATGGGGTCATTTTGTCATCAAAGATGGTTTCTTTTATAAAGATAGTTATCTTTTATAAAGATAGTTATCTTTTATAAATGTATTTTCATCATTTTTGTAAACAGGGGTGATTTGCAATTTCAAGAACTTAAAATCCGTCAATTCTTAAAAGCCCGCAACTATTTTCTTCAATTCAAAACAATTTTTAACTACTTGATCTTAACCAATTCCATCAATTCGCAAATTAGGATTTCATAGGGATCAATCTTGCAAATTAAACTAATCAAAGGGAATCCACGTTGCCAAACTGAAACAAATACATTATCCACTATCAATTACAACCTCTAAGTCACAAAATGTTCTCAAATCATCTGAATCAGGCATTATTTATAACAATTTTACCCAAAATATGGACTTTCCATATATTTTTCAAGAAACACAGGGCCTAAAAGTGAAATTTTTGAAAAACAATTGTATAAATGTAAACAACTTCAACCAAAACATGACCAATTTAGCACAAAACAATCATTTTCGCATAACATAAGAGACTAAAACAACAAATTAACAAAAACCAGAAAACCGATTTCCAAAAAACCGAGTGTAACATATTGCAGAAAATTCAAAAACCCTAAAAAACAATTAAACCAGGGTTCAAAGCCTTCTACTTACCATAGTAGTCAATAAATAAACGATCAACAATAACTCCAATCTTCATCAACATAACACCATTAGAACATGCCAACAAGATAAACCAAAGTAATCATTAGAGAAAATAGATAAAAATCATTAAAGAAGTAAATTTAAACCTTTAATTCATAACTTACATTATGATTTTCAAATTGAAGATTAAAAGAAAGAACAATTCCATAAACCCTCACAAAAACAGAAAATCAAAGCTCATCAGGATGCCAGAATTTAGTGAATAATTGAAGATTAGAGAATTAAACAAACCACCATAGCCAAGAATTAGACAAACCACCCTCCACCACCACCATAGCCATGTGTAATACGAACCTAAACCACCACCAAAGCCATCGATTAATCAAGCCACCAACAATAAATCAAACCACCACTGATTAATTTCTACAGAGTGAAGATAAGAGTTGTATTTCAGATGGGAATTAAATGGAGGAAGTGGGTTTGGTGAGAGGAATTAACGCGGTGCAGAGAAGGATAGGGTGGAGTAAATGGTGTCGGTGGGTTTGGGTTCGCAAGAGTGAATGGGTGGTATTGAATAGGGTCGGTGGGATGGGTTTTGTTATTTATTGTTTTAATTAAAAAATATATATAAAATCCTTATCGGTCCGGTTAGTTCCAGACCTGTTCAAAAGCAGTTTTTTTTATTCGACAACCGGACCGCTATTGGATTAAGCGGTTCGGAGCGGTTCAGAGCCGTTCTATTACGGCAGTTTGGTCCAATTCCAGAACCAACCAGTTCAATTCGGTCCGGTGGACCGGAGAACCGGATTCGATAGCCGGGTTGAACTACTATCCGTCTTAATTAATTCTTTAGGATCCCTTTATCCTTTAATCTGGCTAACTATATCTTTCATTTTTATTTATTTAAGTTCTCGTTTGAAAAAAGAAATGGAGAAGTATGAGAGATAAGGATTACGTGCCCGTTTGGAAGTGCTTTTTTTGAGAAGCACTTAAAAGTGCTTTTAGATGTTTAAAAGTATTTTAGACCCTGAAAAGCACTTTTAAAAAAAGCACCAAATATGTGCTTCTTAAAAAAAGCACTTAAAGTGATTTTAGATTTCAAAATTATTTTTAATAATTTTTTGAAAACTTAATTTTTATTCTAAGCATTTCCAAACAGGCCCTACAATTACTCCCAAAACTTGATTAAAGAATCCCAAAACTTGAGACAACAATATCATTACGCTTCCCGAACAAAATACAAAGAAGAAGATATTTAGCGGCTCGCAAACTACATTCGTTTTTTGTCAAACAAACCACAGCCTCAAAGGCCATGTTCTTCCCACATAATTAATTAAATAATTAATTCCTGCCCGAAATGGCCAACCATCCCAACCGCTCATTTTCCAAAATCTAAACTAATACAAACGTTCATCTTCAGCTTCCACTTCTAGTTCGATGGCTGGCACGTGGTCCTCCGTTACCCGTCACGTGATCGGATCCACTACTATCGAACTTTCCACAACCTCCCGAACTGGACCTCCGGTTTGGTTTCGTCTTTCCACCAGGAACAATTTCAACAGAGGGCTTAAGGTTTCCACTTTCGACGAAGCTCGCGAGGCCCAATCTGAGGGCCCGTCGTGTATATACGTTGGGCCCGTTGAAAAGGCCAGCAAAGAAACACTTGAAGCTCTCTACAATCAAGTATACACTCCTCATTAATATGTCTTTTTATCATTTTTCACTAGTGTACATATTGCTTTGTTAATCAAAGTTGAACTTCTTTTGTTTATATGTAGGCTCGGCTTGCGTATTGTAGTGGAACGCCTTTGATAATCGACGATATGTTTGATAGAGTAGAAGTAAGTTTTTTTTCATTTTCTTTTATTAATTCATTTAAATATTATACTAAGGTACATGGTAATTATAATATGTTTATGGTGGAAAACAGTTGAAATTGAGGTGGTATGGTTCGAAATATGTGGTGAAGTACCCTCGATGCAGTCTCAAGCGTCATTCAACTTATGCTGATGCTGAGGTAATTTTCAACATCAAATTATCATTCTTAATTTCTTTTTATTTAGGATGTTTCTTTTTATCTACAATTTTGTTTCTCCATTTGAATATCAAATGACATGTATGTAGGGCAGGAAGATCCTTCACAGAGTTTTGCATTAGCAAGTGTATGGCTAGTGATCCTGGGTTTTGGGTGTTCAGTATGTCTTGTGCCTATTGTGTACGCTATTATTCAAGCGCATCATGATGCTTTTAGCTCAGGAATTCAATATGCCAGCAAAGCATCTAATTTAAAGCTCCTCGCAATGTGTAGTGGTATCCTGTATGTCTTATTGGGGTCCATAGTAGGTTACCCAATCGCCTCTGCTTCTGGTAATTATTTTTTATATTTAACAGAGAAACACATTTAAAAGGGGATATAATTAATTTGCACTATGACTTGAACGCTTTACAGTTGGAGCACTTCAAGGGCTGTGGAGGAATAACTTGGTAGCACTTAAAGGGGCATGCCCAAATTGTGGAGAGGAGGTAAATTGAGTAGAATAATATGAATAAAAGTTAGCTTCACTTTGTTCATGTCTAAAATGCATGAATCCTTATGGCAATTTGTGCAGGTGTTTGCATTTGTAAGAGCAGAGCAGTCTAATCAATCTTCCCATAAAGCAGATTGTCATGTCTGTGAGAGTTCTTTGGAATTTCGCACTAAAGTTGAGGTACTTTGCAAATCATTTTTTTCATTATTCATCTATATCATCTCTAATGCACTTATACTTTGTGAAATTTATTTTGCAGCAATCTATGGGTAAACAATGGGTTTATGGGCGCATTTACTTAATCCGACAGAGAGGCAGAAGGAAAAGATGGGTATAGACTATAGAGAGGATGTTGAGAACCAAAAGTCAACATATCTTTGTATAGGATTTGTGCCATTGTAAAATCTCTTTATACAAAGCAACTACAAAGAATAGCAACAAATAGTCTTGTATCATATAAATGAGATCTCCATTTTTCTCACCTTGAAATTAGTGATTGTTTTTTAAGGAGGTTGTTTACTCTTTAGACAACAATAAATGATAATCACTCCTATTTTCACTTAGGAACTTTAGTTTGTGCACAAAGAAAATGAAGAAAGAAGAAAATATTTGGAGATCATATAAATGAATGACGAAAAAAACATATAAATGAATGTTTCACTAGATATTGTTTTTAATCAAAAAAAAAAAAAAAATCACCACCATTTGTTCATTAATTACGTTAACTTTTTTTTTTTTTAAAAAAAAGCAAATTAAATAACGTTAATACACAAGCGAAAGGTGGGTAACGCAAGTAAATAAATTTCTGTAAATGAATCATCGAAAGGAACCTATTACATTTGGTTTGATGATAATAAGGTAGAATCATTTTTACTTGGTTAGAATTTAATAATAAAGGGTAATGGAATCAGATTTATCTAATAATCAGATTTTTACAAGTATACGTTTATAATTCTTGTTAAAAGCCGTCAAAACTTTAAAATCAAATGGATGGATTTTGTGACAGCAAAAACACAACAAGATCATGAGCTGGTTTTATCTTTACTAAAAACACCAAACTCACTCAGAACATCAAACCACCTTAAATCCCTCCATGTTTATCTCCTCCGCACAGGCCTTCACCAAAGCAGCTTCGCAGTTGGAAACTTAATTACTCGATGCTCCACATTAGGCCTTATGGCCTATGCAACTCAAGTGTTCGACCAAATGCTCCAACCAAACTCTTTCGTTTGGAACACCATTATTCGTGGTTACCAGCAGAACCAAAATCCCACTAAAACCCTTCATTACTTTAATCAAATGCGTGCACAAAACGTGTCGCCTGATCGTTTTACATACCCTTTTGTTATTCGTGCATGTACGGAAACAATGGACTTTTATAAAGGACAATGTGTTCATGGACAGGTGTTTAAGATTGCAGCTGATGTAGATGTTTTTGTATGTACTAGTTTGATTGAATATTACGGTGGAATGCTAAATATTAGTGCAGCGGAGTGTGTTTTTTATGCACTTCCAGTTAAAGATGAGGTTGTGTGGACTACAATGTTGGTTCAGTACATTGGTAAATCTAGTAATATGGACAAAGCGTGTAAGTTGTTTGAGAAAATACCGAATAAGGATCTTGTTCTCTGGAATGTGATGGTTTCTGGGTATGTTAAAACTGGAGATTTGGTTAGTGCTCAGAGGTTTTTTGATCAAGCACCTGTTAAGGATTTGTTAATGTATAATACTTTGTTGGGTGGGTATGTCAAGAATGGTGAATTGGAGGTTTCGTTAAGGCTTTTTCATGACATGCCAAACAAGGACTTAGTGTCTTGGAATACAGTCATTGGTGGGTTAGTGCGTGGTAAGAGGGTTATTGAAGCAATTAAGTATTTTCATGAGATGTACAAGGAGAATGTGATTCCTAATGAGGTTACACTTGTGACTGTTCTCTCAGCTTGTGCGCAAATCGGAGCGTTAGATGTGGGAAAGTGGTTACATTCTTTGATCGATAGGAGGAATATGCGTATGAGTATTGTGGTTATGACTGCTTTAGTTGATATGTACTCAAAGTGTGGTGATCTAGAAACTGCTCATCATGTGTTTGATTCAATGTTGGAAAGAGATATTGTTGCTTGGAATGTAATGATCATGGGTTTCTCGATGAATGGACAGAGTAAACGTTCGTTAGAGTTTTTTAATCATATGAAACGTGAGAATGTACAGCCTAACGATGCAACTATTTTAGGTGTTTTGTGTGCTTGCGTGCATGGAGGATTAGTTGATGAAGGGCGAAAGTGTTTTAAAGAAATGTCTATAGAGCTTGGTTTAACACCTCAATTAGAGCATTATAGTTGTATGGTTGATCTTCTTGGAAGAGCTGGTTTGTTAGATGAAGCGTATGAAATGATACAAAGTATGCCTATTGAGCCACATAAGGGTGTTTGGGGTGCTTTATTAGGAGCGTGCAAAATCCATGGTAATGTTCATTTAGCAGAAATAGCTATTGAACACTTGATAAAGCTTGACTTAGAAGATGGAGGCTATTTAGCTATTATGTCCAATATATACGCTAATGCTGGAAGATATGATGGTGTTGCAAAAGTAAGGAAATTAATGAAGGAGAAAGGTATTAGTAAGTTAAGAGGTTGTAGCTCGATTGAGATTAATGGTGAAATACATGAATTTGGGGTGGAGGAGAAGATTCATTCTCGAATAAAGGAAATTTATGATATGATTGATGAGATTTATAAGCGATTGAGAAGTGCAGGACATGTAGGTAGCACAAATGAGGTGTTTTTTGATGTTGAAGAGGAGGAGAAAGAGAAGGCTTTGTTTTTCCATAGTGAGAAACTTGCTGTTGCTTATGGACTTATTGCAACTCGTGAAAATTGTGTGATTCGGATAGTGAAAAATTTGCGAATTTGTGGTGATTGTCATGCAGTAATAAAGTTGATTTCCGCAGTTTTTGAGCGTGAAATAGTTGTAAGAGATAGACATAGGTTTCACCACTTTAAAGAAGGGTCTTGCTCTTGTGGGGATTATTGGTGAAGAGAATGTTTTTATAAGCTCGGATAGTTCTGAACAACTTGTCTCTTTTCTTTTTTATATCTAAGGTGAAACTTTCATTAATGATTTGTATATTGATATTGAGTGTAATATTGATAAAAAAAAGTCAAAAGAAATACATGATATCCAAATTAATATTTACATTTTAATAGGATAATTATTAGATATATAAACGAGTTTTTTCCGAATCAAGCTCGGATTGTTCACAAACGGCTTGATTTGTTTACAGCCTTAGAGACACAAAGTCAAAGATATATAGGGCTAAAAGAAAATTAGGGTGAAAAGTGTCATCTTGAGGCAAAGATAAAGGGCCATTTGAGGCCTTTACTTTTACAAGTTTCAATTGAGTTAAACTTTAAAAGAATGAGAAATAGCATAATATAAAGCTTTGCAGGAATATTATGTAAAAGTGTTGTGCAGTAATACAAATACAGATATGCTTCAGTAATTGAAACAAAACTATGTGGTCTAAAATTATAATTGCAAAACTACTCTCGCTCTTCCACACAGACACACTCAGGAATGAGTGCCAATAAGAAAACTGTACTATCCGATTGCATAATTTCCTTAAGGGTACAAAAAATATTAATATCGTACACCTAAGCTATGAATAAGCAACAGTAATGTTGTAAAATGAAGTGGATTGAGAGAACTCTTAGCTTCGGAGTTGAGAACTTAGTCCCAGTTCAATCAAAAGTGGGCCAAACTGTAGACCATTATCCATGCAAGCTGAAACAATGAGAAGTCACATAAATTATTAACCAATACTAATACAGAATATACTCAATATAGTATGGATCATTGATTTTTAAAATACGTACCAGAAAGAGTGTTATAGAAGCAAAAAGACCCTCTTGGAGGAGTGCTCCATGACCCCCAAACTCTTCTTCATCTACCTTTAAAATCATTGCATAATATCCGTAGATTATTGCCGAGGATATTACCAAGAACCTACAAAACAAACTCAATACATAAGCCACTTTATTAAATGTCCCAAAAGGACACAAGAGAATAAGCATTGACTTACGAAATTAACCAGATACCACCAACTAAGGGAATGGCACCCCATAATAGACCACATATTAAGGCCACGGCTTGTCTAAACCAATGCAGAACATCTCCCAGTTGATCCTGCACTACAAACTTAATTAGAAACTCCAAAATAAAGGTTCGTCTATTTATTGAGTCAAAATATCTACTAATTATGCCTAAAGGCTAGCTTGAAACAGTCTCGATTAACAACTTTACTTTCCTGACATTCTTAGAAAATTCAATACTATTTTGTTGCACCAACTTAAATAACTCCACAGTTCCCAAGCCTTTTCCCCATACTATTGTTTTCAAAGCAATTCATCAAACACGTACTTTTAAACTTTAACACTGTTACTACTTAATCCTAAATAATTCTTATGAGGTTTGACACTACTAAACCAAAAAACTCGCAGCTTAAACTATCAATGATTTAATACTTTAGACGGTAATATAGGAATTGCAATAAACAACAGAAATATAGAGTTGCATATATTAATTATATAGTGGAATATAAGAAAATAAGTTAATTGAGCTAAAAATAAAAAAAGTGAACCTTGTCCCAGGAAGCATCAGGATCGAACAATTTGGCGAATTTGAAAGGAGAGGCGTGCCCATTCTGATTTTGCTCTTGTTGCTCTTGAACATTTGACTTGTTTGATTTTCTTTCTTTCATTTTTTTTTCTTTGTTAGATAAAATCTTTAACAAAATTAATCTCTGCACTAACTCGAATTTCTAGCAAAAAGTGGCAGATTAAACCAAAAGAAGAAGATAGGAGCAGGGTTTGAAGGGAGGGATTGATTTATTAATTGAATAAAGAAAAGGATTCGGATCCGCAGATAGATCTAAAGACGATAGTGATTGGATTGGATTGGGATTGTGTTGGTTGTAGCCTGGCAGTAGTGCGCTTTTGCGTAAGAGTGAGCGAGAGATGAGAGCAATTGAGTAATTTCGCACAACATTTTTTTTTTTTTTATTCGATCGCACTATATCTTTCTTTCTTTTTTTTTTGGACGCGTTCTTTTTTGTTTTTGTTCCAAATTTTGGACGCGTTCGATCTGGTACTATTATTTTTTAGAGAAAATTACTTTTAGAAGGCCAAAAAACAAAAACTTTCTTCATAAAATCCAAACTAAAAAATCATTAAAACCCAAAAAACAAAATCTTTCTTTATAAAATTCTAACTAAAAAATCATTCTAACAAAGGGCTAAGTTTGATTTTGTAGTTAGAATTTTTATCCTTATACCCTTATTCATTTCATCATTGGTATATACCAATATTTTTAATTTTTGTACAAACCAATAGTTATGTGTTTAGAACGCATCAATTTTCCCGAGTTTGGTACGTACCAACTGCTATTTTTGTTATTCTTGTTAGTTTTTACGTGTATTTTGTTTTCGTTGATGTACAAGATTATTGTCCGGTCTTATATCGTGTCGATATTCCCCATTGGTACGGTCCAAACAAAATTTTCTCCAAAAAAACAAGATAAAACTAATTGGTACATTCCAAACAAACCACTTTAACACATTTCAAATACATGGGATTGGCACATTCCAAACACATCTAAATTTAGATTAAAAAACAAACAATATATACTGTAATTAAAAAGAAATTAAAAAATAATTAATCAGAAATTAAAAGAATTAACAAATTGACAGTAAATGGATTGGGCCTTGCTTCTGTGGTCCGACTTCGGCGTCGAGGGATCGGAGAAGGCTGGTCGGTCAAGAGATAAGCGTAAGGCTCGTATAATGAGGCGCTGGAGGAGTAGCGCCAGATAGAGGCTTGAAGTCGCTCCAGATCGGAGGGAAGAGGAGAACGGCGCAGCAATGGACGGCTGATTTGAACGGAGGCCGTGTCTGATATGAACGGCGCAACAGTAAATCTACACGGCGGATTTCTTTGTGCAGCAGAAGTGATCTAAGGCGGCGAGACTAGATCTGGTAGTGCAGAGAAGAACTCCGGTAATTTGGTGAGCAGAGGAGAACTCAGGGGAATTTCGGTGGTCATGGAGGGGGCCGGTGCAGAAGAGAGATGGTGTAGCGGAGGGAGATGAGCGAGGCGTTACTGTTGGTGATAGCGATGAGCGGCGTGGCGGTTACTGGTGGACCGAAGAGGCAATGGGTTGAGACTGGGTGGGGTCGTGGCTGTGCAGGAGAGCGGCGTCGGTGAAGATAATGCTGATGGTGAAGCCATTGATGGTGGAGGAGGAAGGCTAGCGGCGTGGCTTTGCAAGACAGCGATGGGGTTGGTCACAGAGAATAGAAGGTGGGCGACAGTGAGGAAAGAGAGAGCCCAAACAAAATGTGGAAAAAAAACCTAATAGGTTCTGATATTCTGTTTTGGGTTTTCATTGTGTATAAGAAGTAATAAGGGTATTCTGGGTTTTTATCTTGGGCTAGTTACATCTAGTTTGTTTAGTTGAGATGAGGATTGTTTAAGAATGTGCCATGTTATTGGGGCCTTTTAAAGTAATTGACCCTATTTTTTATCGTCTATTTTTTGTGTTTTTCTTTTTTCTTTAGAACCAATTATAGATTAATACCTATTAAAAAACTTATTTAAAAAAAAGTACGTACAGCCTCATCCCAAACTACCTTTATAATTAACTATTAAAAAAAAAAGAAATAAGAAATTAGAAAAAAACAAAACAAAAACTAATAAACACACACGCGTCTGTAATTTTTTCTTTAAAATCGTCATAACTAAATCTAAAAAAAATTAAAAGAATAAAAAATTTATATATTTGGATAAAATAAATTAATATTTACGTCTATAATTTTTTTCGGAATTTTTTGAATTTTTTGATCTGCAGACACGGAATTCCATGTTTAAACTTGAAATTCCATGTTTTAAACATGAAAATCCATGTTTTGAAATACTGAATTTGTTTTCCGCAGACACGAAATTCACTGTTTAATACATGGAATTTCGTGTCTGCGAAAAATAAATTAATAAAAAAATCAAAAAATTAAAATAATTCAAAAGAATCAAAAAAAAATCATAGACGTAAATATTAATTTGCTTTATCTGAAGATGCAAATTTTTTTATTTTCAGATTTTTTTTGAATTAGTTATGACGATTTAAAAAAAAATTCACGGACGCGCGTGTGATAAAATTAGTAGTAGGTGGTGGTGGTGGTTGTGGTGGTGGAGGTGGTGATGGTTGTGGTGGCGGCGGTAGAAGTACCCTGTTATTTGTTTAATATTTAAAAATAAATATTATATTAAAAATAAAATAATATATTTAATAATAAGAATAGTAAAAATATAAAAAATATAAAGGAGATGTTTTCTGTAAATAATTGTTCTAGATATTTTTTTATTAAATAAATAATTGAAGGCTTAAAAAAATATTAGGCTATTGAAAATGTTTTCTATAATAATTCATTTTTTTAATGTGTTATTTTAAATAAATAATTAATGTTTATTTTTATAGGTGGAGTTTGTTTATTATTTAATTAGTATCGGTGAAGTTTATCAAGAACCCAATATATTTTTTCTGATTTAATTGAATAAATCCATTTTATTATGTATAAAAACTCAAAAAAGAAAAAGCGCCAACCAATTTCATCTTCCATCCTCGCTGTTTCCTTTAAGTCAAGCTTTATCCTTTCTACGACGAATATCATCATTATTCAACACGCATATCTATCTCTACTATCTTTCTCTCTCTTAAAAACTGAATTATATATCGTCCCTAATTAATATTTGCTGAATATTGGAGAATTTTTAAGTAATTAATTAGGGTTCAACCGAGAAAAAAAATGGGTACCCCAGAGAAAAACGAAAGCAAGGGAGGTATTTTTGCAGCTATGTCTTCTGGATTATCCTTTTTCGGAAACGCTATGCATAGATCCATCAACGGGTATGATTATAATTTTTTTTTTTTGTTTTTATGCTTCATATCTTTAGTTAGTGTATTGTTAATTAGTTAATATAAAACTTATTGTTATTTTGCAACTGAATTTAGCTTGGATACTGATTTGTGTCACTGGTGAAGTTGATCATATCCTCTGTGTTTGTTGATTAGTCTAGTTTAAATTCTTAAATAGTATTTCGAAGGTAGTAACTGAAGAACTTGAGATCTCCGCAAGTTGATGTAGGACCCACCTGTTTTATTGGTAGGATAGTAATTAAGATACTTGTATATAACGTATCAACAAGCTTTAGATGAAGTGTATATAAAGAGCTTTTCTTTTTACCTTTGGTAAATATATTCACTTGTTATGCTTTTTTCAGGTTAGTTGGTTCTGAAGGCTTAGAGGTTATAAATCCAGAAGGAAGCAAAGAAGATGCAGAAGAGGAAGCTATGAAAGGAAGATGGAAACAAGAGGTTGGTTCTTCATCACTTTGTTCTGTTCATATCATAGATATGTTTAATTTCTCTTAACTAAACATGAATGTTATAATTCATATTATGATAAATGTAATGCTTTGTGAAAGGAACGAGACAGTTATTGGAGGATGATGCAAAAGTATGTTGGAGCTGACATCACATCAATGGTTACACTTCCAGTACTCATCTTTGAGCCAATGACCATGATTCAAAAAGTAGCAGAGGTTAGTTCTATTCTATCCTCTCTTCTATCCATATTATAAAATAATGTTATATCATGTCCTAATAATTTAATTATCATGGCACAGTTGATGGAATATTCTCACCTTTTAGATAAGGCAGATGAATGTGAAGATCCTTACATGCGTATGGTATATGCAAGTAAGTATATACGATTCTGTTTGAGTAACATGTATGTATGTATGTATGTATAATGATGTGTGAATGTGTTGCAGCATCATGGGCAATATCTGTTTACTTTGCATATCAACGTACATGGAAGCCTTTTAACCCAATCCTTGGTGAAACATATGAAATGGTTAACCATGGTGGGATTACATTTATTGCAGAACAGGTAAGTCAAGTAATTTTTTTTTTTTTCTGAATTTATTTTAGCTAATGGGAGTGTTTCATGTTTGATGTTTAATAGGTGAGTCATCATCCACCTACAAGTGCTGGACGTGCTGAAAATGAGCATTTTATATATGATATGACTTCGAAACTAAAAACTAAGTTTTTGGGTAACTCAGTTGATGTTTATCCAGTTGGAAGGTTAGTTAAGTTTTAACTCATCTGTGTAGAAGGATTGGTTAATTGATAAATGATGTTTTGATGTAGGACACGTGTAACATTAAAAAAGGATAATGTGGTATTAGATTTAGTTCCACCTCCAACTAAGGTTAACAATTTGATATTTGGAAGAACATGGGTTGATTCACCTGGAGAAATGATTATGACTAATTTAACTACTGGAGATAAAGCTGTCTTATATTTCCAACCATGTGGTTGGTTTGGGTAAATATTTTCTCATCACCTTTAATATATTCTAACCATAGTTAATTAATATAACTGTTTACTAATGAGGTGTAAAAACATGTAGAGCTGGTCGATACGAGGTAGATGGATATATATATAATTCTTCAGAAGAACCTAAAATATTAATGACTGGTAAATGGAACGAGTCAATGAGTTATCAATTATGTGATACTGAAGGTGAACCTCTTCCTGGTACACAACTCAAAGAGGTAAATAAATTTACTTTCCTTTTTAAAATTTGATAAGAGTTTGTAACATTAGATTAAAATGCAGGTTTGGCATGTGGCACCTGTACCTAAAAATGACAAGTTTCAGTACACTCACTTTGCGCATAAAATAAATAGCTTTGATACTGCCCCTAAGAAATTATTAGCATCAGATTCTAGATTACGTCCTGATAGACTTGCTCTTGAGAAAGGTGATTTATCTAAAGCTGGAGCTGAAAAGAGCAGGTTTGTTTTTTTAAGGTTAATTATTTAATGATTGGTTTGTGAATAACTTGTGTTTTATTACAGTTTAGAGGAAAGGCAGAGAGCTGAAAAGAAAAACAGAGAAGCAAAAGAGCATCAGTTTAAACCAAGATGGTTTGATCAAACGGATGAGGTTACTCCAACACCATGGGGAGATTTGGAAGTGTATCAGTTTAATGGGAAGTATACTCAACATAGGGCTACGATTGATAATGATTCAGAGACTGTGGATTTAGAAGATATTAAATCTATTGAGTTCAACCCGTGGCAGTATGGTAATTTATCTCAAGAATGAGGGTTGCTTTTATTTATCCAGACGGTTAGATTCTGGGATATTACTGGACTGAGGTTTTTGGGTTGTGATGTAAAACGTATGTGTAAATTGTTGTCTCGTGTTTGATTTGTTATGTTTAGGTAGATATATTGTTTTTCCATTTACACATTCTGCAATTGCTTTTTGAAGTATATTATTACTGGTTTGCCTTAAGATTCTATTTGCTGTTAATTATTTATAAATGGATAACCTTATACAGATATACTCCATGATAGTCTATGTGTGATGATGATATTTTCAGTTCCACATCATCCGAGGAGGGAAAACCCAACATAGTAATTTAATAAAAAAAAACTCTCATCTTTGTTATAGATCCAAGAAAAGAAAGAAAAACCTAAAAAGTAACCTTGAAAGCGTATTTCTCAAATTTCCATCTCTTAGTTTCGTTCTTTTTAATCTCTATTAATTACTTGTCATCCCCTTCCTTTTTCGCTTTAATCTTGTTCAAATATTTCTATTGTCTCTGTGCTTTCAAAAGTGCACATAACACCAGAATTAACGTCAGGTACAAACGAGAGGCAAAAGTTGAAACGTTGGGTACATATTTGTCCATTTCTGAAACCTTGATATGTATTTGTTCAAAATACAAAACATTGGATAACAACAGGGTCTTTTTTCAATTTTTATTTCACTACAAGATTTGATCTGATCTTGCATCTATTGGAGTTTTGTGGCTTTGCATGCGTTTGGAACTTCAGATTGGGCTTTTTCACCAAGTTTCCTAAGTTACATCATCAAATGATCATTCTTATAATTCCATCAAAAATAAGTTTATCTTTTGTGCATGTGGTGGATCAGAAGATTGGCATCAATTGATATGTTGTTCGTTGTATTGTTCTCAAGCAAGGATTGTGGTGTGGGTGTGCATTTGTGGGCGAGATCCCATGTGTCTCATTTTCTACTTTCTTTAGTACTTCTTCGTTCGAGATTACTACCATCAAGTTTGGTGCTGTTGACTGAGCTCAGTTTTTTCTTCACCGAGCTCCTTCAACTCACGTGATTGAGGGACTAATATTCCTACGGTTAATTCTATGGGTTGCTTTTTGCATGCTTAATCACCACTTCCGAGAAGTTTTTCAATCAAGATGTGTCAAAGTTTGTGTCCCACAATTACAAGTTCATTTTTTTCGCAAGGTGTGGTGTCCTTGCAATGTACTTTGTTATATATTATCTCATTTATAGTTTTAACTATTTCTTTTATTATAACTTATAATTTATTTAATTAGTATTTTTTATATATCTGAATTGTATTTGTATGATTAGATCAATAAATGATATATTTTTTTTATCAATTACAGTTTAACATATCATAAAAACCAACAAATTAAGTGTTAACAAAATAATTCTACTTTAGAAAAATCAATTACCGTCTAACATATCATAAAAACCAACAAATTAAGTGTTAACAAAATAATTTTAATTTGGAAAAATTAATTTATGATTTTAAAGTTTAAACAAACAAATAAATTAAAACTATCTTTAGGAAAAACTATTTAAAAAATTAATTTTTACAAATTTAAAAATATTGCAACATTTATTAATTAAACTAAAAAAACGGTTTGAACCGTTAGAAACCGGAACCGGTTGAACCGACTCTCTATAACGGTTCGGCTCTCCCACTTATGCAACCTAGAACCGGACCGGTATCGGTGGCACCGGTAAACCGGACCAGACGATAAGGCCCAAGTCCGCTAAGGACCGGACCGAACCGGTTCGGAACGGTCCGATAGCCAAGTTGAATTCTATCCATCTGTTTTTAATTTAAATCTCGATTAATTTCATATCTCAGTATTTGGTAGTATAATTTTACGACGAATTTCTAATTTTGTTATGTAATATATTTTCTTTTCGAAGAAACTCTAACCTCAATCCATCTCTTATATTCCTTTGTTTTTCGAAATTAAAATTGTTTTTTATTAATTGAGTTTCGATTCTAATTTATCCTTGATGATTTTAGATAATTATATGAAAAAAGAAAGTTATATTAGACAAGTTATACATGTTGTATTATATTATATTGTGTCTCTAATGTATAAAACATCATAATTCATCCACTACACACCATGATCGGTCTTGAGAATAGACCAAATAGGCGACCGCATTGGGTCTCCGGTTTTTTACGCTTATGGGGATTTCCAATTTATATATATTTTTTTACATAATGGAGTCCCATTTTGTAATTTTGCTTTAACCTTAGTGCCAGACTGACTTTTGTTAAGTACGACTCCATTACACACCATTAAGTAAGTTTAAATTTCTTAATTATATTTGGTCTTGACTAATCTTTTTCATGTAACAGATTTTATTTTAAAAATTCTCCTGAAATTCAATTTTTTTGTCAACTGAAGTTTTACTAAAACTTCATTATTAACGAGAAAAAGATCCTAATCACATAAGGTTTTTCAACCTTTGTTCCAAAATCTTAACCACTAGCTGAATAATAGAAAAAGAACGGCTCTCAACTATTTTGTCCATTAAAAAAATAACCTTATCTTTCGCAAGCCTTTCACATTTTTTCCGGTAAAGTGTCCTTTATATATCTATAAAACCTCCCAATACATCAAACTCATGCAAAGTTAACTACCCCCTATCGTGACCAAAAAAAAAAAAAACTACCCCCTATCTGCAATGTGATATTGGTCACATGTTGCAGTAATTTCAAACCCCCTTTTTACTGAAGTATTAGTGTTACTTATTTTATTAGTTACGTTACAACTACCTTATTTTCCATGGGAAACAATACTTATCTATTAGTTTAATTCGTCACACAAATATGTTCAGATCACTTTAGGACAAAAGTACTACAAAAAATACACTACACAACGTACGTAAACTACACGATAATTTAAGACCCGAAAGAGAACTTTCATGGACCCCACCAACAAAAAATATTACTATAATAAGAGTAAATACATACTTAGACCGACTAAAATCATTGTTCTTATTTTATTGGAGTTATGTGTGACATAATCTTTCTTCTATAACACCGTTCATATGTCATAAAATATACATTTATATTGGTTTAGTATGACTATTCCAATTTTTTTCTAACAAGCAATATATATTAAAATAAAAGGTAAATACACAAAATAGGTTATCGAATACCTAAATGGTTACCAGAACCTACCAATACATTACTCAGATTGGTGATAGGGAACGAAGACCAATTTGATGGAAAAAAGTTATCTCTAAAACTCCTAACTGAGAAATCAACCTCTATATTTCTATTTGTAAAAACATGTCTAATAAAAATAAATGGTTTACAACGAACAATTCTTCAATCCTACGCATAAAAGGTCTAACTTTCCATTTAGATACAAATGTGGAGACGAGATTCTGGGGATCCTGAGACAATATGTGTAAATCACAACTAACTTATCACTGAAAGTATCTGCTGTGATACATGCTTTGAAAACTGTTGTCGCTTCACCTTCAATAAGACCACCACTCCAAAGTGCTTTCCCATCACAAAAAGGGGGAGCACTCGAATCATCCTTACTAATAATCGTGATACCAGTTGCCTTATATTATGATGAGAAAAAAGTATAAAAGTGGAAAGAAAGGGTGGTGTATCCGTGTATGAGTTAATTTCTAAATTAGGTGAGTTGGCTTTTCTAAACATACATCAATTTATTTCAAAATTTTCTTTTATCGAATGAACTCTCAAAAAGATAATTGCTTTAGAGTTTCAAAATATATCCAATATATTTATTTATTACTCTTACTAATTTTGTCGTATCAATTTGATATTTAATTGAAATTTTAAATATGTTGAAATAAAACTATTTGATGGAGATTTAAACTAATATTAACAGATGAAAGATAATTTTTTCTGATCAATGAACATTTATAGGTATGGGTATACATAATTATGTATATATGCCACATAATATTTAACAACTTAGTAAGAAATGTTACATGGAAATAAAATCATCTTAACAAGTAACGATATATGCCATCCAAATTCATATCACCCAACATACCACTTATGACGTGGCGTGATTAGGTTAAAAGTAAATCATAATTTTTCTTTTACTTGATTTGTTTAACGATTTACTTCTAATCAAATCACGCCACGTCATGGGTGGTATGTTCGGTGGTATGAATTTGGATGGTATATATCATTACTCATAAAAAATAAAATATACAAAAAATGGAAAAATAATGGCAAATATAATGACCACATGTCTATTTAATTTTTTCTCCAAAATCAGAGTATATTTGGAAGATTTCCCTTTTTAAAATATTTCTTCTATGTTTTTTTTGAATTAAGTAGATAGTTTTCAAATTAATTATTAATTTAAGATGTCGTTTGATTTTTTTAAATGATAAGTACGGAATCTTGAATAACAACTAAATAAAACTTATTTTATAGATTTATTTATCAATTAAACTTTATTGACTATATGTCTAGTAATAAAATTCATAAATTTCGGATAAAACTTCAAGTTGGTTTCTGAATGAAAATAAAATATAATAATAATATATCACAAGAACTGAGAATAAAATTTTATTAAAGTGAATGGTGAAATGGTCCGAGTCCAAGGTGGCTAGTGGTTAGATTACTCTATAGTGACAAGAGGTTATGAGTTCGAATTTTACTGGAATCAAATGGCTCCGAGTTTAAAGTGCCTTTCGTATTTATTTAAAAAATGAAAATTATGAATAAATAATCAATCATGAATCTAGAAAAATTGAATTAAAGTGTTTGGTGTCGATGAAGATAGTTAATACTCAAGGTGTTTTATTTAGCATATGGATTATTAAATAATTCCTTAACCTGACATCCCATTCTATTTCAAATAAAATTTGGATTTGTCCAAAACTCAGAGTTTAAGTGAAACTAATATAATATTATAAATTTTTTAAATACTTTTAATTATACATCATTCTTTAAATCATTATACATGTAAGTTGAATAAAATAATAATATGAATATTATTAAATTTTTGATAAAGAAATATCGACGTTAATGGGATAGATTTTACCAGTTGATTTTTTGTTGAAACATTTAGTTTTTTTAGTGGTGAATTGAGATGTTTAGGTGAAAAAAATAAAATGTTATGTATTGAATTAACTAAAAAAAATAAGAAAGATTAAAGATAAACTCTATTAATCATATGACTTGAGAATAACCGAGGGATTATATGGTTGAAATAAGATTAATTTGATCTATTTATACTACAACATTCACAATTTTCCCCACCATTCCCACTACTTTGAACTAATCAACCTATTTTTCTGGACCTTTTTCTTGCACAATAGAAATCGTGCTTCCTTGGTGGCTCACGTTTGGCGAGTAGCATCGTGGGGTTCATAGGTAGTTTTAATTCGACATCTTGAGGCGGTGTGTCGAGAACTAACGAGCTTCCTGTCGCGCATAACTTCTATTCTTATTACCTTGTCACTTTCGGAGGTCTTAGTGGTATTCTTTGCCTTTACTTGGGACTTAGGAGATGAGTCACGGGCGTGGCACGTGAGGTGACATATTTTACTTCCGAGGCTTGCTTGGTATTTTCTCCCAATCAAGTACCCCTTTAAATACGGGAGATACCCCTTTTAGGTAAGAGATATCCGGGATTTCCTCTTCTTTATGGACTACTTAAAGGTCGAGTCGGGGCCTCCTCGTGTTTTGCCACGTGTATTCTTTGCATTGTTTGTTTTTCTTTATATTATTGACTTTCTTCAAGGGTGACAATTTATCCTCTCAAAAAATGTGCGTACTTGATAAGCCTTTTGCAGTTCCCACTATCTTTACATGATCTAGTGTTGCCTTTTCGTCTTTCAATGGACTTCATCATTACTATGCATCGAATGCTCCATCTGTTGCAAGGGTCAAGCGAGTAAGTCTCTCCTTGCCTCTTAGATTTCTTCACACCCTATATATACATATAGCCTTAACCCGTCCTCTTGCATTCTTTCTTCACATGTATACTATACCAATACCATGGGTTTGAAACATATTCCCCATTTTCTCTCTCTATCATCTAACAATGCTTTGAAACCAAAACCATACCATCGGTCTTTTCACGATGCGGTTTTAAAATTTAAAAAATTCTCTACGTTTTATGGGGTAGTTGTTGAAGCCATAAAGTAAGCGTGTAAGCAGGTCGTGCCTCAAATTAACTCTGAAGAAATGCATTTATAGGAGAATATCGAGGTTTGTGAAGAATTGAGTGACCTTCATGGCGAGTTAGGGAAAAAGGATCAAGTTATTCAGGAGTTGCAAGAGCAAATTTACGCTAATTCCAAAGGAAAGAAAAGTCTTAGGCCAATTGAGTGTGCTTTCGATAAACCTATAGAGAAACGATCCAGTGCTCATCAGCTTCGTGACAAAATTTACAAAGAATGCCCAGAGTTTAAATAATTGTTCACAAGAACCCCATTTTCCTATCTGCAAGCTCATCCCCTTCCTTCTGAAAGTGATACTGCCTTTTATTTGGATTCCTCATCAAGATCGTCATCGTGTGCTTGAGGGTGTTGACTTTTCGATTGTATTTTAGGGAACTGTTGCAAGAGCTTTGTTAATGGCCTTCTTAGTCTACACCTTTAGGATTTCACACCTTCTTTTTCTCTTTTAATGTGATGTAATGACCTTTTTTTGGTTGATATATATGAAAACGCTTTGTGCTTTCATTTTTGTAACCCTTACAAAAGTTTAGACACGTTATTCTTGTGACTTGGGTTTTAAGAGTTTGAATCCCCAACCTTTACTTTTGCGTCCCCTAGATCGTAGTCGGTCTTTCTGTGATGTCCTTTCAATCCCGGTGAGTGAATTAATCCCCTCATCTAAGTACTCTAAGGACCTTTTTCTGATTTTCTCCTAAGCAATTTACAACTTATAGGTCAGAGTTCCATGCCACCGGGATCTATTTCAATAATTGGTATTTTTAAGCATGAAACTGAAGTTCATAATTTTGACACTGCTATCCTCAATAGATTTTGAGTCGAAATTTTTTATTGAATATGTTAACTCCTAACTTGATAACCTTTCTAATTTTTAATCGAGGTCTAATATCAATTGTGTTAACCTTAATAGTTTTAGGTCGAGGTCCTATGTTGAATGGGTTTGATTCTAACTCGATAACCTTTATGAGGTTGAATAAGATGTAATCTCGTTTTTGTTAACCTTGATAGGTTTTAGATCAAAGTCCCATGTTGAATAGGTTTACTTCTCCCTTGATAACTGTTCTAAGGTTCAATCGAGGTGTAATATCTATCGTGTTAACCTTAATTAATTTTTGGGTCAAAGTCCTATGTTAAATTGTTACCTCTAACACCATAACCTTTATAAGGTTGATTCGAGGTGTAATATCAAACATATTAACCTTAACAAGTTTTAGGTCAAAGTCCCATATCGAATGGGTTAACTTCTAACTCGATAACCTTTCTAAGGTAGATTCAAGGTGTAATATCCCCCGTGTTAACCTTAAATAGGTTTTAAGTCAAACTTCCATGTTAAATGGGTTAACTTCTAACTCGCTAAATTTTCTAAGGTTGAATCGAGGTGTAATATCGACCTTGTTAACCTTAATAGGATTTAGGTCGATGTCGTGTTAAATGGGGTTCTTCTAACTCGATAACATTTATGAGGTTGAATTGAGGTATAATATCGAGTGTGTTAACATGAATAGGTTTTAGGTCAAAGTCCCATGTCGAATGTGTTTACTTCTAACTCGATAACCTTTCTTAGGTTAAATCAACTTGTAATATCAACCGTGTTAACCTTAATAAGTTGTAGGTCAAAGTCCCATGATGAATGAGTTTACTTCTAACAGGATAACATTTCTAAAGTAGAACCCGAGTATAATATCGACTATGTAACCTTAGTAGGGTTTATGTCAAAGTCCCATGCTGAATGGGTTTACTTATTACTCGATAACCTTTTGGAGTTTGATACGAGGTATAATATTAACCGTGTTAGCCTTAACAGGCTTTAGGTCGAAGTTCAATGCTGAATAAGTTTACTTTTAACTCGATAACCTTTCTAATGTTGCATCGAGGTTTAATATCTGCCGTGTTAACCTTCGTAGGTTTTAGGTCAAAGTTCCATGTTGAATGTGTTTACTTCTAAATCGACAATCCTTCTGAGGTATAATCGAGGCATATTATTGATCTTGTTAACCTTATTACTTTTTAGGTCAAAGTCCTATGTTAATTGGGGTTACTTTTAACTCGATAATATTTCGAAGGTTGAATGAGGTGTTTTGACTGTGTTAACCTGAATCGGTTTTAGGTCAAAGCCCCATATTGAATGGGTTTATTTCTAACTCGATAACCTCTTTGATGTTGACTCAGTATGTAATATTAATCGTGCTAACGTAAATAGGTTATAGGTCGATGCCCCATGTTAAATGAGTTTATTTCTAACTTGAACCTTTTTTTAGGTTGAATCAAGGTGTAATAGAGACCATATTAACCTTAATGAGTTTTAGGTCAAAGTCCCAATTTGAATGGGTTTACTTCTAACTGGATATCATTTTTGAGATGGATTGAGGTGTAAATTGTAATATCGGCCAAGTTAACCTAAATAGGTTTAGGTCAAATTCCCATGTTGAATGGGGTTACTTCTATCTCTATAACCTTTCTAAGGTTAAATCGAGGTGTAATATCAAATGTGTCAACCTTTATAGGTTTTAAGTCAAAGTCACATGCGCATTGTTTCACTTTTAACCGAATAACCTTTTTGAGGTAGAATCGAGGTGTTACATGGGTGACCCCTTGGGCCTATCTCCTGGACTCAACAATTCTCCTAGAGGATTTTATTGTTGTTTTAGCCAGAGTTACCACATAGAGCATTCACATGACTTAATAACCCTTCTAAAGGATTGAATCAAGGTAATACCAGAGTGACCACTTAGGCCATTTGCTAGACTCGATATACCTATGGATTTAATCAAAGTTTCACCATGGTGAACCCTTAGGCCTACCCCCTGTACTTGATAACTCGCTTAAGGCATTGAACCGAGGTTTTACCGGGGGACCCCTTAGGTTTATCCCCCTAACTCGATAACCTGTTTGAGGGATTTAATCAATGTTTTACTAGACTGGCCCTTTAGAACATTCGCTGGACTCAATAACCTGTTTGCAGGATTGAACCAAGGTCTTCCCGGAGTGACCCCTTGGGACTAGGCCTTTGGGATTGATAATAAGTCTTAGGGACTGAACCACGACTTTTATTCGAATACATGTAAGCATGAATAAAAATGTAAGCAATAATTTTGAATTTAATATGCGATCAAGTTATTCATTCGTACAAAAAAAAGGTATATATATATATTTTTAATGATATTTTAATAAACATAGATGCGACATGTCGGTGCATCACCTCGTTAAAAAACCTCCTAGTGGTGAAAAACGGTGTAACAAATATGATAGAGCAGAAAAATCATGCCATAATCACTCTCGCGACAACACTTGACCGAGGATATATACAAAACCAGAACACAGTTACAAAGATGTATATGTGTAGGCGGAAGAGGAGAGGAGCTTGGAGTAGTGAATTAGAGTATAATAAGTGTTAATAAATTTGTGCATTAACCCCGTTATAGATCGGGAAGTTTTATATTAATTTTTCCAAGGATTTGGATGAAGGTCCAAGGACCTGCTTACTTCTCCCAGTCTTCCTGAAATCATACACTAAGTCAGGACCACAAGGAGGTGTGCCATGGATAGCACTTCGATACTCAACATTAACATTATTGCTATCGGGGATTACTTAACCCAAGGAGTTGTGGATAATTAAGCCAACTATATAATAACTACCACTTTAGAAAGAGAAAGAGAGAGTTTGTAGAGAGTACTCAAAGTGAGAAGCTAGTTAGGCATAGTTTAACTTGAAGGCGGGTGCGCTGCATAAGCATGTTGGAAATTTATTCTGGTGATATGGCATGCCCACCCATGATGTTTACACGCTCTGTTAAACTCATAAGGTTTTCCCCAAATAGGGACCTGACTGATCTTTCCTTTAGTTATTTGCATTCTTCCCCCATATCAGAATGCTACATCCTCGACTTTGGACCGTCAGATTCCTTTGAGCAGGAAAAGTATTGGCGTTATAGTCTTATCACTACCCCTTTGCATTTATGAGATCAACATCCTTTGCTCGGATTTCATTACTCTTGGGCTTTTTACGTCGATATGAGGTTGAAATCTTATGTCGGGTTTTTCCTCAGGTGCATTTTGCCAAGAACTGTGTTGGTCTTTTTTGATGAGGTCGATAACCGAGTTTACAACAGTCTTACAAATTATTCCCTCTGACGGCTGACACTATATTTTAGGAGCACATCTCTAAGAGGGTGTCAACAACAAAGATTTGATGGTACAAAATCCTTATTGCAGATGTAATAATTAATTGTTCAAATAATTTCTGTCTCAGGAATGATACTTGGTTATCGAAGCTATGTTGGATTCTGAACCTCTCTCTCTCTCTCTCTCTCTCTCTCTAGACTTCCGAGGCTACACCAGAGTTACTAATAACTCTTATTACGTCAGGCCTATGAATAACTCTGATGATCAGGGTGTCGGTCTTATGAATAACTTTGATGGTCGAGGCTACGCCGGGTTCACAAATAACTCTGAGTGCTAATGCTACATATGGCTTAGTTTGCTGATATCTGCCTAATTGTTCTTATTTTAGACCCTCGGGAAACATCATTTTTTATGTTTAATTGAATATTTTGATAGACTTTTGAGTTAAAAATGCAATAATCCGGAATTCCTATTTTAATTCTAGTATTTTTGATTTATTAAACTTTTGCGCGTAATCTTGTGTATTTTAGTGAAAAGTTTACAGGTTTTGAATATTAGCTAGGAAAGGAATCCGAGAAGAGAGTCAAAGATCGTGATATGGAGTCAAAGCTTGAAGATAAATCTCGAAAGAATTATATTTTGGAGCTGCAAATCTGGAAAACAGGCCAAAGATTGCTGATTTCGAGGCACTTACGAGTTGATTTATCCGCTGACCTTTGAAGAGAATATGGTCCTTATCGAGTTACGGAAATTTAGCAAGTAATTTCAGGTCAATCGGAGTTATAACGAATCGGCTAGAGCTATTTTAGTGGAGGTGGTGCAGCAGTTACGGGATTTTGGGCTTTTAATTAGTGATTTAATCTTAAGACCAAGGCCTAATCCGTTTTTCTTAATATAAAAGGGGTTTTTGACTTCTATTTCAAAAATAACTCATTATTCAGAAGCAGAAGTATCAGAGAGAAGTCAACGAAGGAAGAAGAAGAAAGCTGTAGAGTGTTTATATCTCCATTCTCAGCCAAATCCAATTCCGAAAATTAGGTTTTTCTTATTTTTAATTCTGTAAAACACTATGAGTTCTCTTTCTTTTAATTTAGTTTTAATTTCTTTTAGCATGAGCTAAACTCTTTTGGTACTTGAGAATGCATAACGGGTGAATCCCTATTCTGTTGGATTTCATATGTCTGAATTTGGGTTTTAATAAATTAAATTAAATTGAGTCTTTTACATTTTCCTGTAATTTGAGATTATTTACTATTTTTGGAGTAATTAACTAAGAACAGGTGTTAGTATCTAGGCTATTCCACATATGTGGCGTGTGTATCATCCTGACGGAGGGTTTAGGTATGGACTTAATTACTCAATCTAAAATCGAAACTATTTGACTCTGACGAGCTTAGTTAATTTTAGGGCCAATGAGGTAAAATTACTTAATCATTCGAAAGTGGATCATATTTACCCTGACGGGACTAATGACACTCTAGAATAGCCTTGTAGTCCACCCTGACGGGGGTACAAGGATTATAGAATCCCGACCAATGTTAATTGACCAATTTAACCCTTAAACAACATATGTTATGAAATAGAATTAGGAGGATACCTTGCGTTTCTCAAGTACTGCCTTCTCATATTTGCGTCTTACCTTCATTTACTTGCGTCTTAGTATTTATTTGCATTTTTACTTTAGTCTTTCATTGTTTAGAATTAATACAAACCAAACAAACAATCATTATATCTTTTATTGCTTTCATAAGTGCAACCAATCATTACTTGATAAGCATTGTAGTTAACCAACCGTCCCTGCGAACGAATCTGTTATCACTATTATTACTTGGGACAACCGTACACTTGCGGTTGTGGTTCAATTACTTGTTGCATTTATTTTAGATTACACAAAGGACCACCATTTGCCAAGTATACAGTTGGGCTTCTTTGCTGAGACTACGTTAGTCTTATAAACAACTCTGATTTTCGAGACTATGTCGGTTGAGAATAACTCTGATGGTCGATCCTACGTCGGTCTTGCGAGTAACTATAATTTTCAAGGTTACATCGTTGTTTACAGCTACTCAGAACGGGAGTAGTCTTTTTTCTTACTATCCTTTTTAATTTAACTACCTTAGGAAGATATACAATCATTCTTGCGTTATAAATATTGTGGTATTTCGCTATGTTTACCACATATATCGTACCGTTTCTTTCAGTATCTGTCTATGTAAATCATGGTTGATAATTTTGACTCTTTGTCAATAATTTCTCCTAGGGACATGTCTCCTCAGCTTCTCGGGGAATTTAATGATCCTCCAACTTCTTGGATTAGGATCGAGAAAAACGAGGCCAGGGATTTGATTGTTTGGCTCAAAGCAGAGAATAGTCGGTTGTCAACTCGGATAAAGCCAGTTTATTTGGAGATATCCCATGATTGGGAGGTGGCGAAGCAAGGTGATAATCAGTCGGATAAATACAAAAAGAATGCTAGGGTGTTATCAAGAGGCTCTACCCGTAAGCCAAGATCTTAGCTTGTTATCACGCTTTGGAAGAGTCTTAGGAGGGGGTGCGTGATCGAGTAAATCAAGTTTTTGATGAGGGAAAGAGGGCTAGATACCTTTATGCTTCAAGACATCTAGGGTATGTATCTCCACCTACCAACAGGGGGTTTAAATGTCACGAAAACCGCGCACATGACTAACTAATGGTGATTTTTGAGGGATTCCGTTAACTGGGGTCACGAGTCACGAAAACTTAATTTAGGAGGTAAACAATCATGTTTTTAACAGTAAGGGTAAGTAGTCAATTAGCCCATAATACACACGTAAAAGAAGTATTTACTTTTTAAATAATTATCGATAACTAAAATAAAGAAGAAAACAAAACCCCTGTAAAACTAACTCACACGAATCAAATTAATAAATAATTTAAAAAGAACCACAAAAATTCAAGAAAAAGTCCCTCCTTTGGTGATCCGATGTTTTTTCTCGTTCATGCAAAATTAATAGTCACCACCCGATTCTCTTTCATTTTCCACGTGGAAACATCTGAAATTAAGTTGACAAGCCTGTGGGTCCCATGTATCGAAGAACAGGTCTTTAGCCGGTAATAACATAAAGGATTTAAGGATATTATCCGGTAACAGTGGTCAATTGTATAAAAACTGGGGGTTTTAGAAATGGTATAGGTGGTTTTCAAAGGGTTTTGCCCATCGTTATTTCAGACAAAAACAAAATGTTCGCAAATATATAAAAATTAGGAAAAGTGTAATCTTTTTTTTAAAAGGCCGGCGAAAAGTTTTACTTTTTTCTAATAAAGAGAAATTTGTAAACATGGTTTAGAAAATCGAAGGTGTTCTTGACGATCAGATAAAAATTTGAGATTTCTGAAGATTTTTTAGTTGGGAATTTAGTAGGAAAGCGTGTTGATCTTAGCATTTTCGAGATTTGAAGGAAATGAAGTTTGAAGGTATAATTTGGTGATCATATTCATTTGCTGAGAAAATTGGTGTTTGAAGGTAAGATTATGATGATATTTAGAGTTGTTTTATTCATAAAGTTTGAATCTTTTGTTTATAACTGTTTCCTTTTTAACCTCTTTGGAAAATGGTTCCCTGCTTTATCTTTTGATCAGCGGTTTGTCTGAATTTTATGAAAATTCGGTATCCAGAATCATTGTTTTTCTCATAATTCAATTGCATGGTTAGATCTATCATCTATGCTTTATCTACTGATTCAAATTTTCCCATCTTTTAATTTTTTTTTATGTAAAAAATGGCTTCTTTGATATTTAATAGCAGGGTTTAGTGAAGGTTTTTTCCCATTTAATTTTTTTTTTCTTCTTTTGCAGAGACAAGCCTTTTCTTTGAGATCAAATTGGCGTAACCGAATTGAATTCTGTTAAAGAATTTTTTCAAAAATTATCATTAAAAGAGGGTAATTAATTGATCGGACCCAGTGTTATATTAATTGTTGCAAATCTACCCTCAGAAGTATATTTGCTACTTATTTTAAACATGGGGCATAATCCTTTCTTAATAATATATTTTCTTTTGTTAGTGATTAAATAAAATCTATTGTACCCACTTGCCTTATTGTATTCTACATGTATTGCCTTATTTACATGTTGTGGTGTCTAGAAAAACAAAATTGGGAATTCTGTGTTTTATGTTGTGATAGATTATAATGTATTTACTGTTCCTTAACACTTTTAGATTTGGAAACCGTGATACCGTTAAATGTTAAATTTAACGGTATAATCTAGTGTAGATTCTCTTCCCGTGTTAACGAAAACCGTTATGTCGCTAGCGCAACACTACTAGAATTTAAGATTTAGACACATATAGATAATGTTTGACTTATTCTGTCTGATCTCTAAGTACTACTTTTCTATCCTTCATCATGATATTTCGAAACTGACGATTTTTTAATTGGACAGGTGGCGTTATAGATTAGTTCGATGTTGGGTTTAAATAGTGTAAATAATTGAGGAATGTTTGAATATTGCGTTTTCTGAATTGGTATAGCGATGCAGAAAAGGTTAGAATATGGTTTTAGCGGATATCAAGGCCCCCCTATACCCCGAGCTACCAGATCTGTTCGGGTAAAAAAAAACTTCAAATCGTTCAATTTCGGTTATTATTCATTAATCATTGTGTTTATTTACTTTGATTTTTTCAGAGGAGGAGTGTTATTCCTAAGAAGAAAGGTGATGAGAAGAATCAAATGTGTGCATTTGACTTATTAGCTACTGTAGCTGGTAAGTTACTTCTTGAAAGCGACAGTTCTAATAGTTCTGCTGATACATCTAATAATAATATAAAGGAGAAATCTCCTTTAAAGAATTGTTTTAATAAGGAAGATTACAACAATGTAGATTCTGAGCTTATTTCTCAACCTCCTCCTGTTATAAATATAAATAATAATTCTTCCAACAAAGAAGCTCGACATGGTCATGGTCAAGATGCTTGCTCGGGACCCACAGCTTCTGTAATTACTACTTCTGATAGCTCTGTGATGGTTGATTCTTCTCGTGAAAATAAAAGCGTTCCTTTAAATAACGGAGCCGGAAATAGAAATAGTGTAAAGTTTCCATTATGTAAAGACCACATTCCTAGTGGTTCTAATGTAAAGTTAGGTATCAAAGATGATGATGAAAATTGTAGCACCGGTAATAAATCCGCCTTGAGGCCATTAGTTTGTAAAATAGACCGAAGAATTAGAAAATCAATGGCTTCGGATTTAACTATTAAGGATAATACTGGTGAGTAATTTCATATTTTTTGTATTATGAGATTAATTTTCTGACGCATTTGATTTGATGATTGTCAGATTTGGAGGATAGAAAGAGTGGTTATAAGCGTGAAAGATCGATAAGAGATTACCCTTTCAAGAAAAGAAGACTTTACGGAGGGTTTAATAACAATTATGATAATATTGATAATCATGATGAAGGTATATGTGTTTCACCTGGTGAAGCCTTTAGTGTAAAGGATTCTAATACTAAAGATGCTTTATTTGGTCCATCTCCTTCTCCTGCACCTCAATCTGAGGAATCTCATGGTATGAATTGTTTATTCTATATATTAGAGTAAAAAAAGGTTCTAATAATGTTAGTTTTTTCTTTTGTACTCAGTTAAGCTTAAAATTAAATCTTTCCGTGTTCCCGAGTTTTCTGTTGAGATGCCAGAAACTGCTTCGCTTGCTTCTCTTAAGGTAACTTGTAAATAAGTTAATGGTATTAATTAATTAATTATCACAATTTGCTAATGTTATATTTGTGGTGTTTTAGAGGAAAGTTATGGAGACTGTGACAGCAATAATAGGTGGTGGGCCACATGTTGGTGTAGTTGTACAGGGTAAGAAGATCAGGGACGATAGTAAAACTTTATTACAGACTGGAATAACTCACAATCATAAGCTCGATTCTCTCGCTTTTATCTTGGAGCCTAATTCTAATACCTCCTCTCAACCTTCGCCACCTCATCATACCCCACAACCACTCCCTAGGTACATACTTTCTCGTAATTCTGGTCCGGTTATAATTTTTAATATGCTTGTTTCCAATACAGGGCTATAAATAATGATATGTTACAAGATCAGACAGGAACTAACTTGAGTAACCTTGTGGAAAGTGATCATGATTCAGCATCTTCACCTCCTGATCCTGATATGTCATCGCAAGAGAGAAGTGGTGCAGATTTAAGAGCATTAGTTCCTGTAACTTCCATGAATGCAGAAGCTCTTCAAATGGTGCCAATGCGTAAATCTACTAAACGATCTGAATCTGCACAACGTAGAATTAGAAGACCTTTCTCTGTTTCTGAAGTGGAAGCACTTGTTCAAGCTGTTGAGAAACTTGGTACTGGAAGGTCTGTGTTTTTTCAACTTTGAAGCTAATTTATAATTATTTAGAGTGTTTAATTTCGAATTACTAAGTTTGTTTTTCTATAGATGGCGTGATGTGAAGTTGCGAGCTTTTGATAATGCTAAGCATAGAACTTATGTGGATTTGAAGGTAAAGAATACTTCTTCGTCTACCTTTTATAGAAACAACTTGTTTGGTTTAATGAGATTTATTTATGTTATGCAGGACAAGTGGAAAACTCTTGTTCATACAGCAAGAATATCTCCTCAACAAAGGAGAGGTGAGCCTGTACCTCAAGAGCTCTTAGATAGGGTATTATTGGCTCATGCCTATTGGTCACAACAACAAGCTAAGCAACAATTTAAACAACACTCGGAGGCTTGCCTTCTTCTCTAAACTAGAGGGGTTCTTGTTTCTTTGTTTTGTTATTATTATTATTATTATGATAATGTTAAAACATATAGAGAGAAGGGGAAGTGTAATAGTTAATGTAGTATAGCAAGCTCTCGCGGTATTTCATTTGCTGCGTGGAGAAGTTGTTACTGTAAGTAATTGTTTTACAGAATAAGTGTTCCCCTAACTTAAATATTGCTTTGCTTTTCTCGCCAACATATTTTTGGCAGTTGTATGTAACTTCAGAATTCCTTTTACTGATTACTTTGTTTATTGTGTTTAAATGATTGTCTTTATTACTCTTTTGATGCTTCTCCAACCCCATGATACCAGATGTCTTTGTCGCACATATTTTATGTGATGTCTCGATATTTGTAGTTATATTTGGTAATGCCTGAAATATCATATAGAGTATAGACCCTCCTCCGTGAAGAAGCTTGAGTTAACTATTGAAACGATCTGAGCACAAGGTGCATGAAAACATCCCAAATATACCCCCCTCACTGAAGCTTGAGGTTAACCATAAAAACGATCTGGACAGTACTACATGAGTACCTTGCCTAAGGGACTAGGTAGAAAACCGTACGTCTAAGGGCAGTCTGGCCAAGCACTCAGCATTCGGTTACCTCCAACTAGGTGAGAGCAGGTTTGCAAGCCATGAAGAAGACCACCTTGCCTACAGTTCGTCTATCACTAGATAGGTGACGGTTAGTGAGTTTATGCGCGAAAAAGAGAGCTGAAAATGACATCTTATCCATTTGACCAAGGTTTTTACTTAATTCCCTGGCGTCTTACGATATTTTTGAGTCTTTTTAAGGTAGTTTTAGTTTTTCTAAATTTATAACTAAATAGTTTCATCATAAAAGGAGGTTTTTCATTTATTCAACTAGAGAGACTTTTTCTGGATCCTTCCTTAGGAATATATTCTAATTTTTTTCTTTATTTCTAACGTTTAAGATAGATCATCTAAGAGTTATGATTTCTTATACTTTTCATATGAGCTTATCCGTACATAGATTAGTAAATAATGAATATAGACATAGGGAAATGTCATAGCAGAAATATAATCAATATTTATTAAGAGACAAATCAATAGGAATATATCTTGCAGATTGGTTCAAATTACATTGTTTTTAGACTAGATTTGACTTCGATAACGGAAGAATATACCTAGATGGTTACCGGTAGACCTTGGCATATGCTAAGAGTGAACTTTTGAATTCCGATAATTAGTCATAACACCTTTCATCCATTGCATAATTAAGATATCTTTTGCAAACAAATCGACGGGAAATTGTGTGAATTCCTAGTATGTCTATCTCTTTCGAGGAAACATCGTATATTTACCTCTTTATTAGGTTAATCATGAAATCATGATATTGGTGTCTTATATTGGTTCCTTTTATTCTTTGTACTATGGCCCGATTGACTACTTGCCCTCTATTTTCGTAAATGCGACTATTTACCCCCTATATTAAGTTTTCGTGACTCGTTCCCCCCTTTAACGGTATCCATGTACGTTTCCGTGACTATTTACCCCCTTTAACGGTATCCATATGGTTATATTGCAAGTTGATACGTTTTCCCAAATATTTGTCCCCTCATTTGAATTTCTGAGCTTGATTTACACATCTTTTAAGTTTGGGTTATCTAGAAAGTATATCATTGATAGGAGGTACATTGGTTTAGAGCTTATATGTGATTAGTGATCATGATACGTGCTTATGATATATGTTTTTTAAGTTCTATAAAATAAAAAAATGGTTATATTACAAGGGGAAAATTAATGAAAATGGGATAATGCATGCTAGAGAACCCAATAACATGAAAAGGAAAAAAATAATCATCACGATTGAGATGGTAAGTGAGAGAAAGGTATCTTAGAAAACAGAAAGTATCTTAGAAGTTTTGGGTACTCATACATTCCAGATGGATTTTGAGTAGAATTGTAATATAAACCTAAGCCTAATAGCCTATTTGATATGTTATTTAATGAGACGAATAAAGCGCTTATAGATGTACCATGCCTTGACAGAAGCCTAAACGACGTGTCCTAACAAAACCCTTATGAGCCCTATCATGTGGTAGAGTTACATTAGTGGGGAGGTCTTAGGTAAGTTGGCATAGGAAACATAACAACCATATCAATGACCACACTATTAATAAAAAGAATATGAAACTGAAGTAATCAGTTAAGAATTAAGTAAAAAATCAAAAGAAAACAAACAGCAACATCATAACCACTATATGGATGACAAAAATTAAGAAAAACTCTTCAAAATTGTACTCCCTCCGTCTACAAATGTTTGTCACAATTTCTAAAAATGGATGTCCACAAAAGATTGTCATTTTAAAATATCAAGAAACTTTTTTACATGTTTTACCAAGTTTACCTTTATTTAATTTTTAAAAAGTAGAAGGCACTAATTGCTTTTCTTAATCATTAAATAGTTGGTTGATGGTAATTTAGTAAAAATAGAAGATATTAATTGCTTTTCTTAATCTATAAAAAAAAAGACATGATAAACATTTATGGACGAAGAGAGTAAAACTTTATATATATATATAAGCAAAACCAAAGTTTTTTTTTTTTGGTCGAAAATGCAATGCATTAATTAAAAATATTCTTACAAATTAGCCACTCCACATAGGACGAAAGTAACAACTAAAAAGGTTAACTGATAGGAGAAGGAGAAGAAGGGAGTATCTCCAAATGCTAAGCAAAAAAGCTCTAGGCTTTTTGTTAGCAACTCCATCAGCTTTCATGAAATTGGATCTCTTAACAAAAGAGATTTTCAAGAAATACAAACCCTTACAGTTTTTAAATTTCTTAACTAACAATCTAACAATACTAGTATGAAAACTGATCTTGTAGCAATCAATTTCCACTATGTCTGTAATAAAAGCGCAAGCTCCATACTTTACTTTCTTTCCTCTCGCCTCTGCTATGGTATCTGAATAAACTTTAAGATTCCAAGCATAGTCTTCTACCATTCTTCCTGCCTCCCGTGTTACAGATTCCTTACTATCTGTAAAAACAAAACAGTGAAAATAAATGTAGAAATACCTAACTCCTGTGTTAACAAGATCATAAAGTCCTGCATCAATAAAAAAAATTAATGCATCAAAACACGTTAATTTGATCAAATTCCAACTAACAGCTACACAAAACTGCATTATTGTTGGTTTAACAGATTCCTTACTATCGCAACTCAGTCCATAAAATCTGAATCTCAGAACTGGATTATCACCATAGTTGACAGTACAGAAGTTTTTTCCAAAAGTTCTGTTAATAAAGTCAATGCAATTGGTTTTAACAACCAACTTAACCAAGTAAATATTAGTGTTGTTATTCACTTCACAACATATAACCTTATGAGTAGAAATAGCTAGAAAATACTCTTTCCAAATCATATTAATATAAAAGAACAACGTCCAGAGAAATACTTGTACAACCATCAATGCTTTAACAAAAGCATTTTGCATCCTAATCTTCTTAGCTAGTTGATTTAAGGAGCCATCAGGAGACAGAAAATTATTACAGATTTCAAAAATTAAAGTATAAACCTTATTTTTGAAATTTAAAGCAACCATCGAAGCTTTAACAAAGGCATTTTGCAGCCTAAACTTTTCAGCTAGATGATGTAAGGAACCATCTAATGCCAAATAATTATTACAGATTTCAAAAATTAAAGAGTAATCCTTATTATTGAAATTTAAAATACTATCTACTGAGTAATTAAAACTAGCAGATATAAGTAATAGCAAATTCGAAATCTCACCAATTACATTAATGGCCTGGATTTCGTTATTGGGTGGAGAAGGCAACGAACGAGACTGCTCGGTTTTTGCTGGACAGATCGGAACCAGAAAAGAAAAAGGGGCCAACTGGGAATGAACGATCTGCTGCATCAGGCCTACCATTATGGATCTGCTGAAACGTGCCTGAAAGAAAAAGAACCGGGCCTGGGATGCGCTTTGGTGGATAGTGGTTATGGATCCAGATCTGAGAAATGGGTGTGGGTTGGAGGCCCAACTTGAAAGGGGATGAGAAAGAAAAAGGTTGGCTTTGTCGGGTGAAGGAGGGGCTGCGGCAGTGGATGGATGAAGGGGAAAGAGGAAAGGTGGGGGGAGAGGCTGTGTTGGTACATCGGAAGGGAGGGGTTGGGTTTTTTGGGGGTTTGTGCCAGAGAGCACATCATAAGCCATTGCAAAACCAAGTTAAAAGACACATGTATTGCCATGCATCAATTTTAAAGTTCTAATATAATAAATCAAAAGAGGGATTAGTATTTTAATAATTGCAATAATAATCCTCGATACTTTTATATGAATTACCACGTGACTGAAACGGTGCACTTATCCATCATATATTTTATATGTATAAATCAAAGTACTGAAATGATGTCTCGGTATCTTGGTTAATTTAGTGGAGTGGAGGATCAAATAATGTAATAAATCAAATATTTTCATTTGCTTATACTTTGATGTTATTTGTTATTCTATTTTTTTAATATGACATTGGTTTAAATTCTCGTTCTATTAAATGATTGAGTAGATACCGAGCACAGAAGGTTACCTAATAAAAAATCCAATAATGTAAGAATTCAAAACATTTCTTTCTTTTACCCAAAATATTTTTTTGTAATATTTACTTACATTTTATACGTATAAAATTCATATGATGGATAAGTGAACCGACATATAGTATTTTATCCAATACTTACAGATGATTCAGTATATATATTCATGAGCGATGCATCTTTTAAAAGGGATTATGAACCGACAGGTATAGCAGCAATTGCTATTGATAAGGAAGGCAAAGTTGTTCACAAGATTGTCTCCAGACATATAGTTAGAACTTAGAAGCCCCAATGAAGGCGAATGTTGGGCGGTCCTTCTTGCGATGAGAAAGGCTGCTAGTTGTAATCTTCGGAGTGTCTCCTTTTACTCCGATAACCTTGAGCTCATTCAAGGTATAGCTAAACGCACAGGTCTTCGATGGCAAATTCATCCTTTCATTGCCGAAATGAAGAACTGGCTCACGAAGTTCCCTAACTGGAAGGTTAACTTCGTTAACAGGATGTTTAATAGTGTTACGGACCTCACAGCTAAGAGTGCTAGATGCAATATCGATACATTTAAGTGGAAGAATGGATCTTTAAGTGATTTTTATGTTTTTCTTAAGTCTTTGTATAAACATTCGTGATTAATATATATTATTTGACAAAAAAAAAATAAGTGAACCGTTTCAGCCACAAAAATGAGAAAATAGAAAAAATGGGTGGAGATAATATTTAATCAAATGAACAGTAAATAACTTCAATCTGTGAATTGATTTTTTGTATGGTGTCCAAAAAAAAAAATTGATTTTTTGTATATCTTAAATCAAACTTTTTTTTTTTTTTTTTTTTGGACGGGTAATATTACAAAAGATCCCGGGACCATAAAATTAACCAATGCCTAGCTTCGAGAACCTGTCAGTGATCTTAAATCAAACTTTTGAGTGGAAAGATTTTAAAGGTATGACGTGGTTGCGTAGTGGGTAGAAAAATAATCGCAGAGGTGTGTAATTATCAAAGAATTTTTGAATAAATATGAGGTTGGCTAGTGCCAGTGAGTTTGGAGAAGACATGGGTTAAATTTTTCTTTTTCTTTTTTTGGACTAAAGACAAGGGTTAAGTGATTTTAAGGTACACGTTCAAGATTAACTGGGAAAAAAAAGAAGTTTTTTGTTAATCAAAGATTAAGAAAAAAGTCTTGGGATCGAATTTTATTGGAGTCATTTACTTCGAGTCTAAAGTGGTTCTCTCATGCATTAAAGAAAAAAGATTAAGAAAGAATATGAATTAAAAATCAAATTAGAAACTTAAAAATATGAGTCAATTGTTGATTGATGCCTATTAAAAAACTTATTTAGAAAAAGATGCCTAGAAAAAAATATTTATTGAAAACAGCCCCATCCCAAATTACCCTTATAATTAACAATTAAAAAATAAGAAAAAAACTAATAAACACACGCGCGCGTCCGTGAATTTTTTTTAAATCGTTATAACTAATTCAAAAAAAAAAATTATATTTGGATAAATCAAATTAATATTTACGTCTATGATTTTTTTCGGAATTTTCTGATTTTTTTGATTTTTTTAATTTTTTTTTCGCAGACACGAAATTTCATGTTTTAAACATGGAATTTCATGTTTAAAACATGGAATTACATGTTTATTTCACGGTTTAAAACATGGAATTCCATGTTTAAAACAGGGAATTCCGTGTCTGCGAAAAAAAAAATTGAAAAAAGTCAAAAAAAATCAAAAAAATTCATAGACGTAAATACTAATTTACTTTATTCAAAGTACAATTTTTTTAATTTTCTGATTTTTTTTGAATTAGTTATGACGATTTTAAAAAAAATTCACGGACGCGCACGTGCGATGGAATTAGTAGTAGTAGTAGTAGGTGGTGGTGGAGGTGGTGATGGTTGTGGTGGATGTAGTGGTGGTTACATACATGGTGGTTGTGGTGGTGGTTGTGGTGGTGATGGTGGTGGTGGTGGAGAAAGAAGTACCCTATTATTTGTTTAATATTTAAAATTTAATATTGTATTAAAATAAAATAATATATATTTAATAATAAGGGTAGTAAAAGTATGGAAAATATAAAGGGGATGTTTTCTATAAATATTTATTTCATTAGGCATTTTTTTATAAAATATTTTATTGAAGGCATAAAAGAACAATTAGATAGTTTAATGAGGATGTTATCAACAATAACCTTTAAAAATAAACGTGTGTTGAGTGATTTTAAGATAGGTTAATTGGACGAAGCATTTTTTTTAATTATTAAAAGGTTAAAAAATAATATAAATTTAAAAGTTAAAGTAAAGAATTCAATGTTAATGAGTAATTTAAGGTTGAGATAATGAGACACAGAGACTTGAAGACACCTCTCTTTTCTCAATCCTAACTCTTTTTTCCTTTTCTTTTTACTAAAAACCTTTAATAAGATTTAACATTAAAATCCAAAAACTAATTACATTATACCTCTTTTTGTTTTTATTTATTTATATTTTTTTATCAGAAATTATTTATTATTCCTCTCTCTAAATACCTCTCTCCCCTCTCTGGTCTCTATTACCACCAACCTACTAAACCACCATGCCAACAATGGCTACTAAATCCTGTACAAATAAACCTGCACAAAGAAACCCAGGCTAAGGTCACGAACGGAGCTCCGTGCTCGATCTGGTTCCCTTCTTCTTCTCACATCTGAGCAGTTCCGGCCGTTCAAGATCCGAGCACCACCACTGGACGGAGTTCGAGATCCTGCGAAATCATGCGCAGCTCCATTAATGGCAACGAATCAAGCTCCGACTATCTTCCCGTAGATGCAACTGTGAACTCCGTTCTTCGCTGCTGCACAGATCTGAGGAAGCTTTGAGCTTGAGGAAGATTCGCTGCTGCACAGATCTAAGGCCTGCAACTCTGACGAGGTCTGGAGCGACAAACACGAACAGTTCTCCTCGAACGGCTTCGCGATGAAGCTTCACTGCAACTCCGGCGAACAACCATGGCTTAGATCCGTTCTTCGCAGCTTCTTCGAGCAGTTGTTCTTCGCCGACGTGGTTAGTTGGTGTGGTGGTTTAGGTAGGTCGGTGGTGGTGGCCATTGTTGGTGTGGTGGTGGTGGTGGCCATTTCGTAGTTCGGTGGTGGTGGCCATTTCGCTATTCTTGGACGCCGGAGCTTCGCTGGACTCCGAGCAGTACTCTCCGATCGAGTTTTTTTGTTGATTCGCGTACAAAGTACGCTAGTGAATTTTGTTTGTTTTATTTTATTTCCAGAACTGGTTGGACCAAATCTGGTCAAACACGAATGTAGTTAGTTTTTTTTATTAGTTTAATTTGTTATTTATCTTGTAATTGAATTGAAATTGTATAAATTTGTTAAAAAATGAACAAATTATTAATTTGGCTATCTTCTCTTTGATTTTTAAGAGTACTCATCAATTTCGATGGAGTACTCGTTATTTTGTACTCATCAATTTCGATGGAGTACTCATCAATTTTGATGGAGTACTCATCACTTTTGATGGAGTACTCATCAAATTTGACGGAGTTCTCATCATTTTTTCCGGTGGTCGGAGGTCAGTGGTCTCCGACCAGAGGTCGGAGGTAGGTGGATAGTAGAGAGAGATAAACAATGACATCATTTCTTTTATCTTTTAGTGTTAGTAAGGGTATTTTAGTATTTGGTCATTATTGATGTTCTTTGAAAGAATTAAGATTTATTTCCCTCTTTATAGAGAATAAACTTTGTCTCTAAGACTCTATCTCTTATTCATCTTTTAAGGTTATCAGATGATATTGATAGTTTTTTATATAAAAGTTTTGAATGTTTAAAAAAATATTTTTATAATGTGGATTTTCTAAACCTTTTTTATCCGCTTACTTGTCAGAATAAAGTATTACTTTTTTTTTGGTTATCCGTACAATAAGTCACTTGCATAATTCGTTCACCCAATCCCCAATCTTCCAAATGAGAGGGCCAGCTGATTCGGTCTCCCTCTCAGGACCGTTCGTTGTCTAGCAATTCGCGCCGCCCGGTCAGCCCAGCCATTACGCCTTCTAGGAATGTGCATGAAAGACAGTTGTCAATGTCTCTCTGTTGCCTTCTGAATCTGCATAATGAAAGGTTTGATCTTCCACCACGATGCTGACAACTCTTTTATACCTTGAATAACTTCAAGTTTTAGAGCATATAAGTGTTTTCCTTCCCGTATCTTGGCCCGCTATCTTCGTTGATTCATAAACTGCTATAGCTTCTACTTCTAGAACTGTATCCGTCCAAATTGGTTTTGAAAACACTTGCCGGAATCCAGACGTAACTTCCCTTCTAACTATCCCTATTCCACTTTGTTTACTTTGCGTGGTAAAGGAAGCATCGCATGTATACACCACTTGTTTGTCATCTGGTATAGCTTGCTCAGTCGGATGAATATGACCCTGTCCTTCAGTTTTTGGGATAGGTACTTGATTTTCACTCCAATCCTGCCCAAAAAGATCTATCATAGTAGTATTAGTAAGGTGTAACATTTTATTAACTTGCAGAGAGCCATTTTCATGTATAACTTTCAGTTTTTGTTTCCATATATTCCACATTATAAGCATTAGATAAGCCGTAACAATCCGTTTTCCCCATATTTTTGGGTCAATATTGTCCGTGATTTTAAGAAGCCAGTCGCCAATATTGGGTGGTTCAGTTTCAGGTATTCATATTTGTATAATCGATGCTGCCCAGACCTGTTTACTAAAATTACACGTTAGCAAAAGATGTGAACAAGATTTTGTAACGTCCGTACACCAGTAATAGCTGTCCGTCACACTACATTTCCTGTTTTTTATATCTCAGCATGCTTTCCAAACGAAATTCCGTACTCGTGAAGGGACATTCGATTTCCAAACCATCGTCCACAGTTTCTCATTTCCGCTTGTTGTACTGATTGTGATGCATTACCCAAGTGGGTATTGGTAAGCACCTTGTAACCCGACTTTGTTGTATAGTTTCCTGGTTTTGTAAATGGCCGGGTAAATTTATCCTTTGATTGTCGATCCCACAATGGTGTTCGATAAATTTGTTCTTTAACTGGATCTGGGATGTTGGCGTCAATTATTTCCCAATCCTATTCATTACCATTGCTTTTCATGAGCTGATCAACTGTTGTAATCTCAATATTCGTCGGTTTATCTTTTATTCTGCCCGAGAGTAACCATTTATCGTCCCATACCTGAGTTGTCTTCTCCGCTCCCTATTTGGACAAGCCCGTGCTCGATTAGAAAATCTCGTCCTTCAATTAAACTTTCCCATGACCACGATCTACTTTGTCGAAGTTTCACCTGCAGAAAATCCTGATTAGGGAAATGTATACCTTTAAGTAACCGTGCTGCTAGCGAATGAGGTGAATGGTAGAGTCTCCACGCCTACTTGCCTAGTAACGCTGTGTTTTCTCGTTTAATATCCCGAAAGCCCATACCCGCAATAACTTTTGCCGCTGTCAACTTTTTCCAATCCATCCAATGAATCTTACGTTTCTCTAACGGCTTCCACAAAAAACGCGTGATAATCGATGTTATAGAAATGAGAAAATTGACATAGCATAGGCTAAAAGTATTGCTTCTATAATCAGAAATTTCTAAAAGTGATACATTTTAGCTAAAAAATGGGTACACAAGCAGTAATTTAAAAGTAATTTGAAGTCTGTATTCTGAATGTTATCTGAGCATTATTTTTTGTTGATCTTAGATTTATTAAAATTAGAGTACTTGTCTGCAAAAAGTTTCAAAATACTGTTTGTTTATTTTTTTAGCTATAAAAGAATATCATCTTTAAAAAAAACTATATAATTATTTTCTTCGTCTATCAATGTTTGTTACAATTTTAAAAAGTAGATATTTATGAAAGATTATCTATTTAAAATATTAAGAATTTTTTTTATATTTTTTTATTAATTTTATCTTTATTTAATATTTAAAAATTTATTATTATTAAATTTATTTATTTAGTTAGTTGAGGTAGTTTAGTAAAAAAAAAAATTATATATTGATGCATTGATAGATGGAGAGGAGTAGTAATTGGTGTATCACTTGTTCCACAATCTACAACATACCAACAAACCTTGATTCTCTCGTATTATTGTAAATTGTATTGCTTAATAATAATATGCTATGATGACAAATTCATGGAGGGTTAGTGAAATTACGTACTGGCTGACATCATAATAACAATTTTATATTTCAAATTCTTTTATGACTAAAATTTCATATTTTTTTATGACCTATTTTTTAAACCTTAAAATTTGTTCCAAAGAGTTGTTTAATATATTTGCCCACTAGCTTTGACCCATTATACGAATGCTTATACTAGTCTTATTGAACTACTCAAAAAAAATTGACAAAAAGTATTTTATAGTAGTTTAAATATTCTATAATGATTAAAAATGTTGAAATCAATTTTTATTTAAAATTAGATTTCAAATATATTAAAAAATAATTGAATGATTGAAAAAATAATCTCAAAAAATTTTAATTTTTCCAAAAAATAAGAAGTTTTAAAATATATCCCATGATATAATATCAACACAAACAAATAAAATAATAGAAATTATAGTTCAATCAATTATCTAAATCAAAGATAATTTTTTTTCTTTTATTTTATGTAACTTTTTTTCTCTCTAAATTTAATATTTTTCACTTTTCAAAAATTCACAACCAATTTATCTTAAAAACGTACATTTCCTTTTATTTCCATAATTATTTCGTTTTTGATGAGTTTATAGTTTTTCAACACGTGTTTAATGGATCTGAACTCCTAATATTAGTCTTATCTATGGCAAAACTTCTAAATTTTAGGAGTTAATTTTAAATTTTTGTCACTGGTATATATATATATATATACTAAGAGATAACATTTTTTTAAGGAAAACGTGTTTGAGTTGGATTTGGTCACTTAAACCTATCCCATGACATGCATATTACACCTTAAAAACTCTAAAAGTAATTAGGATTGTCACCCTGGGATGGGGGGGGTGGGGTTCACTTGCATAAAATAATACATAATCTTCTAGTGTACGGTAATACTCCTGATAGTCTTGCCTAACTAGCTAGTCATTAGGGTTAGATTTAATCACTGATCATTTCCTAGGGTACCCTTACCAAGTCCTCTAGTTGTGTTTAGGTTGACTTCTAAGCTATCCTGACAGGAGTTAGAGGGATTGTGGAATCCCGACTACTTATATTAAGCTCAATTTGCCCTTATAATTAGAACATAGACCTAGTAAGATAGGTGAGTACTTCCAACGCTAAGTGATATCTCTATATTTTTGATGAATTAATCTAGTTTAGAGTCATCATTGATTAGCTGAGGGGGATTTCCCTATTTATTCGTAGTTTCTCAATTCTTACATTGTTTTGGAGGTTTGTTATGTTTAGAGCATTTTTAGTATAATTTATGAGTTAAATATGAAGCTCTTAGGTACAATGATGATATTAGATGCCAAATCAATTTTAAGGAGTTGAGAAAAGAAGTTACAAGGTGAATCAAGAGTTAAAAGGAAAGAATCTGGTTTTAGAAAGCTGCAAAAGCTGCCAAAGGTTGTTGTCCAACTGTGAAGACATGTAGTATTTTCAATGTTGCATAGAATCGACAAGAAATTCAACGGATCCCTTTTATATTTAGAATTATCTTTGAATTGCGGTTTCTTTGATACCAAGATCACTTGATTTGGAGCTTTCGTCCAACACCTATATAGTATCAGTATGCGACCTTAGAAACTTGTCTCTGCCTTCATAGCCTTCAATTTATTCATTAGAGAGAAAGCAAGTCAACCTAGAGAAGAACAGCAAGAGTTGAAGCATCACAACATAAATTTTGCATCCCTCCTTCTCTATAGTTAGGGTAATTAACTATATATATGTGGTTTAACCATATTTCTAAACTTTTATTCTTTAGTTTTATTTATGAAGTAATTGGGTTATTATTCAGTATAAATCCTAGAATACTATTTTGGTATTTTAATTTATTTGAGCTTGGCTATATAATTGTATTTTGTGTTTGCCTTATTCCAGTCCTAATATTAATCATATTAGGGTTGTTCTTAGTAGTTGAATTGTCATCCTGACTAGCTTGCCTAACTAGATAGTCAATAGGGTTAGATTTTCATCACCGCTCTCTACGCAAGGTCCCCTTACCCGAGTCCCTTGGTAGTGTTGAGGTTGCCTTCTAAGATACCCTGGCAGGAGTTAGAAGGATTATAAAATCCCGACTACTTATATATTGCTCAATTCACCCTTATAAATAGAATAGCGACTTAGTAAGATAGGATCATACTAGTACACCCTAAGTTATCTTATTTGCATTCACATTTATTTATTCGCGCTAAACATTTATTTCCTTATTCAAAACATCTAAATTCATCTCGCTTGTATTGAACACAAGATTTAGCGAACTACCTAAATCCCTTAGAACAGACTTTTACTTACTTAACTATTACTTGCGAATGATCGTGGATTTCTGTAGGTGAGTGCTTTTATTATCTTTTATTATTCGTTTATTTATCACACCTTTGGCCCCACCAATTGCGGCCAGGTCATCATTGACTTATTTAAAGCATACTCAATAGGGACATTCACCATATTCTATACCAATTCTAACCCTAATTTTTTTTTAATTTTATGCAAAAACAAAAAGAAGATGAGGACAACGAATCCCCACCCCCATGACTTTTACTTTTTTTCTTTCTCTTCATGTAGAAAAAGACTTCATGGGCAATAATAACGTGGTCTTGTATTGCTCTTCCTTTGATGAAGGTTGTCTGAATGGGGGCGGTGAGATGTCCATGAGATCCAGATAATTTTATATCTGAAGTTAACACGCGATATTGGCATATAATATCCCACGCCTTCTTGGACATCTCCTTTAGGTATAAGCTTGATAAGTGTTTCTCAAGTCTATCAAGGCAATATTGTTCGACAAAAAAATCTGTAACCATTCCAAAAACATCTTCTCCAATAATGTTCACAAATTCCTGATAGAGTTTTCCATTGAGTCCATCCGGTCCAAGAGCTTTCCCTAGTCCCATGTCAAAAATAGCTTTCCGCACTTATTCCCTATCTAACATTTTGGTGAGCATATCATTCATCTCTAGAGATACCCTTGTTATTATACATCGTACTGCCTCTTCCATATCTTGTGCTCCTGGTTCTACGAATAATGTCTGATAAAAGGTGGATAATTGATTCTTAATCTCGTTGTTTGTTTGTGTCCAATTTCCATTATTATTCTTTATCCAACAAATTTTGTTACCGTTTCTCCGTTGGGCAGTCAGTGCGAAAAAGTAATTGGTGTTTTTATCTCCGAAATGAATCCACTGTTGTCGCGCTCTGTTAGACCAATATATTTCTTCTCGCTTCCAATACATCTTTAATTGTTCTCGTATTATCAATTCTTCGTCGTGTGCCCTTTAAAAGTATGGTCCATTGTTAAGTCTAGTTGTTTTAGTTCCTTAATCCTCATTTTGTTAGTTGAAAAGGTATTCTTGCTCCAAATCGTGAAGGTTTCGGTTGTGGTTGTTTCTACTTCCAAAGATCCGGGTTCCGCTAGATTTTTCATGCTCCTTTCACCACTTATTCGCATTCATGGTGTTCAATTTGGTTAGTCTCAAATTTGAAATATTTTATATTAGTTTTATGTTTTGATATATAAAAATAATAATAGACGAATGGTCTGATCCCACAGCAGGGAAGGTAAACCCCAATGCATTCGGGTGTTGTTCGTTCCCTTCCGTACGCGCAAAATTCAAATTAAGTTTGGATTCAACTGTATTTTGCTCTTTGCATTTGTTGGATCTCGATTCTTGTAAAATGTTCATTTGAACATTTATTTAATAACAGAAGGAAAGGAATATATGAATTAACTTCACCCCCACCTCCCATTCTCTCAAATTCATTATTGATATTAATGGTCAAAGGGCTTCACATTTTATGATCGAATAAGATCTTGGAGCAGAAGCAAATGGATCTAGACAAATTTATTATTCTAAATGCACTTTTCTTTTTGCACGTTCATAAAAAGACAATTTACGAACTTTCTTGTTTAACAAGATAATTCTTACAGTTGACAAAAGAGACTAGACCAGTCAAACGTATAACTGAAGATTGACATGACCTAAATTAAACTAAGAGTGTTGCTCAAGAAATTGTGCTTCTTCCCCATAAGGTTAAGGGTGTGTTTGTTTGCACTTAATGAGATCTTAATCTGGTTCATTAAAACACTGGATCAATTACTATTTGTTTTTTCTATTAAATTCAGATCTGAATGACTCTTAACAGGTCTATTTCATTAAGATTTTAAACTAAGTCTGAATCATTCAGACACGGCCTCTTAACAGAATAAGTCATATTCAGTTGTTCATTCAGCATTCAGCACTTATTACTTAAAAAAACAAATGACACCTAAGTCCAACAGCTACTCAATAATTTTGTCAGAATTGGGAGTCAAACATATATTCCCTATCAAATATTAACCTTATAAAACAACTCTACTCCAACAGCTTTCCAATGTTAACCCCCCAATTTCAAAAACTCTACTTGAATTTTATTTAAATAATTTCTTAAATAAATAAATAAATAAATTTTTAAAATTTTCATACAATTATTTATTTACTATTTTACTTTTATATTTGTAAAAAATATTCAAAACAAATAAAAAATATAATGTTAATATTTAAATTATAATTCTCAAAAGAATAATCAAACGATTTTTCATTTTATTTTTCTTTTTCAATTAAAACGAGTTTTTTTCATCCAATAAGATTAAAATATATTAGTATTATTTAATAAATTATGAAGATATAATTTTTTTCAATTAATTTGATTATTAACTTCTTTAAAATCTCTTAATTAATAATTTTTCTAATAATTATAAATTTTTAATTGAATTTTTTTAACTTATAATAAAAATATTTACATATATAATATTAATATTTGAATAATTTATTTTTGAAAACTTAATTATATATATAAAAAATATATTTAAATTAAAAGAAAAAAATAAAAAATGTAGCAAAGTTGAATTGGGGTTAGCCACATGTGGCTAACATTTCTTTAGAATTGGCAACCTGTTGGAGTTGGTTTTTTTATTGTTCAACCCCTAATTATAGCTTTTTGCTACAGTTGGGGTCCTATCGGACTTAGCCTAATGCCTATTAAAATAAAACTGTCGAGCATATGATGGTGACGTACCACTTTAATCAAGCATATTGAAATAAATTCATCGTACATTTTTATAATGAATAAGGAGTTAAAAAGTTCAAAAAAAAAATTTAAAAGAGACGACGGAACTCGCAACAACCACGATGGCCAATTCGGCGCCGCCTCCGCCTAGCGAACAACCACTGCCGAGAATTCTGGCTGAAAACAAAGACTTCACTATGGGGGGGACCGAGAGATGGCTGAGTTCCCTTCACTCAAAACCTCAGTAGAGGAGGCCCGTATCAGCGAAAGGCTGAAATCGAGTCCGTCAACTGAAGGTGCGGCAGCAGGTGGGATGAAGAGTGCTGCAGCGATAGGCTCTGCAGCGAATTCAGGTAATGCTCATGGTCAAACTTCTGGTTTTAGAAATATAGTAGTCCCTGGACCAAAATTGGGTGGATGGAAAACTTCGGTGACTGGTAACAATACTATAATTCCAGTAATAATTGATGAACAAGAGATGAAAACAAACGGGTTTAATGGGGAGGACTATATTAATGAATCAGAGGCTTTAGTTGAAGGGGATGAAGTACCTGAATTTGAAGATATCCTAACAGTTGTTAGAACAAGAGAAGAGATACAAGAGGGTATAAGGGTATGGCGCAACACGACAGTGATACGGATACTGGGGAGTGAAGTGGGTTTCTCTTATATGTCTTCTAAACTTAAACAGATATAGACTCCAGTTGGACCTTTTGAATAGGTAGATGTGGGTAGTGGCTACTATATGGTGAAATTCGCGGTTAGGGAGGACTATGTGTTTGCAATTTCGAGGGGTCCGTGGATGGTTCTCGACCACTATCTCATTGTCCGTAAATGGATACCGAAATTTAATGTTTTAACGAACACAATCACCACTACTACGGCTTGGGTAAGAATATCTAATGCCGGTATGCACAACTACACTGCTAAAATCCTTAGGAAGATAAGTGACAAAATTGGAAGAACCGTAAGAATCGACCCATTGACAAAGGGGCGTCTTCGAGGTAACTATGCGCGATTGGCTGTAGAAATCGATCTTTGCAATCCCTTAGACCCCGAAGTTATAATTGGTCAGGATGTTTCTAAGGTCGAATACGAGGGACTCCACTTGATATGTTTTGGGTGTGGGAAGTGGGCATAGAAAATAGGGTTGTCCTAAGACTACGGGAGTGAAAGTGGGTTAGAATGGGAACGGTAATCCAAATGGCATTGGGATAACTTAGAAGTAACTCGGGATAAGGGGAATGAAGTGCAAGTTAAGGAGAAATTCGGGGAGTGGATGACGGTTAGGAGGGGAAATAAGGGAAATGGAAGGGGGCCGAGTGTGAATGGGGCTAGTGGATTAAATGCAAAAAAGGGCATTCAACCAAAGGGGCCTGGTTCGAGGTATGAAACGTTACAGCTAGTGGATGAGGACATGGCGATTGGGGAGGATGTGACTGTGCGAGGAAGTAGAGGCCAGGGGTCAATTCAAGTGGGAGGACTAATAAAGGAAGGGGATTAGAGGGGAGTGGGGCAAAAAATGCAGTGGGAGGTAGCCACCGTGTGGTTGCAATACTGAACTTCGAAAAGCAAAAATAATTAAAGACTGTTCTAGAAACCCGGGAATGTCAAGGGATGGACAAGAATGGGTCTACCAGGGGCAAAAATGGAACTTTTGGGAGTGATAAAGAGATGTCAACGGGCGAGAATGAGGGAAAAGATGTTTGTGCGGGTACAAGTATTGGGGCGGTCAAAGGAACAAAAGTTAAAAAGAATGACAGGGACCGGATTGTAATTAACGTGAGCTCCGAAGCCGAAATGAGGGAGGAGGAGGTCCAAGCTTTTTTCGAATCAACTAATTTAAACTCAGAGTCTATAGCTATGGCTCCAGCTCCGGGGGTTGTACGTGATGGGATAATCATAGGCGCAACCAATACAAACATCTTCATGGACGCGAGTCAGGTTCTGGAGACTCCACCAGGATTTCGACAGAACGGAGATGGGGAGCAACAAGGGGATGATGTGGTCATGACCTCTACTCTCCATTGAGCAAGTTTAAGTGAATCATTTCTACAATTAAAAGATTTATTTAATGTGTGTACAAACTAATAATAGTAGGGATTGGAAGGATTCGATTTTACCTATGAATATTTTAGTGTGGAAGTGTTACGGAGCAGCTAATCCAAATTTTAGACGAGTGGTTCGGGACACAAGGTGTGGCTCACAGTCATTGTTGAACCGCGTGTCAGTGGGATAAATGCAGATAAGATAGTCAACTCGCTTCAAAAAGATAATTCAGTTAGGGTGGATTCATATGGTTATAAGGGCAAAATTTGGCTTATATGGGATAGTTCAAATATATCAGTTCGGGTACTTTCAGCAGGTAAACAATTTATAAATGTGGAAATCGATCAAGTGGGGTATACGACGGGGGTGTTCTCGGCAGTGTACGCTAATCCTCATTAAAAGGAACGTGAAGAGCTATTGGACACACTATACCAAGCGTTTCATAATCTGAACATGCCGTGGCTTGTGGCTGGGGATTTCAACCAGGTGGGAAAAGAGGAAGACAAACGTGGAGGTGTGGAAGGGTTATCGAGGCGAATGGAGAAATTTAAAGAGTGGAGACAAAACTGTGGTTTGGTTGATCTTGGGTTCGAGGGTCCTCGTTTCACGTGGAGCAATTCTTGGAATACAGGGCAACGAATCATGGAGAGGTTAGACAGAGCGTACGAAAACTCCGAATGCCAATCTATCTTCCCGGAAGCTCGTGTAACCCATTTAGCATGGGTTCATTCGTGTAACTCATACTAGTTGAGGTATAAAATTGAAAAATCACTAGAATCTGTACCCGTTTTAAACAGAGAATTATATGATTATTCATTATAATTGAGGAATTGGACATTCGCTACCAATTCATACATGTCTGAGCCAAAAATGTAGTAGCACATATGAAAATAAATCCCTCCAAAGTAATTAAGTAGAATCAAAGAATAATAGGATGCTGATATGCATTAAACTTCACATAAATTAGATTAAGGACTCCATCCATTATAGAAATAAGCCAAACTATACTTGGAAGATATTGCATGTGTTCAAAGATGAGATATTCTGCAGGAAAATTATCAATAAAGAAGATATCCAACAATAATTCGACTAGGAAAGGAGAGATCAAGAGCCGCATGTAAAGAGAAATGAAATGGACATTAGAACTCTCTTGGGCCATCCAATATAAGCTAAGGTTGATGTAATTGGGTCCTCTATCAAAGTCTTGGAAGGAGTATGTTATTTGTAAAACAAGAAATTGGTGAATGATTGTAGAAATAGCCATTAAAACTGTAGATTTAGGCCATGAAGAAAAAGATGACGTGTATTTTAAAGAGAGAGGTTTTAAGAAAAAATTTAAAAGAGAGAAACTACACCTCACCTTTTTTTTGTTCCAACGATAAATATATTAGCCCAACCTCGTAGGAACTACACCTCACCTTAAAATCTAATTTAATTTATATATTGAGTTTTTGTTTGTATACTTTATTATTAAATTAATAGTTTATGTTGGAGGTTTGACCCAAAAAATCTTTGTAGAAAAAATTATTTTTATAAATCTATTAATAACACATACCTTATTAATATATACACAAACCATACAAAAAATACGAGCTATTAAAATTTGAAAGGTTAAGATTAAAAGAATATATTTTTTAACTTTATAAACAATTAACTCAATTTATTTATTTATAAATATATTATGAGCTATTTATCAAAAAATGCCTATTAGAAAAACTATTAATAAAAAGGTACCTAGAATAAGACTCTTTGTAAAAAAACGCCTCAACCTAAGACACCCCTACAAATAGTAATTAAAAAAAAGAAAAAAGAAATTAAAAAAAAAAACAAAACAAAAACTAATAAACATACACGCGCGTTCGTAAATTTTTTTAAATCGCCATAACTAATTCTAAAAAAATAAAAAAAATAAAAAAATTATATATTTAAATAAATCAAGCTAATATTTACGTCTATGATTTTTTTTTTGGAATGTTTTGAATTTTTATGATATTTTTTCCGTGGACACGAAATTTCATGTATTGAACATGGAATTTCATGTTTTAAACATGACAATCCGTGTATGCGAAAAAAAATCACTATTTCAAAAAGTGAATTTCATGTTTTAAACATGAAAATCCGTGTATGCGAAAAAAAAAACAATAAAATAAAGAAAATCATCGATGGAAATATTAAATTGTTTTATCTAAAAATGCAAATTTTTTTTATGATTTTTTTAGAATTAGTTATGATGATTTTAAAAAATTTCACGTACGCGTGTGTGACGGTATTAGTAGGTGGTGGTGGCGGTGGTATTGGTGGTGATGGTTGTGGTGGTTGTAGTGTGGTGGTGGAGGAATTACTCTATTATTTATTTAATATTTAAAAATAAATATTAATTAAAAATAATATAATATATTTAATAATAAGAATAGTAAATGTATAAAAATATAAAAGAGATATTTTTAATAAATAATTGTTCTATTAGTATTTTTTAATTAAATAAATAATTAAAGATTTAATTTAATAATTAAGTACTTAGGCGTATTTTAATGGAAATTCAAATTTAATAACAAAAGAAATAAATTGTTGGTGTACAACTCTAATTCGACGGAAAAAATTAGTTTAAAAAATTAAACAGTCAATTTACTCAATTTATTATAAATTAAACTAATCTCGACTTAGTTGAAGAAACTCAACTAATAAACGAATTTATATATATTTAGTATTGGATTCAGCTTTACTCTTTTTTGAAATAAGTGTGAACAAGACATAAAAGTGTTGAGTTCAAATGGCAATAGCAGGTAAATCGAGTCAACTGATATGACCAGGAGCTTCCATCGTTTTTAACTATTGACAGAAGTGAACCCCACCAAGTATACTGTTATTACTGCATATTTCGTAGAACCTTCTTCTTCCTCTTCTTTACTTATATACATACGTACGCTTCTAGATGGATGAAAGATATTTAAAGTTCCTTTTTTCTTTTTCTGCTACTTAAATAAATAACCGGAACCAGAACCATTAGTTATCATATCTTATCTTCTTCGATTTATTACACTCCTTTCACTCGCATCGGTCTCAGGTACGCTTTTCAAAAAAGTATAATCTTTCATTTTTAATTATTCTTAATTATTTTTGGAAGTATTTGTTTTATTCTTTAGTGTTTAATTCTTTATGTATGATTTTACGATCTATATCTGGTTGTCGAAAAAGTCTAGTTAATTTATAAGTGGATGATGTTGTCGGTTAATCATTTTCAGCTATTTTTTCTTTTACAATAATTTTTGAGAAGTTATTTTTAAATAAATTTTGAGATTGGAGTATATGAAGTGATTCTCCTTGTCTTCAACTGATTTTATGATAAATGTTTTACTTTTATGCAATTAGGGTTTTGAAAATGTTGCGTATATACTTAAGTCAGTATAATTTTCATGTTAAAGTTGGTATGTTTTGAATTTGTAGAAGGGTTTTGAAGCTTTAGATGGTTATGGACTCTCCATTCGATGGATTTCCTGATTCTATTGGCAGTTATGAGCAACCCCCAAATTTGAACATGAACGGGTTCAACTTTGGTGAAACTTCTTTGAATTTCAATTTCATTCAAAATTATGACTTTTCACCAAGTCCAGACATTGTTAGCCCATCTTTAAGTGGAAGCACTGATTCTTCAGAGGATCATGATTCAGATCCGGTGCTCAAATATCTTAACCAGATTCTCTTGGAAGAAAACATGGAAGACAAGCCTAGTATGTTTCATGATCCTTTAGCTCTACAAGCTGCTGAGAAATCATTATACGAAGTTATTGGTCAAGAATACCCCTCTTTACCTTATCACCAATCCCAACCTTATTTTGATGTAAATTCTCATAGCCCAGATTGTTTGTCCGGAATAACTAGCGAAACTAGTGGTGGTAGTAATTCTTTTGATCCTCAATGGATTGTAGAACCGAGAGATCATAAACCACCACCTCAGCCTTTAAATACTTCACAACCTTGGGTATATTCCGGATATGACTCTAATAGCACTAGTAATGCAAATCTGATACAGAACATGTTTAGTGATAATGATTCTATCTTACAATTCCAAAGAGGTATGGAGGAAGCTAAGAAATTTCTTCCTAAGACTAAACCATTGATTATTGATTTAGATCAGTATGTTTTGCCTCCAAAATCAGAAGAGGAGATTCCAAAAGCTGTAGTAAAAGTAGAGAAGGATAAAGATAAGGATAAAGATAAGGATAAGGATGATTCTCCTAATAGTCATGCACGAGGAAAAAAGCATCTTCATCGTCAAGATAGTGAATTAGAAGAACAAAGAAGTAGTAAACAATCAGCAGTATACGAAGATGATGTTGAATTATCTGAACTATTTGATAAAGTCCTCCTCTGCAATTATGTGAAAGGTGCATCAATACAAGAACTAACAAACTGTCAAGTTGAAGAAGTTAAGAAAACGTTAAACCAGAATGGTAATGGAAAGGCACGAAATAAGAAACAATCAACTAAAACAGAATCAGTTGATATAATGACTCTTTTAGTTAGCTGTGCACAATCTGTAGCTTCTGATGATCGAAGAACTGCAAATGAACAATTAAAGCAAATTAGACTACACACTTCTTCAACTGGTGATGCATCTCAAAGATTAGCAAATATATTCGCTAATGGAATTGAAGCACGATTAGCTGGTACTGGGACCCAGGTTTATTCAGCTTTAGCTTCTAAAAGAATATCAGCTGCTGAAAAAATAAAAGCTTATCAAGTTTATCTCTCAGCTTGTCCGTATAAAAAGATTGCTCTTATCTTTGCTAATAAAATGATCCTTCAAGTAGCAGCAAAAGCTTCGACACTACATATTGTTGATTTCGGAATCTCGTATGGTTTTCAATGGCCAATGGTAATACAACACTTGTCATTATTACTATCGAATAGACCCGGTGGGCCCCCCAAACTAAGAATTACGGGTATAGATTTTCCGCAATCCGGGTTTCGACCTGCGGAATTGATCGAAGAAACGGGACGGCGTTTGGCAAAGTATTGCGAACGGTATAAAATACCGTTTGAATATCAAGCTATAGCGACACAAAATTGGGAGACTATAAAGATTGAGGAATTAAAACTTGCTCGAGATGAAGTTGTAGCTGTGAACTCTCTGTTTCGATTTAAAAACCTACTTGATGAAACTGTGATAGTGGATAGTCCAAGGGATGGGGTTTTGAATCTAATAAGGAAAATGAAACCGGATATATTCGTTAACTCTGTTGTGAATGGAACGTATAGTGCGCCTTTTTTCGTTACTCGTTTTCGTGAGGCGCTTTTTTATTACTCGTCTTTGTTTGATATGCTTGATGCTACGCTATCACGTGAAGATATACAAAGGCTGAATTTTGAAGGAGAGTTTTATGGACGTGAGGTGTTGAATGTTATTGCGTGTGAAGGGTCTGAGAGAGTTGAAAGGCCTGAGCCGTATAAGCAATGGCAGATTCGTCATATACGCGCTGGGTTTAAACCATTAACGTTAAATCATGAGCTTGTGGATAGGTTGAAGTGTAAAGTGAAGACAGGTTTTCATGAAGATTTTGTGTTTGATGAAGATGGGAATTGGATGTTACAAGGATGGAAAGGACGGATCTTATATGCGAGTTCTTGTTGGGTACCTGCTTAGGAATCTGGATTAGTAAAAAGGTGGTGTTTCTTGTTATATTGCAATAATTGCTCTATAATCCAATTATAAGTGTATGTTTTGCTCGGTTGTATCTTTTATTATGTAGGAAAAATTTAATTTATTGATCACTAACTATGAAACAATATATTGCAGAAGTTGCATTGGAATATGAGGAGCAACATCTTCTGAAGTTGGCTTATTAGGTGGTTACTAACTGGTTATGTATGAACGATTATTGTGTAATATATGAGTTCACTCCAGTGTGACATGAATGTTTTATTTTATTAGTTGTAGACTTGGTTGATGGAACACTCTTGAGATCATCGCCCTTGTGTAATAGTTAGCTGGTTTGTATTAGTATTATGTGATCTAGCTATATGCTTTGTTTTTTGGTAACTTTTGGTTGTTTCTAGAGATGCGCTTTTGTTGGTGTATTTACAAGTTGTAATGGAATGCCAACTTTGAATGTTGTCAGGATTTTGGAATGCGTCATGTTGTATTTTTCTTTTATTTTGTTATCATTTTTTTTTTTTTTTGGACAGATGTTATCATTTAGATCTCTAAATAAATAAAGTTGGCAATGTTTGTTGCAATATTTATCAATTGTGTGCATTGTGGTTGTGTTTGCTTCGATGTTGGGGTTATTGGGATTTATTCTGCTGCTTATATGCTTAAAAAGCAGCACATCTACCTGGTGGAATTTGAATCTCCAAGCCAGTGTTTGGATTCCATCTCCTTGTGTCATCTTGTCTTAAAAGGAGTTGTGAATGTTTTTTCTGTTATTATACATACACGTTGAGTTTACACTTTTTGGATTGGGTAAAATGAGTAGAGATGTAAGGACCCTAAAAAATTACTCTACTTGAGTAAATAAAGTTTGCTGAATATGTTCTTTTTTTCTTTGTAAACAAGTTGTATATATTATATTCAACAATCAGAAAATGGGAAAACCCATAATTATAAACCTGTAAGAATAACTTTCTTAAATAAATTGCCTCCACCTTCCTGACATAAAAACCCAACCTACCAATCCATATAACATACAATGCATAACCAAATTCCAGCTTAACAAGCTGACCCGACTTATGTAAAGTAAACTACCTAAAAATTCTCATGTTAAGCTGATCAACCGCAAACAATTTAAAGATTCGACCAACAGGATAAAACATAATTCCTTTTTCACATTGTTGTACCTTGTCTAAACGAACACCAAATTCTTTGGGTAGCAATACCTTCTCCTTAGGGGAAGGGAAGTGAGCCCTCTCTGGTGGAAAAATATCACCTTACCATCTTATTTCGAAGGTAAAGAAATTCATGACTGGGAGTAGCAAGTTGCTCTCTGAACTCATGAGATTGCTTCCTTGGCTCCATAGTCCATTGGGTATGGATCTCCTTCCTTCACGTTGCTCATTTTTTTTTTATAAAATTCTGTGAGTTGTGCTTTTACCCAAGTTGTCTAGGGGGTATTCTGGATATCTTTCAACGTCTATCGAGCACTTGGACTCATGAATTTTCTTCTCACAGTGACGTCCTTGCATTTTGGATATCTTGCATTCTACACGCGAGCATTAAAAGGTGCTAGGAAAGCCATTACGACTTTATATTTGGAGGTTGGTTCACAGCTTATGTTTATAATATATGGCTTAACAGGAATGCAAAGCTGCATATGGGGAATGTGAAGACAAAAGAAGAAATAATGCATAATATTCAAAATATGCTGTATGTCAAATCTAGTAATTGTAGGAGGTATAATGAGAATAGTAGTAGTAAAGCAATTGCTAATAGGTGGAAATTATGTAATGTTTTCAAATAGTTAGTTTTGTGTTTTTAATTTGGTTAATGTAATAATGAACTATGTATCTGCTAAGGGTTTTTAATAAATGGGATTGATTAGCAAAAAAAAAAAAAATAGCTAAAGAGGTACAAGCACATAAGCAAAAGGAGAGGATTAAAAAGAAGAAAGACGAGACTGACTCTTTTAGAAGTGAATGAAAGCAAAGTTAGCATAATGATTCTGCAAGGAGTGAGAAAGATGGATGAGTTTCATTTCTTATAAAAAGAGGCCTTGGGTGGCTCCGAGTATTCGTTTTTTAGAGGGAAGGCTAAGCAATTTGCTGGAGAGGGTAATGAAAATCCAATAATATGTCCTCGAGTGGGGGTGAATGGGACAATGTAGAATTATAAAATTTAACTTAAAATTATAACTTAAAATCAAGTGTTATAATTTTTTTTTTTTTGCATACATATGAGGCTTTAACGGCCGATTAGAACAAGATTACAAGGAAAACAATCCAACATATCATAATTATTAATCTAGTACAACTCTAGTAGTTGCACGTTCGCTCCTATCATTTGTAATGAAGCTCCACAGATAATCTGGAGGGTCCTCAAATTCAATAGGTGTCGTGAGCACGTTTGCTCCCTCCTTTGCTAACTTATCAGCACAAAAGTTAGCTTCCCGATAAATGAAATTAAGTACAAAACTGGGGAAATTATGTAGCATCTCTTGACATTCACGCGCCAATATACCATAGTGACTACCTGAGTTCCCACCGCCCTTCACTAGCGCGTGGAACTCCCTCGAGTCCAATACATAAAGACTACTTGAACTCCCACCGCCCTTCACTAGCGCGTGGAGCTCCTTCGAGTCAGTCTCAATGTAGATATCTTTTAAATCTCTATTAATGATCCATTTAAGTCCATAATGAAGCGCTAGTAGTTCAGACATAAGTGGTGATTCAACCAAACACGGTCCCGTGAATCCGGCAACACAAGAGCCGTTTTTATCACGTAATATACCACCAATACCCGCATTTCTTTTAACTGCATTAAAACTACCGTCAATATTTAGCTTAAGGCCATTGGGGGGTTTAACCCATTTGATCATTACACTTGACGCTAGCTTCGTTAAGCCTCCGTCAAATTCTTTTCCCCAAGCTAATATGAAGCTACTTGCTAAGGAAATAATTTCTCTCCTTAATTCCCTTGAATGTGGAATTTGTGTCATATCCTGATAAAGAAAACAATTCCTCTTTGTCCAGATTACCCATAGTGCAGCTATGAAAACAATTGACCACTCTATTCCATGAAATCTTGCTTTACATCTGAGATGACCTTCTAACCATGCTTTTGTACCAGCTAGGTTCCTTGCTCGATTATCCTCATTTATTCTATTCGCATAACTCAAGTCAGTAGATGTTCTAGTTAGCGAATCTGCAACATCCTCGAAATTCTGCATTCCTTCAACAGTAACTCCATGGCCAAGTTCTGCAGCGGCATCAGCACCTCCTTCCTCAGCAACAACAGCTCTTGCGTTTTCCGCTCTGCTTCTCCAGTTCGTCCTTCCCAATCTCAGTCCAGCAGCTCCAGCACTTGAAACAGCTGTTCCATCGCTCCCTTCTGCAGCAGCTTCCATGGAAACCCGGCTTTCCTTCCACCTGCTATTCACCTGTACTAGCGCAACAACATTAGCAAAATTCAAAGAACCCTCACCTCGGTGCAGCATCTCCTGGTTTCCTCGTGACTCAGGCCCTAGTTCACATTCAAGCCCAAGATCCTGCCACACCAGTTTCGCCACCTTGCAACTCAAGAATATATGACGTAAATCCTCCACTTCACTCCCGCAAATCCCACAAAGATTAGATTCTACCACATTCCTTCTATGTAAATTTTCCATTGAAGCAATACGATCTAAAACCACCCTCCAAAGAAATACGCGAATATTTTGCGAGCACTTTAATTTCCAAATTAATTTCCAATCGAAAGAGTCCTCCGATAACGTGTCCTCTAGCTTTTCAAACGCAGATTTCACGGAGAACCTTCCAGATATCTCGTGTCGCCAAATGAACTTCTTTCCATCCACACCTTCTAGCTCAATAATGCCATTACGCATGACCTCAATCCCTTTCATGATTGCTTTGCATATACTAGAATCGTTCGCTTTACATTCACGATTCAAAATGTCATCTTTAAAGTATTTTTTCCTTAGGATGTCTACCCAAGCTACCCTTTGATCTTGTTGCAATAACCTCCAACCAAGTTTCGCTAATAGAGCTAGGTTGTATTTCCTAGAGATTCTAAGGCCCAGACCACCCGCCTCTTTCGATTTGCAAATTTGGTCCCAAGCGACCCAGTGTATTTTCCTTTCCGATAACGAAGATCCCCAAATAAAATTCTTAATCACCTTATCCAGCTCCTTACACACATATAATGGCAAAGTTAATACTTGCATTTGATAAACCGGAACCGCGCTAAGGACGGATTGAGCTAAAGTAATTCGACCAGCTAATGATAATGTATTTGATTTCCAAGTAACTAATTTTCCTCTCATTTTCTCGATAATCTTCTTATAGAATCCTTTCGGGAGCCTACCAGAATGAATGGGTATTCCAATATACGTACCAAATGAAGTGCTATGACAAAAACCACTCGCCGCCGCCAATTCGTGTTGCATACAACTCGGGACATTCTTTGAGAAATAAATGAGAGATTTCTCCGCACTAACGGACTGTCCCGCCTCATTACAGAAAGTGTTCATCGTTTCCCGAATCAGTTCTACCTGCACAATAGAAGCTTCACCAAAAAGTATTAAATAATCAACAAAAAACAAATGGGAAATTTTCGGGCCCTGTCTACCCAAACCAATCGCCTTCCATTTTCCATTATTACAAAGATCATGGATCAATAATGAGAGTCTTTCCATGCACATTACAAATATATAAGGCGAGAGAGGGTCTCCTACTTGGATACCACGGAATGGTATAAATGGTGTCAAAGGTTCACCATTCCAGAGTACCCTCATCTCGTTATCCTTCATACTAGACATAATTAACGAGACCCAGCTAGCCGGGAAGCCAAAATGCCTTATTGTATCTTCAATAAACTCCCATCTGACTTTATCATAGGCTTTCGCGAGGTCTATCTTAACCGCCATGATTCCATTCTTCCCTTGTAAATGACGCATCCTATGGTCCACCTCCTTCACCAAAACAACATTATCCAACGTAGAGCGACCTGGTAAAAATTGCTTTGACAAAGACCCACAATATTAGATAATATAGGCCTTAGTCTATTGACCATCGCCTTCATAATAAACTTAACCGGAGAATTAATCAAACTAATAGGACGAAAGAGACGTACCCGAATCGGGTCTGACACTTTCGGAATAAGATGTATAAGTGTTCCATTCAGGCCCGATGGTAATTGCCCCTTACTTACCGCTTCCCTAACCATTTTGCACACCGCCGGACCCACTGAGGACCAACATTTCTGGTAGAACGCTGCTGACATCCCATCCGGACCCGGGGCTTTAGTTGGGTTGGACTGAAAAACCACATCTCGAATTTCCTCGTCCGAAAATGGAATATCTAGATCACTAGTCACTATACTGTCAATCGGACCAACATGTGGTAATGAATAGGGTCCGACGAATTCCTCCGGTGTCTCATATAAAGCTTCGAAGTAATCCCTAACTAACGCCTTTAAATTCTCTTCCCCTTCTACCCAAACATCTTGATCATTCAGTAATCTAGAGCAGAACGCCTTCTTCTTCCTAACAGAAGCTGCTATATGATAATATCTAGTATTTCTTTCTCCCGAGACAATCCTCTTCTTGTTTGATTTTTGAAGGTACATTGTCTCTTCTTGTTCTAGAACACTATCATACTCTTTTGTAAGCTGAATACCCAACTGACGAAGCGAAGAATTATAGGAGCGTTGGATAGATTTTTGTATGCCCCTTATTCTTGCGCTCAACACTCTTTTCCGTTGATTCAAATCACCGAACACCTCCATTTTCCACTTAGTAGGATGATTTTGAAGTTCACGAATCGCATCTCCAACACCTAATATATCTCCTTCCCATTTATTACTTATGAATTCCTCAAAATTACTATGCAAACACCACGCAGCCTCGAATCTAAAGCGGCGGGAATTTAATTTCACTTGTTGCATCGGACAAATTTGTATTAATAACGACATATGATCAGAGTGGACCCTAGCTAGATGTATAACCCATGTCTTTGGAAAAAGCTCTTGCCACTTTACATTACCGTACGCTCTATCTAATCGTTTCAAAATTCTTTGTCCGGAATTCCAAGAATCACACCAAGTATAGCGTGGTCCTTCAAATCCCAAATCGATCAAGCCGCAACCATGCCTCCATTCTTCAAACCGTTCCATCCTTCTCGAAACACCACTTACCCCACCTTTTTTTTATTTATTTCTAACCCAATTTGATTGAAGTCACCAGCCACTAACCACGGTGTTCGTATATTATGAAACGTGTGGTAAAGCGCCTCCCATAAGATATCTCTTTTCTTATAAGCCGGGCTAGCATAAATTGCCGAAAAAATCCAGGAATTACACCCAGCTTGACTCACTTCGATATTAATTACTTGTTTTTCAGCGGATAGAACTATAATTGTGATATTTGAGTCGTTCCACAGCAACCAAATGCCACCACTATAACATTCCGAGTCCACCTAACTGAATTGTCTTTCTGTAAAGAGTTAATGATTCTATTAGCCGTAACACCACTAACTCGGGGTTCAACTATCACTGTAAGCCACACTCTGATGGAAATCATCATATCACAGACAACCCATCTAAACCTTGGTTTGGCCGCGCCATAACAATTCCATATCAATATATTGAGGGGTTGTTTTGACTTGCCCCATGTCATATCTGCATCATTTAAACTACACATTAAATAAACAAATAAAAGAGGTAAAGAGAATACCGGAGTGGCGCATTAGGCACGAGAATCCATGGCGGTATCTCCATCGCCTTGTTCTTTGTTAACTTCCAGTAGCTGCTGGTTTGTGTCCTGTGATTCCATCACTTGACTTTCAAGCCAAGTTGCCTCATCCTCTTCGTTGAGGACAGCATCTTCCCAATCAGGGGCTGGGGGCATATCAGGTAGTAGAATACCAGGCTATTGTACAGGGCTATCACGTGATTCAGGAGCTGGATGATTCGCTCCAGGAGTACTCACATTCGGCCCAATTATTTCAGCCCCTGGGCTTTCGAAAATTGCACCTTGGTCCTTTTGTAACATTGTATCTTCAACAACTAAAACTTCCACCAGCCCTTCCTTTTCTTGAACCTCACCAGTATCGCACCCTCCACTAAGCACCTGTACTACCCCACCATCGGCCATTAAATTCTTCCCTTTACTCGCCTTTGATTTATTGCTATTAGAACCTCTTGTCCTTTTGTTCCTTGACTGTACCTGGTTTCCATTCACAGGGCCTTGCGCCTCAAAGTCCACCACCTTAATAACATCTTTCAGGATTCTCCTTTGTTCAAAGCTTGGGGAAGCTATCACTAGATGACCCTTAGTACCACTTCCAACTTTATTATTCGGATTAGGCCATGAGACATTCTTACCCTTATTATTTGCGGTTTTAGTCCCCGAACTTTGGCCCTTATTGTAAACACTTTATGCAAAATTACCATTCGCTATAGTACTTTCATTCATACGTGAAGCTTCGAATCGCGAACCTAAACCTATAAATGATTTATTTGTGTTATTCACAGCCCCTTTACCGTTCCCTTTATTACCTCTTCTAACTGTCATCCACTCCCCGTATTTCTCTTTGTTAATTGGGGCTTCCACTCTATCATCTCTAGCCACCTCCTGTTCTCTTGTTTTCTCCACATTTCCATCCATTGAAGTAGTATTATTGGATGGACAGTTATCCTTTTTGTGACCAAATTTTCCGCACCCATAACAAATTAGATGGAGCCCTTCATACTCCACTCTACATACTTCCGAACTAATTCTAGCTTCCGGCTCTAAAGGTTTTTTCAAATCAATTTCGATAGCAAGCCGCGCGTAATTACCCCTCAGCCTTCCTTTGGTCATCGGGTCGATCTTGATTGTTCTTCCTAGTTTGTCCCCTATTTTCCTAAGGATTCGAGCCGTATAATTGTGCATACACACATTCAAAATCCTAACCCAAGCAGTTGTAGTTGTTATAGAGTTTGTGAGAGCGTTAAAATCCGGGGTCCATTCCCTTACAATTAAATAGTGGTCAAGAATCATCCATGGACCACCAGAAATTGCGAAGTTATAATCCTCCCTGACCTCAAATTTAACCATGTAATATCCGTGCCCTACATCAACTAGCTCAAAATGTCCAGTCGGATTCCAAATCTGTTTCAATTTTGTGGAAAGGTATGTGAATCCCACTTTCCTACCAAGGAGACGAATTACCGCAGTATTGCGCCAAAGTCGAACCCCTTCTTGAATTTCCTCTCTTGTACGAATGACAGTTGGTATTGTATCATTATCAATTTCAATATCATCTTCTATTAGTTCCTCAAATTCAAGGAATCCCTCCTCACCTAATTCATTACTGTACCCGACCTCCTCCTTGTCCTCAATGATTGGGATAATTATATTATTGCCTGTAACGGTTCCTTTCCAATCACCTAGGGTAGTTCTATTAAAGGTTTTAAAGTTTATACCTGGCATCCCAGAGCCTGTCGCAGCCACTGACTTATTCAACGGACCAAAAAACAGGCGCCATTGCAGGTTCTCTCTCGCTGGTCCTTGCAGGTATCTGAGTGTCTTCCGCAGCAGCACGCGGTCTCTTACCACCTCGGAAACCCCTTGTCGCAGTAGATAAATCAGGAAATTCAAAAATCTCTGTGTTGACATTCTGTACATTGGCCTCCTTAGCATTTGGGCCTGCCTCGATACCCATCTCAGTGTCTTGATCAATGGCCGGTTGTTTATCAGGCGGAACGGCGCCGCCGGTGTGTAACGGCGATGATGTAGCCATCAGCCCGTTTGAAAATTCGTTTGTTTGTTCCGTTATTTTTGGAGCGTTTTTACTCAGAATTTTTATAATTTTAAGTCACAACCTTTTCTAATGAATGTGTCTAGCTATCTATTTATTTTCTATAAATAGTTGACCAACTCAAATATTTGATTCATTCAGTTTTTTAAACCATTAAGCATTGATTCATTCAGTTTTTAAAACCATTAAGCGTTAAACAAGTCGTAAGAGAGAGAGAGATGGAGAGGGAGAGGGAGAGAGAGAGAGAGAGAGAGAGAGAGAGAGAGAGAGAGAGAGAGAGAGAGAGAGAGAGAGAGAGAGAGAGAGAGAGAGAGAGAGAGAGAGAGAGAGAGAGAGAGAGAGGGAGTAAGGGAGGGAGGGAGGGAGGGAAGAGGGAGTAAGGGAGGGAGGGAGGGAGGGAGGGAGGGCAAACACAAGATTTATAATAGTTTGGTTTTTCTACACCCACATTTTAAGGTATGGGCACCCTTAGAATTTCAATTTCTCCACTAGAAATCCTTGTGTCTATTTAGGTGATACCAAAAATCATTATGCTCTATCTGAAATCACCTTTTGGAGGAACACTAGTGTTATCTCTAACACTAGGAAATAAAGCGGACAACCTCTTCTCTTATGTATCACCACATAAAAACTTAGTAGACAATCTGTACTCCGATTACCCACTTGAACTCCATGAACCCTTCAAGATAAATGACTTTCCTACACTAAGGGGGTGTTTGTTTGCACTTAATGAGATCTTAATATGGTTCATTAATACACTGGATCAATAAGATATTTTGTTTTTTCTGACCAATTCAGATATGAATGGCTCTTAACTAGGTTGTTCCATTAAGATTTCAAACTAAGGGGGTGTTTGTTTGCACTTAATGAGATCTGATAAAAAACATTCTCATGACTCTGGAAAAATCATCAATGCCCCTTTCTCTAAACAAAACCTGGATAAATTTTATTCTTTGACTAAATCCTTTGAGGATCATTGGGTCAAAATAGAGAGGTTTTGGGCTTTGAGATCAAGAAAACTATGGTTGAAATTGGAGGATAAAAATTCAAAGTTTTTCCAAACCATAACAAAAGCAAAAAGATCTAAAAAATATGATAACTAGATTAAAGAATAATGATATAGTTGTTGAGATAGTGGACTACTTCTCTAGTGTATTTCAATTTGTAGGACCCAATGATTTCTCTTCTATCATAAGATGTATCAAACCTGTTGTCAATAATGAGATGAACACCAATCTTATTAAACCCATCACTATGGATGAGCTTAAGTTTGCAGTTTGAAGCCTTAACCTTGATAAGGCCCCAAGGCCAGATGGTATTCAGGATTTTACTATGTTAAATATTAGGACATAATTGAATTTGATGTCTAAGGGTTGATTTTGTTTTGTTTAATAATATCAGGGATCTTTCAGCTATAAATGGAAGTATTATAGCACTTATCCTAAAATGCCTTAGTCCTAAAAAATTGGTTCTTACAAACTAATCAGTTGTGCAAATTTCTTTTACAAAATAATTTCTAAGTTTTTGGTACTTAGAATGCGGCCTCATATGGTCTTTTTGGTTGATGAATCTCAAAGTAAATTCATACCAGGTAGATCTATATTTAATAATATATTAATTGCTCGTGAGGTTAGTCATAATTTAAAGAACCAGAGGTATTCCAAAAGTTACTCAATTGCTATCAAAGCAGATATATCTAAAGTTTATGTTTAGTAATATTTGGATTGATTGGGTTAGAAATTGTGTCACTACAACTTCTTATGAGTTTCAAATAAATGGAGTATTACATACAATCCCTAATCCTTCTAAGGGGTTGAGCCAAGGAAACCCATTATCACCTTTCATTTTTTGTATTGTAACTCAAGAATTATCTGCTCTACTTAAAGATGGAGACAAAAAAATATACTTAAAGGAATCAAAATTGCTAGAGGTTCTCCTTGTATTACTCACTGTTTTTATTTGCAGATGATACCTGTTTCTCATGAAAGCAAGTGTGGAAAATGTTAGCAATTTTCAATATATTCTACACAAATACAGCTATGCTTCTGGTCAACAGGTAAAGTTAAATAAAAGTGGAATTTTATTTAGTCTAAATTCTCCTTTGGAATTGAAATCTACAATTAAAAGTTTAATGAGAATTAGGGGTGGAAATCCGCCGGATCGGATTGGAAAAGGGCTTGTTCCGAAATTTCCAATTTTTTTCGGAAGAGAAAAATTCAATCCAATTCCAATCCAAAAAAAAACCGGAATTCAAAATTTCATTCTGATTTCGGAACACCCAGAAATTTTCGGAATTTCAGAATGAGTAAATACCACTTTTGCCCCCTGATGTTTCACGCGATTGACAGGTTGTCGTCCATTGTTTAAAATGCGCCTATATACCCCCTAATTTTTGTTCTCGTGACTCGTTGCCCCTACTAACGTTTCCGTCCAATTCCGCCGTTAAGTATGACGTGGATTATCCATGTCAGCTTTTTTTATTTTTTTATTCTAATCTTAATTAATCAATTATTTAAAGGGTAAAATAGGTTTTTAATAATTGTTTTAATATTATTAATAAAAATAATAAAATAAAACACCCCCACCCCCTCCCCACTCCCCACTCCCCACCCCCGAACCCCCCTTCCCCTCTTCTTCGTCTTCCCCATCGTCTTCTTCATCCCGATACCTGTTTCTTCCAAAAAAACTCAAGTGCTTTTAATTAGACTATATCTCATCTTATTCTTATGCTTGTCATGAACGTGCGACAGCTGTCGGAATTTCTATGGGTGGATTTCATCTTGGAAATGTCGTAGGTCTAGTTTTAACTCCTTTAGTGATGTCATCAATGGGAATCTCCGGTCCTTTTTATCTCTTTTCATCTCTTGGGCTTCTATGGTTAACGATTTGGGCTTTCCGGGTCACAAATGATCCACAAGATAGCAACCATGTGAAAAAAGCAGAGTTGCGTTTGATCCAAGCCTGAAAATCAGATTCTCCAATGAACAAAGGGAAGTTTCTACCTTTACGCCTCTTATTCTCAAAGGCACATACGTGGGCTATTATCTTCGCTAATATCACTAACAATTGGGTTAGATTTTCTCTTTTCTTTTCTTGGTTTAATGATTATCTGTATCTCCATTAATGTGCTTGAGTTTTTTTTGGAAGAAACAGATATCGGGAAGAAGAAGAAGATGGGGAAGACGAAGAAGAGGGGAAGGGGGGTTCGTGAGGGGGGTGGGGGTGGGGGTGGAGGGTGTTTTATTTTATTATTTTTATTAAAAAAATTATTAAAAACCTATTTTACCCTTTAATTAATTGATTAATTAAGATTAGAATTAAAAAAAAATAAAAAGCTGACATGGGTAATCCACGTCATACTTAACGACAGATTGGACAGAAAACGTTAGTAAGGGGCAACGAGTTCCGAGAACAAAAATAAGGGGGTATATAGGCGCATTTTAAACAATGGGCCGCAACCTGTCAATCGCGTGAAACATCATGGGGAAAAAGTGGTATTTACTCTTTCAGAATTTTCGGAAATCCTATATTTTATTAGTTTAAATTTTTTTGAGAAATCTTTGGTACGTTTATTTTCATAAATTTAGGGAAGTTCAAAATTTTATATCCATTACCATTCATAAAAGTTAAGATTTGATAATTTTGAAAAGTTAAAATAAGAATAAAGTAAAAATATACACGTAAAAAAATTATGATTTGAAACTTTTAGACATGAAAAACATTATTCTAAGTTTTCTTCGAACCTTCAAATTCAATATGATGTAAATTATTGAGTTATATTGTTAAAAATGAAATTCCATCAGTACTAAATTTTTAAATACTCAAATCTTCATTAGGTAAGATTCCTCATCTTCATTTCCTGCAATAAAGCCTAAACACCTACCTGCAAATAAACAGATAGTGGAACATATTACAATACATAATTTTCAAAAAATTGTATAACTTACATCACGAAATTCTCAAAACATGATATAATATAGCACCTTGACAAAAAAATTATAGCACGGAAGTCTCTTTCACACACGATAATGGCTAAATGTACCAATCATCGAGAAATCTTTCACTGGCGAGGAAAACTTGCGTGCAAGATTTTATATGAAAATTAAATTCGATTCATGTTATCACAAAATATTGAATTCGTTGAAAAAGAAAAAAATCATTAAAAAGAATATATATTCCACAAGAAATTTATTTTTTAAACACATTTTAGTTGACACAACCTTGCGTGTTTGCAAGAGAAAAGGTTTTCTTACTTATAAAGATCTGATCCCAAATTTTTGGGTTTAGAGTTTATTTAGGATTTGTTTAGGTTTTTACCTATATATAAAATATATATGTAAATATTTTTTTAATATATATGTAAATACATATACATCTATATCTATATTATATTTCAGCGTTTTTTCTACGGTCCAGATTTACCCGCATAAGTGGTGGCCATGATTAAATCTGGCCAAACATAAGTGGTGGCTAGGATTTAATCTGGCTAAACATAAGTGGTGGCCAGGATCGATTCTGGCACTTACTAATTTTTTTTGAACCTGGGTTCGATTCTTGTCAACGGAATTCATTTTTGTTTTAGTGTCTTCAGACACGGGTTTTACCTAGTTACTCTATATAACAATACTTTAAAATATATAAATAATATTCAGGAAAAAAGTTTGGGAAAAATAATTGGAAAAAAGCAGAAAAAAATCGGAAATTGATTTCGGATTGGAAATCGAAAAAATTTTAAAATTTAATTCCAATCCCAAAAAAGTCAGAAAAACCGGAAATCGAAAATTCGAAATATAAAAAATTAATTCCGAATATGGATTATTCAGATCGGAATTGGCCAATAATCAGAATTTTTCATTCCAATTCCACCCCAAATGAGAATGAATGAGTTGATTGGGTGTCCTTATTCCTTGGGGTAGATCCGAGAAGGGTTTGGGGTGGCTTGTTGACTCTATCTTGGCTAAATGCAATATTGGAACACAAACCTACTTTCATCTAGTGGTAAAGAGACTTTAATCAAGGAAATTATTAATGCTATTCCAAATTATATTATGTTGGTTTTTTCGATTCTAAAAAAAATTCACAAACCATATTTCCTCTCTTGTATCTGATTTATTTCTAGGGAATAAAGGTCAATGTATAACCCACTAGGTTAAATGGTCCATTCTTATTAAACGAAAATCTGATGGAGGGCTAGTTTTAAATATTTTCATGCAAATAATCTTTCTTTACTGGCTTCAAATGCCTAGAAATTTCTTCTTAAACCAGACTCTATTGTCTATAAATAATTTAAAGGCAAATACTTTCCAAAAACTATATTTCTGGATGCTACCATTGGAAACAACTTTTCCCGGGGTCTGGGGATGGGGGATTATTATGTCTGGAAGGGATGTATTCAAAAAAGATCTCTTATGGCAAGTTGGTAATGGTGACAATATAGATATATGGGACTCAAAATGGGTGATAGGTTATAATTATATTGCTAGTCCTTCAAATACAGAGTTGACTTGGGCTAGAGAATTGATGAATGACGATTATACAAGGTGGACCATTATAACCCTGAATAATATATCTAATCCATTTTTGGTAGCACCCATTTTGAGTATTTATGTGTCTCCTGATAATGTAGAGTGTAGACTCCCCAATTCAGATCAAGTCTAAATCAGGGAGTGTTATAGTAAAAGTGACATATACTCAACTTAGAATAGCTCAAAAGATGATAGGTGAATAAGTAAGAAATATAAATGGTGAATATTTTTTGATCTGGAAATTAAATATAGCTCCTAAAGTGAGGAACTTTTTATGGGTGCAAAAATGGGCTCCCTACAAATGAAAATAGATTTAAGAGGAAAATGACTACTTCAATAGTGTGTGAAATATGTAAAGAAAATACAGAATGTATTAAAAACACATAACATTTCAGTATGACTGGGCTAGAGCAGTTTGGCTTGCCTCACCATTAAACATTTATCTCTTCAGGGGCCTACTGGTTCTATGATTGAGTGGGTGGAATTCCTTATGGAATATTTGAATAATAAATGTCAGGATAGAGAGAATAGTGGTGAATTGGCAACCAATTTAGCTTGGCACACCTGGAAAGAGAGAATATATATTTTCTAAGGAAAAGAGGCTGACCCTATATTGACTGTTAAAATGGCCACTCAAACCAATGACGAATATATTATTGCAAATATCAATTCTTTTGAAATCATAAGCTCAAATACATAGATGACTTAAAATTAAAATACTCAAGCTATCACATTGAGGCAATAATATTATGAGTGGCATTTTTTATACTCAGGATTTTACTTGTCTAATATAGGGCGGGTTCCACCCAAGATGGACGGAATTAAGATTAACACAGATGCTGCATTTGATATGTATTCATCTCATTCATGTATTGTTTCTATTGTCAGAGATTACAAGGGCAAGATTTTGGATGAGAATGTGAAATACATGAGCGATTTATTTACACTAGAGGCTGAAGTAGGAGAAGTATTTCAAACTTGTAGATTGGCTAACTCATTTTATAGAGAATTAGTCATCATCAAGAATGTATGTGTTCATCCTATTAGATCCTCTTATGTAATAAAGTAAATCCACCTCATTGTATTAAACACTTACTAACTGACATTAGAGCGTATAGTTCTTTTGTAACATGATATACTCTTTAATTACTAGGAGTAAAAAGTAGATAACAGATCGTATAGCTAAACAAGAGGTATATGGCATGTATTTTTATCTTTGATTGGTTTCAATCACCATGATTAGCTAAATTAACTAGGAATGATCGTAATATAACAAGTATTGTATTGAGTATATATCTTTTTTAATTAGCTTATTTTCAATGAATTTTTTTCCAACTAAAATAATGAGTGTTAAAAGAAGTTGGGTTAGAGATAGAAGGAGAACTCGTCGAAAAAAAGTGGGAGGGAGTATTTAAATAGAAAAAGTTCAAACTTTGTATTTTTTTGGTCGATCGAACAGGTGCCTAACAATGTACTAATCACCCAATCCCTAGGCGTGTAAATAGCGGGCCCAAAATTAACGGCCCTGTAGCGATTCCTGCCGATTGCCTAGCTTTACTAACGACACAGTCAACTAAACCGTTAATTCGACGCGGGAGATGCTTGAAAAATAGGTGCTGGTGTTCTCCAACAATCCTACGAATCCGCTTGACGAAAGGTCGGAATTTCCACCATGCAGCTAGCAACGACTTGATACCTTGAATGATATCAAGGTTGTCTGAGCAAGTTAAAGTCTTGTGGCATAGATGAGAAAGGCTCAGCTGAGCAGCTTCCAGAACTGCTAGGGCTTCACCCTCAGCTGCCAAATCAGTCCAAATGGCTTTTGAGAATGTCATTTTGCAACCTGTACGAGTATCGCGTTCAACTATCCCAATTCCGCTAGTTTCTGTTGCGGTTTTGAAAGATGCGTCACATGTGAAAATGCATCGTGTTCCTTCGAGCTCGTCATTGCTCCACGTGTACATTTCATGTCTGACTGCTGAAGGCATAGGATCTGTAGGGGGGACTCCCAATCAGGCCTGAACAGATCCTTCATCCCTGTGGAAATCGAAATAATAACAGATCTAGGACTGATATAGAGTTCCTCATGTATCATTTTCATATTGGATTTCCATATGTTCCACAAGGTTAACTGAATATATGCCATGAATTTTGTCTGGTCCCAGATCAAATTCCCCATATCACCACAGAGATTCGTAATCCAGTCGCCAATTGATGGTGGATCCAACTCTGGAACCCGAATCTGAAGCGTTGTTTCGGCCCACACATGTTTAGAGAAATTACAAGACAAAAGGTGTACTACTGTATCAGTGATAGTGTCGCACTAACGACATCTCCTGCTGTCGCTACAATGACGCGATAATAAGTTATGTTTGGTGGGTAGAATGTTACGACACGTTTTCCATGTAAAATATCTCACTTTATTTACCACATTTGATTTCCAGACCCGATTCCACAATTTAGGATTACTCATCTCAGCTTGGTTGGAAGTTTGTGCTGTTCCCGCAGATGCTAGTTGCATAAGAGTTTTGTAACCAGATTTAGTAGTATATGTACCTGATTTAAAATAAGGCCATGTAAAGGTATCCTGATCGTCCGTATTGAGTAAGGGAATTCTGCTAATTTCCCCGTGCACTGGTAAAGGGATAACAGTGTCAATTTTTCCCCAATCCCATCCATCTTTTTGTTGCGTCATAAGCTGGTCAACAGTTTCAAGGTTAGTGCTCCTTGATCTGTCTTTGAGTACTCCCGATGAAAGCCATTTGTGGTTCCAAATTTGTGTGGACTCCCCATTCCCCATTTGAATGATACCATGTTCTTTGAGTAAGTCCTTGCCTTCAAGTAAGCTTGCCCATGACCACGTTCGACTCTGCCTTAACTTGACATCTAAGAATGCGCTTTGAGGGTAATAAATTCCTTTCAACACCTGAGCAGCAAGAGAGGCTGGATTGCTCAGGATCCGCCAGGCCTGCACCGCAAGAAGTGCCGAATTAACCCTTTTGAGAACCCAAAAGCCCATTCCTCCCACTACTTTGGCATCCGTCACCTTTTTTTCAATCCATGCAGTGAATTTTCCTTTTACCTAACGAGTTCCACCAGATCTAGCCATTATTGATGAAAGTTTCCTACAAAAGCCAACAAGAAACGGAAAAATAGACATTGCGTAACACGATTTAGCCTGTAAAACTGCTTTAATTAGAATCTCTTTCCCGCCTTCTGAAAGTAATTTCGCAATCCACCCTTGTGCTTTGGTAAAAACTTTATCAGCAATCCAGGAAAGTGTCTCCATTCGTGAACGTTTTTGACATAGTGGAATCCCCAAGTACTTCCCTAAGTACATCGTTTCTTTGATCTGCAGAGTTGAGGTAACTTGCTATCTGACGTTCTCAGGGGTTTGTTTGCTGATACAACCGTTGATTTGTGGAAGTTTACCTTCTGACCTGAACATCTACAGTATGTATCAATACATTCCTGGAATTCCTCCAAATCATTTCCTCCCAGGGAAAGAAAGAAAAGTGAGTCATCTGCAAAAAGAAGGTGAGAAATAACTAGACAATTACGAGTAATCTGAATACCTGATATACGGTCTTGCTTAACTTTAGTCTCAAGTAAAGATATAAGAGACTCCGTTAGTAGTGCAAATAGAAGGGGAGAGAGTGGGTCCCCTTATCGAAGCCCTTGCATGGACCGGAAAGGAGGTTGATGCTCACCGTTGATATTAAGTTGAAAAGTAACTGTGGAGATGCAATTCCATATCCAATTAACCCATGTCTGGGCAAAACCTAATCTAATCAATAGAAGTCGAAGGAAGTCCCAACGTACCTGATCATATGCTTTTGCCATATCCAACTTACGAGCCCCAAAATTCGCCTTATTTTGCAAATTACGTTTCATGAAGAAATATACCTCCTGTGCTATAATTATATTATCCTGAATAACCCTACCTTTAATGAAAGCCGACTATGTAGGTGAGGTGATAGCATTAATGATACTCTGAAGTCTGTTAGCCAAAATCTGCCAAATTATTTTATAAACAAGTTAACACAAGAGATCGGTCGATAATCCCCCACTCCAGTTTGAATGTCCCATTTAGGAATGAGTGTAATCAAAGTCTCATTTAACAACATCAGGGATGTACTATGCTCAAAGAAATCAATAACAAGGGCCACCAGGTCCGTACCAATGATATCCTAGTAAACCTAAAAAAATTTGTCATTCAAGCCGTCTAGACCTGGCGCTTTAAAATTGTTCAAGTCAAACACGGCCTGTTTAATTTCGATGACATCTTGGATTTTCATAAGGTTCTCTTTCATTTCAAGTGTCACTTTAGAGGAGATATCCCTTAGTGCTTCATTCAACTCTGTTGAGTCCTGTTGTCTAAGAAGGTTAGTGTAAAGGTTGATAAAAGGTTAGTGTAAAGGTTGATAAATTGATGTTTAAACTTTGTATTAAATGCATCCACTTAAAAAACCTATTATGATTAAGCTTAGCAGTTCGTCCACTTAAATTTTTTAAAGTAGAAAGGTTTAGCTAGAGAGTCTATTAATTATTGGTGTCTTTTGACTGGGTTATAAGGCTAAGTCCAACAGCTTCCAATTTTTTAGCTAGAATCGGGAGTCAAATAGCTAACTTTTCTTAAATATTCACTCTCTATCACAGCTTTACTCCAACAGCTTCCCAATTTCAACTTCCCAATCTATATTTTGATTTTATTTTAATATTTTTTCCTATTTTAATTCTAATTAATTATTTTTCTAAATTTTTATAAAATTTCATTATTTATAATTTATATGTCTTAAAAAATAATATAAATTATTTTTAATATTTAAATGATAATTATAATTATTTCTATCAATTATTTATAGTTTTAAGATATTTTTTTTGATAATATTAAAATTTATTACTTTATTTTTGAAAATATTAAATTTATTGATAAATTTATTGATAAATTTGTTGAATTATAATGTGCAGAAAAAAATTAGTTTATTATTAATAAACATAAAATTAATTTTAAATTAATTATTATTATTATGAAAATATTTATTAATAAATAATTTAAAATAATAATATGTAATTTATAATTATCAATTAAAGATTTAAATATACATATATATATATATTTATATTTAAATAAACAAGAATAAATAATAGATTAGATTTAAAAAAAATTAAAATTGATGGATTGGGGGTGAAATTTTTAGCCACATCTAGCTAAGAAAACTTGTGAATTGGGAACCCTATAATTGGGTTCCCTATAATCGGGAGGCTGTTGGAGTGCTAAAATATGATTTTCAACTCCCAATTGTAGCTTTTTGCTACAATCGGAAGCCCATTAAACTTAGCCTAAGATCATCATGGACATTAGAGAATGTGATTTTATGCTTTTGATTAAATTATTAATATTGTAAATCGAAAAGGAGACGATGTGTGATAGGATTGATGAGATTCTTTTTTTTTGGACAAGATTGATGAGATTCTCCGAAAAGGATCGTATATGCTTTAATTGATTTTTTTTGTCAGACTATTTTTTTTTGGCTAATTATAGATTAATGTTTATTAAAAAATTTATTTAAAAAAAATACCTAAAATAAGATACTTTATAGAAAACAACCTCACCCCAAACTATCTCTATAATTAATAATTAAAAACAAATTAGAGAAAAACAAAACAAAAATAAACACACACGCGCGTACGTGATTTTTTTTTTTTAAATCGTCATAACTATATCTAAAAAAATTAAAAAAATAAAAAATTTATATATTTGGATAAAACAAATTAATATTTACGTCTATGATTTTTTCGGAATTTTTTAATTTTTTAATTTTTTTTGATTCGCAGACACGGAATTCCATGTTCAAAACATGAAATTCCATGTTTTGAAATACTGAATTTGTTTTCTGCAAACACGAAATTTACTGTTTAAAACATGGAATTTTGTGCATGCAGAAAAAAATCAAAAAAACCAAAAAATTCAAAAAAAAACCAAAAAAAAATCATAGACGTAAATATTAATTTGCTTTATCAAAAAATGCAAATGTTTTAATTTTCTGATTTTTTTTAATTAGTTATGACGATTTTAAAAAAATTTAACGGATACGCGTGTGTGATGATATTAGTAGTAGGTGGTGGTAGCAGGTGGTGGTAGTGGTGGTGGAGGTGGTGATGGTTGTGGTGGCTGTGGTGGTAGTGGTGGTGGTGGTAGTGGTAGAAGTATCCTATTATTTGTTTAATATTTAAAAATAAATATTGTATTATAAAATAAAATAATATATTTAATAATAAGGATAGTAAAGGTATAAAAAATATAAAGGTGATGTTTTCAATAAATAATTGTTCTATTAAACATTTTTTTATTAAATAAATAATTGAAGGCTTAAAAAAAATATTAGACTACTCTATGAGGATGATTTCTATAATAACCTCTTTTTTTTTTTGGTTAAATAGTGATCCAAGCCAAATTATGGGTACACGACTAATTCTACGGAAATATACAAGTTTTTTTATGTACAATTCAGGTAATTCGTAACTAAGTTACCCATGTTCAGGAAAAGGTTTAGAATCCATTTGAAATTGATTATTTTAGAATTAAAAGCTTTGTTTTTAATTAAAATTAAGATATTTGTAAAAATTATTAAAAAATATTTTGACTTTTTAAATCACTTTAAGTGATTATTTTAATAATCACTAATCTAGTGTTTTTAAAAAAAAAGTGATTTTAAGGGTTTAAATTATTTTTATAGATCTAAAATTATTTCAAGTGATTATTTTAAAAATCAATCCTAAATGGTCACTTAATTCTTTTATCTATTTTTAAATGTTAAATAAATATCAAAACATTGTTCAATTAAGCTCAAGATCTATAAGGACATTTCTAACATGAAAAATTAGATGCATATTTTATATTCCTACTTAATTTTAAAGATTATCATCTAACAAATGTTGAAGGTCCTTTTTAAAGATCCAATCACTTTATCTAATTAATTTTTTTAATTAAAAATCATTAATAAAATTTAATACTATATAGTTTTTATCATTACATATTATGCTTTTAAATATTTTATATACACTATATATACATATTAATTCACACAATACAATACACACACTCATACAATTTCACAAACACACGATTACCTACAATATGTTTTTGATTTTTGAATTCAAATCTTATATATATCTACCTCTCTTCTAGGCTCTTCTTTGCCGTGTAAACTTTTTGCCATATTGCTTTATAATTCACGTTGTTATCCTTTATTATAGTTATCAGGGTTTCAAAAATATAAGTTTTTGTTATCAGTGCATTTTCTCTTCAATTTTTTTTTATGTTTATGTTTGATTTATCTTCTAGTTAATCAATAAGTTTTCGTTTTAGCCTTTTATTTTCGCTCACATTGAGCTTTTGTAAGCTTTTTCATGTTTATTTCTTAATTTGTTATGGTTGTTCATGTTTAGGTTTACAGTTTTGTAGTTAATTACTAATATACTCACTCAAAAATCATAGACGTAAATATTAATTTGTCTCGTTAAAAAATGTAATTTTTTTTAGAATTAGTTATGACGATTTTAAAACAATTTCTAAGGCGCGCGCGTGTAATGAAATTAGTAGTAGTAGTAGGTGGTTGTGGTTGTGGTTGTGGTTGTGGTTGTAGTGGTGGTGGTGGTAGTAATAGGGTGGCGGTGGTGGTGGTTGTGACGGTGGTGGCGGTGGTGGCGGTGGTTGGAAGTTGTATAGGATGGTTAAATTTAAATGATAAATAATAAAGTGATTAAAAAGATTATGTAAAATTATTTTGTTAAGTGATATTTTTAATAAATAATTTTATTAAAGAACATGTTTAGCAAATAAGATTTTTTTAATAGGTATTTATAAATTATAAATTAATGGACTCTAGTAATAATAAAATCTAAATATAATACTATTTGATTGCTTTTTAAAGTCATGTTTGATGGCTATTTCAATAGTCTTGAATGCTTTTGACAAAAACGTCTTCAATGCTGTCATAGCAAACTGCTGGCTCCATTATGCACCTACTGGCTGCTACGGTTGTAGGTTTGTTTTCTTTGTTGTTCATTATTTAACAGAGCAGTGATTGCACGTTAGTAACTCATGTGGACACCCTTATAAATGGTTATTTCCTTTTCTGTTAATGCAATTACTAAGATTAAGAAATAGTTTAATTATAGCAAACGATATGGATACTTTTGGAGGGGTCAATTTTGATTCGAGAAATGAATCTGAGTTCAACTACTGCTCGATTTCGGCATCTTCAGTAACAAATCATGGATCTACTGAAGGGAATATCGCTGTGGAATGTGACTTTTTCGATGGAGTCCTCGAGTATATAGCTCAAATGCTTACGGAAGAAGACGATTTAGATGATAGGCCTTGCATGTTTCAAGATAGCTCCGCTTTGCAAGCTGCTCAGAAATCCTTCTCTGATGTACTCGAGCCTCATCTGTTTGACACTCCATCGTCTTCTGTTGATGAAATTTCTGACAATCAAGGCGAATTTAATTACCTTATTACAGAGTCATCTCCTTTTTCAAGCTTTATTCCAAATGGATCAGAAGAGAGAGGTCAAACTCAAGAGAAAGACCCAGAAAATGGAATAACTGGGAAGAGGAACCATGGTGAAAATGTCGAAGAAGGACGGAGCAGCAAGCAATTTGCAGGTTATACTGAAGAAAACGACGAAATGGAGAAATATGATAAGGTATTGCTTTGCTCGGTAATGAATCCTGGTTTTTACACTGATGAGCCTGCTTCTAATTATGATACATCGATTAAAAAGAAACATAAATATCAAGGACTAAAGCGAGGAAGGCCAAGAGCAAGTGAAAAAGGATTTTCAGCTAATTTAAGGGAAATTGTGGATTTGAGGAGTCTATTAACTCAATGTGCACAAGCCATGTCAAACTATGATACCACTACAGCTTATGAACTACTCAAAAGAATTAGGCAACATTCATCTCCTTATGGTGACGCTACAGAAAGATTAGCACACTGTTTCGCTGATGGACTCGAGGCACGCTTGGCTGGAACAGGGATCAAATCTTATACAGCTTTAAGTACACGAAGAATATCAGCTAACGATGTATTGAAAGCTTATCAGGTATATGTTACATCATGTCCATTTCAGCGTTTTTCAAACATATTTGCTGGAAAGTCGATTGGAAAGCTAACTAGAGATGCGACAACTATTCATATAATTGATTTTGGGATTCTCTATGGTTTTCAATGGCCTTGCTTCATTCAAGGTCTCTCTTTAAGACCTAGCGGACCTCCAAAGCTTCGAATCACTGGGATTGATCTTCCACAACCAGGTTTTCGACCTGCCGAGAGAGTTGAAGAGACAGGGAGACGCCTCGCAAGATGTTGCAAGAGATTTAATGTACCTTTTGAGTATATCGCGGTAGCTAAGAAATGGGAGACTATATCTGTAGAAGAGCTTAAAATCGAGGAAAACGAAACGGTTGTAGTGAATTGTTTGTATAGACTAAGGCATGTTCCAGATGAGATGATAATGGAGTGTAGTCCAAGAGACACTGTTTTGAAATTGATCAAGAAAATAAACCCTGAAGTTTTCGTTCACGGAGTTGTTAATGGGACGTTTAACAGTCCATTCTTTGTTACTAGATTTCGAGAGGCTTTATTTCATTTTTCGTCTTTGTTTGATATGTTTGAAGCAACTTCAACACGTGAAGATAAAGAGAGGATGTTATTTGAAAAAGCGGTACTTGCAAGGGATGCTATGAATGTTATAGCTTGTGAAGGTACAGAAAGAGTAGAGAGACCGGAGAGTTATAAGCAATGGCAATTGAGGAATCAGAGGGCTGGTTTTAGACAGCTTCCACTGAATCAGATTGTTATGAGAGAAGTTAGGAGTAAGGTAACACAGCGTTATCATAAGGACTTTTCGGTAGATGAAGACAGTAATTGGATGCTGCAGGGATGGAAGGGGAGAGTGATCTATGCTCTATCATGTTGGAAGTCTGTTACTCACTGAACCAAGTATAACCAATGATAATACCTCATTAGAAAAGTTATGTGGTCTGTTAAATATTTTTATCTTTAGGAGTGTAACTCCACGCCAAGCAACATTATGTAGCTATTATAATCGAAAATTTGCATTCAGTAGCTCGGTTTTCTTCTTCATTTTAGCTTTGTATGGAAACTAATAGTCGCAGAGAAACTGTTAAGCATCAATTGAAAACAGCAAGAGTAGCATAGATGCTTTCATTGGCTCTTTCATTGATGCTAGTCATAGAAAACGAGAAAAATGATTGAAGATGGATTTTGACATTTACTCTAGTGCTAATAAAAAGAACTAGAACAACAATGTCTTATGAAAATGTTTAAAAAACTCTGAAACCACAATCTAACCAAAATGCTATCAGGCACGATATCCCAACAAACCCTAACCACCACACAGCCACCCCTTTCCTCATAGTTTAGATCCCTTCAGCGGTTTTCATCCTTTATAATTAATGTATGCTTTCTATTAACGTGAGCTTCTTCTCACCTCGCGCAACTCTCATCTCTTTTCTGCAAATATCACAATTTTTTTCAAAATCACCATCACAATCTACTTCCTATAATATATCTCAGGCCACCTTGGTGAGAGATTTTTCCAGCATTTATTTGACATTAAATTCACGCCATCATTAGCCATTACTCCGAAAATTTATTACTCACTCCTTTTCACAATATTTATCCACTTCCTAAAAATATAGTTTCAAAATGTTTATCCACTTATAATATCAAAACACTTTTTTCCTTTTTTTTCACTATTATTCCATTAAAAAATTAAAATTTATGTTTCCAATACACATTCAATATATCAAGACACTTTATGAAGGGTATTTTGTAATATGGAGTGTAACAATTACATTTTTTAAATACGAGTGAAAAGCAAATTGGACAAATATTTTGAAACAGAGGGAGTACCTTTCAACCAACATGGAATTCTTCTCGACAAAATAATAAAAAAACGAACGATGAAAATGTAGGGATGACAATGGTTACGGTTAAAAACCAAAACCGATGATAAACAAACTGATTAAAAATTGAATTATATAATCGTGATTAAACCCATTAGGTTATGATTTTGAAAAGCGTAATCAATGGTTTAAACCGTTAGGTTATGGTTTTAAATAAAAATAAAACCGAAACCATCTTGTTATAGAGAAAATTACCATCTAAGTCACAAAACTAATAATAATAGCCCTCTACCCATATTCTAATTTAAATTGTCTATAAAAGTCCTAAAAAAATTCTTTCCAAATATACCCTTGTTTTGATTTAATATAATAAGTATTCCGTACAAAGAAAAAAAAATTAAAAACTCACAATCTTCGTTTCTCACCGTTGACACCGCCATCGAAGCCGCTATTTACAACATGCTCCTTTGATTTTTTTCTCATGTAAGAGCAATTAAATCGCCACCACGCTCGGTAGTTGAAATGGCAACTGGAGCTGTTCCAGCTTCAATTTCAGTCCTAAGAAGCAGAGAAAGTGGTTTGGGTTTCACGAATTGAATGGATTTTGTTAAGGTTTCTGGTTTGCAGAGGATTAAGTTTCGTAGAACCAAGGTTTCTTTGATCCAAAATCAGAACCCTAGTCAGGAAGCAATTGAACTTCAACCTGCATCAGAAGGGGGTCCATTGTTAGGTATTTTTATGTTCCTTCGAATTAGAAATTATTTGATTTTCTGTTAACCCTTTACTTATGTGTTTAATTGCTATGATATAATTGTTACATCTCAGTTCCTAGGCAGAAGTATTGTGAGTCAATACACAAAACCACAAGGAGAAAAACTTGCAAAGTAATGGTGGGAAATGTAGCTAGTGGTAGTGATCATCCAATAAGACTTTAAATTATGATTACATATATTTTTGACACTATTGAAGATGTTTACCTTTTCATAACCTTCTGATTTATTTTTATCTTCTTTCATAAGATTGTGCTTAGTTTATTGTTACATATCTCAGGTAATGAGAGCCGCTGATATTCCTTGTAGGATTTGGTGGGATTCTCTTCATGGTATGTCAAGTAGCGATGGTTAAATTCTCTGGAAGAAGGATTTTGCTTTTGAAGGGTTAGACAAAATCATATCATCACTAAAACTCTACCCATTAATTTCATTAAAATACCAAATACCCCTTATAATATGACAAAAGGTCAAAAACACCCCTTAGTCTTTCAACTCACCCCTTCTTGAAAACCACAGGGGTTTATTTGTCCCTTTCAAAATCTCATGGTTTTTTTTGACAATTTGTCAAACCATGGGTATTTGGCATATGGTTATACCCTTTAAGAAACTTATACTAATTTCCTTAGCTTTTGTTGATCACAGATTTGATGTTCAACAATTGGTTCATTCACAAGAAAGTGATTTAATATACACTATAGGATTTTCCGATTTATCACAATTCAATTCCTATAAACTAGATGCTAAAACGGGCGAATCGTTAAATCAACAACGCGTGACATTCCCAGATAAATTTTCCGGGGACCTTTCAGTAATTTCAACTAATTCAGCAGTGGCCCTCGATTTATCTAGGTCAACTTTAGTGTTATTACGTTTCGGAAATGAAGAAATCACCTTAGAAACTACACTTATCTCAGATCTTATCCCAGGCTCATCAGATCTCGCACATATAATACCCTCGAAAATCACAAAAGTAGTTTCTTTAAAACTCAGAGAATCGATTATATCAATTAAAGTCGAAGATGAGGGTAAATTGGTAATAATGGATGATTTTTCATCTGTTAGTGATTCTCTACCATTTTCAGAAGGTCAAGAAGCTTTTGCTTTAGTTCAACATACATGTGGCAGCAAGATTGAACTATTATTAAAGCTTGCGAATGATTTAACAAGTGAGATACTGAAAGAAAGTGTTGAGATGGATCATCAAATGGGAAAAGTACATAAGGTTTATATTAATAATTATATTCGAACGGATCGATCGTACGACTTTAGAGACTTTACTGTTAATACTCCTTGTCATTTGGTGTACCAATTGATATACCATCGATCAAAATCACGAAATATCTTATCATTTCTTTGTCAAATATTTCTTGTTGGATTTGGTGGGATTTTTCCCACTAAGCAACATAAACCCCCAAATTTAATTTGGTGGGATTTTTCCACCAAACAAAAAATATAAACTTTCAAATATAGTTTGGAGAGTTTTGATTTACCAAACAAAACAATAATTTCTAATGTATAAATTCAAAAATAATTTGATAGGAAATAACAAAATAAACCAGAATATACTTCGGTAAAATTTTTGTCTACTGAAAAACATAAACCCCAAATATAATTTGGTGGGATTTCCCACCAAACAACATAAACCCCTAATTATAATTTGGTGGGATTTTCCCACCAAATAACAATATAAAATTTTGGTGGGAAAAAAATTTGATCGAAAAATTTTGGTGGGAAAAATTGGCCGGAAATTTTTTGGCGGGAAATTTTTTATAGGAACTTTTTTGTAGGAGAATTTTTTGGTGGGAAAATTCAAGGGTATTATTGTCTATTATGTCATTTTTATTAGACATGACTTTTAAGGTCAATATCAACACCTCTTAGGGTGGTATTGGTAATTGCCTCTTTTATTATCATATATATTTTCAAATTCTATAATATTCAAGGTTAATTTAGATATTAAAATTCTAAAACCAAACTCCAAATATTAGAATTTAAAAACTAAATACTAAATATGCAATTTAATCAAAGACCAACACAATATTTTATATATCTTGGAGATTTTTTTATATGTGTGGTTTTATTTGATGAGAAATTATATATTTATTAAATTATCATTTGGTTATGGTTAAAAACCGTAAGATCGTTAAAAAACAAATCTGAAAAATATGGTTATGTTTTTCAAAAGTGTAACCGATGGTTTAAACCATTAGGTTATGGTTTTTAATAAAATAAACAGTTATGGTTATGGTTAGGTTGATATTTTTAATTAGACACCTCTTCAGGCCAACTAACTACTATTAAGAAAGCCTAAAGTGATCAGGTTTAGGACATGCAATAATTCAAAACACATAAACAAATATATGGGAAAGCAACTAATATCAATTTAAAACATATAATTTCCAAAGAAACTTAGATATAAAGAAAATAGAATTCATAGATTATACATAATGCAAAAACCCAAGTTATGGGAATATTAGTTCATACTTGAAGGAAATAAACTAAAATATTGAATAAAAGACTTCATCTTACTCTCTACAATAACTCTAATGATATAAACCTAAGGACTAATTTATGTGAGGTAAGGATGATTTACAAGAGTTATAAGGGTGTATTTATAGGTGTTTAGAAGCCCTAATTCGTTTTCTTGGAGTGGAAGACAAGTAACTTGGACTCCAAACCCAACTCAAATTCGTAACCCTAAAATATAGAAAAGGTAATAATCTGCCAATGTTTTGTTTTGGTCATAACTGCTTCAATATTTATCCGTTTGATGCGTTCCAATAGTCGAAACCGACCGTCCCGGGAAGATCTTTAACTTTGATTCAGACCATTCTTCCAAATTCCTAGCCAATCTTGAGTTATGATCACTTCTATAGTCGTGGGTGCTGGAATTCAGATTTATTTGGCAACTTTATCTTTCCATATCTTAGTTTTTCCTTTCTTTTCTCCAATTTTCATGTATATCTTTTTTATTTTATCTCTTAGAATTGACTTGGCATCTAATTAATCTTCATATATATCTTTAAAGTTTCACACTAAATAAATAATTAAACCCAATATGCTTTAAAAATAATAAATTATTAAATCAAGACTACAAATAGGAAAGTGCAACATATCATGTGAAAATCGAGTATTTAGACTTCTAAAACACTAAAAATGATGTCTCCAACTAAGATTAAATCATCACAAATGGGGAGACATCAAGACCCCAACTCAAAGTTGTATCGTCAGGATACAATAAAGATAAAAACAAAGGGAAGTCTCTAAATACACACCTAGGTCAATTAAGCACAATGGGAAAGTAGATAGCAGAATATATAGAATAGACATAAAGCATCTACTCAGAAAATTTCATGTAGTAATATTTACAAACTACATACATGTACACTTCTTATATCCACAATCAACACGACTTGAATTCAAGATTAGATTAGCTTCCCAATGTAAGAAGGAGAGGAACTTTACTCAGTTCACCAAGGAGGCTATAGATTGTTCATCGAACTTTACTAGTATCCAAAGATACACTTAACTACTCTCTATTGACTCAATCACTTCTAGATTACATATCAAAGAATCAAAAGGTCTTTAAGGTTGTAATGTTGGCTTAGGGACGGTATGATAAGTATATTTGGATAATTTAGAGTGAGCTTTTGGCTCTCTCCTCACTAGCTATCGACGAATCGCCCTAGATCTTGAGTTACTCTCATAAAACGTTTCGCACTCAACCCAATGATTTTCTTGATGCACAAAATAGCATCCCCAATAGCCAAATTAAAAGTATAAAGATGTTCACATAAAATTCCTCTTTGCCGGTCCAAATATATATTCTTTTCATATCAATCTTTTCTTTTGTATAGCTATGTCTCTCTTTTTTATGTTGAGATATTACGCTATTTTTTCATAGATTTTTTTTAATGGTTTTTAGCTTTTTTCATTCACTATTACCCCGGCAAAGGGTTACAATATAAACTTGTGAATTATCATTAATATATAGAACGAGCACAATTAATAAGCTCAAAAATCCCAACCCAATAACAATTCCCATAATGGTGGACCCACCACCCCAAACTCAAGCTCTAAAACAACTGTCTATGCGTCGCGATTCGAGTGCGGGTCATATGGGAAAGTCCTATAATCTGAAGGGATATAGATTATAATGTGGCTAAATAAAAAGGCTTTAGAAAGGCTAGAAGGGGCTAAGAAGGATATAAAAATATTAAATGGACAGCAAGCTAAAAGGCAATAAGGGCCTTATAAAAGAACCGCCTTAATCACTATCTAAACTATGCGATTTCGTTATTCTCTTACCTTTAACACATTCATCAAATGGGTTTGTCAACTAGCTTGGATCTCACAGCCTACAAACCCCTCATGGCTCCCTGAGATCGAACATACTTACTATCTGATGTCTCCTCATTTGTGATAGATTAATGTTAGGATGAGACATCATTTTAAGTGATTTAGAAGTCAATAATGTCGATTTTCTTGAGTTTTAGTGTACTTTCCTGTTTTGTGTCTTGATTTGTAGAAATAATGTTTTTAGAGCATATTGGGTTTAATTGTTTATTTAGTGTGTAGCTTTAAAGATAATTATGGAGCTTAATTAGAGTCCAAGTCAAAGACAACAACTTATGGAAAGAGATTTGCATGGTAATTGGAGATAAGGAAACAATTGCTAAAAAGATGGAAAAGGAAAAGCTGCCTAAAACTGGGATTCTGCATACACGTTCAAAGATAGGCGTTTTTACCTAAGAAATAGGCCGAATCCGATGATTTCCTTCTAAAGGGCCTAGATACTTCTGTTGCGATTCTTTTGGTATCTTGTGGAGCAAAATCCGACCAATAACGAAGAAGATACACTCAAAACGGTGCAGCAGTGTTTATCTTTATTTCCATACGAATTTGAGTTGGGCTAGAAGTCCATTACCTTAACTCTTCCTCAAGAAAACGAATTAGGTCTTTTAAACACCTATAAATACACCCTTATATCACTTGTAAATCATCCTTGCCTCATAGTAATTAGTTCTTAAGGTTTTATTCTTCCAGTTTATTGTAGAGAGCAAGATGATGTCTTTTGTAATTTCTTTTAGTTTATTTCCTTCAAGTATGAACTAAACTTCCCATAGCTTGGGTTTTGCATATGTATAGTCTATGAATTCTAATTCTTCTATCTAAGTTTATTTGGGAATTATATGTTTTAATTTGATATTAGCTACTTACTTTATATTTGCTTATGTGTTTTGATTTAATGTCTTTCCTAGAACTGATCACTTTAGGATTGTTTTAAGAGTAGTTAGATAGTCTCCTTGACAGGGTGTTTAACTATTGAACCACCACATAATGTCTAGTGTCGATAGCAGTTCTGACAAAACATACTTCTAACTAGATAGTCATTAGGGTTTGTTTTAACCACCGTATCACCAAGATTGCAGTATTTGCTTAGGGTCTTAGTGGCGTTTGATAACCCTATTTGAAATCACTTCTTGGTTGTGACGTAGCCCCCTTAGTCGCTCTCAAGGTCTAAGCTTGGGGAATTTAGAATCCTGACTAAGTATTACCAAGAGCTAATATTCTCCCTTATGAACTAGATTTATAGATAGAATTAGAAGGATTAGTGCATACTAGCAAAACCTAAGCTATATTTCTCATCTCATATTCTTAATCTTTTACTTTATTGTCTTTATTTTCTTAGTTTAATTGTTAATCTCGAAATTACTTGCTTTATTTTCTGTCTTTTAATTATTTAATTTTACTCGTCATTATTTCCTACGCGATTAACACACTTAAGTCCCTGAGAACGAACTCTACTTATCATTAAAACTTGCATACGTCCTGTAATACTTCCAGTACTGTGCCTGTCTAGGGTGAGAGTGCATAGTTTTCCATACTTAAATTGATCTTATTTTTATCACACCCTAGGCGACACCAAGTTTTTGGCGCCGCTGCCGGAGACTTGTGTCTCGTTAGCGTGTGGGTTATCTATTTCGAGTTTTAGTTTTTAATTAGTTTTACTTTTCAGTTTTTAGTTTAGTTTTTATTTTTCCAGATTTACGCTTGTGGTTTGCTTTAGTCTTTTTCAGGTTTCACAGTGTTTAATTCTTGGCCTCCCTTATCGGAGCCTGAGAGGAGCTTCAGACCTTACAACAAACGAGTTCGTGAGGAAAGAGCCTTGAGAAGAGCTATGGCATCCCAACAAGAGCCACCACTTGGTGGAGTTCATCAAGATCCACCAGGAGGAGGACAACAATTACCGGGAGGAGATCCACCACTTGGATCACCTCTTGGTCAACAAGATCCACCACTCGGTGGACTAGAAGGACAACAACTACCAGCAGGAGGAGGTAATGGGAACAATCTGAATAATCAACAAAACCGAGTTGAACAAGACCTTCCTGACCTTAATGTACCATTCCATGTTCAACCAATTGGTTACCGCCCTCCTGAGATTCCGAATATCAAATTTAGACCCGATCCGGGCATGCTCAGTCAGTTTCAAAGTTTCGGACTCTATACTGGTACAGCTATCCAAGATCCGGTAAAAGCGATTCAGAAGTTCATGCAGATTTTTGATGCCTACATTACTCCTGGCATTACACGCGAGCAACTGTATTGTTATATGTTTTCGTTTTTCTTGACCGGAAGAGCTAGCGATTGGCTAGAGAGACAGCCAGATGGAACCATTCACTCTTGGAGAGAACTTCAAGCCGCATTCTTTAACCGATTTTATCCGAAGAGCATGAGGCTTAAAGATCAAACCGAGCTTGCAAGATTTTGCCAAGAGGATGGAGAAACAGTGGGAGAAGCATGGACTAGGTTTCAACAAAAATTAACAAGATGTCCACTCCATGGTTATACACCTGCTCTACAACTTGCTATGTTCTATGAAGGTCTTAATGATAAGGGTAGAGAAAAGGTGGATAACATTGGAAAGGGTAATTTTGTGTCCATGAATCATAATGAAGCTTCTGAGGTGTTAGAGAATATCATGGAACAAGAAAGAAGTTGGCCTTCAACGCGAGCTTCTGTAGCAAAGACCCGAGGAACGCTTCGTTTAGATGCAGAAACTGCGAACTCAGCTCAAATATCCTCATTAGAAAATCAAATCAAGGAGCTGAGAATCGCGATGGAGAAGAATTTAGCTGCTACAAAAGTAGTACAAGAAGCACAAGGTTGTCAACAATGTGGAGTTAACGATCATGTATGGGAAGAGTGCAAATCTAATCCGCAATCTGTTTACTTTATATCCAACCGATGGGGCAATCGCAACCATCCGGGTATGCAGTATTCAAATCCACAAGGGGCCGCTAATCCTGGTCAATATCAATCGCGACCCCAGAACAACTCTTACCAACAGAGAGGTCAGTACCAAAATCAATATCAGAATAGACCTGCTCCTCCACAACAACCTGCTCAAGACGCCTATACCGATCCATTAGAGCAGAAAGCTTTACCTCAATATCCGCAAGAAGGATCTATGGACAATACACAGATAGTACAAGCTCTAGACCGTTTGAACACAACTCTTAATGCTCAAGACGAGAAGGTCAGAGGACATGATTCCATACTTCAGATTCTAACTACTCAAGTAACACAATTAAACAAAGTGTTAACAAGTGTTGTAGAACAAAAGGAAGTAAAGGCAATCGAAGGAGGTGAAAACAAGGATGAGTTCGAAGCTTGCAAGGCTATATGTCTTGAGATTGAGGAAGCGAAAGAGGAAGCACCACATGCTGCCATTAGTGCCGTGGAAGTTCCCAGTATTGAAGAAGAACCAACCGAGTCTAGCCCCGAGGAATCTGACTGTTTAGAAGTTTATATGGAGGACGAACAAGAGAAGGACGAGTTCATAGAGTTACTGAGGAAAGTGCAAGAGGAGATTCGATCGGTAGTGGAATATGCAGCTGAGTTGGCTAAAGAGAAAGAGGAAGAAGCCTCAAAGGAGGAATCGAAAGATGAAGTGGCACCTGCTGTGCTAGAAGAGAAAGAAGAAGCAAAGGTGGAATCGCCACCTGTTGTTCAACCAGTGTCATCAACTATTCCTGATACAAATCCTAAAATGACACTGTTCTCAAGAAATTTGTAGAGGCGTACCAACCTGAAAATATCAACGCCCAAATGCTTGAGATTGCAAAGAGAGGACTTACACCGCAACAAGTTTATACGCAAATTGTTCCTGAGAAAGAGGCGAGTGTAGAGATCCCAAGAGAGAACCTGAGGGTTTCGAGAAGAAGTGAGAAAGAGCTACCTACGAAGCTTAAAGATCCGGGAAGTTTCAACCTTCCTATTCAATTACATGGTAGGCTCAAAGTGAAAGCGATGTATGATGTGGGTTCTAGTGTGAATCTTATGCCTTAGTCCGTGTTCGAAAGACTTGGACTTCAGAAATCAGAGAAGACTCCAGTGAAGTTGCAGTTTGCTGACAACTCAGTGAAAAGGACATGGGGAACAGTGGAGGACATCTTAGTCCGTGCAAGTAATATCACCATCCCTACTGACTTTGTTATTCTTGAGTTTGATGCAGATAAGCAGGTTCCGATCATACTTGGCCAGCCTTTCATGGCCACAAGTCAAAGTGTGATCAACTTCCAAGATGGGACCATCACCCTTCATGCAAAGAATGTATCCGAGACCTTCTATGTCTTGGGTAAGAAACCGAGGAAGTTGGATCCCACCGTGCCTATCATCCATAGTCTTTCACATCACAAAGTCCCTCCTGAGGAGATCCACTTAAAACCTGTGGATACTGAGCCAAACATTGAGTTTGGGGTTGGCCATGAAGTCCTATGGAAAGCCCACAAACGAGAGAACAGGCCACGAAGTTTCAAAGACTCGTGGATGGGACCATTCATTGTGACTAAGGTTGTTTCAGCCAAGGTGATAGAAATTCGCCCCAAAACTGGGGTCAAGCGCAGATTAGTTGACGTTCATAGCCTTACTCGTTGTTGGGGAGGCTATATTCGCAAGTCTTGACAGAGGTAACACGTCTAACTTTGAAAGACGTAAAACAAAAGTGCTGTACGGGAGACAACCCGTAGCTTTTTTTATGTTTTCATGTCTTTTACGTTTTTATTTTGAGTTTAATTTAGTTGTTTTTAGTTGATAATGCATATTTGAGGAAGGTATTAGTGTTTTTGGTGTGTAGGAATTGGAGAAATCGAGTTAGGGAACGCGAGGAAAAGTTTTTGGAGCAAAGGATGCATCCCGCGGACTACCCCCACGGACTACCCCATGGTCCGTGCCCTGGTCCGCGAGGTCAAAACACGTGCCACGGGTTGCACCGCGGGTTTGATCCAGTAACCAAAAAAATATGACCCGCGGACTACCCCCTGCACCGCACCATGGTCCGCGCCCCAAAAACGCGTGCCACGGGGTGGAAGCCACGGGTATTTTGACGGAGTTAGCTACAGATGTCGCGGGGTACCCTCCGGTACACCGGACCCTAGTCCGCAGCCCAGATGCACGTGCCACGGGGTCCTACCACGGGTCCAATCCAGTGAGCAAAAATTTTCGAGCATCAGATGTCGCGGACTACCCTGCGGTGCACCCCATGGTCCGCAGGGGTAGTCCGCAGCGCCGCCAGAAGAGAGAGAAAGTTACGGGATTTGTGTATAAAGGAGGTATTATGCTTTTAGTTCCGAATTTTATAACCCCAAACCCTCTTTTTCTTCTCCACAACTCTCCTAACTCCATTAAAGCTCATCAAAACCTTCACCAATCACCAAAACACTACCCAATCATCAAGAAAAACACATCAAACCTTCTCTCCACATCATTACAAGAGAAAATCAAATACCCAATCATCACCAAATCCATTCAATTGAAGAATCAAAGAGCCAAATTTTCAAAATTCATCCTACAATTTCATAAATCCAAGCCAACCCATTACAAATCCACCTCACCCACATAGAGATTAATCATCAATTCATATTTCCTAAGCCAAATCAAGCTTGTTCATCCATTAATTCAAGAGTTAAATTTCAAGGGTTGCTAAAGCTTTGAGTTGGGGGTTAATTGAGGATGACTAATAGAACAACAATCTTAGCTAACAAGAGGGAGGTGAAGAGCAACAAGGGATTGGATTTAAACAAGAAGAAATCAATTGACAAAGGTGCTAGTTCTCAATCAAAGGGTAAAGATAAAGTAAAGAAGAGTGGGAAACCTTCGTATGATCGTAATGGTAAAAAGCTTTATTATTATGCAAAGGAGAGAACACTACCTCAACAAGATCTTATACCTATAGAGAAAGTGGATACTTCAAGAGCTCTGAAGATTTTTGCGGAAAAACAATTAAAAGAACTACCTTTTGCTTATGAGAAAGTATTCAAGTAAGAAATTAGAGATGGAGAATACGCGAGATTCTTAGAGCTTGGTGAGAAATTGGGCTGGTCTACGTTCATGGTAAGACGTTCTGAATTATGTCATGAATTCGTTTTGGAGTTCTATTTAGGCCTTTTTAGCCGAGATAGTAATGGTGTTCCGATTAGAGGAAAGATAGTTCCTTTCACAGTTGAGGAGATTAGGAACCACTTCAAGTTTAAGAAACTGAAAGGTTTTTGCAAATTTGAAGAAGCAGTTGCTAAACGAAAAATCTTTGATGAGGAATTACTTTTTGAGCATGTATTAGACAAAGAGAAAGTGCAATCACATAAGGGAGAATTGAAGGCACCTTGGCCTTACAAATATCTTCAAGCAGATGCGCGAATTTGGCACAATTTCCTTGTCCCTAATATCTTCGGAAACACACGAACTTTGGATGTGACTATGAAGTACGCTCTACTGTTGGACTGTATTTTGAGAGGGGAAGAAGTTGATGTGGCACAGTTGATCTATGAGGAGGTGATACGATTTTCGGTCTCTCCTAAATCGGTTTATAATGTTAAATTTCCTACTATGATCACGTGTCTTGTGCGAAAAGCGAATGTAGTATTAGGTGAAGAAGAGAAACTCGAATTTAAAACGAGTTATATTGATAATGCTTGGATCAAGGAAATTCTTCGAAGAGCGGGTTCTACGCAAGTCTCGAAGGAAGAAAAGGAGCAAACTTAGCAAGAGAAGATGGAAGAGCGTTTAACGAAATTTGAAGCAGCTCAAACTTCCTTAGTCAATGATGTGGCACAAATCAATGCTAATCAAGTGCACATCATGAAACTCCTTGAGCAATTAACGAAAGGTCCAGCAATTCCAACCTTGGATATCAATGATGCGAGGCAATAGCCTCGAGAGTATGTTCTCTTTCTTCCTTACCATTTCTGTAAATATGTGTCTATCTGCTAATTTTAATTTCTGTTTTTCGAGTCTTTTTCGAGTCGTGGGGACACGACTCATTTTTGAGTTGGGGGTGTGGGGATTCGTTGTCTCTCATCTCCATTTTTCTGTTTTTTGGGTGAAATTAAAATTTTTGATGCATGGGAATTAAATGTAGAGTGTGTTTAATAGTTTGAAAGCATAAGCTCAGTAGATTGATGATAGTAAGTGATATGTTTATGAGCTATGTATGTGTATGCTTTGAGTATTTGCAGGAAAACACACGTTGATAGTAAAGAAAAGATTAGTGAGCAATGCGATAGAAAGTATGTTCGATCTCAGGAAACCTTGAGAAGTGTGTAGGCCGTGAGATCCAAGCTAGTGGAAAAACCATTTGATGAAAGTGCTAAAGGTAAGAAATTTTCTAAGTTACATAGTGTAGAAAGTGATTAAGGCGGTTCTTTCATATTTTGAAGCCCTTGAAGCCTTTTTATACCTTCTCACCTTGTGATTTTTGATTTTATATGCTATATCCTTCTCAGCCCCTTCTAGCCTTTCTAAAGCCTTTTATTGAAACACGTTATAAGCCATATCCTTTAGATTTTAGAACTTTTCCATATGACCCGCACTCGAATCGCGATGCATAGACAGTTGTTTTAGAGCTTGAGTTTGGGGTGGTGGGTCCACCATTATGGGAATTGTTATTTGTTGGGATTTTTGAGCTTGTTAATTGTGCTTTGTATTGATGATGATTCACAGATTTGTATTGTAACCCTTTGCCGGGGTAATAGTGAATGAAAAAGAAGCTTCGAGCTAATTTTGCCAACAAGGGCATTAAAAGAAAAAATATATATATATATATGAGAAAATTAGCGTGATATCTCATCATAAAAGAGAGTCAAAGCTATTGAGAAAATTGATTTGAAAAGAAAAAGAAAATATATATATTCGGACCGGCAAAGTGGATTCTTATGTGAACATCTTAAGCTTTAATTAGGTTATTGGGGATGCTAAATTATTTATCAAGGAATTCATTGGGTTGAGTGAGAAACGTTTTATGAGAGTAACTCAAGCTCTAGGGCGATTCGTTGATGGCTAGTGAGGAGAGAGCCAAAAGCTCACTCCAAATTATCCAAATATACTATCATACCGTCCCTAAGCCTACATTACAACCTTAAAGACCTTTTGATTCTTTGCTATGTAATTGAGAAGTGATTGAGCCATTAGAGATTAGTTAAGTGGATCCTTGGATACTAGTGAGGTTTGATGAACAATCTATAGCTCTCTTGGGGAACTGAGTAAAGTCCCAGTCCTTCTTACATTGCGAAACTAATCTGATCTTGAATTCAAGCCGTGTTGACTGTAGATATGAGAAGTGTACAGGTATGTAGTTTATAAATATTATTGCATAAAATTTTTTGAGTTCTTTGCTTTGGGTTTATTCTATATATTCTGCTATGCTTTTTCCCTTGTGTTGAGAATGTTATAAGTGTGTATTTCTAGACTTCCCTATGTTTTTATCTTTATTGTATCGGGACGATACAACTTTGAGTTGGGGGTCTTGATGTCTCCTCATTTGTGATAGATTAATGTTAGGATGAGACATCATTTTAAGTGATTTAGAAGTCAATAATGTCGATTTTCTTGAGTTTTAGTGTACTTTCCTGTTTTGTGTCTTGATTTGTAGAAATAATGTTTTTAGAGCATATTGGGTTTAATTGTTTATTTAGTGTGTAGTTTTAAAGATAATTATGGAGCTTAATTAGAGTCCAAGTCAAAGACAACAACTTATGGAAAGAGATTTGCATGGTAATTGGAGATAAGGAAACAATTGCTAAAAAGATGGAAAAGGAAAAGCTGCCTAAAACTGGGATTCTGCATACATGTCCAAAGATAGGCGTTTTTACCTAAGAAATAGGCCGAATATGATGATTTCCTTCTAATGGGCCTAGATAATTCTGTTGCGATTCTTTTGGTATCTTGTGGAGCAAAAATCCGACCAATAACGAAGAAGATATGCTCAGAACGGTGCAGCAGTGTTTATCTTTATTTCCATACGAATTTGAGTTGGGCTAGAAGTCCATTACCTTAACTCTTCCTCAAGAAAACGAATTAGGTCTTCTAAACACCTATAAATACACCCTTATATCACTTGTAAATCATCCTTGCCTCATAGTAATTAGTTCTTAAGGTTTTATTCTTCCAGTTTATTGTAGAGAGCAAGATGATGTCTTTTGTAATTTCTTTTAGTTTATTTCCTTCAGGTATGAACTAAACTTCCCATAGCTTGGGTTTTGCATATGTATAATCTATGAATTCTAATTCTTCTATCTAAGTTTCTTTGGGAATTATATGTTTTAATTTGATATTAGCTACTTACTTTATATTTGCTTATGTGTTTTGATTTAATGTCTTTCCTATAACTGATCACTTTAGGATTGTTTTAAGAGTAGTTAGGTAGTCTCCTTGACAGGGTGTTTAACTATTGAACCACCACATAATGTCTAGTGTCGATAGCAGTTCTGACAAAACATACTTCTAACTAGATAGTCATTAGGGTTTGTTTTAACCACCGTATCACCAAGATTGCAGTATTTGCTTAGGGCCTTAGTGGCGTTTGATAACCCTATTTGAAATCACTTCTTGGTTGTGACGTAGCCCCCTTAGTCGCTCTCAAGGTCTAAGCTTGGAGAATTTAGAATCCTGACTAAGTATTACCAAGAGCTAATATTCTCCCTTATGAACTAGATTTATAGATAGAATTAGAAGGATTAGTGCATACTAGCAAAACCTAAGCTATATTTCTCATCTCATATTCTTAATCGTTTACTTTATTGTCTTTATTTTCTTAGTTTAATTGTTAATCTCGAAATTACTTGCTTTATTTTCTGTCTTTTAATTATTTACTTTTACTCGTCATTATTTCCTACGCAATTAACACACTTAAGTCCCTGAGAACGAACTCTACTTATCATTAAAACTTGCATACGTCCTGTAATACTTCCAGTACTGTGCCTGTCTAGGGTGAGAGTGCATAGTTTTCCATACTTAAATTGATCTTATTTTTATCACACCCTAGGCGACACCACTATCACGTTGCTAACTAATCTTTTCTTTACTATCAATGTGTGTTTTCCTGCAAATACTCAAAGCATACAAAATAAAATAGCTCATAAACATACTACTTACTATCATCAACTTATGGAGCTTATGCTTTCAAGCTATTAAACACACTCTACATCTAATTCCCATGTATCAAAAATATTAATTTCTACCTAAAAACAGAAAAAAAATAGAGATGAGTGACAACGAATCCCCACACCCCAACTAAAAAATGAGCCGTGTCCTCACGACTCGAAAAAGACTCGAAAAAGAAATTAAAATTAGCAGATAAAACATTTACAGAAATGGTAAGGAAGAAAGAGAACATACTCTCGATGCTATTGCCTCGCATTATCGACATCCAAGATAGGATTTGCTGGATCTTTCTTTAATTGCTCAAGGAGTGTTATGATGTGCACTTGATTGGCTTTGATTTGTGCCACATCATTGGCCAAGGAAGTTTAAGATGCTTCGACTTTATTTTAACGCTCCTCCATCTTCTTTTGAGACTTGCATAAATTCCGCTCTTCTCAAGACTTTCACGATCCAAGCATCGTCAATATTGTTACTCATTTTGAGCTCCAGTTTCTCTTCTTCACCCAAAATTACATTCGATTTTCGCACAAGACACATGATCATAATAGGATATTTCAAATCAAATAACGAGATAGGAGAGACCGAAAATCGCATCACCTTCTCAAAGATCAACTGTGCCACATCCACTTCTTCTCCTCTCAAAATACAATTCAACGAGATAGCGTTCTTTTTACTTACGTCCAAAATTCTTGTGTTTCCAAGGACGTTAGGGATAAGGAAATTGTGCCAAATTTTAGCATCCGGTTGAAGATATTTGTAAGGCCAAGTTGACTTTAATTCTCCCTTATGCTATGCTGTAGCGCCTAGGCGTTAACTCCCCCCTCAGCCGCTTACGCCTAGGTAATATTCTAGGCGTTTTTTCCTAGCACCTTAGTCGCCGTGGAATAGACGCCTAGCTCATCTAGGCACCGATTAATGGTAAAAAATGGCCGCCTAGGCGCTGATTAATAGAAAAACATGCCCGCGTAGACCTTTTTGTTATTTTTCTTATTCTCGAGAATTCTTTAGTTGATATTATAATTCAATTTTTAGTATTTTTATATTTACTATAGTATTGTTAGATGAATTTTATGACTTAAATAGTTAAAATTGCTATAATGACTACATATATATTACTAAATATACAAAATTACACATCGGGATTATAACCGTATAATTCTGCCTAGGCCCCATGTAATCCCACCTAGGAGCTAGGCCCCGGTCGACCGCCTAGCACCTAAAACCGAGATCTACAATATAGCTCTTATGTGATCGATCATTTACAAGTATCCTCGGAATTTCGGGAAGATGCTTTTCTCACGACCTGCTAAGGTCGGTATGACTTTGGCCGACCCCCTAGAAGATAATATTAGGGGTTTGGGAAGACATTTTCCTCACGAATTTATTAGGTTGAGGTGATGTTGATTGATCCCTAGAAGATAAAAATGTTCCAATTATGGATGAATGTTAAAGAGGTGGAACTTCATTTGACTGAGAAAGAGGGACGCAAAAGAGAGACCACTATACACTGATACGTTTTAATAGCAAGAAAATAATCGGGACATCCGTCTGATGATTTTCCAACAACAATTTTCTGCCGTACCAAATTATTGTATCCTTTGAGATTCTTTTTTTACGGTATTTCTTATATGAACAAGAGGCATCCTACCTATTGTCTTCTTTTTTCGGCTCCTTCTCTAATGAGCTTGCCGCAAGGGCCTCCCAATAAGCTGGAATATTAATCCTGTGAGCGTACCTGATTTTCTCGGATAATGGTTGTCCCTCATATTGTTGGAAATTTTATGGTAAGATTATAAATGGAGAATATGGACATGAGGCTATTAAGCGTAAGTCGCTTGAAAATTACATGGTATGATGATTTGCATTGTGCTATTATAAATTTAACATGTATATCTCTTGATAATTTTTCCTTTCCGACGTTTATGGGTATCATGCCGTATCTGGATGACTAGACACTTTTGCCAGAAAATCCTTGAATTTGATCCTTACGAGGCCTGATGATATTTTGCTAATTATAAATCGACCAACAGTATTCTGGTTATCAGGTTGGGCGAGCTTCTAGTATTAATCAACCCCTGACACATCCTTATATGGCCTACACATATAGATATGACTTGTGGATCGATATGAAGAAATATCAGCACATCAACATCTTTTTCAATAACAAATATATATATCCTCGCTCGGCGTAGATGCGGCGTATGCTTTACTTTTGTTTGAGAGAGTAGGGCCTTTGTTATAGTGTTTATCTTGAATTTTACCATTTGATAAGGTGAGCCTACAATGTTTTGGAATGGTTAATATTGAGGGTTTTGTCATTTCCGTTTGTACGCATGACAACGGTTTCTGATGCACCACTCGATTATCCCTTTGGGCTCATCCAACGTAAGGATGGAAATGGTTATGGTTAAAAACCAAAACCGATGACACCCGAACCGATTGAAAACCGAATTATATAACCATGGTTAAAACCATTAGGTTATGGTTTTGAAAAGTGTAACCGATGGTTAAAACCGTTAGGTTATGGTTTTTGATAAAAATTAAACCGAAAAACCGAAAACCGTTTATTATTACATATATTTTCAAATTTTATAATAATTTAGATTAAATTAGATATATTGAAACTCTAAAAGTAAAATCAAAATACTAGATTTAACCAATTAAATAATAAATATGCAATTTAATCAAATACCAACACAATTTTTTATAAACCTTAAAGTTTTCTTTTATATGTGTAGTTTTATTTTATGAAATTTAATATATTTATTAAATTATCATTTGAATATGGTTAAAAACCGAAAAAACCGTTTAAAAACCCGAAGCCGAATAATATGGTTATGGTTTTGAAAAGTGTAACCGATGGTCAAAACCGTTAGAATATGGTTTTTAATCATAAAAACGGTTATGGTTATGGTTTTTTGAATTTTTGCAAAAAACCGATCCGTTGCCATCCCTAATCCAACGAGTTCTCTTATCGAGCATGGACTGCCAACTTTTCCAATGCTTGTAATATTCCTACCACTCACTTCAGTTGTTCGTAATCATTGGTGTCATAACTATGGTCCTTATGGAAACGACAATACTTTGACGTGTCTCTTTCTCGAGCTTGGGTTAGAATTTTTGGAGGCCACCTGGTATTCTGATCTTTCTAGATCTAGAATAATATCTCATGGAGCGTCTGACCGATAATCTTGGGACTAGGATCTCGTGGAGATACCCATTTTTTAGTCTCACTCCTGCCCAATTTCTCTTGGTGTTTGCCCCGATAGTTGACTCCTTATTGTTACTAAAATTTGTGCAATTTAGAGCAAGTTATTATCATTTATTAATTATTCCTTCAAATTTTCTTGGATTTCTTCATCTTTCACATATATTCTTGAATGAGTTATTATGTTTGGCATGTTGTATTGCGATCGGGATGCCAAGTATACATGGAACTCATAATTAGTCAGACCTCGGGTAAAGGCATGATTAACAATATATGGATCTAGATCCTTTATGTTATAGGTAAATTTGGAAAACCTATCCATAAAAGACTTCAAGATCTCTCTATTTCCTTACACTAGGCCGAGTAAGGCAAAATTTGTTTTGATATTATTTTGGTTCAGAAATCGAGTGTGGAGCTTATAAAGTAGTTGATAAAAAGTATCTATGGAATGTGTCTCTAACTTAGAGTACCATATGCATGTTTTCTAATAAGGTTGAGGGGAAATTACGACAATACACAATGTTTGATCTAGTGAAGAATTCTATAATCATCCAAAAGTGTTGGTGTGAGTGTTTGGCTTTGTCGATCCATCAAAGGTCAGGATGGTTAGAGGTTTGAGTTTGTGTGGCATAGGAACGTCAAATATTTCCCACGAGAAAGGGTTTGTCGTATTTATAAAAGAAAATCGATTAGTCGGGAATAATTTCTCCTTCATGCTCGGTCTTCTTCTATGCCAATAATACCCTTTCCACACGTATATTTGCCTTCCTATGATCTCTGGGCACTTGTGTATGAGAGCTTTCACTCCGGATGGAGGTATCAGTTGGTATGTTTATGATCGGAGGATCCTGAGGTGGATCCCAACTGGGAGGCACATGTTGATCGTATAGTGATTCTATAACTTAGCATATTAAGCGCTCAAACTGTATGGTTATTCCTGGATGCATCGCATCAGCGGCTAGGTGGTTGGTAGATATAAATGATTCTCTCGGTAGATCAATATGTTGTCGCTCGATTTTAGGGGAGACACTATATTATTTCCGTGGGGACTACATTCTCAGCTACTTAGAGCGGTTCCATATCGACATTTGGTGGGACTTTAGGGTGGTGCTTCTATTTCTACTTGACATGGTAATTCTTGCCTAGATTCTGTTTTCATTGGTGGTATCTCAATTGGTTTGGAACTTCCATTCCTACAAACGAAACCAACTGATAGAAACGTGCGACCAATACATACACACACAAACAGTGAAACTTTGAAATTTCTCCTGAGGGTTGCTCAAGGTGAAGGTATCTATCGCTTGGCTGAGTGAGATGAAATCATACAAGGGTCAAGACAACAGGTAGAGGTGCCTCCAGATGAAACTCCACTCAAGTTAATATCGGGGCTGAAGACCGAAGAGAATACCAATTGACTAAGTTCAAGTGCAAATGTGAACAATGCAGTAATAAAAGTGATCTCTCTTTCGGTTGATAGCATGAGTATTAATAGATAGAAAAACTAGTATGCCTTTATGGGCTTTTGCCGTATTCACCAAGGAAGTGCTCGTGATTCAGTTCCCCTCGAGGGTTGTAGTCTTGGGAAGACAATTGATTATTTAGACTCGATAATTCTTCCTTACCTTAAGAGTACTTGGGAAAGGATTATGTGGGTTATCCAGAGACGTGGGTGTTTGACCGACAATCACGTCATAGCAAGATCAAACCTATCAACTGGGTAGTAAGTTTGATTTGAATATTAATTATCTTAGGGTTTTAACCTAAACCCGCCCATCCCCAAAACTATAGTGGGTATTTAGAAAAATAATTGGGGAGATTTGATTTTTTAATCCTCGACTTCCATAAGATTGGGCATATTTTTTACATGTCGATTTACCTACATATACTTATCGTTAACGTTTATATAAAAATTAGTCTCAGTTTTTTTTTCCTAATCAATATCCCTATTTATATATGTATTTTTTGTATATTTTATTAGTCCCATGAATAAAAATCCATAAAATTATATAAAACAATTTCAAATTTAAAGAAAAAATTATGATATAGACATTCAAAATCATATTATCAAATATATTATTTATCCATAAATTTGTTCTTGTATATACAACAAATTCAAATTTAAAGAAAAAATAATGATATAGACCAAAATCATATTATCAAATATATACTATTTATGATTAGGTAGTATTAAATTGGAAATAAATTTGTATTTGAATAAAAAGTAAATGAGTTTTATAATATTAATTTTAATCAAATTTTATGATATTATTGGCGGTATAAGTGATAGAATGATTGTGAGTGATGTATAGTAGTATTATTAGTTACAACGAAATCAAAACTCAAATGTTTTGGTGGATGGTAGAGCAGAGCATAATTTTAACAAAACTGAAAAAACGTGTAAACTTTAATCAAACCAACCCAAAACATATATTAATTTTACCTGCGTCAACTTTACCTATCGGGTTATCTTATGATTTTCCGGACTCATGTATTTTACTTATATACTACCCAAGTTGTAACTTTGATCTTTAGAAGTATAATGATATTAATATTTTCAAATTTTGTTATTTTCCTTAACTTTTTCATGCGTTAATTTTTTTTGACTAATGTTGACTACTGGAGGTAAACCGAACGTAACCGAAAGATAACCCGAATTAACCCAAAAGTAAACTTTTTTTCACCCTATCTTTAGGTTAGGGTGAGCAAATGAGAACCAAATAACCAAACCGAACCAAAAAACAGGAAAAAACCGAACCAAAATACCAAAAACCAAATGGTTCGGTTTTTAATTTTTCAAAAACCGAATTTTTTGGTTTGGTTCGGTTTACTACCTAAAAACCGAACCAAAAAAACCGCACAAAAACCGAACTAACGAAGAAAAAAATAGGGATTGTGTGAACTTCTTTTATAAGAATCATGTAAGAAAAACTTTTGTTAAGAATTTATCATCTACGTGAAATTTTAGTTATACTATTCGATGGTGCTATTAGTGAATTTTTTTTATATCACTTAAGATTATAAGTATTCATTACTTGATTGATTTTATAAATCATGATTGTATGGAATAGGAAGTAGTAGATTTGAATTTATTGTAGTATTGTTAATTAAGATTAGTATTTTTATTATAGATTTATATTTAATTGATATATTAATTGCATGGACAAGTAATAGTAGCATAATTGTATTGGAATATTAATCTTTATTGGACAATGTATATCAGGAAATGGGGTGAAAATATTATTGACCAAGCATCCGAATTCGAAGAGAAGTAAAACCGAACCAAAACGAACCAATTCGGAACCAAAAACCGAATGTGGAACCAAATGCAAACCACCCGGTTTGATTATTAAATTATAAAAAACCGAAATATTCGATTAGGTTCCGATTTTGGCCTAAAAACAAGACGAACCTGACCATGCTTACCCCTACTTTAGATTTCTCAAACAATTTCCTAGATCGAAACATATTACTTCTAGTTTACCTTAACCACAGAATTAGGTAATACCGGCCTGTATTCTCCCTTAGTGGATGGTGTGTTGCGGACACGATAATGGAACATTAATTGATTATAACTTATAGGAGTTGGTTAGTGGGTAATTAAATATTAAATTGTTGGAGTTAGCTAAACCCTTATATACTAATTATTGGCTCATTGTCGACAGAACCCAATCTTGACGATCTCAAAGAAGAGATACATCGCTGACCAAAACAAACAAATAGGTAAATTGCTTATAAATATTGTCAAATTCCACTACTCTAAAAATGATCCAACCTTGATTACTGTAATTATAACTTGCATGCATTAGTTAATTGTCTAAAATATTGTCAATTCCAAACTTGAGAACTGATCTAACCTCGACAAGTGCTATTGGAATTTTTATTTTTTTCAAAGTGGTATTGGAGTTGACAGCAATTCCGATCTGGTCTTTTTGTCACTTGAACTCTTGTGGTCAGATCGCTATAGACACGATGTTCAAGTTCATTAATTCCTTGAGGGAAAATGTCTATTACTGCTATATATGTTAATTGATTTTTTCCTCAACTGAAATGAGGATTTTTTCCTCAACCAAATAATTATCTGATCTCATTTAATATAATGTAAGAATTATATTATAGGGTGATTTATTAATAGAGTCTATGGATTTTAGTAGTTGCCCATCAGGTCCAATCTATCCAAATTTTTTGATTCACCCTCTTACACCATTGAATGTCTGTTGAATTATCAAAACGAAATTCACTTATTTCATTTCATGCACATAATCAAATTTATTGAATAGAAAAACAACGAAAGCCAAAACTAAAATTAGAAAATCAGCAACCCATCATCTCCCTCCTTCTAAACTAACAAACCCTACTGATAAATTGTGAAGTAGAAGCTGCCATTAATGGCGATAGAGAAGTAAAGAGAAGTTAAAGAAGAAGAAGAAGAGAGTAATTCAGTTAAGAGAAGAGAAGAAAGATTTCTTATTGATTACGATAGTTAACAATCTACATCATATATATACATGTTTTATTCTATCTAACAGCTTGATACAGCTGTGATTTAACAAACTAACTAACTAATACTTTTATTGCTATTTAGTCTCTGCACTTTCTTCTTTATTTGATTCTTCATCTGTATTCCAAGATCCCCCCACAAGCGGAACATGAATGTTGTGAATGTTAAGCTTGACGAGATTGTTATGAAATAAAGAAGAGCCAAGAGGTTTTGTAAACATATCAGCTAACTGCAAATTTGAAGATATAAAAAACAACTTGATTGTTCCTTCAGCAATTTTCTCACGAGTTATTTTGCAGTCTATATCAACATGCTTAGTACGTTCATGTTGGACTGGATTCATAGACATGGCGATTGCTGATTTACTATCCGAATAAATGTGAGCAGGATAATTATGCGAAAACCCATAATCATTTAATGCATAAACCAACCATTGTAATTCACAAGTTGTTGAAGCAAGAGCACGATACTCTGCTTCAGCAGAAGATTTACTTATAGTAGACTGTTTCTTGCTCTTCCAAGAGATAAGGGAATCTCCAAGAAAAACACAAAAGCCTGTTACACTTCGACGAGTATCAAGGCAGCCCGCCCAATCACTATCACAATAAGACTTCAATTTTACCTCAGAAACAATAGGAAAGAATAAACCTTGACCAGGAGTTGACTTTATATAACGTAAAACTCGTTGAGCTGCATTCCAGTGATTAGTAGATGGTTTTGACAAGAATTGACTTAGGCAATTCACTGAATATGATAAGTCTGGACGAGTGATTGTTAGATAAAGTAATCTACCAATGAGGCGTCTATAAGAAGATGGATTTTCGAGTAGATCATCTTCATCACTTCTCAATTTTAGTGTGGATTCCATAGGTACATTAGAGGGCTTTGCAGCGAGTAATCCACATTCAGTAAGAATATCCAAGGCAAATTTACGTTGGCATATCGAAATACCAGATGAAGATCGAGCAACCTCGATGCCAAGAAAAAAACGCAATTCTCCTAAGTCTTTTATTGTAAACTTGTGATGAAGAAAGTCTTTTAGCAGTTGAATTTCTTGAAGAGAATCACTAGCTGTTATGATGTCATCGACATAAACTAACAGAGCAATGAAGGATGTTGAATTTCGTTTGATAAAAAGACTAAAATCACTCGTTGAATGTGAGAAACCATATGAAATAAGAGCATTTGATAGCTTAGCAAACCATTGTCTCGAAGCTTGCTTCAAACCGTATAAGCTCTTTTTCAATTTACAAACAGTATTAGAAGGAGCTGAAAGACCTTGAGGGATCTTCATATAAACTTCTTCATCTAATTCTCCATGAAGAAAGGCGTTATTGACATCGAGTTGGTGAAGATTCCATTGATTTATAGATGCAAGAGCAAGTAGTAAACGAATTGAGGTTAACTTTGCAACTGGAGAAAAAGTATCAAAGAAGTCGAGTCCTTCTTGTTGGTTATATCCCTTAGCTACTAAACGAGCTTTGTAGCGTTCTAAGGAGCCATCAGCTTTATATTTAAGCTTGAAAACCCATTTAGAACCAATGGGAGTAATATTTGAAGTTAAAGGTACAATTTCCCATGTGTTGTTTGATTGCAAAGCTGAAAGCTCATGTTCAATAGCTTTCAACCATTCTGGTGATGTAGAGGCTATCTTGTATGAGGTAGGTTCAGAGAGAGTTGTAATAGAGGCTATAAAAGAAGAATAATTTTTGGAAAGATTGTTTAAGGTGAGGAAATTTTGTATGGGGTAAGGGGTAGTTTGTTGAACTGAAGTAGAGGAACAAAGAGTTGGATTTTGGCATATATAATCTTTCAGATAGGGTGGTGGTTGTCTTGATCTTGATGGTCTAGTTGAGGGTGGTGGTTGGGGCTGAGTATTTGGTGAAGAAGATGTTTGAGAAGAAGGTGGAGTTGGGTGAGTATGAGAGGTATGAATAGGTTGATCAATGAAAGAAGTTGAGGATGAAGGGAATAAAAAGGAGTGAAGTTGTGTTTGAGGTGTGTTATTAACAAAGGGTAATTGTGATTCATGAAATACTATGTTTCTTGATATGAAAGTGGTGTGTGAGGAAAGATCAAACAATTTATATCCTTTAACACCAGTAGGATAGCTTAAGAATACACATTTTGTTGCTCTAGGATCAAATTTAGACCTATTGTTTTGCAGAGTAGAGGCAAAACAAAGGGAACCAAACGCCCTTAGATGTGATAGGTTTGGGGGTTTATTGTATAGTAGCTCATAAGGTGTTTTATTATCTAAAAGTGGAGTAGGTAATCGATTAATCAGGTGAGCAGCTGCGAGGATTGATTCAGACCAAAATTGCAAAGGCATATTAGCTTGAAACATCAAAGCTCGAGCTGTGGTAAGAAGATGTTGATGTTTGCGCTCGACAAGACCATTTTGTTGTGATGTCTCGACACAGCTAAGTTGATGAAGAATACCATTTGAAGCATAAAACTCAGGAAGCAAGAATTCAGGGCCATTATCAGATCTTATGGCCTTGATTTTTGTATTGAACTGATTCAATATTAAGGCATAGAATAAAAGTAGATGAGTTTTAACTTCAGACTTAAGTTTCATCAAATATACCCAAGTACATCTTGAGAAGTCATCCACTATGGTTAAAAAATAACTATGGCCTGAGTGAGAAATTTGTTTAAAAGGCCCCCAAATATCAACATGAATAACATCAAAACATGAATTAGTTGTAGTACAAGAAGTAGGAAAGATAAGCTTCTTTTGTTTAGCAAAATGACAAGAGTCACAAATGTTTGATTGCAAAAATTGAATAGAAGAGTTGATAGCTTTAAGAGCTGCTATCTTTGCCTTTGAGGGGTGGCATAACCTTGAGTGCCATAGATCAAAGTTTTGAGTTACAGCTGCTAAAGAAGTTTCAGTTGATTTATCCTTTAATTGTGCATATAGATAGTACAAACCATGAAGTTCAACAGCAGTGCCAATCATCTTCTTTGAAGCATTCTCCTAAAGTTGACAATAAGAAGGAAAAAATACAACAGAAATGGAAGAATCCTTAGTAAGTTTTGAGATAGAAAGAAGATTGTACTTAAAGTTGGGTACACATAACACATTATATAAGGTTATATATTGATTTAGCCTATATCTCCTCTATGTGTAGCATTTATACTCTCACCATTTGGCAAAGTTACAGGAACATTAACAAGAACCACATTTCTTGTATATAAAGAGGTGGAAAATATGAGGTGATCAGTTGCACCTGTATCAAGAATCCAAGAAGTGATGTCAAGATTACCTTCTTATGTTGATACTTGATGGACAGCTGCAGTAGTAGGTATATCAGTTGAAGATGAATGAACCAATGCCATAAGTTTGTTAAGCTCTTCAGTAGTAAATTCATAAGAAGGTGCAGAAGTAACTGTGGTAGGAGGAGATTCTTCAGTCAAAACATAGTGAGCCTTTGGATTTTGAGGGTTTTGATTATTGATAATGAATCTTCTACCCTTAGGACCATCCCAACCAACCGGATAGCCATGAATTTGGAAACAAGTTTCAATAGTATGACCATTATATCCACAATGAGTGCATAACATCTTCTTTCTTTCACTGTATGATGAAGGTATCTGCACATTCTTTGAGTAAAAAGCATGAATAGAAGAATCTAATAATGAATGAGTGAGTTTTCTTTGACTTTCTTCTTGACTGAGCATTGCAAACACATAATTTATAGAAGGTAAAGGATTCATCAGTAGGATTTAGCTTCTAACACCTGAGTATGAGTCATTTAAACCAATGAGGAATTTTATCACAAAGTCGTGTTGTTGTCGATTGATTAAAGTTTCAAAGAGTTTACAAGAGCATTGATTCATGTAACCACAAGAGCATATAGGCATAGGACGAAAGTGAAGATATTCATCCCAAATAGTTTTAAAACGAGCAAAATACTCAGAGATTGAATTAGAATTCTGAGAAATTGAGCTTAAAGATTTTTCAAGATGATAAACACGCGTTCCATCACTTTTATCAAATCGTGTTTTTAGTTCATTGAAGAGATCAAAAGCAGAATTCACATATAATAGACTACCTCTGATTTCTTTCGAAATTGAATTGAGAAGCCATGAAAGAACTAAGTTGTTAGCACGATTCCAAGCTGTAAAGAAAGGAAGATCAGTGAGAGGAGGCTGAACAATGTCTCCATTAATAAATCCGAGTTTGTTTTTAACTGAGAGAGCTATTTCTATAGATCGAGTCCAAGACAAGTAATTATCACCGGTGAGAACCTCTGAAACGAGAGAGATTCCGGTGTTTTCACTAGGATGTAGATAGTAAGGGCTTGTGAAATCTTCAGTAACGGATTGAGTAGCCATTGAAGAGAGGAGAAAGAAGAAAGAGAAAGAACAGAGTATGCAGAAGTAATTAGTTTGCGACTGATACCATGATAAATTGTGAAGTAGAAGCTGCCATTAATGGCGATAGAGAAGTAAAGAGAAGTTAAAGAAGAAGAAGAAGAAGAAGAAGAAGAAGAAGAAGAAGAAGAAGAAGAAGAAGAAGAAGAAGAAGAAGAAGAAGAAGAAGAGAGTAATTCAGTTAAGAGAAGAGAAGAAAGATTTCTTATTGATTACGATAGTTAACAATCTACATCATATATATATATATACATGTTTTATTCTATCTAACAGCTTGATACAGCTGTGATTTAACAAACTAACTAACTAATACTTTTATTGCTATTTAGTCCCCGCACTTTCTTCTTTATTTGATTCTTCATCTGTATTCCAAGACCTACCAACAAAGCAAACCACTTCTACAAACGATAATGACTAAGACGAAGAAGCCACAACAACCCAATGAAAAAAATAAAGATGAAGCAACCCACCAATGATGTCGGGCAGTGTACGATGCCAGTAAAGTTTCCACACCTGAGGGTGCATCTGCATCAACCTCTTTTCTTTCATCACAAGAAAGGTTTGGAGGGGGAAAGCGAGTCCAAGACGGCGCCTAGGAAATGTTATTTAACAACTAGCTTTGACTACTGTAAAGGGCTTACCGTGTTTTTGTATTATAACTACTTATAGCCCTGATTGCCCGATCCGATATAGTAGCACAGGCTGTCTTAGACGCGGACTTCCCCTTTCTCATGCCCCTATTAGATTAGAGAATTTCTATCAAATAAAAGGAAAGAATAAACAGCAACTCAGCGATGACGACTTTGAATGTACGATTCCAGGAAAGATAACGAAGAAGAAAGTCAAATATGATGATGGGCAAGGGATGGTTACGGTGAAACCAGTGAAGAAGACTATAACCAATGATGTTGACGGACAAACTGTTGTTCCGACAAAAAAGAAGAAGACGAAGCAACCTAAACTGTTGGTAGTAAATATGGTGGTGTACGTGGGTAAAATTAGTAGGTTATATGAGTAATTTGATGGGTTATATTACAACACTAATATTAAAGTCATTGGTGTGCGTGTAAAAGAAGTGGGTTGAGTGAGTAATTTGATGGGTTGCAGTATAAAAATCATCTTAAATATAAAAATGAGTTGCTTAAATACAGTGGTAAGCTGAGAAACTAGTAAATTGAGGATGTACTTATTGATTGAATATCCTTGAACGTGATAGAGTGTAACAAAGTTTCCATAATAAAATGCTAAGATTGTGGTATTTATTAGATACGCGATATATATATAAAAAAAATTACACAAAAATAATTATGAACGAAATCTAATAATATCGTTGAATGCAAGGGTATGCATGTATACGATTAAAATTCTGGACCTTTTAGGGAGGGGGGGGGGGGGGGAATTTGGTGGTTTCTCTGGGGTTGAGTTATTGAATTTTTGAACTTAATTGACTAATATCTCTATATTATATCTTTCAGCAAATTCTTATTTTAAGCTATTATCTATGGTTCAAGTTAAATAATATTTTTCACAAGTACTATTTTTAGGTAAACAGTATTACAAAATACTATTTTTAGCATATTTTACAAATTCTATGAGATATTTTACAGATTTCAAGGATAATTCGAGAATTTCAAATAACTATATCTTTATTTGATCACATCATAAAGTAGAAGTTTTAATTATTGGTTACATTAATTAAAACCATAACCTAATAATTTTAATCATAGTTATACAATTGATTTTTAACCGTAACTATTACTATCTTTAGGTATACCTCAAACATATCCTTGCAATTTTTAATATATATGATAACGACAATGTGCTTTAATAGAATAATTATATCTTTGAATTATCATGCCATAAACTTAATCAAGCCATTAGATTAGGTAAATACACATATATGTGTGATATTTCATAACTACGTACTACCTCCAATATATAATAATTGACTCTTTAGAATTTTTAACACATATTAAAGTATCTTAAAAATAGGAAAAAATTAATTTAAATTGTCCAATATATCCCTAATTATAAGAGAAATTAAAATTAATATTTAATTGGTGAGAGATTTAAGAAAGAGAGTAAAAAAGAAAAAAAATTATTTATTTTGCATTAGTATTCTAAATATGACATATATTATGGAATAATATTTTTGTTAAAGAGACCATTATTATGGAATAAAATGGAGATAGTATAATTCTTAGTCAAATCATCTTGATTTTCGATCAAACCACTAGTATAGTATGAATCTTTTTCTTAATTATATTGGCAAATCGAAATTACACTTTTTAGGGACTAAAATGGCAATTTGTATAGTATGAATTGAAAAACTAACTATATATAATCATAAAGTATATATGTTATCATAAAGTTAGTAGCTGGCAGAATAAGGTTAGTAGGTATTATAATAAAGTTAGTAGATGTCAGATAAAGTTAGAATAATAAATAATAAAAAATGTATTTTAAATAATCGCAAAAAGTATCCGATATTGACATAATATATATTTTTTGATTTTTTTAGTATGGTATATACAATACTTACTATGTACACTAATTAAGTATTTATATGAATTATTAACAATATCTTTTAAATATATTTTGAAAATCAATTTTTTAATATAATTTATTTTTTTAAAACAAAGTTTTTGGAAAATAAATTTAAAATACCTTTCGAAATATTTCCCGAAATCATTTTTGAAAAAATACTTTTTAAATAATAATTTTCTAAATAATTAATCTCTCAGGGTATATGGTTAAGGGTTAGGGTATATGGTTAGGGGTTAGTGCATATGGTTAAGGTTCATGGTATATGGTTAAGGTTTATGGTATATGGTTAAGGTTAAGGGTTAGTGTATATGGTATATGGTTAATGTTAGGGGTTAGGGTATATTATTAAGGGGGATGATATATGGTTAAATTTAAGGGTTAGGGTATATGGTTAAAGTTAAGAGTTAGGGTATATGGTATATGGTTAAGATTAAGGGTTAGGTATATGGTTAAGGGTTATGGTATATGGTTAAGGGTTAGGGTATATGGTATATGGTTAAGGTTAAGGGTTAAGGTATATGGTTAAGGGGTACGGTATATGGTTAAGGTTAAGGGTTAAGGTATATGGTTTAGGTTAAGGGTTAGGGTATATGGTATATGGTTAATGTTAAGGGTTATGGTAAATGGTTAAGGGTCACAGGTATGGTATATGGTTAAGGTTAAGGGCTAGGGTATCTGGTTAAGGGTTATGGTATATAGTTAAGGCTAAGGGTTAAGGTTATGGTATATGGTTAAGGGTTAGGGTATAGGGTTAGGTTATATGGTTAACGGTTAGGGTATATGGTTGAGGGTAGGGTATATAGTTCAGGGTTAGGGTATATGGTTAAGAGTTAGGATAATAATTAAGGGTTAAGATATATGGTTAGGGGTTATGGTATATAGTTAAGGTTAAGGGTTAGGGTACATGGGTAAGGGGTAGGGTATAAGTTACGGGTTAGGGTATATGGTTAAGGGTTAGGGTATATGGTTAAGGTTAAGGGTTAGAGTATATGGTAAATGGTTAAGGTTAAGGGTTTGGATATATGGTTAAGGGTTAGGATACATAGTTGAGGGTTACGGTATGTGGTTAAGGAGTATGGTATAAGGTTATGGGTTAGGGAATATGGTTAAGGGTTAAGTTATATGGTTAAGGGTTAAGTTATATGGTTAAGGTTAAAGGTTAGGGTATATGGTATATGGTTAGGTTAAGTGTTAGGGTGAAAATTGAAAGAAACGGATTAGAAAAAGTTTTTTTCGAAATAAATTTTATCCATTCCAATTATGATCCACAATTTCAGAACTGGAGAAAAGAATTTCGAATTTTGAATTTACTGGAAATTCGAATCTTTTTGTTCAAAATTTTGAAATTTTTGGTTAGTTAATGCAACAAATTCAAAAAATGCAAATAGATATATTTTTTAAAACAACTGAAAATATACATAGAAAATCATAAGACCCACAAAGGCATCCCCTCTCCATATACGCATTTTCAGTGCATCACTTCTCCTACGGTAAATGACTTCCAACGCTCATAACATGGCCATTGTAGGATTTGTATAAGAATATAATATACTTTTTTTGGACGTGTAAGAAAATTACAGATAATTCTATCGAGACTTATCCTATCCTAAATCTGGAAAATTGACTTAGCATTTCACCCGAAGCTTCTCGGGTTTCCATTGCCCTGTGCTTGGCCTTTTTTGCTAGAGAATCCGCTCTACTGTTAAATCTTCGTGGAACGTGTTTAAAATTAATTAGACCAACCTCAGTTGCCAGCTTCATGATTTGTCTGATCAATGGTCTGAGCCTCCATCTAACTGCCGACACTTAATTGATACCTTGAAGTATTTCAAGGTTGTCTGAGAAGATAGTTATATCCTTTCGTGGTCATTGTCTCCCTGTCTCTAGTGTACTCATAATATCTTGTGTTTCCCCCTCGGTACTTGAATTACAAAAGGTATCGTAGAATAATCTATTCGAGAACCAGTACTTTTGTTATTCTGGACCACTCCCAGGATTATGTGCCTGATCAAAAGATGCATCGCAGGTGAAAGCAATATTAGTTTGGAAATCGAGATCGTATGCTTTAGCGATCACACTGTCTGTATTCGTGCTTCGTCTCTATTCATTGTTGAACCCGTCTCTTCCAAAGTGTTCACCCATATACTTATTGGTAATTCGAATTATCTCATTTGGGTCCACATAATACTTGCTATTTTTGCTTTTCATTTTTTATTTCCATAAATTCTATATTATTAGTAAAACGTTTGAAACTATCATCTATTTCTTCCATCCTCCGTCGCTGTAGATCTCTACTATCTTCATGATACATTGTCCCAAATCTATCGCACCGTGTTGTATATTAATTTTAAGACCTGACCTTGCCCATACCAATTTAGCTACCCCACATTTGAGTAGCATATGTTCTACTATTTCCTGTTCCATGGTACACCATTGACATTCGACTTCTACTTCGTATTTCCGTGTTACTAAATTCTTACCTGTTGGAATTGCATTATTACAAGCCTTCCGGTTAAAGATTCTTACCTTGGTAGGTACATTTTATCTCCATATGATTCTCCATAGCATGCCTTCAGAAGGAATACCGGGTGACTTATGAGGTTCCTCAAATATTTCTCTATTAGTAAGGACTTCGTATCCTGTTTTTGTAACATATTCTCCATTACTTGTGTATAGCAATATAAACTTATCCACTGTGTCTTTCATGAAAACTTTTTCACTTAATATAACTGGAATAATCGGTTCCAGAAAAATTTCATCTAGCATTTCTTTATTCCATTCCGTTGACCCATATACCCATAGCTCATTAGCTTTATTTATAGTACATCATATAGGTTTTTCTAACTCCCACTGCGTATCCAACCATTTATTTGTCCAAATATTTATAGATTCTCCATTACCAATTTGATATTTTCCATATTTCTTTAGCATGTCTCGCCCTTCTAATAGACTGGCCCATGACCATGTTCGGGATTGTCTTAAGTTAACATCGAAAAAATTACACTTCGGGAAGTAGATACCTTTTAGTAGTCGTGCTGCCAAAGTGTTAGGATTATTAAGTATTCGCCAAGCCTGTGCTGCAAGTAATGTCGTATTCATGCGCTTGAAATCTTTGAATCCCATCCGTCCTTGCATTTTGCTGACAGCTAATTTTTCCCATGCGATCCAATCTATTCTTGATTTTTCACCCGAGTTCCACCAAAAGTTTGAGATTTTCGATATTAACTTGTTGCAAAAAGTAATAGGAAAAGAAAAAATAGACATCGAATAGGTTGACAATGCTTGCAAAACATCTTTGATAAGTACTTCTTTCCCTCCATTTGACAATAGTTGTGCTTTCCATCCTTCCGTTTTTCTAAACAATTTCTCTGCTATCCATTGTAATGATTGTACCTTGGACCGTTTATGGTATAAGGGTATCCCTAGGTACTTTCTGAGATCTTCTTTTTCTTGCATGCCCGACATATTAGGGACTTGAGCCTTGTGTTATGTTGATGTATCTTTATTAAAACAGTTTGACGACTTATTATAGTTTATTCTATGTCCTGAACCTATGCAATATTTTGTAATACATTCCTTAAACTGTTCTACTTCATTTCTGTTGACCATTAAGAAAACGAGCGAATCATCTGCAAATAATAAGTGAGTAATAATCTGACAATTTCTTTTTATTTGTATCCCTTTTATTTTATTTTGTTTTACTTTCGTTTCAATCAAACTAATAAGCGATTTCGTCATTAAGGAGAATAAAAAAAGGGGACAGAGGATCTCCTTGTCTTAATCCCCTCGCTGGCTTAAACTTACGTAATTTGTCCCCATTAAAGTTAATTTGAAATGTAACTGATGACAAACAGTTCGAGATCCATGTAATCCATTTATCATTAAGACCTAAATTTTATAATACTAATAACATAAAATCGCATTGTACCTGGTCGTAGTCTTTTGCCATGTCAAGCTTTATTGCTGCCATTGGTTTAGCATTTTTGGTTTTCTCCTCATATAAAATGAGACTTCTTGAGCAACTAAAATATTATCTTGTATCGCTCTATTTTTTATAAACTCCGCCCGTGTCGGTGATAAAATGTATTCATGAACTCTTGTAATCTGTTTGTTAGCATTTTCGCAATTATCTTATATCCAAAGTTAACACACGATATCGGCTGGTAGTCTCCTATACCTTCATGTGTTTCTCCTTTTGGTATGAGAGTAATCAGTGTTTCATTTAGCTTATCAAGAGATATATTATTCGTGAAAAAATCTTGAACCATTAAAAAAACATCATGTTGTACTATGTGCCAATATTCCTGATAAAACTTACCCTTTACTTCTGTATAGTCCAGGAGCTTTAGTCGGTGACATATCAAATACCACTTTTTGAACTTCTTCAATTGTCGGTTGTTGTGTTAATTTGTTATTCATATCCTCTTAAACCTTTCTTTGAATTCCTTCTGTTGCGTCTTCCATTTGTCCTATATTCTGTTCTTTAAATAGTTATGAATAGTAGTTTTGAAAACTGTGCCTGACTTCAGATTTCTCATCTTATAATAAACTTCACTACTGTAATTATACTTAAATAGATAATTTTGAAAAAGGGTGATTGACTGATACAGTCCATGGACAATTAACAGTTGCCCATCAAGTCCAACCCACCTTAAAAGTCTGATATGCCCTTCTGCTCAAATTAATGTCGCTTGACTTACCAAACATGGTCAGATTATGTTCCATAAATATATAAATTTAACTGATTCCCTCATATTCGCATATCTAATAAATTCCATAATTAAAACACAATATAATGGTAAGTTTGTTACTATTGGAAACGTTGTTACTATTATTCAGGGTTGTAATATTTACAACCAAGATGCTACAGAAACTTTGTAAGATTTACTATTGGAAAATTTGTGATGGGTTATGTGTGGGATAGTATCAGGGTGGTAGTTAATAATGGTGGGTTGAAAGTGTTAGTACGTGTTGAATAACAATTATGGATGGTTTACTAGTGTATTTATGGTGGTGTGTGTAGGCTTCAGTGGGTTATGACCCCTGCAACTTCTGGGACTGCACTTGGGTATTTATGGTGGTGTGTGTGTATAGGATACAGTGGTGGTTATATGTGTGTTTTCAGTGGGTTATTACTTTAATATGGTGGGTGTTATGACCCTACAACTTCTAGGACTGCACTTGGGTATTTATTGTGGTGTGTGCGTAGGATTCAGTGGGTTATACTTGTGTTTTCAGTGGGTTATTAGTTTAATATGGTGGGTTAATAGTATAATATAATCGAGGTTTTTAAATATATACAAAATTCACAAAAGCAGACAGCTAGAATACAAAACAGATAAAATAAAGCATGTAAAATATTTCTTATTAAACAAAGTGTAAACCAATCCAAGTACAATAAAAAAATATAGGAAATGTGTTAGTAATTTTTCACTTATTATATGAAAAATATCCTCAATCGTGATTAGGCGATTCAACAAGGTTTAGCGCAGTTATGGTAAAGTCATCCTCACTAATAATCTTGCACTTCTGATGCTCACCAATCAAATACAAGAAATCAACACGCTTTGTATCCTGTTTGTTTACTTTTTACCATTACATCACTTCAAAAACCTTATAACAGTCAATCCACAAAACATATTAGCTTCAAAGGAACCATAATAATGTATTAATAACATATCATGACAAGATAATTTTAATTCATCTCTAAAACTAATATATTACAGTAGACGCTACATTGCATTCATAATCTGTATACTAAATAATGCATGTAATCTTCTTTACAATGTTATATTTAACAATCTCATATCTAACTGTATTATAAAACAATAGATTACATGTGTTTTTGTGATAAGCTAATTACCTTTTGATCGAGATGCTTATACTGAATTCCTGAATTCGTGTGTGTAATACGCTTGTAGCAAATGAATGTAAACCTTGCAAACGGGGTTGATAGTAACAATATCAAACTTTCCATTGGGAGGTTGCTCTAATTAAGGGATTTAGTATATATGCAAATAATAAGGAATCGGTTATTGAAGATAATTATGGCACATTATCTACTTACTATGTTGAACGCAAGGGTATGGATGGTATACCGATTAAAAAGCTAGACCTTTTAGGGGGGAAATAATCCGTTGGACTCTATGGGGGTGGGTTATTGGATTTTTGGACTTAATTGACTAATATCTATTTGAAAAATTGTAAAAGTGATGATGTTAGGTTAAAAATAATTCAATTTTTTAGAGTTTCAATGGTAACAATTAATTCTTTTATCTCAATTAATGTTTCATTGTTTTTTTAACGTTTACCATATACCTTAACCCTAACCCTTTAACATATACCTCAACCCTTAACCATATTCCCTAAATCTTAACCTTAACCTTAACGATATACCTGAACCCTATCCCTTGATCATATACCTTAACCCTTAACCCTTAACTATATACCCTAACCCTTTACCATATTACCCTATCTCTTAACCATATACCCAAACCCTTAACCCTATACCTTAACCATATCCCTTAAATTTGAAGTGAGCTTTTGGCTCTCTCCTCACTTACCATCAACAATGTCCTCGAGCTTGAGTTAACGCTCAAGAGATGTTCTCACTCACCCATACACGCAACAATTTAGTGTCCCATGTCTACCCACTATAAACAAGATGATTTTCAGAAAAATTCCACTTTGCCGGATGTTTTATTCATTCATATATTTTTTTTTGTACAGACGCAAACCGGGTTCCCGGTTTTGACAAAACCGGGTTCCCGGTTTCTACTGTATGATTTTTCGAAATTTTTCATTTTTTCTTTCTTTTTCATTTTTTTTCATTCCCGGCAAAGGGTTACAAGTATATATCATCTGCAATTGTGCTACAATACAAAGCACATCGATCCCAACCCATTAAATTCCCCATAAGTGGTCCCACCACCCCAAACTCAAGCTCGAGACATGTCTCAGGATTGTGATTCAAGTGCGGGTCATATGGTCATGCCTAATAATCTAAGGGATAATGGCTTATATCGTGGCTACAAAGAAAAGGCTAAAGGCTCAAAGTGGGCTAAGACGGATAATAATTAACATAAGGGATAGAAGGCTAAAAAAAAAGGCACAAATGGCTAACAAAGAACTGCCCCTATCATTTTACTAAGTACATAGCTTGTCTTTAGTTCATATTTAGGTGGGTTCTCTACTAATCAGGATTTCACTTTCTACACACCAAACATATTCCTTAAGTACAAGCTTACTTCATTTGCATTGTTCATTAATTTTTCCTATTAATTACCTATGTTTGCATGCAATTTTAAATGCGTTTTATATCAATCCCTAAAGTCCACTATTTACTATCATAGATTCATCAAAAGTATGCTTAAAGGGATATTTAAAAATTTCTACAGTCAAACGCAACTCCGAAAATTCTTTTATTGAAAGCAAATAAAACAAATCACACATAAAAATTGGGATGAGGCAACGAACCCCACCCCAAACTAAAAAATGAGTCGTGTCCCCATGACTCGAAAAGACTCAATAAAGCATTTAAACTAATCTACACTAGAGAGGAAAGTTTAGAAAACGTATCTTAACCAGCGCGTGACTGGTTACCGGTGTTGCGTTCTGGACCTTTATCTCGCGTAACAACATCATAAATCGCGTTTTTGAAGTGTATTTACGCCTAAGATCAAGTTTCGAAGCAGGTCCAATTCTTTTGTAACGTTTCCCAAGGTAGCAATCATCTTCTCTTGATTCTCTTCCAACACCTGAATCTTCGATTCCAACTCAGGAACAGTCTTTGCTTTCTTTGATAGAGGAGTTCTAGGACTTCTGGTAGCTCGTGTTGCTTCTTCATGGATATTCTTGATCGTGCTCAAAGCTATACTCACACCAACTGAAACAACGTCAGTATCTGCGTTCTTACGCGGAATCTTTGCGTCTAGACACAACTGAGTGATAGTGCAAGGGAACTTCAGATTTTGTTGTTTCATTGGGGATTTCGCGAACTCCATGATTGTATCATAAATAATCTGGGCAACATCAAATGGTTTCTCCTCTAAAATACACTTAATAACAATTACATGCTCTTTCTTCAACTCGGAAGTGTGCTTAATACCAAAGAAAGTGGGTATTACGAAACGAGACCAAACCTTCGCTGACTTCCTCTCCTTAACAGTCTTTTGTCTAAAGACCGGTCGAGCTACCGGATAAGGAGTTCCAATAAGCTTTTGCATGAGGTATCAAGCTACTGCTGTAAAACTGTCCAGGATATCTTTCTCCTTCAGGAATTGGGCTAGCCCCATTAACAAGCACGGTCCCCCAAAGGGATTCAAAATCGAAAAAAGGGTCATTAAGAGTTTCTTGGAAAGGACATGTTCCAGAAAAGTTGGGTAATTTCAAGGATTTTCGAATACGTTCAATAGAGAAAGGAACTACCTTTTTGTGGATATCAATTGCATCTCTGGAGGTAGCTAAACCTTCATAAAATTCTCGCACAAAATTAGGAATAAACTCAAGCTTTCTTTCTTGCAACTCTTTTCAACCAAACTTAGCACATGTCACAACATATTCCTTGTGTTCACTACTCATAATACCCTTAGGAAAATTTGTCTCCTCACCAAACTTCAAAAATTCAATTCGTTCACGAACCTGAGTATTCCAGCAAGTATAAACCCTCTTAGGCTTGTGGGCCCACATCTTCATACGCGGAGGTTTCTGTTGAACTGGCACTTCCGGAAACCTCTTGTTCAGTTTCATTCTCAATGTTCTTCTCAATTTCCTCTTCTTGGTCCTTCGCACTTTCAAGCTCATCAATTAATCTTCTCTTTTGTCCTGTGATTTCTATTCTCTTCGGATCAAGCTTAACCTCATCAATCTTACGTTTAGGACGCGAATCAGGAATCTCAATAGCTTGGTCTTGGGAACCACCAATGGTGGTTTTCTTTCTAGTAGCAGTTCTTCGGAAATCACCGGTTCTGTTAGTCATCTCTTTCCACCCCAAACTCAAAACTTCAAATAATGAGAAACTTAGAGGAAAGTTTAGAATTTTGATGTTTTGAGGCTTAGGAATTGAAGAACTAGGTGGAATATGAGATGGTTTTTGTTTAATTTGGATGGGAGAAGAAAGAATTGGGTTTTATTTAAGGATTTGATAAAGAAGAATCTTGGGAAAAACTAAGGATTTGATGTTATTTTGGAGAGGAGGTGAGTTGATCTTATGTTTTTGTGGTGAAAGAGGGTAGGATTTGATGATATATAGTGTTTTTGTTGATGATTTTCGGAGGTGTGGAGGCTATTGGTGCGTTTTAGGTAACAACTTGCAAAAGAGGCTAAGCAAACTAGGTTAAACACCTAAAAACCGACATCACAGCTTCAAAACCGGGTTCCCGGTTTCGAAAATCCGGGTACCCGGTTCCGCGTCGCTGTGACGGCGCGGAAAAATTACTTAATTATTATTATTTTTTTACCTCAATACGCACCAAAACGCTGGACCACAAGACGCAGGGTCAGAGATTTTACTCGCCGAAACCGGGTTCCCGGTTTTGTAGAATGCGGGTACCCGGAATTTCTCGATGGCGCAAGTCAAAACGTGCCAAAACGCAGATTCTCAAAACGCTGGGTCAGAGAATTTGGAAGATTACAGCTCTGAAACCGGGTACCCGGTTTTGCCAAATGCGGGTTCCCGGTTTTGTGTCGATGGCGCGAATCAAAATGCAGCAAAACGCAAGCCACCAAGACGCTGGGTCAGAGATTTTCACAAGTCACAGCACCAAAACCGGGTTCCTGGTTTCTAAAATCCGGGTACCCGGTTCCGACGCTGTGTCGTGAACCAAAACGCCAAGTGTTGCGTGTATAAGGTTGGTACCAGCTCCAAAACCGGGTTCCCGGTTTTTGCGAAACCGGGTACCCGATTTCTCCTGGACATCCAACCTATTTTTCTCCTATTTTCTCCTTATCGACCCCAAACTCGTGACCTTTTTACCCCTGAAATCATCAAAAACAACTACCCTTCCTCATTTCTTAATAATAAACACTAAAATTACGAAAATCAAACTATTCTACATTGCAAAAATTTAAAGACTCAACTAATATACAAAGAATTGGCTTTTGTTTAACGTCGTTAAGCTCGACGGGTTACCTCACGCTCTTAAGGAGTTTCGAGAAGATACATGACCTCCCCGGGATGTGGATCTTCCGAACGATTGGTATCTTCACCTCCATGTTATATCTTCAATCTGTGACCGTTTACCATAAAGGTACGGTTCTCTAGCGGTTGTTCTATTTCTATCGCCCCATGAGGTGTAACTTTGGTCACAATGTATGGACCTGACCACTTAGATCTTAACTTACCCGGATAATTGCTGAACTTTGAGTTATACTTCAATACTCTTTGCCCCACTTCAAAGTTCTTTGTACGGATCCGATTGTCATGCCATTTCTTCGTGTTTTCTTTGTAAAGTTTGGCATTTTCATAAGCATGCAATCGGAATTCGTCAAGTTCGTTAAGCTTCATCATACGATTCTTTCCGGCTAAGATAGGATCTAAGTTCAACTGTGCAATCGCCCAATAGGCACCCATTTCAAGCTCTAAAGGTAAGTGACAAGCCTTACCATACACCATACGATAGGGAGATGCACCAACTGGAGTTTTGAACGCAGGATGATAGGCCCACAACGCATCATCTAACTTCATTGACCAATCTTTTCTTGTGGGACCAACGGTTTTCTCTAAAATTGACTTGACTTCACGATTTGAAACTTCAGCTTGACCATTGGATTGTGGATGATATGCAGTAGATACACGGTGTCTTACTCCATACTTCTCTAAAACAGTCTTCAGATATTTATTAACGAAATGAGATCCCCCATCGCTAATAATCACTCTAGGTGTGCCATGTCTAGTGAAAATATGTGATTTCAAGAACTTAATCACCACTCGTGAATCATTGGTAGGTAAAGCCACCGCTTCTACCCACTTAGACACATAATCAACAGCTAATAAGATGTAGAGGTTACCATTTGAAGGAACGAAAGGACCCATAAAGTCTATACCCCAAACATCGAATATTTCAACTTCTAATACATTATTACGTGGCATCTCATCCCTCTTGGATATGTTTCCGGTAAACTGACATCTCGTGCATTTCTTAACATATTCATGACAATGTTTAACCAGAGAAGGCCAGTAAAAACCTGATTGGAATACCTTCGCAGCAGTTCTATCTCCCTTGAAATGTCCTCCATATAGTGAATCATGGCATCCAGCTATAATGGCTCGAGTCTCTTCCCTTGCTACACATCTTCGTATCATTTGGTCAGCACAAATTTTATAGAGGAAAGGATCCTCCCAAAAGAACTGTCTAGCACGATGAGCTAACCTCTTTCTTTCTTGATAAGTAGAACCTTCAGGAAAAACACCACTCACCACTAAATTCGCTATATCTTCATACCACAGAGCTTCATAATATCGAACAACGAATAAACTCTCATCAGGAAACTCTTCCCTAACTGCTTCAGTACCACTATTCATCTCTGAACCCTCTAAACGTGATAGATGATCTGCAACCTGATTCTCACAACCCTTTCTATCTTTGATCTCTAAATCGAACTCTTGAAGTAATAGCACCCATCTGATTAACCTTGGTTTCGCATCTTTCTTTTCCATAAGAAATCTGATCGCGAAATGATCTGTATAAACAATAACTTTCGCTCCAAGAAGATAAGAGCGAAATTTATCAAATGAATAGACAACTGCTAGCAACTTCTTTTCTGTAATCGTGTAATTAACCTGAGCACCACTAAAAGTTTTACTAGCATAGTAAATCGAATGAAAAGCCTTCTCTTTTCTCTGTCCCAATACAGCCTCATACACAAATCACTCGCATCACACATAACCTCAAACGGTAAATTCCAATCTGGAGGTAACACTATAGGAGCAGAAATAAGCTTTTCCTTAATTGCTTGGAAGGCCGCTAAACAAGCTTAATCAAAAAGGAATTTGGAATCCTTTTCGAGTAAGTTGCATAACGGTTTAGCAATCTTAGAAAAATCCTTAATAAAACGCCTATAAAAGCCAGCATGGCCAAGAAAACTCCTTACCCCTTTAACAGAAACAGGAGGGGGAAGAGTTTTAATTACCTCTATCTTTGCTCTATCAACCTCTAACCCAGCACTCGAAACTTTGTGACCCAGAACAATACCTTCGCGAACCATGAAATGAAACTTCTCCCAGTTGAGCACCAAATCTGTTTCCTTACATCTTACTAACACTTTCTCCAAGTTATCTAAACATATATCAAAATCATCACCAAACACGGAGAAATCATCCATAAACACTTCAAGGAAATTATCTATCATGTCCCAGAAGATGGCCATAATACACCTTTGAAAAGTAGCGGGAGCGTTACACAACCCAAATGGCATTCTGCGATATGCAAAAGTGAAAGTCCTAGAGGGGGGGTGAATAGGATTACTAAAAAGATTAATGCCTAATTAAAAATCTTTTGGACAATTATAAGTTTAAGAAGGAAACTTCTAAGTCAATTAATATATCAAACTCTTAAGGGATCATGCAATGGATGAGCTAAGAGGTTCGATATATAATTGAAACAAGTAAAACGAGTTTCTAATCTCTAACTACTCTAGATGGCAATATGTTAGATAAACTAGATAATCAATATCACAATATTCATACAAGCATATTATCAAACATATAAAGTGCGGAAAGTAAATAGAGTAGGGATAGAAAGATACACACGATTTATAGTGGTTCGGTTTCCCTACATCCACTACCTAAGGAAGCCTCCTTAGGATTTCAAGCTTTTCACTAAGCTCCCGTGTCTCTCTTAACCGGGTCGAGAACACAATAACCCTTACAACCTCTTCGATAACACGAAGGACAATCTCTTCGAAACCACGAAGGAAATACACTTGTGTTATCACCAACACAAGGAACCAAGCATACAACCTATGCTCACACTACTCTCTTAATCTATTACAAGAACTAAGAGGAAAGGAAAAGTGTTTAAGGGTGCTTATAAAAGCTTTGTAACTAAACTCCTAAAGAGATGATATAACTATAAGCTTAAGACTTCTCTTGAGTTGATAATAACTTTGAAGCTTATTGGTTTAAGCTCTTGATCAAGCTTGGATGATTAACTTTGATAGCTCCTTGGATTAACTCCTTAATTGAGTGGATATGAACTATGAAGCTCTTGACACCTTCTTGGATGATAACAATTAAGCCCCTAAGTGTATATGGGTTGAAGGTGTTGTTGTAGCCTTGAAAGACCTTCAATTTATAGCTGCAAAATGCTCCCAACGGTCATAAGACTTGTCTCCAACGAATATATTAATATCCCCAACGGATCTATTCCTTTTGTCTTAATTTTGTGCAGGAAACCCTAATCTGCGGTGCACCGCGGGGTTGGTGAGGTGCACCGCGAGGTTGGTGAGGTGCACCGCGGGATTGGTGAGGTGCACCGCGCCAAGCTTTCTCAAATCACTTGCTCTCTGACGGGCTACCCCCCTGGTCCGTGCCCTGGTCCGCACATCTGCGGTGTACCGTGCCCATAGTGCGGTGTACCGCACCAAAGGTCTAAAACACCTTTTAATGAGTATATCTTTCACTACGATGCTCGGATCAGAAAACCTTCTTCACGAGAATTGTTGGAAACATCATTCTAAGAAACTTTGTAGTTGATCACTAAAGCTAATTCTCAATGTACACAAAGATAAGGTTAAAAGTATTTGTATGAGAATTAGTTTCATAAGATATAACAATAAAGCTTTGATCTAAATGATAAAGATGTGCTATTAGATGAATTAGAGTGCAAGATAGAATATGTATAACAAGAGTAATTAGCACACTAAACACAAGAGGATTTGTCACATTAAAACAACCTATTAAGGGAGGCTATATGCCAACAATCTCCCCCTTTTTGATGATGACAAATCCTTCACTAAAACACCTTAGGAATGATATGAAAGTATAAGCTCTTATCAAATTTAGCTCCCCCTCACAATAAGCATTTAAGTAAAAATGAATATAAGATATGAAATGCATTTGTGAGTATTAAGAAGTGCAATTTTGAAAGTTTTAGTGCACATATTTCTCCCCCTTTGTCTTCATCAAAAAGACGGGATAATAAAATAAGATCAAACAAATAAACATAGAAGAGCTAAAAACTCAAGTGAATAGATTTTGAAAAATAACATAGAGAGATCAAGGGTTTAAGAGCAATTAAAACATTTTAATTTGAGATGCACAAAGATCAACAATTGCAAAGCATGAAAAGGATAAGGGATGGAGACATTTTACCAACTTCTTGATCGATAGGTTTTCATCTTATAAGCTTTCTAACAACGCAACGATTAGTGCAATAATAAGATAAACGATTAGTGCAAACAATTAATCAAGCATTTTAGTTTTTAAAGATAATTTACTAAAAACTCCCCCTCACGAAATGCATAGAGTGTTTGTTTCAATTTTGAAAAGTTTGACCAATAATTTCTCCCCTTTTTACCAATAAGAATATTTGAATCAATTTTAAGAAATCATGGGGTAAATTGTCATTTTTGAAAAGCAAAGGGGTCAAGATGTATTTTCCAAAAGTTTAGGGACTAAATGCAATTTTGAAAAACTTCAATGGACCTAAATGCAATTTTCAACCATTTGAAGAACTAAGATTAATTTGAACAAACTAAAGGGACTATAAAACAATATAGAATAAGATCAAGGATGAATGATGCAATAGTACCTATATCATCAAGGAAAATGTTAGCAACATTAACACATTTAAATAATATCCGAAGCATAAAATTTAAGCAACTAACATTCAACAATACATACATAACCAATTATCCAAGTTAAACACATAGCATCTTAAACCAATCATCCAAATTTAACCAAGTAGCAATGAAATCCTAAATATCCAAAACATGGATTCATAAGCATTCAAAGCATAAACAACTAAAAAACCAAAACAACCACAATAATGACCAAGTAGGATAATATGAAGATTAAAAACACCCAATAAGAATAATTTGAAACCGATTTTAAGAAATCTAGGGGTAAAATTTAAACTTTGAAAAGTATGGGGGTCAAAATGCATTTTTCAAATGTTTAGGGACTAAATGCAATTTTGAAAACCTTCAAGGACCTAAGTATAACTTTCTCAAGACAATAGGGACCTAGGTCTAATTTTCAAGCATAAGAAAGCTAAATGCAACTTGTTCAAACTATAGGGATCTAAAATCAATATTTTTCAACCTATAGGGATCACAATGCAATATTTTCAACCAATAAGGACCATAAAGTAAGATAGAACAATAAACCCCGAATTGCGGTGTACCGGACCATTGTTGCGGTGCACCGCACAACTGCTCGACTAAAAGGGTAAGAAGAGAGATTTAGAAAATAAGCAAATTGCATAAACACCTGAAATTAATACGAAAACACCCCAATAGTTTAGAAATATTTTAAAACTACTAAAAACGCTTTTGTTTTGAAAAGATTCAACATGGAAATCCCGAAAACAAATAAAACCGTTTATTTCACAAATACCCCTATATTTTTAAAAAAGTACAAAAAGACCCAATGTAAAAACTAAGCAATTTTAAGCATGATAAGGTCAAGTTATACAAGATATTTGCACAATAGGGAATAAACCATATAAGCACATAATGAAGCACAACATATAGATAGTAAGGCTAAGCAAATTCATGCAAATGAGTTAATGACCAATAATGGATAAAATTCCCATAATTCTATGCATAAAAACATTTTTGAAATGCTATGGGAAATGCAAAAGATTATCGGAAAAATATTTTGAAAAGCAATTTCGTTAAAAACTCACCTATATGAAAATGCAAATTTGTGATCAAAGATAAATTAAGATATGAAAGATTAAACTAATATCTTTGATCTTTTTCCCTTTTATCAAACAATAGGCACTTTTAAAAGGATATAAAAACTTGTAAGAATAAAAAGTGCAATTTATAATCGTTGAGGGACTAAAAAGCAATTTCACATAGTAAGGACTAAAAATGCAATTTTTTTTTTTTAAAAAATTATGAACTAAGAAGGCAAATATTACATGTGAAAGAATATGAAGTCCAAACTATGACACTTTGGAGAATTTAAAACTATGAGGGGTCAAAGTGCAATTTTGAAAATTTTGGGGACTAAGATGCAATTACCAAAATTCTAAGAGCTAAAGTGCAAAAACATCATTCATGAGAATTAGATGCAATAACACTAATAACATTAAAACAATGATAAGAATCACAAGATAATATCCAAAGATAAAACATGATAACAACAAACACAACTAATCAAATCACAACCCAAAACAAAGTTAAAAACGCAAGCCATAAGGAGGAAACGCAATATAATATACGAGATAAAGAAAAGAAATCACCGGATTTTCCTTTTTCGAGATTTGAGCGTTCTTTCGTATATTAATTCTTCCATTTGTTTCCTCCAAGCAAAGTAACGATTACCTACAAGAAAATGGAGGTTGTGTAGAAAACAACTCTTCCAAAAGATTAGATTCCAAATCGTTTACTCTACTAACGGTTAAGCTATTCACGTAGAGTTAGGCTCTGATACCAATTGAAAGTCCTAGAGGGGGGGTGAATAGGATTACTAAAAAGATTAATGCCTAATTAAAAATCTTTTGGACAATTATAAGTTTAAGAAGGAAACTTCTAAGTCAATTAATATATCAAACTCTTAAGGGATCATGCAATGGATGAGCTAAGAGGTTCGATATATAATTGAAACAAGTAAAACGAGTTTCTAATCTCTAACTACTCTAGATGGCAATATGTTAGATAAACTAGATAATCAATATCACAATATTCATACAAGCATATTATCAAACATATAAAGTGCGGAAAGTAAATAGAGTAGGGATAGAAAGATACACACGATTTATAGTGGTTCGGTTTCCCTACATCCACTACCTAAGGAAGCCTCCTTAGGATTTCAAGCTTTTCACTAAGCTCCCGTGTCTCTCTTAACCGGGTCGAGAACACAATAACCCTTACAACCTCTTCGATAACACGAAGGACAATCTCTTCGAAACCACGAAGGAAATACACTTGTGTTATCACCAACACAAGGAACCAAGCATACAACCTATGCTCACACTACTCTCTTAATCTATTACAAGAACTAAGAGGAAAGGAAAAGTGTTTAAGGGTGCTTATAAAAGCTTTGTAACTAAACTCCTAAAGAGATGATATAACTATAAGCTTAAGACTTCTCTTGAGTTGATAATAACTTTGAAGCTTATTGGTTTAAGCTCTTGATCAAGCTTGGATGATTAACTTTGATAGCTCCTTGGATTAACTCCTTAATTGAGTGGATATGAACTATGAAGCTCTTGACACCTTCTTGGATGATAACAATTAAGCCCCTAAGTGTATATGGGTTGAAGGTGTTGTTGTAGCCTTGAAAGACCTTCAATTTATAGCTGCAAAATGCTCCCAACGGTCATAAGACTTGTCTCCAACGAATATATTAATATCCCCAACGGATCTATTCCTTTTGTCTTAATTTTGTGCAGGAAACCCTAATCTGCGGTGCACCGCGGGGTTGGTGAGGTGCACCGCGAGGTTGGTGAGGTGCACCGCGGGATTGGTGAGGTGCACCGCGCCAAGCTTTCTCAAATCACTTGCTCTCTGACGGGCTACCCCCCTGGTCCGTGCCCTGGTCCGCACATCTGCGGTGTACCGTGCCCATAGTGCGGTGTACCGCACCAAAGGTCTAAAACACCTTTTAATGAGTATATCTTTCACTACGATGCTCGGATCAGAAAACCTTCTTCACGAGAATTGTTGGAAACATCATTCTAAGAAACTTTGTAGTTGATCACTAAAGCTAATTCTCAATGTACACAAAGATAAGGTTAAAAGTATTTGTATGAGAATTAGTTTCATAAGATATAACAATAAAGCTTTGATCTAAATGATAAAGATGTGCTATTAGATGAATTAGAGTGCAAGATAGAATATGTATAACAAGAGTAATTAGCACACTAAACACAAGAGGATTTGTCACATTAAAACAACCTATTAAGGGAGGCTATATGCCAACAAAAAGTACCAAATGGGCATGTAAAGGTAGTCTTATGTTGATCTTCTGGGGCCACGTAAATCTGATTGTACCCGGAGTAACCATCCAAGAAGCAATAGTACTCTCTTCCGGCTACTTTATCTAACATTTGATCGATGAAGGGCAAAGGGAAGTGATCTTTTCTGGTGGCTTTGTTCAGCTTTCTGTAATCCATGCAAACTCTCCAACCAACTACCGTTCTTGAAGGAATCGATTCATTTTTATCATTCAGAACTGTTGTCATTCCTCCTTTCTTTGGTACACACTGAACTGGGCTCACCCATTCACTACTCGAAATAGGATAGATAATCCCCGCATCTAAAAGCTTGATCACCTCTTTCTTCACTACATCCTTCATAACGGGCATTAATCTTCTTTGACCTTCAACTGAGCGTGCGTTATCATCTTCAAGTATAATTTTGTGTTGACAATAGGATGGACTAATGCCTTTGATGTCAGCAATTGTCCAACCTATTGCTTCTTTGTTGGCTCTCAACACATGCAACAGTTTGTCTTCTTGAGGACCTGTTAAATTAGCTGAAACAATAACAGGTAGAGTTTCATTAGTACCTAAATATGCATACCTCAAGTGTGTTCTAAAAATATGCAATAAATAATCGAACCACAACCGCAAGTGTACGGTTGTCCCAAGTAATATAGTTGGTAAAACAGATTCGTTCCAAGGACGGGATGGTTGACTGCAATGTTTAACAAGTAATGAATGGTTGCACTTATGAAAACAAGTAAAGAAAATATGTTTGAATGGTTGTTGTATTAATGCTAAGTAAATGAAAGATACTTATTAAAATGCAAATAAAAGCTAAGACGCAAGTAGAATGATGTAAAACGCAGTATGAGAAGTAGCACTTGAGAACGCAGGGGATCTTCCTAATCTTATTTCATAACCTATGTTGTTTAAGGGTTAAATTGGTCAATTACAATGGTCGGGATTCTAAATTCCTTATACCTCGTCAGGGTGGACTATAAGGCGATCCTAGAGTGTCACTAGTCCCGTCAGGGTAAATATGATCCACTTTTGGATGTTTAAGTTTTATTACCTCATTGGTCCAAGAATTAGCTAAGTTCGTCAGAATCAATAGCTTCTATCCTAGATTGAATAAATGGTTCTATATCTAAACCCTCCATCAAGATGATCAAATTGCCACTAATTGGAATAGCCTAGATACTAATACCTGTTCCTAGTTCATGACGCTAAAAACAGTAAACATTCACAATTTATCGAAAAGGGTAAAAGACACAATCTAATTTAATTTAACAGAAACCCAAATTCAACATACGAAATTCAATAAGATTTGGGAATTACCCATATAGTATTCTCAAGCGCTAAAATGAAATTAGCTCATACTAATAAAAAGAAAAACTAAATTAATTGAAATGGAATTCATATTTGATTACAAAATTAAAATTGAAAGAAACCTAATTTCCGGAGTTGGAATGACTGAGAACGGAGATATAGACCCTCTCCAGTTCTTGCAGCTTCTTCTTTCTTCCTTCTGTTGCTTCTCTCTGATGTTTAATCTTGTGGAATGTTAATTGTGTGAAAAATAGAAGTCAAAGGCCCCTTTTATAAGTATAAAAACGGATTAGGGCTTGGACCTAATAATAAAACACTAATTAAATGTCCAAGCCCAAATTCTAAGCCCAAAATCCCGTAACTGCTGATACACCTTCACTAAAACGGCTTTTCCCGCTTCGTTATGACTCCGATTGACCTCATTCCAGTTGCTAAAGTTCCGTAACTCGATAAGGAATGTTTTCTCTTCAAAGGTCAGCGGCTAAATCAGCTCTTAAGTATCTCGAAATCAGAAATCTATGGCCTGGAAAACAGATTTTCCGCTCTAAAAATAATATCTTCGGGATTTATCTTCAAGTCTTGACTCCATATCACGATCTTTGACTCTCTTCTCGGATTCCATTCCTAGCTAATAATCAAAACCTACAAACTTTCCACTAAAATATACAAGATTACGCGCAAAAGTTTAATAAATCAAAATTACTAGAAATAAAATGGAAATTCCGGATTATTGTATTTTTAACTCAAAAGTCTATCAAAATATTCAAATAAACATAAAAAATGATTTCTCCCAAGGGTCGAAAATAAAAACAATTAGGGAGACATCACTTAACCATATACCTTAACCCTTAACCATATACCCTAACCCTTAACCATATACCCCAACCCGCAACCTTTACCTTAACCATATACCTTAACCACTCATGTTTAAGGGTTAGGGTATATGGTTAAATAAATGTTAAAATAATAAAGTGAATATATAATTAAATATTCTTTTTTTATAACCATAATGTTTAAATTATAATCATATATTTTACTTGATTTACTTATTATTTTATTAGCAAAGTATATACTTGAGAATTTTATTAACACTATGTTAATTATTTTTTATATTACTTATTTTTTTACTTTACAAATTATTTTGGAATCAATAAAATCATCTTATAACATTGAACATATTAATTAATGTATTACTAATTTATTTAAGATTATGTCGTATTAATATAATAAATTATATAATTAATATTCAATTTTGTATTTATTTAAGATTATTTCGTATTAAAAGAATTAATTATAGAATTAATATTCAATTTTGTACTTAATTTAAAATTCTTTATATTCAGAAAAAATAAAAATCCGAATATGATTATATTTCTTTCTTAAAACATACCACCTTTATTATAATATTTATAGGGTGATTAATCCAAAAGGTTTATAATACAACAAACTTTTTTCATAAGGTCCAACCACTTCACTAATAATTCAGATCTATGATACCCTTCACTGGGATGCAACACACTCTTTACTGGGATGCGACATTCACTGGGTTGTGCGACACAATTCGCAACTCACTGCAATTCACTGTGCTATGCGACGCAATTCATTGGGTTGTGCTACAAAATTCACCTGGTTGTGCGAAACAATTCATCGGGCTATGCGACACAATTCACTGGGGATGTGCAACACAATTCACTGGGCTGTATTACCATCTACGGAGGCAACTGTTGCGTCAAATGAATATTTACTGCAAAACAATTGAAAATGCACCAGGAGTTGCGTCAAATGAATATTTATAGCAAAACAATTCAAAAAATGCAATATTGTGTCAAGTAACAATTCAATCAAAAAGCGCATGATTGCATCAAATGAATATTTACGTCATAACAATTTAAAATGCGTCAAAAATATATATGAGTAACGATATATACCATCCAAAATCATACCACCCACGGACGTGGCGTGTATTGGTTGGCTATAAATCGTTAATCTATTTGTTTTCATGATCTAGTTAACGACTTATTACCAACCAATTCACGCCACGTCATTTGGTAATATTTGAGTGGTATTTTTTTAGGTGGTATATATCATTACTCGATAAATATTTACTGCAACTGCAAATCAATTCAAAAATTGCAATATAAGATCAAATTGGTCAAACCAATTAGGGACCCACAAAACTCACACAATATCCCCTCTCCATATACACTATTCTCAGCGCATCAATCCTCATACGGTAAAAGGCTCCCAATGGTAATAAATTGGATTTGTAGGATTTGTATAAAATGTATAATAAAATCACGACTGTAATTATACTTAAATTAGATAATTTTGAAAAATTGTAAAAGTGATGAAATTAGGTTAAAAATAATTCAATTCCTTAGAGTTTCAATGGTACAGATTGATTTTTTACCTTTCTTGGGTTCTTCAATTGTTGGTGGCGTAGCCAAGCCAGGATGAAGATGACGGAGAATAGTCCACTTGGCGATTTCTTGTGCTAGAGAGCGGCGGTGGGAGGAGATTTCATTTTTGTTTTTTTGTTCGAATATGTTGACTTCTAGGTTTTATGTTTCATTGTTTTTCAACGTTTCTAGCTGTATATATAATTTTTTTTTGAATTTTAATTTTATTAGTTTATTTCATAAGGTTATATTAGGTATATCATAAGTTTAAAATAATATTTTAGACCTTATTTATTCAAACTTTTGGGCTACACTTCTTAAGACATGATTTGTTGGGTTATAAACCTAATTAGCTATTATCTCATATTTATATTGAGTTTTTAGTTCAAAAGAGCCATAGCTCAACAAACTTTCTTAATAAGGTCTAGCCTATTTTATTAACGCTTTAGGTCCATAATATCCTTACACGAGCCCACTACCCAAGGCTAACATCCTATTTGGGAAACGTCCCATCAAACGGTGCTAGGTTGTACGACACAATTTTGTAAGACACAATTTAGTCGGTTGTGTAACCATCAGTTGCGTCAAATAAATATTTACAGCAAAACAATTCAAAAAATGCACAACTGCTTCAAATGAATATTTAGTGCAAAACAATTCAAAAAATAAAATATAAGACCAAGTTGCTCACGATATCCCCTCCACAAAACTCAGCGCATTTCTCATATAATAAAAAGCTTCCAACTTTCATAAAATGGACATTGTAAGATTTGTATAAAAAGAGAATAAACAACACACTGTAATTATACTTAAATTAGATAATTCTAAAAAATTGTAAAAGTGATCGGATTAGGTTAATAACTAAATCAATTTTTTGATAATTGAACGGTAAAATTTAATTTTTTTTACCTTAATTTAGGTTCGTTTGTTGTTGATGATGATGGTGGAGAATGGTCCCCTAGTGGAAAGTGATTATGCAGCTTAGTGGGAAGGTAAGTGTGAAGATATTTTTCTTTAGGTTTTACGTTTCATTGTTTGTCAACCTTTACTTTTTCTTATCATTTTTTGTTCTCAATTTTTTCAATGTTTTCGGTTGTATACTTTTTTTTAATCTTAGGTGTTGATGTCTTCCTATTTGTGATGATTTAATCTTAGTTGGAGACGTCATTTTAGGTGTATTTAATAATTTAATTGTCGATTTTTATTTATATTATTATATTTTTTTATTTCTTGTCTTGTCTTGATTTGATTATTTGTTATTTTTAGAGCATATTGTGATTAATTATTTGTTAAATGTGAAGCATTAAAGATATATGGTAATTAATTAGATGTCAAATCAATTCTAAGAGATAGAGGAAATAAGACAATGATGCAAATTGGAGATAAAGGAAGGAAATATAAAAAAGAAAAAGAAAAGGTTGTCAAATAAATCTGAATTCCAGCAGCCACGTTTATTAAATTGATCATAACTCAAAAACGACTGTGAATTTGGGAGAATGGTCTGAAGCAAAGTTATAGAGATTTCCGATAAGACCAGTTTTGTTACAAAGAACGCATCAATCAGAGCAATATTGAAGAAGTTACGACTAAAACAAAACAGCAACAGTTTATTACATTTTCTATATTTTAGGGTTACGAATTTGAGTTGAGCTAGAAGTCCAATACTTGTCTTCCACTCCAAGAAAACGTTTTAGGGTTTCCTATACCCTACAAATACACCCTTTAATCAGTAGAAACACATCCTTAGCCAATCATTAAGCCAAAATGAAGCCTACATCAAGAGAAGAGAAGTCTGGAAGGAGTTGGACACCAAATCATGCATTCACAAGCCTTCAAATTTGTAATTGTTTTCTATTCTTTCTTTTGTATGAACTAATTTACTTTAGCCTTAGATTTAGCATATGCGAATGAACCCTAAACTTCTTTTACATCTATTTTGATTTGGGGTGCCATTGTATTTAAATTGAATTCATGTTTTATTCTCTGTTTTATGTGTTTTGACTTATTGTCTGTTTTCCTTATGACGGCCCGTGTATAGGATTACCTTAATAGTAGTTAGATGGTCACACGGAAGGGGTGTCTAATTATTGAAACACCACATAAACGTCTAGTGTGTGGTAGTGATCCTGACAGGCTTGCCTAACTAGATAACCATTAGGGTACGATTTAACCACCGATCATCATTAGAAGGCCAGTCTCATTTAGGAACCTAGTGGTGTAGGAGCACCCTATTTAAGTCCCCTCGTGAATGTGAGGTCGCCACCCTAGTCCACCCTGACGGGGGTAGGAAGGAATTTAGAATCCTGGTTATTGCAATTCTACATAATTCGTCCTTACATGATTAGAATAAACAAGGCTAGTAGGGATTACTTGTTATATCTCGAGCTAAACTCTCATACTCTTCGTCTCTCATATTTAACTTTCCGTCTTTACTTTATTAGTTTAATTTTTCATAGTCTAAAAACCAAACAAAAATAGTTAGTCTTTTATTTCTTGCGTATTATTTCTTCTAGCTTTCATAGTTGCACTTGATATTTACATAAGTTCTCTCTAACTTTCGTAGTCTCTTAGGAACAAATTCTCTTATCATTAAAACTTCCATACGTCCTGTAATACTTGCAGTACCGTGCTAGCCTAGGGTGTTTATTTTGCACTTATTTTATCTATTATTTTATCACGCCCTAGGTGACACCAGGTATCGTTTGACTTTTTTAAGTGATAAGGACTTAATGATGAATAACAACTTAATAGAATTTATTCTGTTAAGAGGCAGCGTCTGAATGAATTAGACTTGGTTTGAAATTTTAATGAAACATACCAGCTAAGAGGTATTCAGATCTTAAGTGTCTTAATGAAACAGATTATTAGCTCATTAAGTGCAAACAAACACCCCGTTAGTTTTAAATCTTAATGAAACAAAGCAGTTATGAGCTATTTAGATCTGAATTGGTCAGTAAAAACAAACAGTCTTATTGATCCAGTGTCTTAATGAGCCAGATTAAGATCTCATTAGATGCAAACAAACACCCCCTTGGACTTTATTAATTTATTTTGTAAGGTTATGTTGGGTATTATCATAAGTCCAAAATAATATTTTGGACCTTATTCATCCAAACTTCTGGGTTGGTCTTCTTAAGACATGATTTTTACCTAGCGCCTAGGCGTTAACTCCCTCTCAACCGCTTATGAACGTTAGAAGGCTTTTACTGAATGAGAAATGGTTTTCTTTTTCTTTGAATTTTTTGTTCAATCTTGAGTGTGAAAATAATTTCTTTTTGTTTTTTGTTGTAATGCGAGTGTGAAGAGATTGTTTTTTGTTCCAACGCTAAGTTCTATGTTGTAGATCTCGGTTTTGCGGCCTAGGCGGTCTACCGAGGCCTAGCGCCTAAGCGGGATTAGGCGGTTTTGAATCCTGCTGTGTAATTTTGTATATTTAGTAATATATACGTAGTAATTTTAACAGTTTTAACTATTCAAGTCATAAAATTTATCTAACAACACTATAGTAAATACAAAATACTAAAATTTGAGTTATAATATTAATTCAAGAATTCCCGAGAATAAAAAAATAAAAAAGAAGTCCTAGACGGGCATTTTTTTGTCATTAATCGGCGGCTAGGCGGGTTAGGCGTTTCTTCCGCAGCGACTAAGGACCTAGGCAAAAAAACCTAGCATTTTTACTAAGCGTAAGCGGCTAAAGGAGGAGTTGTGACGCCTATGCGTTGATTTTTACAACATAGGCTGAGTGTGAAGATATTTCTTTTTTGTTTTTTGTTCCAACGCTGAGTGTGAAGAGATTTATATTTGTTTTTGTTCCAATGCACTAATTTTTTAAATTTTTTTTGCAGTAAATATCTGTTTGGCACAACTGCTGGAGATGGTCTAACATATCCCATACAAAAGTCATTGAACCCATCAAGCTAGAGAATTGGGCACGTACACACTTGGATATACATATTTGTCTTCGAATTAGATACGTACTCACCTGTGTACACACATGTTGTATTCGAATTGGGTATGTACCCACCTGGGTACACACATGATGTCTTTGAATCGGGTGCGTACCCACATGTGTCCAAATAATTCGGCTTCCAAGGAACCCAAATGAAGGTAAAAAATTGAATTATTTTTAACCTAATCTCATCATTTTTACCTAAATATATTTTTACCATGTGAAGAGATTTCTTTTTGTTTTTTGTTCCAATGCAAGTGTGAAGTGATGTGTTTTTGGTTTTATCATGTTTCACTGTTTTTTAACATAAAAGAAACGTTTCATTGTTTTGTAGTAAACATTATATCTTCGAATTGGGCACGTACCCACCTGGGTACACACCTGTTGTCTTTAAATTGGGTCCCACCTGGGTACACACACATGCCGTCTTCGAATTGGGTGCACACCTGTTGTCCTCGAATTGGGTACGTACCCACATTGTTTTTGTCATGGAATTAGTTATTGGGTACGTACCCCAATGGTTATAGTTTTACTTGGGTATGAGCTAATTTAATTGCTATATTTTCAGTTTGTTACTCCCTCCGTTCCTAAAAGGTTGTCACTTATACTCAAAATAGTTGTTCCAAAAAGGTTGTCACTTTAGAAAATCAAGACACTTTTTTATTCTTTATACCACTTTTACCCCTAATTAAATATTATATTATATGTTCCCAATAAATATTTAAGATATCAAGACACTTTATGAAGTGCATATTAGTAATCACATGGATAATAAATGACATTTCTGAATTTGTGTGCAAAAGCAAATGTGACAACCTTTTAGGAACGGAGGGAGTAGTGGATTGGGTCTTTCATGACATATTTCTTTTGGAATTCTTGTTCTTCGGTATATCTACTCTCCTTATACTTTGGATTGGGTACTTACCCTGTTGCGTATATACCCAGCACATGAATAGACATTGACATAGAAAAAAAACCAATTGGATTTACACCAAAATGCTTGTTTGGACCTATAATGCAATTATATAAAAAAATATTTGATTTTATAGTAATTACAAAACGAGCATGTGTATATACCTAACTGAAAAATAGATACATATCCATGAAAATTTTACCAACAAAATATAAGTGAGATTTAAAATACTAAAATAGACTAAATAAATAAAGTCTACAAAACTAAGGTAAAAACATAATTAAATATAAATTTAAAGAATATAAAAGTAGCATAGAGAAACCAGAAACAAAATTTGGGGTTTTTATAGATTTTTTTTAGTTAAACCTGAAAAGATAAGTTGGCTAAAATAGAGCCTTAATTTGTATTTTCTTCCAAATGCATTGACTCTATGAATAATATTTGTTCCCATTATTATTATATTGTGAACATGTTATACACATCATGATTATACTTATGTTTTAATAAGGTGATTCATTGTTAATTAAGATCATGTTTATGAAGTAAATCTTTTTTCGCAGTTAGGTGGTCCCGCCAGCAAATTATGTAAACAAAATTATATTAGTTTCACCTATAATATTAATATTTCTAGCATGTATTCCGGTGATGGACCTAGACATAAGAAAAGCTTATAAAGCATGGAATTTCAATTTATTATCAGGTTTGCCCATACTTGAATTATGACATCTTTCCCACAAATCAATAAATATTGATATCTTCTCCCTATATAAATCTGCCACAAGCTCAACTTTTTAATAATACCTATCCGATTAGTGTCATATCTTATAAAAATTGTTCAATTTCATGATTTGATTTTTCATAGCTTTGATAGTTATTTCAATCACACTCATATCTGTGTATGTCAATGGATTCTCTTTTTCAAAATCTTCAAAACCATCCAAATTCTGTTTACAACCTCAACTTCAATCATCATCATCAATCAGTGTCACCACAAAATTCAGACGAAAACTTTGTCAATGGATACCAATACCAAGTAGTTGACCAGGGGTTCCAGGGGGATGGTCAAGTTGAATGTGACTATTTCGATGGAGTCTTAAGGTATATAAACCATATGCTCAATGAAGAAGAAGACTTGGACGATAGAGCTTGTATGTTTCAAGATTGCTCGGCTTTACAAGCAGCCGAAAAATCTTTCTATGATGTCCTCAATGAAAACTCTCCTTCACCTATCAACTCTTATGATGATGAAGCTAATGATCATGATCAACTTTATAATTCCACTCCTGCAAACAATCTTATTCAACCCTTTCGTGCGCCTGATTTATCTGAAGCTGAATCCTTGATCGCTGACCATTTCTTCGTTAATGATCAATATCTTCAGACGGAATCGCGCCCTAGCATTTCTTCAACCACAAATGATTTTGTTAATGGCCTCATTAACACCCCTGCGAGTACTTTCCATGATTCAAATTATGCGCATCTTCTGAATGAATCAGACGGGAACGGAAGAGAAGTTTCATCTGATAATTTCCGAGACAAGAATAATCATCAACGAGAAGAAAACGATTATCCAGAAGATGGTCGAAAAGCCAAACAATTAGCAAGTTCTGTCGAAGAATCACAGCCAGTAGAGACGTATGATAAGGCGTTACTTTGCCCGGAGATGCAGCCTAATTTCTACTACGAATCTTCACCTATTCATAGCAAAAAGATCGTGGTTAACGAGTCCGAGAAATGGAAGGATTATTTGAAATCAACAAAACGAGGAAGGCCACGTAAAAGTGAAATGGGTAACAAAAAGGAAGTAATTGATGTTCGAGGTGTTCTAACTCGGTGTTCTCAGGCTGTTTCGAACTATGATAGTGTAACAGCAAATGATCTGTTGAAGCAGATCAGGCTACACTCTTCACCATACGGTGATGCTAGTGAAAGAGTGGTGCACTACTTTGCTAACGCACTTGAGGCACGTATTAATAACACTGGTTCAGCTTTATATACAGCTTTTTCAAGTAATAATGTAACAGCTTCTGATATATTGAAAGCTTATCAGACCTACGTTACAGCTTGTCCGTTCAAGAGAATGTCAAATATATTTGCTAACAAGTCAATTGCAAAACAAATTGGTGATTGCGAAAAGGTTCATATAATTGATTTTGGTATTTTATATGGTTTTCAGTGGCCTTGTATTATTCATGGTCTATCATTAAGGCCGGGGGGTCCACCGAAGCTTCGTATTACCGGAATAGATTTCCCTCAGGCGGGATTCCGACCAGCAGAGAGGATCGAGAGGACAGGAGATCGCCTGGCGAACTATTGTAAGCGATTTAACGTACCTTTTGAGTACAATGCAATTGCAAAGAAATGGGATACTATAACTCTCGAAGATCTCAAGATTGATAGATCTGAAATGGTGATTGTCAATTGCTTGTACCGGCTCAGACACGTCTCTGATGAATCGCTCACGGATTATAGTCCAAGGGACACTCTGATGGACTTGATTCAGAGAATCAAACCTGATTTCTTCGTACTTGGAGTACTCAATGGAACTTATAACGCCCCTTTCTTTGCTACTAGATTTCGTGAAGCTTTTTATCACTTTTCTTCACTTTTTGATATGTATGAAACGACTGTGCCTCGTGAAGATAAAAACCGGTTAATATACGAGAGGGAGGTGTTTGGAAGGAATATTATGAACATCGTAGCTTGTGAAGGTACCGAAAGGGTTGAGAGGCCGGAGACATACAAGCAATGGCAAGTCCGAAATCAAAGGTGTGGATTCAGGCAGCTTCCTCTGAACGAAGCCACCATGAAAGAGGTAAAGTATAAGGTTAATTGGTATTACCATAAGGAATTCCTTGTTGATCAAGACAGTAACTGGATGCTTCAAGGGTGGAAAGGTCGAGTAATCTACGCTCTTTCGTGTTGGAAACCTATTCACAAGTAATCAAAAGAGAAAATGTTGAGGCTTGTTATATGTCGTTTATGTTTATCAATTTTGCTTTTGTTAGTGTTCAATGATTAGTGAAACAAGGAGTAGGTTTCATAGTACTGATGTCTGTATTCAAATAGCTTTATATGCTTTTTTATGTTCATTGCTTTTTCTTTCATGAACACGTTAAATAAGCCTTGGGGGTCCCTTGTGTGTTCTAAAATTAATACAATAAGGGAAAAAAACCACAATTGCAAAGTGTACGGTTGTCCCAAGTAATATATGTGTTAATACAGATTCGTTCTCAGGAACAGAGTGGTTGACTCTAATGCTTAACAGATAGTGGTTGATTGCATGTAAAAGTAAGTAAATGATTTTAAAATTGTTTGTTTTGGTTTTCTATAACTAAGACAATAAATTAAAAGACTAAATTAATGCAAATAATAAGCTAGACGCAAGTAAATAAAATAGCTAGACGCAAAGTATGAGAGGTAGTACTTGAGCAACGCTAGGATTTCACCTAAATCTATTCATTCCATGTATTGTTTAAGGGACGAATTCGGTAAATAATATTGGTCGGGATTCGGGATTCGGGATTCTCCTTACCCCCGTCAGGATGGACTAAGGAGCCTTCTTAGGTGCTACAAACCTCGTCAGGGTGAATATAGTCCACCTTCGAATGATTAAAGTCTAATTACCCAATTGGCCATAGGATTAATTAAGCCTATCAAGGTCAAATAATTTCTATCCTACATTCGTTAATTAGTGTCGTACCTAGACCCCCGTCAAGGTGGTCCATTCGCCACTAAATGGAATAGCCTAAGTACTAAATCATAATGTTGAGTCGCGAGTTCAATAATAGTAGATAAAATCAAATTAAAGAAAAATATTAATTACCCAATTCGATTTCAATTAAAATAATCCCAAATCCAAAAACATAGAATGAAATAGATTGGGGCTTAACCTATTAATGCGTTTTCAAGTACTAATTTGAATTTAGCTCATAATTGTAAAAACTGAGAAATTAAAAGTAAAATAATTCATGTTTACAAATTACAGAAATAAAAGATAAAACCTAATTAGGAATTGGGTTTGGCTGTGATTTGGAGAAGATGACTTTCTCCACCTCCTAGCTTTCTCCTTTTCCTTACTTCCGACTTTCTCTCTGTACACTCTCTTCTCGGGATGATTTAATTTGAAGAATAAAATGAGAGGTGCTGAATAATGAGGTCTAAAGACATATTTATAGTGCTAAATTCGGACTAGGGCTTTTGGTTAATTAGTTAAATATTAAAAAGCCCAACTCCATAATTTAAGTCCAAATCCCGTAACTGCTGTACACCCTCACTAAAACGGGTGTAACTTTCTCAATATAACTCCGAATTGACTCATTCAACTTGCTAATTCTTCGTAACTCGATAAGGAATCTAATTTCTTCACAACTCAGCTGCTGGATATAATGGAATATTCTTTAGAACATACTGGAATATAATTAAACTTAATATAATGAGAGTAATAAATAATTTCTGGAACTATAGACCAATTAGTTGCTCCAATTTTATTTATAAGATTATAGCAAGAATTTTGGTTAATAGATTACAACCTTTTATGAACTCCCTAGTTGGAGAGAATCAAAGTGCATTCATTCCTAATAGAATGATACAGGAAAATACTATGATTGCACATGAATTAATTACCCATATTAAAAGAAGGAAAAAAACCAAAAAATATATGGTTGCTGTTAAAGCAGATATTAAAAAAGACTATGAGTATATAGAATGGGATTTTCTACAAGACCTCCTTATTAAGATTGGATTTAATAAAGATTGGGTAAGGAAACTTATGGTATGTATCACCTTAGTCACCTACTCAGTATTAATTAATGGTGAAGTTCACCGAGTACAAAAACCCACCAGGGGAATAAGACAAGGGGATCCACTTTCACCCCTAATCTTTTGCCTTATATATCAAACTCTAAATGATCTAATTACAGAAAAAAAAGAACTACCTTCTCAAAGGAGTCAAAATAGGAAATAACTGTCCAGCTATCACTCATTTGCTCTTTGCTGATGATAGTCTTTTCTTCCTAAATGCTGATAACAGTGAACTACAATCTTTCAATGACATTATGAACAAATATAAAAATGCTACTGGATTATGCCTTAACCTTAATAAGTGTGGGGTCATTTTTAGCCCTAATACACCAATTTTTATCCAAAATGTAATGGCTAAAAGATTGAATATGAGAAGAACTAACAACCTAGGTGACTACTTAGGACTTCCAACTGAATGGAGTAGAAATAAATCAAAAGATCTCCAGTTTTTAATAGATAGAATCCTACAAAAGTTTGAAAACTGGAAAACCCTTTTCCTTTCTGAAGGAGGTAAAGAAATCCTAATAACAGCAGTCATCCAAAGTTTGCCTAATTATATAATGTCAAACTTTATATTCCCAAAGCATATAATTAATAAAATTCATTTTATTATTGCCCAATTTTGGTGGGGTGATAAAGGTAAAAAAAAATACATTGGGCCAAGTAGGACCTACTCACTATATCTAAATTTGAAGGAGGATTAGGGTTTAGGGACCTACACCTAATGAATAAAGCCCTATTAGGTAAACAAGCTTGGAACTTAATACATAAAAAAGAATCTCTTCTCTATAGACTACTAAAAGGGAAATACTTCAAAAACTGTAGTTTTCTTGAAGCTAAAATTGGAAGCTCGCCTTCTTGGGGATGGAGAAGTATCCTCATAGGGAGAGATATTTCTAAAAATAATATAAAATGGAAACTAGGTAATGGATGTGACATCAATATATATATAAACATAATTGGATTTGTAATGATAAACAATCAATTATGCCAAAAAGGTCTAATCTTGTGTGGTTTAACCAATTAATTAAAAATGATAAATCTTGGAACATTGATTTACTCAATCAAATCTACCCTAAAGAAATCAGTGAAAAAATAGAAAGAATGATAATACGTAAGATGTTGTGTGAAGATCAAATATGTATAGCCTATTGCAAAAAAGGTACATATACATTCAAAGAAGCCTTTCATAAAATGAAAGAATATGAAACTATAATTCAATTCATTAAAGATAAGGATAAACCTACATCCTCTATTACTAGGGATAAAATCTATGGAAATTAATTTGGAAAATAAAAATCCAAACAAAAATTAGAAACTTCATGTGGAGAGCAGTTAGAAACCTTTTATCCACTGAAGAAAACCTTTTTAATCGGAAATGTTGTAAAAATAATATTTGTAAAATTTGTGATAATAACATTGAAACAGTAGAACATATGCTTTTTAGATGTCCCTGGGCTAAAAGTGTATGGTTTATTAGTCCTCTTAATTTAAAAATTGACAGTGAATTAACTGTAAAGTTGGATCACTGGATTTTAAACCAAGTTCAAAGCATTGCAAAAAGTTTTAAGAAAACAAATAGGATATTAGAACTTGCATGTATTATTATGTGGCATATTTGGAAAGAGAGAAATAATTTTATCTATAATGGTAAAAAGTGTGACCCCTTAAACACAATCAATAGAGCTACTCAAACTTGGAAAGAATATTACAAAATTTCAAACCCGAATGATATAAATTTTCTAGATTTAAACAATGATAATAATCATAATAGTCCATTAGATCACAATAATAATGGAATTAGTATACTAAATCCTAAATTCAAGGATAGATGGAAAAAACCTCCTCCAAATAAATTTAAAATTAATTGTGGTGCAGCTTTCTCAGATACGGGAGCTGCAGTTGCTTGTGTAGTAAGAAACTCTAATGGTGAATTTGTATCAGGTAATAGTTGGAAGGTAGGAGCAGATTCGGTGTTAGAGGCAGAGGCCACAGGAATTTTGAAAGCTACTAAAATGGCTTCAGAATTCCCTTTTGGAAGTGTTATTATAGAGAATGATTCAACTACCATCATGAAACCTCTCTCTTCAGGGCTTCCCGTGTTGATTCATTCTATTAGAAACGTTATTTGTAATATTTATTATTTTGCTGAACTATCTTCCCCCACTTTTCGTTTTGTTGATAGGGGTAGAAACGGGGCTGCTGACTGGGTTGCCAAACATGAGCTTTTGAGCACTTTTTTTGGAAATTGGAATACTTGTATTCCTCCCCAGTTAGCCCGTATTATTTGTAATGAAGTTGAACCGTCAGGGGTCGGCTAAACCTTGTAACCGTTTCTTATTATCTATATTATTATGCATTTGAACCAAAAAAAAAAGCTGTTGAATCCTCGTCTAAATGGCTCAAAATCAGCAATCTTCAGCAGCCTTCCAGATTTGCAGTTTCCTAAATCAACTCTTCGGAATATTTCTTCACGCCTTTGACTTCTTTACACGATTTATGACTTTAATCCACGTTTCCCCTCCTTGCTAGTATTCCAAACCTACAAACTTTTCACTAAAAACAAACCATATTACGCGCAAAAGTTCAATATATCCAAAAATACTAATTTCTAAGGAGTGAAATTGAAATATAGCAAATAATCATTAAAAGTCTATCATTTTAGTCAATAATTCACCTAATTTGATGTATCATAAGGACATATAATTAGAACAAAAAGGGAAACATTAAGCCTCCATTTACAGTTATTTGTAATTCAGATCAATATTACTCTGGAAATTAGATCAATATTACTTTGGAAATTATTGCGCAATAGCTATGGAATCGCCCCAATCCTTAGGATTGGAGGAGGTAAGACAGTCACTTGATTCCATAAAGAGTAATGATGGGTATCAGCCAAAAAGTGATCACCCAAATATCACCTTCCTAGGTGGTCCAATTAAACCGTTTCATATAAGAGAGAGAAACAAAAAGTAATCAGGAAAGAGAAATAGTTTAATTGGACCACCTATGAAGGTGATATTTGGGTGATCACTTTTTAGGTGATACCCAACATTACTCTTCCATAAATATTCACCAAGAGAGGTCCACACCACAATGTTCTCTAGTCTAAACAATTTTCCATGATATATTCTCACTTGTTATTACTTATAACTACCTAGTTTCAACATTCATAAATCTGCTTTCCAGTTGACAGTCTATTAAAACCAAAAGTTTATTTTTATCCCGACACAGGCGATCTCGGATAGAATAAGGAGATAGATAGAAATATATCCATTAAACTAAATCAACCTCAAAACGGAAGGTTGATATATCGTACAGGTGTTTGGGGTGGGTGTGAGAACCTATTAGATGTCAAATCAAACATCAATGAAGATCCATATGATAAGATATTACAGATGTTTATCTTTAGGGGATTAATTAAAACACTTGTTTAGATGCAGTAAAGGTTTTTAAACTGTGATAAAACTTGTTACACCAGACAATTTGTCCTCTCTAAAAGGTAGGGACTGTAAATCAGGATTTTCCAATTAATTCGTTTCATTTCCAATAACATTTATCCTAGTACCTCTTGATTTCTGTAGAATAATCTAACCGCTAGACCAACTATCGATCTTAAGTACTAAACAAATTGACTATAACTAGGGCTGTAAACGAACAAAGCCGCTCGCGAGCCGCTCGAACTCGGCTCGGGAAAAACCTCGTTCAAACTCGTTCGTTTATATAAACGAACAAAAAAGTTTGTTCGAACTCGTTTGTTAAAAAAGCGAGTTCGTTCGAGCTCAATCGTTAACTCGGTAAAAATTTATAATCGATAAATTAATGTTATAGTTATCAATAAATATATTGTAAAACCTATAAAAAAACAAATTATTCGTTAATAACTCAAGATCGGCTCGAAAAAAAATCGTTCGATATGTTAACAAGTTTAAAAATTTGAGCCCGAAAAATTTGAGCTCGACTAAACTCGACTCGTAAATCTTATCAAACAAGCCTGCACATCTAGTATTCGGCTCGACTTGACTCAATTTGTTTACAACCCTAACTATAAAACTACTAATATAAGTTAAAGTGTTGTAATTTGTTTAGCCGGATTTGAAAAAAAGATGGAATAGAATATACTTTAACAAATAGAACAATTGAAAAAAAGTTTAAAAAAACAATTACTTATCGTGATTCAGCAAAAAGTTATCTACATCCACATTAAGTTCCGATTACAGTTGTTCGTTCACTAGAAAATTCAAATTACAAATTATAATATCACGTTCGAACCACTCAACCCACACACCCTAAAGATTTCATAAAGTTAACCACATATCTAACTATTCTATCAATTACACTAAAAAACTTTAAGTAATGAATCAAGTAGATTCTTACTATTACAATAGATTTACTCGCTATATTAGTGAATCTAGCTATTAGGGTAGCTACTAAAGAAACTGAAGGTTTCAAACTGTTAGTGTTTCAAGAGAGCATCTGTGAGGAATGAGGGAAGTGAATCATACATCCGAAAAACAGAACAAGCTATTTATATGAGACATAGCTAAGGACGGATGAGGGTCGTTGATCAAGTGCACGATCAAGACACCAAATAGTGCCACGTGTTTCACCACCTATGTAAAACGACGTAGTTGCGAAACGGGGTCCAACACCATGTCAAATAACTTTTTATTAATGTTTATTACAAGTACAATTCTCTTCTTATCATTGCCAATCTTAAAACGCTCTTAAAGGGTTTGACCTCAAGTTCAAGGAAAAATGAATATTTGCGACTCTTTTTTAGATGTTCCTCCTAGTCAACCATATCATAATTACCTCGTAAAGTAAACGAAGGGTGGATTTCTACTTGTTCGACATGTTCTTCATGGGAAGAGGTGTAAGTAGAAAGCCACTAGGGTTTTCACTTGTATCACAACTTCATCTACCATTCCTCTAAACCTCGCACTCACAAAAACTTTAAATGGATTTTTAATTACTTTCTCACAAGGACAACTGTGACCATGCTTTGTAGGGCTAGCCGAAGATCTCAATCCTTTGTCGCTCATAGTCTGATTACATTTTTGAGAAGGAGGAGGTGTCTTTGACATCTTAAAAGAAGGGGGAATAAAGGTTTTCCTAGACTCATGAAAGAATTATTTATTTTGTGGGTTGTATATATAAAAGAGGCTTTCAAAGATACTTGAGAAATGGAAGATTTCTATCAAAATAATGACTCTACTACAAAATCACCATGTTTATATAAGGAAACAACTAATTAGAGAGAAGAACAAGGCAACGTTTTGTCTTCTCAAGAAAATTATGACCGACTGTCATCATAAGTTTGTCGATAAATCACCAAGTGCCATTCATTTAGTACTACATACACGTGGGAATGCGACGAGGCAAGTTATGATTTAAGTGCCAAATTCAAGACTTCTCACCTTAAGTATAAACCTCAAATTTGAAGATATAATTGATATACATGTATTGTCACCTTAGGCGCCTAAACATATCTAGGGATGACCATGGTTTAGTTTACCGCAAAATAATCAAAACCCATAACCATAAACATATAATTATATTAAAAACCATATTTCTAACGGTTTCAGGTTTGCAGTTATTAACCACTGGGTTTCGGTTTTTTGAGACCAGGATTTTTAGTTCTCAATTAAAACTAAACGACAACTCTCTCTCTCTCTCTCTCTCTCTCTCTCTCTCTCTCTCTCTCTCTCTCTCTCTCTCTCTCTCTCTCTCTCTCTCTCTCTCTCTCTATATATATATATATATATATATATATATATATATATATATATATATATATATATATATATATATATATAAATTATAAATTCATAAAATATCACTACTACACGTCGCAATACTAGCGACGAAATCTTTACCGAGGATCAAAGCCCCTATCTTTAGCGACGACGGTCTTTTGCGAGGACTAAGTCGTCGCCTATAAGTTGCAGCTAATTTACGCGAGCAAAAATAATAAAAAAAAAAGTAGCTGTTGCGAGTCCTCGCTAAAGGGTCCAATCTTTAACGAGGACCTACAAGTCGTCGTTAGAGATACCCTTTTGCGACGACTTTTTGGGTTTTTTGCGAGGACTTGATGTCCTCACGAAAAAGTTCACCGTATTATATACAGCCACTCGGCAGTTGGCCATTAATGCCAAAAAAAACTCCAAAAACTCCAAAAAAAAAACCCAAAATTCTCCCAAATTTTTTCTGTAATCCTCAAAAAAATTCTGGATCAATCAATAACGAAGCTTCTCCATTCATCTAGATCTTTTTGGTGCCATTTTTTTTTTCATCACTTTCTCTATAGTAAGGCATTTTCTATTTTTTTTCCTCCTTTTATTTGTTTAAATTGTATAATTGTTGTTATATATTGTATTATATAAGTGCAAGTAGTAGTGTTTAGTGTTGTATGTGTGATATATTGTTAATTTTTTGTTATATAATAATTATTTTAGAATTTTGTGTTATAATTTTAATTGGTTTGTTGAGTTATAATACTTTTAGGTGATGTTTTATTAATGGAAAATTAATGTATGGATCTTTGTGAACAATTTAGATATTTTTAAGGGCATCTTTATAATTGATTATAATTGTAGGGAAGTAATATTTTATTAAACTTTAGGTGCCTTAGTATAATTTTCATAAAAAGTAGGGGTTAAAGTGTAATTTATATAAACTTTAGGTTCTTTATTGTATTATTTAACACTTTAGGGGTAAAAGTGACATTTTATTAAACTTAGTTGCCTTAGTATAATTTTTAAAAAGTTTAGAGGCCTTAGAGGGATTTTTATATAATGTAGGGGTAGAAGTGTTTTTTTAAAACTTGAGGTGCCTTGGTGATTTTTTCATAAATTTTAGGGGTAAAAGTGGAATTTTCATAAACTTTAGGTGCCTTAGTAAAATTTAATAAATCTTAGGTGTATAATTGACATTTTAATAAACTTTAGTTGCCTTAGAATGAATTTTTAGAAAATTTAGAGGTCTTGGAGGCATTTTTATATAGTGTAGGGGTAAAAGTAATTTTTCTTTTTAAACTTTAGGTGTCTTAGATTCTTTATCATGTTGGGGTAAAAGTGAAATTTTAATAAACTTTAGGTGTCTTCTTGACATTTAATAAATTTTAGGGGTAAAAGTGACACTTTAATAAACTTTAGGGGTAAAAGTGACATTTTAATAAACTTTAGGGGCGTTAGTGACTTTTTCATAAAATAGGGGGATTGAAGTAATTTTTTTATAATCGTATGATCTAAGTATTATTTAAATTAAACAATTTGAAATAATAATTAGTGTTTTAATTTACTTTAGAGAATGGACAAGAGTTGGGTTAAATCAAAGAATAAGGTTACGAGGGAATATATCAAGGGTGTATTAAGTTTCTTGAGTTTGCGAGCAAAAAATTGGATCACGCCGCTGAAATATATTGTATATGTAATCATTGTTATAATAATCGAAAGTTTACACTAGCCGATGTTCAAGCGCATCTATCTCAGTTGGGTATTTGGTCATCGTATGAGGTTTGGACGAAACACGTGGAAGAAGTAGTAATTCACGTGGATCAACCAAACAAAGATAATGTAATGGGTACTGTAATTCACGATTTCGGACCCACGTTTGAAAATGGCGGGAACTCCGGTGACACCGGTATGTGTGACGAGAATGTTAATGGAAGTGTTCGTGGGTCTTTTGACGCGTTGTTCAAGGAAATAGAAACAGATTTGTAACCCGGTTGTACTAAGATGAGTTCTTTGGATTTCATACCAAAGCTAATGCATGTGAAAGTGAAGAACAAGTGGGCGAACACCACATTTACCGAACTTCTTCATTTGTTGTGTCGGGTTTTGACTGAACCTCATAACTTACCTGATTCTTATGCGGATTGCAATAGAAAGTTGAAAAGTTTGGGCATGGGATACACCAGGATCGACGTGTGTTTGAATGACTGTGTACTGTATTATAAAGAGAATGAGAATCTTGAGAAATGTCCAGTTTGTGGGTAATCAAGGTGGGACCCAAAGAAGGGGAAGAAAGTGTTGCATAAGAAGCTGCGTTATTTTCTAATTGCGCCTAGGTTACAGAGAATGTATGCTTCGAGGCACACCGCGAAAGATAAAGAGTACCGCCTTTGTTATGCATGAAAGAATCCACGTTTATGCTTACTCTCTTGATACCAGGTCCTCGTTCACCTGGAAAGGATATGGATGTATTCCTGTGTTCGTTATAGATGAGTTAGAAACGTTGTGGGGTACGGGGATAGTTACATAGGATTCACATAAGAAGGAGGAATTTGTAATTAAGGTTAGATTGTTGTTCACGACGAATGATTACCCGACTAGATCGCACACTTCGGGATGGTCGGGTCAAGGCGACTTAGCTTGTCCCGAATGCATGGAATATACTCCTTCCGTGCGGGTTAATGAAGGAGTTGTTTATTTTGATCAGAGACGGTGGTTGCCTCTGAACCATCATTTTTGGAAAGACGGTTCTTCTTACGTTAAAGCCGATAATAGCCCCCCCCCCTTCGGAAACATAGTCCCGCAGATATTCAGACGCAATTAGATGCGTTGCCTATTGTGTTTCCTGGAAAACACAAGGACTTTGGTGGCAAGGTGGCAAAGAAATTTGGGTCTTGTGAGTCAAATTGGAAGAAAAAGAGTATATTCTACCATTTACCGTATTGGTCGGAAAACTTGTTGAAACATAAAATTGATGTGATGCATTGTGAGAAGAATGTTTGTGATGCTCTTCTCGGCACAGTTGTTGGTTTAAATGGGAAAATTAACAATGATAACGTGAAGTCGAGGAAAGATCTGCAAGCCATGAACATTAGGTGAGATTTTCGGTTATTTGTCGATTCACGTGGTAAGACCATTCTACCATGTGCAAAGTATGAAATGACACCCGATAAGAGACGAGAGTTTCTAGAGTGGTTGAAGGTGCAAAAGTTTCCAGATAGTTTCGCTTCTAGCTTGCGGAACAACGTTCAGAGTGACACGGGAATGATTATCGGTATGAAATCCCATGACTATCATATTCTGATGCAGATTATATTCGTGGCTAGTATTCCAGGGTTAATCGACAACAAATCCATTAGAGATCCGATTAGTGGGTCATGCAACGTGTTCAAAAATATTTGTAAGAAGAACCTGAGTAAAAAGGAAGTGGAGTCCAGAAAGTCTAAGGTGATCGAGCTTATGTGCAAGTTGGTGATGCTTTTTACTCCAGCTTTTTTTGATATAATGATCCACCTTGTTGTGCACTTGTACGAGGAAGCTCGGTTAGGAGGTCCGGTTCAGATGCGTTATATGTACCCGTTTGAGAGGTACTTGAAGAAACTAAAGGAATATATACGGAATCCGGCTAGGCCAGAGGGTTCAATCGTCGAGGGATACGCTGTAGAGAAATATTTGACTTTTATATCTCGATAATTTCGAGAAGAAAGTACAAAGTTCAACGACCCGGGAAGATACGGTGAGACGATTCCTGAAAGAAAGGAAATATCAGTGTTTAAGAGCCAGTGCAAGCCGATCGGTAAGGAAAAAATTGGATTATATACCCTTCGCAGAGAAGGACCACATCGATTGGTACATCCTTCATAATTGCGACGAGATCCAGCACTATATGATGTAAGTATTTTAATTAAAATTATATTTACCGTTTATTAAATATTATATTATCGATTATTAGCACTATGTTTTTTAGGGAACACATGTCCTCACTTCTAGTCCGCGATATAGATGCAAAACACCAAGAGCATTTTCGTCGATGGTTCAGGAAAAAGGTATACAAGTCAACAAAATTAGTCGACTTTATTCCAACTAATAATTGACCTTGTGTGCAGGTGTATGTAATGGAACAAGAAGGTAATCCACTTGCTATGGAAGAGTTGCTCTCGTTGTCTAACATGTCGAATAACGTCGTCTATCAATATGATTCTTGCGTTGTGAACGAGGTCAAATGGACAACATGTGAAAAGGGTGAAAAGAAAGTTACTCAAGATTACGGAGTTTGTACAATCACAGGTTGGTTTTTTTATAGTTGGTTGTTTGTATATAAACTAGTTATTTTGTAATTTCATAGGTTAATATCCTTTTTATGGTGAGTTGGTAAACATTTTCAAGGTTAAATTCAGTGGTGGTTGTTCAGTTGTGTTATTTAAGTGTAAGTTGTATAACACAGATCAAAAAAAGAGACTGCGAAAAACAGAAAACGGAGCAACAATTATCAACACAAGTTCTTTTTGGTGGACTGAAGAACCCTACGTCTTAGCTACTCAAGCAAAAAATGTCTTTTACGTTGATCAAATTAACGCAAGGAAGGTGGAAAAGGGTGGAAAGTAGTTTGGAAAGTGAACGAACGCCACAGATGGAGTCCCGAGCTATTTGGTGTAGAATCGATTTCCACTGGTCCAGGTCTGATCGACATTCCATTAACTGATACAAACTTGGATTCGGAATATCCGGTCTTCGAATTGGCTACTGGACAAGGGATAGAGATTGATCTATCGATTTTTAACCTTGTACTGGAACCCGCTGATCCCGTTGATGATAAAGATTATGATGACATCTTAGAAGAGTACGAGACTGATGAGGAAACTATATATGTTGATAGTGACGATGAACCCGTAATAGTAGATGACGGGGACGAGACTGATTAGTTCTTTAGATCTTTTTTATTATGTAATTTGTCATGTATTTAATAATTTTCCTAAGTTTGAATTATTTTGGTCCCATGATTTTTAATTGTGTTATGATAGAGTCTATTCCTTTTAATTTATACGTCTAAACCCTTAAAGAGTTAATCTTTTTCATTTTTTATTATGATGTGTAATTGTGTTATATAAGGTATATACCTATACTGATTATGAATTAATTTTAGTATAAAAAAATGAAAAAATTAGTTATGTATAATATATAAGTAAATAGTTAGGAAATTAATTTTTTTTAAAAAGGCTTTAACGAGGACATGGTCCTCGCTAAAGACTAATTGATCTTTAGAGACGAGTCATCGTGATGAACTCCTCGCTAAAGACTTTAAGTCTTTTGCGAGGACTTTTCATCGCTAAAGTCTTTTCCTAAAAAATTAGATACACGTTAAGGCGGTCAAAGTTCGCGTCTTCCCAAAATTTCGATCTTTAGCGAGGAACAGTCTCTTTAACGAGGACCTTGTCCTCGCTAAAGACCTAGTAGAATTAATAAAACACGGTCGAGACCTTCTTCTTCCCCATTACTTCATCAAAAACCCACAACTCCTTCTTTCTTCTCCACTTCAATCCTGCAATTCCAACACCTCCAAGCTTCGACGAATCAAGATTATCACTCTCAACCTTCCAACATCATCATTTAAGGTAGATAACAAGAAAATCATACAATTTTTCAATTTTTTTTCAGAAACTAACTTGGGTTTTTTCATGTGTTCTTGTTATGGGGTGATGCAATAACTTGATAACAACCACAATCTCGACAAAGAAGGTACGTAATCCATCACGTAGTCAAGTGATCAACCATACTATTCGGGAGATTGTTCCATTATACTACAAGCAATGGTCAGATTTCTCCGCCGAAAAGCGGAGAAATATTTTGATACGATTAAGAGTAAGTCGACTAAAACTTTTTTTAATTAGTTTGTCGTTAACTATACAATTATATTGAATTTGAGATATTTGTAAGCAGGAATTCTTTTTGGTAGAGGAGTGGGAGGCCCGCCCGGATTGGAGAGATATACAGGTTATGATAAATAATAAGTGTAAGGGATTTAGCGACCACAAGAATTAAACAAAGAGAAAATATTATGAGTCCCGGGAGAAACCAGATGAACAGCCACCGGAAAACTGGGAGCGAACTTTAAAATTTTGGGACTTGGGGGAAGCTCATGTAAGTGTTGTACTTTAAATTGTATTAAATAAAAAAATTCTCTTTATTGACTAACATTCTTTTTTTTGTGTGTTGTTTAAAAAATAGCACCAAGCTGAAGTAAATAAAACCAATAGGAAGCAGCTGCGGAACCTGAGTGGGGCGGGTTCTATGAGCCAGACACGGAGGAGGGATAGCTTGATGGAGGTAATAAATTCATTACGATGCTTATTTAAATATCTTTATTTGACTGTTTGACTATAACAGGGGAAGGGGAGTGGTCAACCCCCTCGAGTGGCCGAGGGTGACGCAGAAGCTATGCCTCTACCCAAAATAAAAAGATTATTTTCTGAAATCGGGTGGAGCAAGAAAAACAATTGGTGGAGGAGCCCCGAGTACCAGAGATCGAACGTAAGTTGAAAAATAAGCAAACAATTATACTTACGAAATATATTTTAATATTTTATTTACTGTACAGGACGCGCTGAAGGAAATTCTCAAAAATAAACTTCGGGAATCGCAGAGTCAAAGCGGCGATTTATCGTGTACACCCTCCTTGACGCAACAGGAACAGGTTGACGCAATCATGGAGGCGGCGTGATTAGGTTGGGAGATAGGACCCGCTACTGGATCCCGGGAGTTGGCCACCCGCTTCCGGAGAAGAGAATGACTGCTAATTCCTGGGATCCGGTCAGCGAGTCGATGCTGAGGGACTACGAGTAGCTGATGAGATCGCTAAACGAGTTCCTTGTCTCCATAGGCAAGGACCCCATGCCAGGCGACCTGTCTCGATCCTCGGCCTCCACAGCTAGTACACGACCCACGAAAGAGACGGTAGACGTCTGGATGAGTCGGGCCATCACGTTGCTTAATAGATGCAGAGAAGAACGTGGACATGAGACTGCACTTGTCCCTCCATCCGGCAATCCTTCTGCTGCTCCTGCTAGTACCTCCTGAACCCGAACCACTCCGTCCGGGGCGCCACTCCAGCTTAGGGGTCAGGATGAAGATGAAGAAGATTTACCTAATCCTTAGTTTGTGTTGTTTGACTTTAGGTTGAATTTTTATGATATTTGACTATTTGTTGACTTTTTACTTTGACTTTTCCATATGTTTGACTTTGTAATTATCTGTTCCCGTTTATTTTATAATTCAGTTTTCGGTTTCATCTCGTTTCTTTTATACAATTAAATAAATAAAACAAAAAACAAAAAGAACAATTAAATAAATACAAGAAAAAACAAATAAACAATTTAATAAATAAATAAAATTAAATAAAATTAAACAATAATTGAGTAAATAAAATTTAAAAAAAGAAAGAAAATATCTTTAGCGAGGACATTTTCCTCGCTAAAAATAAAGTTAAACGTTCTCGCTAAAGAGTTGACCAGTAAAGGCGACGACTTAATCCTCGCAGTTAACCCGGTCTTTACCGAGTACTCTTCCGATCTTTAGCGAGGACATGGAGTCATCACAATTGATAAGGTGTCTCACGCGACGACACCAGATGTCGTCACAAGAGCCTGTCTCTCGCGACGAAACTTTAGCGAAAAAGCTTTAGCAAGGATTTCCGTTGTTTTAAGCGAGAGTATGGGTCCTCGCTAAAGACAGAAACAATAATAGTGTATGACGGCATATATAAGAAAATTATGCAAAGTATATACAACCATAATTAGGTTACTTTGGCTTGATAATTGGTGCAATGGTACTTGTGATATTTCTGATTGGGGGTCATAGAGGTTTGTTAAGAATTATTGGGTGTGTCTGCAATTTTAGTTTAATAATTGGTAAAATGGTACTTGTGATATTCCTGATTGGGAGTCATATAGGTTGGTTAATAATGTTTGGGTGTTTCTGTAACTTTAGTTTGATAATTGGTATTGGTTTAATGGTACTTGTGATACTCCTGATTGGGGGTCGGAGAGGTTGGTTAAGATTGTTTGGGTGTTTCTATACAACTTTGGTTTGATAAATGGTACAATGGTACTTGTGATATTCCTGATTGGGGGTCATAGAGGTTGGTTGCTAACGCATTGACACCTCACTGGATTGCCATTTAGGTGTCCGTGAATAATATTTGTTCCCACATTATTATTATATGTGACCATGTTAGACACATCATGATTATATAGTTATATTTTAATAAGGTGATACGTGTTCAATCAAGATCATGTTTATGAAGTAAATCCTTTTTTCCAGGTAGGTGGTCCCGCTAGCAAATTATGTAAACAAAATTATATGAGTTTCATCTTTAATATTAGTATTCTTTTGTATGTAATATTCCGGTGTTGAACCTAGACAGAAGAAAAGCTTATAAAGCATGGAATTTTCATTTATTATCAGTTTTACCACATACTGAATTATGACATCTTTCCCACAAAATAAACAAATAAATAAATAAATATTGACATCTTCTCCCTATATAAATCTGCCACAAGCTCAACTTTAGATAACACATATCCGATTAGGAGCCATCTCTCTTAAAAGTTGTTCAATTTCCATACTTTTATTTTTCACAGCTTTGATCACACTCACACTCGTATCTGTGTATGTCAATGGATACTCATTTTCAAAATCTTCAAAACCATACAAATTCTGTTTACAAGCTCAACTTCAATCATCATCATCAATCAGTGTTACCACAAAATTCAGACGAAAACTTTGTAGATGAATACCAATACGAAGTAGTTGATCAGGGATTCCAGGGGGATGGTCAAGTTGAATGTGACTATTTTGATGGAGTCTTAAGGTATATAAACCATATGCTCAATGAAGAAGAAGACTTGGACGATAGAGCTTGTATGTTTCAAGATTGCTCGGCTTTACAAGCAGCCGAAAAATCTTTCTATGATGTCCTCAATGAAAACTCTTCTCCACCTATCAACTCTTATGATGATGATGCTAATGATCATGATCAACTTTATAATTCCACTCCTGCAAACGATCTTATTCAACCCTTTGTAGCACCTGATTTAGCCGAAGCTGAACCCTTGATCGCTGACCATTTCTTCATTAATGATCAATATCTTCAGACGGAATCGCACCCTAGCTTTTCTTCAACCACAAATGATTTTGTTAATGGTCTCATTAACACCCCTGCGAGTACTTTCCATGATTCAAATTATGCGCATCTTCTGAATGATACAGCCGGGAATGGAAGCAAAGTTTCATCTGATAATTTCAGAGACAAGAATAATCATCAACGAGAAGAAAACGATTATCCAGAGGGGGGTCGAACAGCCAAACAATTAGCAAGTTCTACCGAAGAATCACAGCCAGTAGAGACTTACGATAAGGCGCTACTTTGTATGGAGATGCAGCCTAATTTCTACTATGAATCTTTTCCGGCTAATAGCAAAAAGATCGTGGTTAACGAGTCAGAGAAATGGAAGGATTATTTGAAATCAACAAAACGAGGAAGGCCACGTAAAAGTGAAATGGGTAACAAAAAGGAAGTAATTGATGTTCGAGGTGTTCTAACTCGGTGTTCTCAGGCTGTTTCGAACTATGATAGTGTAACAGCAAATGATCTGTTGAAGCAGATCAGGCTACACTCCTCACCATACGGTGATGCTAGTGAAAGAGTGGTGCACTACTTTGGTAACGCACTTGAGGCACGTATTAATAACACTGGTTCAGCTTTATATACATCTTTTTCAAGTAATAATGTAACAGCTTCTGATATATTGAAAGCTTATCAGACATACGTTACAGCTTGTCCGTTCAAGAGAATGTCAAATATATTTGCTAACAAGTCAATTGCAAAACAAATTGGTAATTGCGAAAAGGTTCATATAATTGATTTTGGTATTCTATATGGTTTTCAGTGGCCTTGTATTATTCATGGTCTATCATTAAGGCCGGGGGGTCCACCGAAGCTTCGTATTACCGGAATAGATTTTCCTCAGGCGGGATTCCGACCAGCAGAGAGGATCGAGAGAACAGGAGATCGCCTGGCGAATTATTGTAAGCGATTTAACGTACCTTTTGAGTACAATGCAATTGCAAAGAAATGGGATACTATAACTCTCGAAGATCTCAAGATTGATAGATCTGAAATGGTGATTGTCAATTGCTTGTTCCGGCTCAGACACGTCTCTGATGAATCGCTCACGGATTATAGTCCACGGGACACTCAGATGGACTTGATTCAGAGAATCAAACCTGATTTCTTCGTACTTGGAGTACTCAATGGAACTTATAACGCCCCTTTCTTTGCTACTAGATTTCGTGAAGCTTTTTATCACTTTTCTTCGTTGTTTGATATGTATGAAACGACTGTGCCTCGTGAAGATAAAAACCGGTTAATATACGAGAGGGAGGTGTTTGGAAGAAATATTATGAACATCGTAGCTTGTGAAGGTACCGAAAGGATTGAGAGGCCAGAGACATACAAGCAATGGCAAGTCCGGAATCAAAGGTGTGGATTCAGGCAGGTTCCTCTAAACGAAGCCACCATGAAAGAGGTAAAGTACAAGGTTAATTGGTATTACCATAAGGAATTCCTTGTTGATCAAGACAGTAACTGGATGCTTCAAGGGTGGAAAGGTCGAGTTATGTATGCTCTTTCATGTTGGAAACCTATTCACAAGTAATCAAAAGTGAAAATGTCGAGACTTGTTATATGTCGTTTATGTTTATCAAATTGCTTTTGTTAGTGTCATAGTAATGATGTCTTTTCTTTCTGTTCGAATCATAGTAATGATGTCTGTATTTGATTAGTTTGTATGTTTTTTTATGTTCATCCCGTTTTCTTTCATGAACATGTTAAAGAAGCCTCCATTTACGGTTATTTACGGTTTATTTACAATTCATATCAATATTACTCTGGAAATTATAGCTCAATAGCTATGGAATCACCCCAATCCTAAGATTGGAGGTAACATGGTCACTTGATTCCGTAAAAATAATAATATTATTCAAATTCATACCATATAATATATTATTCCTAATATAATAAATTATTAATCAAACTATAAAAAAATTAACAATTTATTTTTAATCAGATCATAAATAATATATTAAATAATATAAATTTAAATAATATATCTTATTACTCATTTCATAATATTCGAGAACCATTGAAAATAAAAGTATTGATAATTAATTTTGTCTTGAAGAATCTTACATAAAAATAAAGTTAAAAAAATATTAGTTTATATTAATTTTTCTTTCTATATTTTTTAAAAGAACCAAAACATTATATATAAAGAGTAAAGGAAATATTCCAAACGCGCGTGTCACCACTCCGCTCGTCCGAGCACCGGCGATGGCATATGGAATTAAAAAAAAAAAACTTTTTTTTTGGACAATAATTAAAATCTTATTTTGAAATGAGTATTTATACATTTCGTTGGCCATATTTAAGTCATCGGAAAAATAGAACACCTAGACTTGAATGCTATCATCCCCAAACATTCAGAAACTCCCGTAATAACACTCAAATGTTACAGAGATTACAATGTTTGTTCAGGTTTCGTCCTCGAAAATGCCAGAGTTCTGAACGAGTGAAATGGTTTTGCCTTTATAGACATTTTTAAGACCAATACCACTATATAATAGGAAGTAGAGTCATTTGGAAAGCACATGCATAATTTCAACACACCAAAAAAGCTATCCTTTTATATCAACCTTCCATTCGTTTTTATAACCACGTCAGTTATTTGGAGAGAACTGATAAGTGAGTTCTTTTTTAAAAAAACAGAGTTAACCCCTCCTTCTATATCACAGCTTCCATTTGTTTTTATTCTAAGTTCCGCGTTTCTAAAATCTGTGACTTGACTTAACTAGATAGTTCCATTGGTTATCTTAGGAAACTTGTGATATTTGTGAGGTTGACGCTTAAACTTACAACTTTATAAAAAAAATTATTTACCACAACCATCCCTTTTTACCTTCCATTATTCAATTTCACCAAAAAAAATTATGTTATTAGTAGAAAAAATAAACAATACGAACCAATTTTACGATGGTGTTCCAAATAGTTGTAAGAATTTCCTAAGTATAATTTATCAGCGAAAGTCAATGTAGACGCACCCAAATAGTCGTTTTAAGCACTAGAACCTCTTGAGGCATGAATTGCGGGTCTCAAGCCTGTACTATCAGGTACCTTTCTAATAGCATCCATGGTCTGCACTCAAAGATTTATCATAGTACTCTATGTTCCTAAGCTTAACCATAAAATAGTCAAACCCAATCTCTACCAATTCCATATTTTTAGAGTCCCATATTCACCTAAGTTTTTCAACAAGCATTTATACCCAACATCATAGCCTATTAAGTGAATAATAAGGGAGCGCTGCCAAAACTTACATCCTTGCCTTTTTTGTTCCGACGTTTGGATGAGTTGGGGTTAAGTTCTATTTGTAACTAAAGTATCGTTTACCATCTCAAAAGGATAAAGACCAGTCGGTGTTGTTACAGCATCCACAAAATCTTGTGTACCTCTTTAGCATCTCCATTTTGATTACTGCTACGTATACCTAACCCCTTGGGGTAAGGGTGAGCATGGTTCGGTTCGTCTCGGTTTTTGGCCAAAACCGAAACCGAACCGAATATTTCGGTTTTCTATAATTTAATAACCAAACCGGGTGGTTCGCATTTGGTTCCACATTCGGTTTTTGGTTCCGAATTGGTTCGTTTCGGTTCGGTTTTGGTTTGCTTCGAATTCAGATGCTTGGTCAATAATATTTTCACCCCATTTCTTGAAATACATTGTCCAATAAAGACTAATATTCCGATACAAATTATGGTACTATTACTTGTCATGTGGGCTAAATATAAACTTATAATCTAAAAATACGTATCTTAATTTACAATACTACAATAAATTTAAATCTATTACTTCCTATTTCATACAATCATGATTTATAAAATCAATCAAATAATGAATACTTATAATCTTAATTGATATAAAAAAATTCTCACTAATAGCACCATCGAATAGTATAACTAAAATTTCACGTAGATGATAAATTCTTAACAAAAGTTTCTCCCACATAATTCTTATAAGAGAAGTTCACACATTCCCTATTTTTTCCTTCATTAGTTCGGTTTATGTTCGGTTTTTTTGGTTCGGTTTTTACGTAGTAAATTAAACCGAACCAAAAAAATTCTGTTTTTAAAAAATTAAAAACCAAACCATTTGGATATTCGGTTTTTGGTTATTTTGGCTCGGTTTTTTCCGGTTTTTTTGTTCGGTTTGGTTATATGGTTCTCATTTGCTCACCCCTACCTTGGGGGGTAAAGTAATATACCTAGATACACTAGATATGTCCTCTTTGTAGTTTCTAGTAACAATATCCAGCCCTTCTAACATTGTAGGTTTGTATGCACCAAACGTTTGGGTTGGATTCTTAGTTGTAACATCAAATTTGTTGCTTGCACATTCCTCAACATTGTTATATATAATTAAATTTAGGACAAGCAACTTACTTGCACTATGATGATCAAATATCCCTTGAATGGGATTACGACTCCCCGTCCCGTTGTCTCCAACCAGCGACTCCACAAACATCATGTTAGCAATCATCTTATTCACTTTAAGACTCATCCACCTATCTATACTCGGAGCATCTTCTTCCGTAGTTCTATTCTTGGATTTTCTTCCCCGGTTTATGGAATAAATGGAGTTACAAAACCATCAATCAATAACTGATCCTTTCCTCTTATAATTTCATCTTTCCCTACTCCTCCTCCTCTACCAACGACTAATCATCGCGATCGATATAGATGAGGGAGAGCTTGGGGGTCCTCAAGTTTTTATCACTTCGACCATTGACTGATTTAATAACAAATTGTTCTTTGTAGTTGAATTCCCTTTCATTTGGGAATATAATTTTAATCGCTTTGTTGATAACTTCTTCACGCTATTGTTTTGTATTTTGTTGAATTGATCTTGACATTGAGGTATTTGGCACCGGAAGAAATTGATTGTGAATGATATCGAGAGAATGAGACCCTCGCCCACCATTGGTATAAGGGAGTAGGGGCGGCGACAACTGTCGTTGTTTCTCCATGGGCTTGACCGTTGATGCTTGCAAAAGGAAATAAAATAACAAAAAGAAAATAAAAAAGGTATATTAGGTAATTAAGAATTAGTTTTTGGATACCTAATGGAGAGAACTGATAAGTGAGTTTTTTTTTATAGAAAATAGAGTTTACTCCTTATTTTATATCATGCCTTCCAATATTTTATTCTAAGTTCCACGTCTCTAAAATTTGTGACTTAACTAAATAGTTTCAATGGTTATCTTAGATAAATTCTGATATTTGTGAGGTTGTCACTTAAACTTATAACTTTATTAAAAGAAAGTATTATATATTGGAAACGTTTTAACTTATTTATAACAACCACCCCTTTTTACCTTCCATTATTCAATTTTCACCAAAAATAATTATCTTAGTAGAAAAAATAAACAAAGAGAATCTACTTATTGAAGAAATAAAAAATAGAAAAAATAAAAAGTTGAATGCACTACACTTATATAATTGAATAAAAGTAGATTAATTCGATACTATATAAAGTTTCATAATGTTAACCTGAGGAGAGAAACATTATCAAAAAGTAAGTAAGGTGGAAAAAGATAGAATTTAATATATTAAAAAATAGGAGACTTTTTCTCCTCATTATTTCTTCTTTGTATCTTTTTTATTTTTAGTAAAAACTAATTTCCAACAAATTATGTCGTGTTCTATTAACATCGTTTCATTTTTATTGTTTTTTCTGCCTTCTCATTTTCAATGGCATCATTACACATTTTGGATGATCAACCTCCTAATAAAGCATTCTCCATAACATATTATTATGTGAATAACTTCTTCACGCTATGGGATTTGTCTTTTGTTGAATTGATTATGACATTGGGGTATTTGGCACCGGAAGAGATTGACTGTGAATGATCCCCGGAGAAGGAGACCCTTGCCCACCGCCGGTATCTGGGAGTAGGGGCGGAGAAAACTGTCATTGGGTTTGACTGTTGGTGCTTACAAAAAAAGAACAAAAAGGGAAATAAGAAGGTATATTAGGTAACTAAAAAGGAGTCGTTAGATAACTACTTCAAAAGAACCGATTAGTGAGTTTGTTTATAAAAAATCATAGCTAACTCCTTCTTCTATATCACACCTTCCATTCATTGTTATTTGAGTTCCAAGTTTCTAATATATGTGACTTGACTTAGCTAAATGGTTCCAACTATTATCTTAGAAAACTTGTCATATTAGTGAAGTTGTCACTTAAACTTTTAAATTTAATATATATATATATATATTAGAATCATGTTAATTTATCTACCACAACCACAACCTCCCCTCCCCCTCCCCTCCCCCCTTTTTTTACACACTATTATTCAATTTTCACCAAAATAATTATAGTATTGGTAGTAAAAAATGAACAAAGAGAACTTACTTATAGGTAAATCAAAAATAGAAAGAAAAAAAGTTAAATATACAACAAATATATATAATTCAATTAAAGTAGATTTAATCAGATTCTATGAAAAATTTCATAATGTTGATTTCAGGAGGAGAGAAACATTATCAAAAGATAAGTAAGGTGGAGTAAGATGGAATTTAATGTATTAAAATAATGAGAGACTTTTCTCCCAATACTCCCTCCTTTTTTTTTGGACGGAAACTCCCTCCTTTATCTCTACTCTATATTTAGTAAAAATTAATTTCCAACAAGTTATGTCGTCTTCAATTAACATCGCCGCATTTTTGGTTTTCTTTTTTGTCTTTTCAATTTCAATGGCATCATTAGACATTTTGGATGGTCGACCCTCTTAGTAAAGAATTCCTCATAATAAATTGCTTTTATTAGTTCTTATCCACCAATACTACATTTTAAAAAAAAATCTTTCTCTGACCCGCATTCAATTGGTCTTTGTCTAGTAAAGTTGTTTTTATCTGAATCTTGAATTGTTTTACAAAAATTAAATCAACATTGATTCTCGTGCGTGTCTACCTGAGATCGATACTCGCACCTAAATCACATAAGTCTCTTCCAGTCCATTCTTCACCAATAGATATAGGAATATTAAAACTCCTGGGATCCTTCAGCTTTGGTGGCAACTTGCTTTGGCAAGTTGCATTACACTTCTCATGTAGACCATCCATTTTCCATTAAATGTACTTGCGATTGTTGGATAGCACATCCTTCATAAATTTCAGATATTTTGTCATACGTTGGATGACTTCCACAAATGGAAAATTAATTTTCAATATTCTCACCATGTCTGAACTTCTTGTACTCTTTGTCATTATCCTTACTGTGAACATGGAAGGGTATGGTGGAGAAGGTCGATTTCCGTACACAACTATCTCTTTCTTCCTTTGTTCTACCGGTGGCTTCTCAACATTTTTATTTTCGATCACCGGCTCAACACTTTCTTCAAAATCATCAACCCAGTCCTCACGGTTACGTCAACTAAATTCGGCTCTTTAGATTTTTTTTCTCTATTACAACCTTTGCTTCATTAGGCTTAGTCAACCGTGGTTCTACAACTTTTCCACTTCAAAGGTTGATTGCCTTACACGATTCATAACCACCATTGTTCTCACCATTTTGATCAACTTGACTTCATTGTTTGTACCTAGGCCTAAATGTAGCATAAAAGCTTGTTAAATTTTCTCATGATGGGAGGTAAATTGAGTGAATTGATTCCCCAACATCTGAAGCGCAACGGATTGCTCGCTGAATTTTTCATTAAGAGCTCGTATGTTTTCCTGTGTCATCACCATAAATGATTTCATAGTTTCCTTTGTCACCTCTATAAAAGATTTCATTGTTTGTTGAAGCTCGTTATTAGAGAATTTATATCGATGTGATGGATATGACATTAGAGCTTGACTCCCATTATGAACATTATAATGTGATGGTTCAAGTGCTTAACTCGGATAGGATTGTTCACTCAAAAATAAGATTTTAGATGTCACTTAATAAATATTCTCTTAGGGTCGATGCTGATATGAGTTTCCCTGATAAGAGACCCCACTTGGAAGTGATTGTTGGAAATTATTACCGTGGTGATAATTCTGGAAATTTCTTTGATTTCCCATGGAATGGTCATGGTTTCATTTAGGGCCTTCACCTCAGAATGTTACCTTGGATGCTCTCTTCAACAAGCATAGTAAGTTACTTTAATTGATCTTCCAACCTAGAACACGTCTATGGGAGTCAAGCACTTCAACCCTCTTCGCTCTTCAAACTAATATATCTTGCAACATCCGGTTGATGTAATCTCGTGTGGCTGCTACGACCACCATATTTCCCTTTACTTTCAGTACAACTGTGTTTTTTTTCTTTGGGTGAAATTGTATAAGTGTATGAATTATCGATCTTTAACTATATCGACTGAGTTTTGTTAATTTGATCTTTAGTTTGAAGAGAGAAGATGGAGATTTTTCTTTGGGGGTTCTGTAAGAAAGAAGATGGACCAAACTGAAGTAATTCGATGACTAAAGGGTAATTACGTCATTGTAATCCCAATAAATTACTGTAAAGGGCAAATGAATTTTTTGAGGTCCCAAAATATAAATGAGTTTTTTAAAAGTAAATGAGGTAAACTTCTTACTGGTTATTTGAAGAAGAAGAAAACTCTTACCCGTATGTGTGTATACTAAAGAATACCCCGTACCTGAAGATATTTGGACAAAAATTAATTTAAAAAATTATAATTGATTGTGCAAAATTCATAATTTCATTATATATAAAAAAAGTTACAAATCATTCTATAACTTGTAAAAATTAGCTATAAGAAAATGATAAAATATATCAATACATATACTCACCATCTTCTATGTGTATTCATAGATTTCTCTCATAACTCTACAAAATGTCGATGTGTCAACATACACATATCGTCCAATGTGAGGAACCTGAATGACAACCTTAATTTGAAAAGTATACACATTAGTGTTTAATTTATGAGAATTTTTACCATGTGATTCAGATTCCATCTAGCCAACTGTTTTCCTTTTATCCAGTCATCATGCATGATTTTCTTCCAATGCTACAAATACAATTAAAATTAAATATAATTGTAAGACAATGAACTTGTATTAGGAAAAAATAATTAGAAACAAGAGCTTTTATTATCTCACTTTTGGATATTTTATGCTATATAATTCCTCCTTCTCCCTTAACGTTACATTCAAAAAAATTGTACGAAGATAGTGTACCTACAAATAAATGCAAAGGTATATTACAAATAAATTATACACCATCGAACTATGTACTGTGTATAATATTTATTACTTACAACATTGATTAGTTGTTTATTGGGTCACAAAAATACATCACGGTTTATTGCACAACTCGTATAGATAGTCATTCTGATTCTTTTAGTTTTCAGTAGAACTGTATAATAATATATAGTCATTATTCTAGATAGTTACAATATAATGACACATATGAAAATATATATCTGATCATTTGTTTTGTATGATTACCTATAATATACATTAAATCAAGATTTTAGGGTATAAATTTCAGTTAATAAGATACAAAAATTATTTTATCATTCATATATTACGTAGACCTTTTATACTTAGATTACAGAATAATCTCGGGATATACAATATTCGTGGTTTGATTATCATCGGAGGGGAGAAGAAAACTTATGTTATCATAAGTGGTGCATCTGGATAATGCGACATATAATTTTCCATGACTAAACACAAATGTTTGTAAATCAATGCCAACAAACTTCACAGATTTCCCTTGGGATTTGTTGATGGGTATGGCAAAGGCCACTCAAAATGGAAATCATCGATTTGTCATTTAAAATGGTATTCCTAATAAGGAATGCAATAATGATAATCTTGGAATAAACACTAGATTCTCAGCTTTATCTCCATTAAGAATGCAAGCTTCAATAACACTCGCAGAGCACCTAACAACCACCAACCTTGTACCATTACAAAGTATGTCTTTGGGGGCACAATTCCTCAATTACATAATGGGAACATCCACCTTGATTTCTAGCCTAAATGGAGGCAACTCACTTCGATTAATGTGTTCAGATATTCATTTCGATAACGCGATATTATGGTCTGATCAACTTCATCTTCCTCACAAATTTTATCTGCTGCTAAATACGTCACCATTTATCCATGAAAAATAATCAACGTCGCACGATTAATATCAATAAAGTTAGCGTTGAATGCTGAAAAAATGGTATGTTCATTAAGATACGTGCTAGTTACGGTTTTCAGGTCATTTAGATAAGGATATATAGTAGATAATAGACTATTTATGTCTCTGCACTTCTGGATTCTTGGCGGGATCTGGACTATATGTTCTAGGCTAGAACCAATCTAGGAACAATAAGGAATCTGTTAGATTTAAGTAATCGACCAGTTGGTGTAAGTAAATGAAAATTGCATGAATTTAAATACATTTGATAAGAATGTTGCAATATCAGGGTGTTTTGATGTATCTTTGAGTCGTATGTTCACATCCAGTGTCAGTACAATGATCTTACTTACAATAATAGAATTCTTAATGAGGCTCATACAGTTTATTCGCGGACATCCAAAGGAATAACTGGTAAAGTCGTTCGAAAATCTTCTCCAAGGACAGTTGTGATACCCCCAAAGGGTTTTTCATTTCCACACACATCTTGTAGGGTTTGATCAACGGATTCAATGCAATTCCGATCTTCCATCAGAACTTCATCCCAAATTATGAGTTTCGTGGTCCTTATCAGCTCAACCTTAAGCGTTTAATTTAAAACATTACACCAGGAATTTTCATGGATATTCAATAGGATTGAAAATTTCGAATGTATTGATCACCCTCCTTTCAACGAAAACAATGCGATTGTGGATAAAGCCACTGTGATAACAATATACCCGAGGCTACGACATTTAGTTGCAATCGTATTGTACAAAAATGTCTTCCCTGTTTCAGCACCTCCATTCCGAAAGAAAAGTTGGTCCTTTATTTTCAATAACGGAGTCCATGACTTTATTATAGGCGTGATTGTGTGCACTATAAAGGCGATCGATATCACTTTGAACATCCGTTTCTCACGCCTCCACCTGAAGTTGTATATGTTCTGATAATAATTGGCTATTTACATGCAAACTCCAATTATCTGTTGAGTGTGGCATTGGAGGAAAGTCAAGTAGAGTTTTTCCAATTTCCATCAATAGTGTATTTATAAGATACAACCCATAGTGTTCTCTTTCTTCATCTGTGGGATCAAGAATAGCATATGATACAAAATTCTTGTGTGCAAGATCATCACACATGTGCTTTGAAAATATGTTCCAAAGTTAATCTTCTCAACTGATATCCAGTGTTCATAACTAAGGCCTCTTCTATACATTGTAAACATTCTTCATCGTTCTCTAGAAGGCCTCTGGCATCACGCGCTAACTTCAGTGAACCATACAACTTACCTTTGAACGTACCAGACACTCAAATGATTGAGGTCCTATTACATAAGTAATCAACAAATGAAGATAAAATCTCTCTCCACAATAAGGGTTTGCGAAATGCATTCGTCCAACATCAAATACCCTTTGTCTAGGTGTCTACTTTCCCTCTATACAATTCCAAAAATATATTGCGTGAATTCCTTGTATGTGTATAGACAGGCTTTAAATTTGATGGAACAACAATCGAAAAACGCTGTTAAAGTTGTTTTATGATGCCCAGCACCCAAAATAATCTATTGATTTCTCATAATCAAAACAACTACTTGTTCTCTAGGTAAATGTGTTTGTAACCGAACTACCATAAGAACCTCTTCGTGTAAAGGAAATCCTAATATAGGCCAGTATATCAAGCATCGATATATTGTTGAATCTCGTCTCTACCCAGCACTATTGTTGCTCGACCGTGACCTTTGTATATATACTTATGGATGTACTTCACACACCTTAACCCCGCACAAACTTCAACATTTATGTGACAATTGAACATTTTTCAATAGATAGGGATCATATGGTACCACATCCCTATTATCATCATTGTGGTTCCTCACATCAAAAACGCGACCATCATAACGGAAATGATAAATAGGATAACTGTCTTCATTCATAATTGTGGTCTCCACAAAATGTTCAGGGTAATTCTTCGTGCATTTACCATCCATCATGCATGGTGCAACACCATTTCGAGTGCCACATGGACCATGAACCGTGCAACCTTTCATGGTTTCAAAGAGCACTAGACCATCAGACATGTTGAGAAATTCTGCACACACTAAGTTATCACTTTGATTAGCCAATCGAATTTTGTGGTCCTTCCAAGAATGTCAACATATGCACATGCGGTAGACCTCTTTTTTTAAATTTGATTATTAAGACACATACTACGGTGCGTCAAAATACATGGCTCGACTCTACTTCTTTAATCGGACGATCTTTCTTCATTTTGAATACCCCTTTTCACTTCCCAAAAATAAAATTACTCCTATCTATCTCCTAAAAAACTCACATCTTCATCTTCTTTCTCAAACCCCTATTCTCACCATAACTCTAACTCCTTCAATCTTAATCTCAATCTCCATATTGCCTAGAATCAAAATATATACATAAAAGACCCTTCTAGCTACAACAAAGCGAAAAAGGTTCTCGAAGACGAGTTACATTTATGGATGAACTTCATGACAAGATGTTTGGAGAGGACTCAACAACCGATGCTACTTGCGACAAAATCAACAAGGTCATTCCGGGGAAATTATTCGACAAAGTGGGGCTTAGTGTCTCTTTGGAGCTTCAAGGTGGTGGAAGACCTATTTTCATGAGCTTTTAAACACTCAAGGATTCATCGAATTCCTTCCTATCTCCGGAAACGTTAACCACTCCCAAGTCATTGAATTCACTATCCTACACTTTAAGAAAGAATTCACTAGCTAGTAGCTTGAACCTGTATTTTTTGCATCATAAATCCAAGCTTAGTAAATTATTTGTTCTTACTCAAAGATACTATTTTCCTATCAATCCAAGAGGGAGATCAAACTATAAGCTACAATATCGAGTCTAATTAGAAAGGAGTTCATCTCAAGATTTTATTTAGAAACCAACTCATCAAAGGAGTCAAACAATCATCATAGTCAGATTATCTCTTCAAGGAGCATCATTTTAATGTTTGTAACTTAATATGATTTAACCACTTAGGGTATTAATTTTTATCTAGATTAGATAAGAGTTAGTTTCATAGGATTTAACCTTGTAAAAATATATTGGGTTGTGACCTAAGTCTCATCGGGTTGTGACTTAACAGCAAAACGTCTCATCGGATTGTGACTTAACCAGAAAAAGTCTCGTGAGTTTTTAGGTTATGGTTTAGCCTAGAAAATCTTGTTGTAAAGATTTATATCTTACCCTTAAGGGATATCAAGGATTTTAGTGGAAAATCTTGCAAATTTTATGGGGGTAACCCTAGGTTGTGGATATAGGGAAATAAAACCATTCTAATTACCTCGTGTAATCTCTTTCCTTTATCTTCTACTTTCCACGTGCAATTCTTTTACCAAATTATTTATCCCATGTAGCTTAAGTTAGATTACCTTAATTTATTCTTCTTATCCTTATAATTACTAGTCCTTGACCTTTGTTATCATATTTATTGGTTTTTTTTTTTTGGACAATGGGAGGGTGCCTAAGCACCCCAAAAAAAAAAACCAATCATCCTATCCCTATCTTACTAAAAGCCGAAGACAAATCGAAAATACTAAATGTATTTCTATTGACAAAGGTTGCCTCGTGACTAGCCTCCTTCGCCAACTTATCCGCATTTCTGTTGAGCTTTCTACTGATGTGTTTGAAAGAAACTTGCCCAAGCTCTTCAGCGTTGTGGATAATTTTTTGTAGGATGGGTTGGATATTCCAACGCGCTGCTGACACCTGCTTTATACCTTGAATAATCTCAAGGTTATCTGAGTGGATTGTTATTTTTTTTTCCCGGGAAGTAAGCTCCAATCTGTGTTGCATTAAGAACTGCCTCTGCTTCTCCTTCCAGGGCCGAATTGCAATCAATGCTAGTACTTTGTTTGACGGGCTTGCTTTGTTCCTTTTGAAATCCAACAACTGCTATTCCCGTAGGTTCCCATTTGTTTGAAAACGATGCATCACAAAATAAAGTAATATCCTGCTCCTGTTCTTCATTAATTGTGTTCCTATTTGGTTCTTCTCTGTTATTGAGTCCTTTATAACCTTCTCTGAGCCAGTTAATCCCGTGAATTTCTTGCATAAGTTTCTTTGATGCAATATTAATCCCCATTCCGTCAGCTGCAGTTCCCTCGTGTATAGCTTTCATCTTTGCCTTCCATATGTTCCACAGATTTATCATTAAAAAATCTCGTACCACATTCTCATCCCATCCCCCTTTTGTGTAAGATTTAATGACCTTCAGAAACCAATCTTCAATCTTATCGTCCCGTTCATCCAATATTTTAATTTGTAGAATAGATCCTGCCCAAATGTCTTTGCACATCGTACAATGAAGAAGTATATGTTCAACATCTTCTTTCTCGTGATTGCACCATAGGCAGTTTGTGGCGTCCGCGCATTTTCTTTTATACAAATTAACTCTGGTCGGGATTGCGTTGTTAATTAGTCGCCACATAAATAATTTTATTTTCTTTGGAATGTTTGATTTCCATATAGTTTTCCATATTTCTGATTCTTGCATTGCTCTAGTTTCTATTGTTGTGGCTTTATTGTTGTTTTGCTCCTCTATCATTACTTTGTAACCTGTTTTCGTATCGTAATTTCCATCTTTGGAGAAAGGCCAAATAAACTTGTCATACATACCATGTTCTTTAATTTTTGTTTTCTTGATGAGGTGAATTATAGGTGCCGGGAAAAGGTTATCCAGTGTTTCCATATCCCATTCATCTTTATCTTTCTTCATTAATTCATTGACTTTCATAATACATGATCCTGTCGGTTTCTCTAATTCCCACTTTGTATCTATCCACCTTTCATTCCATATGTTCGTATCCTTTCCATTCCCTATCATCTTTATTCCGTGTTTCTTAATAAAGTCGCTACCTTCTATAATACTTGCCCAGCTCCATGTCCTACTTTGTCTGAGTTTACAATTCATAAAGTTAGATTTATTGAAATAAATACCTTTGAGTAATCTTGCTGCTAAATTATCTGGGTTGTTCATTAGTCTCCATGCTTGAGCTGCTAGTAGGACCGTATTCATTTTTTTGAAATCTTTGAATCCCAATCCTCCTATGAGTTTGCTTACTGCAATCTTTTCCCAAGCTACCCAATGTATCCTGGTTCTTTCACCTGAACTCGACCAGAAATTAGAGATGGCTGAAACTAGTTTATTACAAAAATTAATTGGAAATGAGAAAATAGACATGTAATAATTAGGTATGGCTTGAAGTATGGCTTTAATAAGTACTTCTTTGCCACCTTCTGAAAGTAGTTTCGCTTTCCATCCTTCTGTATTTTTGAACACTCTCTTTGCTATCCATTCCAGAAATTCTACCTTCGATCTTTTGTGGCACAGTGGAATCCCTAGATAGTATCCCAGATCCTCTGTTTCTGAAATGTCCATTATTGTAGTTATTTCATTTTTAATATCATCTGGTGTTTCTTTGCTGAAAAGAATGGCTGATTTATGAAAATTAATTTGTTGTCCAGAACCCGAACAATAGATATCTAAACATTCTTTGAAATGGTCCATATTCATGTCTTCCAAATCTAGAAAAAAAAAGAATCATCTGCAAACAAAAGGTGAGAAATCGTCGGGCAGTTCCTGTTAATTTTTATACCTTTGATCAATTTGTGATCTATATAGTGATCGATAATGCTAATAAGAGATTCGGTCATAATAGAAAAAAGAAAGGGTGAGAGGGGGTCACCTTGTCTAAGACCCCTACCCGGTTTAAAGTTCTCGAGCCTTTCACCATTTAAATTGATATTAAAAGAGACTGAAGTGATACAATTCTTCATCCAATTTATCCAAGTTTCGCTAAAACCTAGTTTATTTAAAACCTTAAAAAGGAAATCCCATCTTACCTGATCGTAAGCTTTTGCCATATCAATTTTTATTGCAGCCATGTGTTTTTTGTTTTTCCGTTTCCTACTCATAAAGAAAGATATCTCTTGCGCTATAATAATGTTATCCTGTATCGCTCGACCTTTAATGAAAGCCGATTGCGTCGGGGATATAATACTATTCATAACCTCTCTTAAGCGATTCGAAAGAATCTTTGTAATGATTTTATAAATAAAGTTGACACATGAAATCGGTCTAAAGTCTCCTAAATTTTCTTGTATCGTTCCTTTGGGGATCAATGTTATTAACGTATCATTAATCGTTTCAACTGAACAGTTATTATCAAAAAATTCCACAATAATCTGTAACACATCCATTTTTATTATATCCCAAAATTCTTTGTAAAACTTACCATTAAGTCCATCTGGTCCAGGTGCTTTTGAGGCAGATAATTCCGTGATAGCCCTTTCTACTTCTTCCATCGTAGGCTTTTTTGTTAGTTCCTCGTTCATGCTGCTAGTAACACGGGGTTTAATAAATTCAATAGCCTTCTGCATATTCTCTTCAGTACCTATGTTTTCTCTGAACAGGTCCTTATAATAATCCTGAAAGCAACTTTTAATGTTTTCTGAATCGTCGGTCCATACTCCGTCAGTGTTTTTTATTCTGGTGATTCGATTTAGTTTTCTACGTTTTATTGTAGCTAAATGAAAAAAATTCGTGTTTTTATCTCCATAGATGAGCCAGTTTTGTCTAGCTCTATCGCTCCAATATTTTTCTTCTTTATCATATTCTATCTTTATTCGTTCTTTAATTTCATTCTCTTCTTTAGATGTATCTCTATCCTCTTTCATACTATTGATTTTGATAAGTCTATCTTGAAGAGCTTTAATAGTTTTTTCATGATTTTTAAAGTTTTTCGAGCTCCACTTAGTTAGCTCTTTCTTAGTAAATTCCCTTTTCTTTATAAAGTTCGGTATAGGGATCATATCATAAGGAATTCTCCAACTATTGTCTATTATTTCTTTGCAATCGTTATTATCTAACCATCTAGTTTCAAATTTAAAGTGTTTTTTTCCTATTTTCATATTAATATCAAAATGGAGAAGTAGGGGAGAGTGATCCGACCCTATTGCAGGAGGTATATGAATTTGTGATCTCGGGAATTTCTCCATCCATTCATAAGTTGCCATTCCTCGGTCTATCCTTGTCTTGACATTCTTTTCGCCTTCCATCCTGTTAGACCACGTGAAAAAACAACCGTTAGAGTTTATTTCCGCTAATGAATTATTATGAGTAAACTCTAGGAAAGCATTATTATGATTTATATTAGCCTGGTTCTTGCTTTGTTTTTCCGTAATGTTAAGTATCTCATTGAAATCCCCTAAAATCATCCAAGTTTCTCTAATTCCCTCACTCCATCTTGTAATATCATTCCATATTTCTACTCTTTGATTAAAATCATTAGGGGCATGTAAGAAAATCATATAGTACGAAAAAGATAGTTCGTTAACTAAGGCAATAACATAAGAATTACAACTAAAAATAACACTAAGATGCACATTGGAGTGCCACAAAACCAGGAACCCCCCAGAATGGAAAGAATTTCCAGAGGGTTCGACAAAATAGGAGTTACTGAAACAAAACCGCGCCACCACTTCCTGAGAGTCTACCTCTCTCATCATCGTTTCACAAAAGGCCACCACACTAGGACGAAATTGAGCTATCATCGAGCTAATTCTTGATAATGTTAAGGGCGCTCGTATTCCCTGAACATTCCAAAACAGGGCTGTCATTTGAACCTCACGGCTTTTTTGGAGTTGCCGCCTCCATTCTCCTTCTCAAACTCTTCTTCCTCATATGCTTCCGCGGCTTTATCATAGGAGTAGCCGCCATCTTTTTGATTGTTCTTACCCTTATTAGCATCATCATATATATAGTTTAAGTCATTCTCCCCTTCTCCTCCTTCATAGTCTACTCCATAATAATTTCCTTCACGTTCATTACTCCTTTCTTTTTCTTCCTCAGGCACCATCGTGTAAAGTTGACCGCTTTGTAGCTTCCCTTTGTATATTATATAATAGGTGAACTTATGGGATTTAAAATTAAATCCCATAGCGCACCAGTGAGTTGTTGAATTTATCCAAACTTGTCCACCGATCTCGATAATCTGATTTGTTAATGGAATCCACAACAGGCCATCGATCTCCATATGCGTTGTTATGTTAAAGTGATGGAGTGTGCACCTTTGATTTTCGAAATGACTCCATAGTTGTCCATCGATCTTCGTACCAACTTCATTTCTTTGATTGTTAAAATACTTCCATAAATATACAACACTCTTCATTAAGCTTCTATTTTCCTCCGTATCTCTTATCTCCTTTTCATCATCACAATCCATACGATACTTATTCAAACTCCATTTACTCCTTTTGGTGTTAATATTCACTATCGCACAGAACTATTGATGTGATAGATGGCCATCGATCTTCATAACTTTACCACTTACTTCTAAGTCATCTCTATCTTGAATCAAAAGCACTTCCCATATGTTTAACACTAACTGAACTGTATATGTCCAAACTCATGTGTTAAAACAGGTCGAATTACAGAGTTTATGATTCTTATAATTCCACAAAGTCAATTGTTTAATTTTCCTAGCTTCATTTCGATTCCCAACAGTAGATTGTTGCGCCTTCCTGGCCCACCAGGCCCGCCAAGATAGCAATACCAGAAGGCCAGTCCATAGCTTATCCTCCATCTTCGTCCATAGCAATATCTCTTCAGCCATTTCTATCTTTTTTGGAAAATCTTTGTCATTAGCCCCAATTTCATACACCCTTTTTTCATCTAGTCTCCAGATTTGGGCAACATAAATTATTGTTTCTCGTCCCCTTTTAACGATAACAACAGTTTCCTTTCCTTCCGTGCTTCCTGCCAATTTCGCCTTAACACCAAGATAAGACAAACCCAGTTTCCAAGCCTTGTGCACTTTAAGATGTATAATTGGTAACACTTGAACAACTCGAATTGCCATTAATAATGTATACCTGCACCACTTAAACACAAACCAGTAGCGTATAACAAGTGAAGTGTGATATGAAAATTTATTACCCAAAGACAGTTCAAGAGATGGTGGATTTTGGAAGAACCGTGTAATTACAGTGACATAAGTAGCAAGCTGAGATGGGTAATATATAGTCGAAACAATTATACAATATAAATAGGCGGATAACACCAAAATATTGCAGATGAGAAACTCAAAACCTGGAGAAAATTTGGGTACAAGCTGCATCTTTCTTTGGTTAACATCCTTTTCCACCTTAATTTTGTCGCTGCAGGAGTTGATAATTACCCATAAGCACGCCGCATTTTTTGTGTGTCCTATACCCGTCCTGGTGTTTCTCCTTGGCTCACGACATAGAACGTAGATCTTCTGGCTAGGGTTTACAACTGGGAAATTGTAACCTAGCTCTTGTTTAGGGCTAATCAGATGTTTGCTCACCACAGATGCAACGTTCGTTGCTTCTTTTCCTTTCTGTATCCAAAAAACCCCCGAAAGCCAAGCTAAGCGATTCGTATTGTGTAAAGTTTTGTGGGATTGAAGAACCTCCCATCTCTGCCATCTGAGAAAACTCCCATCCCAAAACGAAACAGAACAATAGAAAGAGAGAGAGACACCACACGTGGTGTTCAAATGGAAGCGGACGGATCTGAAAGAGTCTCCTTCGAAAGATTGGGGAAGAAAATCAATTAACCTAGGAGAGAGAAGAGAGCGTTTCTAAAAATTGAGAGATAGATAATAATCCTATGTGCTAATTCTGTTTGATAGTTTGTTATATTTATTGGTTTACATAGTTTGCATATATGTCCACATACTTTAATGTTTATTTCCTTAATGACCTTTTCCTTATGATCAATCATCACCTTTTCCTTAAGCACACAATTGAATTAGTATTCTTAACTTACTTACTTCTAACTCTTAGATTTCGTACTTAGTAAACTCTTTAGAATACTTCTTAGTTATCTTGTTTAAAGAGTTTGCCTAAGTGTTTAACCTTAGTTTGATAGTCATTAATTTTTAAATTAGGCATTGATTAGATAAGCGTCCTATTCACCACATGGTTGTCCGGGCCAGATTTCGCGCGCCACGACTATTCCCATGGAAAATATACACGCCTCCTCATGGTAAATTCTCCTTTCTTACTTGTTTGTGTTAACCTTGTGTGGGGAATTGTTAAACTAATTTTGTCTATTAATTATTTTATGATTTTTAAAACAAGTGTAACATTTACCAAAAATTGTAAACATGGAAGAATATATTTACTAAAAAAGTTGCTGATCTTCTGATCTTTGTAAAATTAGCCTAAAAGAAGAAGTTGTTGAATATTTATGCCTTAGATGTGACTAGATTAAGAAAATTTGGTGTTTATCCTTTTTCATTTTTTATATTCCACTAGTGAAAATTGATTGTTGGCTATATGACTTCTTATCGGTTTTTTCTTTTGGTACGTGGGTGGTCAGGACTTACTTGCACGCACGCACGCACCACGACTAAGTTACCCATATTTGGGAAGGAGATTCGAACAATGACCTCTAACTTCACACCCGTTTGGGAGGGGATACGAACTATGTGCTTTATTTTTATGTGTCCATATTTGGAAAGGAGTTTCGAACCATGTTCCTCTAACTTCGCACCCGTTTGGGAAGGCATACGAACTATGTACCTTATATTTAAGTGTTGAAGAAATAGCAAGATCTTGGCCAACTGGTTCCAATCAGCTTTTTCTTCCGGCGAATATCCCATCTCTATTTTATTAATATTCTTACATATTTATGAATTAACTTGATAATTGATCATGTTCTTTTCCTATGACAAAATTGCTCTTTAAATATCTTCTTTGTGTAGAGCTCTTTATATCCCAGACAAAAATGTCCGTAAATGGAAGAGTCCAAACATCTTACCTTCAAATCAACATTGTTATCTCCTTCCTTTGTGACCTATTACATAATTGGAAAGGCAAAATGATAAATGATAATGATGCCCTTGTTCAAGCCTCTTCTAGTTTTGAAACTGAATCAATACACCTTATATTGGCTAAGAACTAAGCTATGCTGAAGAATCTCAGAAAACACAAACATACAATAAGGCAGCTTTGAGTTACAATTTAGCATGAAAACTCTAGACCCAAATATAAATTTATCCAAAACAAATTATGTTTATTAAAATAAAACTTCAGCAAATAAATATCATTCCCCAGATAATGTTACAACTACTCACAATAAAATTAAAATGTTACATCTGCTAAGAACTGAGACAAATAGTTATCTTTATATGAAAATATTTAAATATTCAAATAATCCCTTAATAGTGTTTTAACGCTTTCTGTTTTGACTCTTCGGGGGTCTAAGAACATTAAAATCTACACGCTTGGATTGCTTCTGAGAACTCTTACTGTTACTTGAAGATGATTTCCAATCTGAATTACTTTTCGGTGATTTTTTCGGATATTGTGCTTCGGACAGTTCATCCACTTGTTTTCTTTTAAGCTCTCCATTTGAACCCATTGAAGAACCATCTAGCTCTGGATTGTTCACTTCACTTGATAAAGACCCGTTTTGCCTATTAAACAAAAAAGATTATTATTTTATGACAAAAAACCTTTAGAGTCAAACACTCAAACTACCTAGTACCTACCCATTAGCAGTTACTTCAGTTTGCCTGCCAGAACATGTTGCCGAGGGATTTAATGCTTCTTCATTCAGTTTCTACAAAAGATAAAACTTTCACATTAACAGATTAAATCCACATAAGTAAATAACTTTGAGAAGAGACATTGTGCTTATACTCACATCAATAGAAGGATTAAAACTTAAAAATGACATTCTCCCCTTAATTGCCCCGGGATGAGGATCTCCTTCCATAACTACAACACTGCATCAAAATATTTATTCATTCAAATCTAGCACACAATCCTTTCTTAATATGCATTTTTTACCAGCAGATCTTAAGCTTATGGAAGGAAAAAAGAAATCGTATTCATGTGCATATAAAGCATAATCACGATTTCCATGTTGCACATCTGGTTTATAATAGTTTACTTCATACAGTTATATCATTGCTTTACTAAGAATTAGAAACAAGATAAAGGAGAACTATAAACAAGAGCTAAAATAATTTGATGCGGTAATGCACATTAAATAATTATTCATATAATTTAGTAAAAATAAAAATACCATTTTTTGGTGACACCAGAGGAAGGAAAATCCCCAGCATCCACAATTTCTTCTGGCTTCTTAGCTTGTTCTTCTCTCTGAGTTGCCCTTTGCATAAACTGTAAATTAAATATCCAGAATTTGGATAAATTAGAATCGAAACATAAAGAAACTATAAATACCCAGAGGAAAATAACCAAAACCCAATTGATTTTATCAAATACTTTTAACGAATTCACTTTAATGAAATGAAGAATAATATTTACCTTCAAGTTCTTCAGAGTACCAGATAGCTCCTTTTTAGACATACTGAACTCTGAAAGGTTCGCCGGTGCTCCCTAGCTGGATATACGTGTGGCGGTCGCCGGACTAACGAGCAGAGAGGAGGCGCAAAATTCTCACTGTTACGAGGGTTTGGGTCCGAAACTAGAACGGCCCACTAAAAGAATTTTCTAAACAGACTTTAATATATATTTTTAAATTGTTATAAGTCAAAATCGGTAATATTTAAACTTATATTTTTTTTGTTCCAAAGGTAAAATATAAACTTTTTTTTTTGTTCTAATAGCTTTAAAATATAAACTTTGGTTCCAAAAGAAAAAGTTCTTTTAGAAAAAAAGAAATCCAAAAAAAAAGGATGATTTGACTTATGGGAACTTGGAGATAAATTTTATTAACCATGTAGTTAGATTATTCTTTAAAGAGGTTATTTTTTAGTTTTATGGATGACCAAATATTAAAATGCTTTTAAATAAAATAAAAATCACATAAAGACAAATAACAAGTGTAATAAACATGGATTTCCACCGAGTATCGAGTCGATGAGTGATATTGTTCATCTCCAGCTACCACCAGCGTCGCCAACTAGGATGTACTCACTGAATAAAATTTAAAATCACTAAGTATTATCTGAAATTAATGAGTATTATTTAAAATTACCAAGTATTAAAACAAAATCACTGCGTATTAACGCAAAATCATTGAGTATTACACAAAATCACTAAGTATTACGCAAAACCATTGAGTCTTACGCGAAATCACTAAGTACGGACATAAATTCACTGAGTATTACACAAAATCAGTAAGTATTAGCATGAAATTACTGAGTATTAATGCAAAATCGCTTGGTATTTGACAAAAATAACAAACCAACAAACGAAGCTTCCTCTTCCTCTTCCTCAACGAAGCTTCCTAATCCCTGAACCATCAAAACGTGTCGGAGCTTCGAACCAACTCAACGAACGAAGCTTCTTCTCAGTTAGTGGCATATTTCGAACCTCCATTAGCAAAGTTGTGGTTATGGATCAGAATCTCTTTTTTGTTAGATTTGTTGAACGAATAAATGAGAAACTCCATTGAAATTAAAGCTTCGTACAATAAGATATCAAGCTCTAAACCTCTATTAAAAACACATGGAACCTATTGAAAGCCATTAACGGTAAACCTTAAGCTCATCAAAAAACTCATGGAATATAATTTGGGTGTGATGGATAGGATAGAGAAATATAGGGTTTATAGGTGTGTCAGTGTTATTATGACTTATTATTATATTTAGTATATATATATTGGGTAGTTTAGGGGTATAATGGGTAGTGGGTAAATAGGCTTACACTGTAAAATATTATGATTGACTTTAGTAAAAGAGTGGATTGGGTAGGGATTTTTAGGTCTTAATGAGGGGTCTTCAAGACCTGTTGGGTAAAAATCTCAAAAAACATATGCTAAGGTGTAACCTCATTATCCTATCCCCAGTCTTGAAAAGTTGACCCTATGTCTTGAAAACAATTAGTTATTTAAAAAAGGGAAAATGGCCTTGAAAAGTCTTTCACACGGTTTTTTTAACACGTTTCAGTATTTTAAAATGAGTTTTCAAGGCCTTGTTTTCTTAATTTGTGTCCAACTTCAGTTGACCTATATAGAATATGGACAAAGTTTGTTTGTACAAGGCACATATATAAATACACTGTAATCAAAGGGTAAAGATTAATCTAAAACAATCGTGCTAAAGTAATATCACCTGCAAGGTTTATCTACCGAGTATCTAGATTTCAATTTTAGCCTAAATTGAATGTCTAAAGGGATAAAGGAGTAACAACATGCTCTAACGTAGTGATTTCGTAATGACCCAACTTAGTCTTGAAGTGATTAAAGAAAATTCCCACATAACGATCCTACTCCCATAGAAAATACAATATTGACTAATTTCAACTATAATTCTTGGTTCCAGGGGTCCTAAAGATATAGGTAGTCCCAACTCCTTAACATAAAGGTTAAGCTCCATGACCCTACCGTCGCAGGCTTCACATATAGCTAAGGGTGATAAAATATGGTTTATCAATCCTATTTATTACAGAGTAAGGATGGACAATAATTCATAAACATGCACGCAATCAAAATTTTATAATTATATAGCCATAGTTGTCAATAAAAAATTATTATCCCAATAGACATCTTTTACTATAAACTAGATTGGAAACAAATATGGTGGGTTTACACTATTATTCCTAGTCCATGGGGGAGATTAGCTCATCCTAAGAGTATAAAATGACATAACTTTTAGTTATATCTAACGGGATAAAAAATAAAGAAATACCAAAAATTCTAGAGAATAGGTCGCTTGAATCTTACTAAAGATTGTCGTGTATTTTTACATAGTTTGAAATAAAGCTATCTAAACTTCTATTTATGATAGATAAACCTAACGGTTCTAAACCACTCCATAGTAAGCCTTTTCTCACTTGAAATCGGGTAAAAGTGATTTCTAAAAGAAACCTTGGAAATATATTCTTCTAATTCACGTGTGTGTGGGATACTTGTCACCGAGTTGGAGGTAGGATTCGGTCTTCATTCTTCAATTTTTGTTTCACCTTTGTTGACATGTCGTTGAGTTGGAGGTAGGTAACAAGTAGGCAACAACCTTTTGTAGATTTTGAAAAGTATCAATTCATTGAGTTGGTGCCTAGTTGTGAGGTAGGAAACAAGTGGAGAAAATCCTTCGACTTCACTTCTACGGTTGGGAAAATCAAAACCAAAAAATTAAACCAACTCGAAAAAACAAGAAAATAAAACTGGCAAAACTGAAATCGAGAAACCGAACAGTTTGATATGGAAAATGCTTACAAAATCGAAAAACCTTGATTCAATTTGATTTTGTATGACATATAAAAATAAAACACGAAAACTAATTGAGTAATTCTCATGTATATATGCTCATACTTGATGATGTCTCCTCATTTGTGATAGATTAATGTTAGGATGAGACATCATTTTAAGTGATTTAGAAGTCAATAATGTCGATTTTCTTGAGTTTTAGTGCACTTTCCTGTTTTGTGTCTTGATTTGTAGAATTATTGTTTTTAGAGCATATTGGGTTTAATTGTTTATTTAGTGTGTAGCTTTAAAGATAATTATGGAGATTAATTAGAGACCAAGTCAAAGACAACAACTTATGGAAAGAGATTTGCATGGTAATTGGAGATAAGGAAACAATTGCTAAAAAGATGGAAAAGGAAAAGCTGCCTAAATCTGGGATTCTGCATACACGTCCAAAGATAGGCGTTTTTACCTAAGAAATAGGTCGAATCTGATTATTTCCTTCTAAAGGGTCTAGATAATTCTGTTGCGATTCTTTTGGTATCTTGTGGAGCAAAATCCGACCAATAACGAAGAAGATACACTCAAAACAACGCAGCAGTGTTTATCTTTATTTCCATACGAATTTGAGTTGGGCTAGAAGTCCATTACCTTAACTCTTCCTCAAGAAAACGAATTAGGTCTTCTAAACACCTATAAATACACCCTTATATCACTTGTAAATCATCCTTGCCTCATAGTAATTAGTTCTTAAGGTTTTATTCTTCCAGTTTATTGTGGAGAGCAAGATGATGTCTTTTGTAATTTCTTTTAGTTTATTTCCTTCAGGTATGAACTAAACTCCCCATAGCTTGGGTTTTGCATATGTATAATCTATGAATTCTAATTCTTCTATCTAATTTTCTTTGGGAATTATATGTTTTAATTTGATATTAGCTTCTTACTTTATATTTGCTTATGTGTTTTGATTTAATGTCTTTCCTAGAATTGATCACTTTAGGATTGTTTTAAGAGTAGTTAGATGGTCTCCTTGACAGGGTGTTTAACTATTGAACCACCACATAATGTCTAGTGTCGATAGCAGTTCTGACAAAACATACTTCTAACTAGATAGTCATTAGGGTTTGTTTTAACCACCGTATCACCAAGATTGCAGTATTTGCTTAGGGCCTTAGTAGCGTTTGATAACCCTATTTGAAATCACTTCTTGGTTGTGACGTAGCCCCCTTAGTCGCTCTCAAGGTCTAAGCTTGGGGAATTTAGAATCCTGACTAAGTATTACCAAGAGCTAATATTCTCCCTTATGAACTAGATTTATAGATAGAATTAGAAGGATTAGTGCATACTAGCAAAACCTAAGCTATACTTCTCATTTCATATTCTTCGTATTTTATTTTATTGTCTTTATTTTCTTAGTTTTAATTCTCAATTTCGAATTCCTAGTTGCTTTATTTTCTGTCTTTTAATTATTTACTTTTACTCGTTATTTCTACTCACGCGATTAACACATTTAAGTCCCTGAAAACGAACTCTATTTATCATTAAAACTTGCATACGTCCTGTAATACTTGCAGTGCTGTGCCTGTCTAGGGTGAGAGTGCGTAGTTTCTTGGCTTAATTTTATCTTATTTTTATCACACCCTAGGCGACACCACTTGACCAGGGATGAATGCAAGTGTAGATACTTTGGACCAAGTCAAATTAAAAGATTAATAAGCTCATGGTCCCCCAAAAAATTTCAAAATCTTCCCTTGACCCCCCCAACCCCAACTTTTCAAAATTTATTTTATTAGTTTTTTATTTAATTTTTTTATGAATTTTTTTCTATAATAAAATATAGGTTATATTGTATAATATTCTGATTTATTATATAAATACCTACAAAATTAATATCAGACCTTTAGTGCAATTTTTTATATATAATATGAGGACGTATAGTGCAATTTCCTTTGTATGTTTGGCATGAAGACGACATCCTTAGTTAGAAAACATGAGAATGAGAACTTGAAAATCATATCATAACACACTTAGGTTGCCTCCTAAGAAGAACTATTTTTGTCGCCTTTATATTTAGGTGAGTGTTCTTTCTTTTAAGTTGTCAGAGGATCTCTAGGATCCAGTTTCTCGCTCCTTTCAATGAGTTTTTCTTTCATATCTCTCAGATGACATACCATGTTATATCATATGTTGAACTCATATAACTAAAGGAAACATTCATGAATTCCAAATGTGATCTTTAATATACTCGCAAGATACATTACCATACGATACATAAAATAATATGTTTGATGACTATAAGTAGGCAAGGTATCATGTGATATTATATAGGTTATGGTTTGTCAACTTTACAAATTTCTTATTCATCTTTTGATGATATCATGTATGCCTCAATAATAGGCTTACCTACTTCACTAAGATAGGTGGTGGAATATTAATCATTTATTTAATGGCAAACCAGAACTTTATTTCTATGTTCACTACCATTTCTCAGCCTACAACTTCCTTATAAATTAGTGTTAGTTGTTTTATCGATATTGGTGTGGCCTAAGGTGTGATAAAATAAGGATATAAATAAGTGCAAATACACACCCTAAACTAACACTGTACTGCAAGTATTACAGGACGTATGCAAGTTTTAATGATAAGAAGATTCGTTCCTCAGGGACTGACGAAAGTTAGAGAGAACTTATGCAAATTATCAAGTGCAGATATTAAAGATAGAAAAGATAATACGCTAGTAGGAAGAAGAGATAGACAAATATTTATTTGATTTTCTAATAAATAAACTAATAAACTAAAGACAGAAAATAAATAAAAGAAAGAAAAGAAGATAGTATGAAAGTCTAGCTTGAGTAATTAGCATGCAATCCCCACTAGTTTTGTCGTTCTAAACATGTAAGGGTAAATTATGTAGTATTTCCCTAATCGGTCCCAATATGCTATCGGTAGTTTAAAATAGGATTTACCTGTGTCAATAAGGCTTCCTAAGCAAATTTTTCCTGTAATTGGTAAATAGTCACAAGAACTAAACCATAGTGATTATCTAGCTAGGTTGGGTTGTCAGATCAGACCTAATACTAGACGTTATGTGCTAAACATGCAATTAAACACCGTTGTCAATGGTGACCTAATTACTAGATGGTAATTCTATATGGGCGCGCATCCACAAGAACACAGAATATAAATTCAAACACATAAACAGAGAATAAAAACTATAATTCAATTTAAAACATTAAGTTCCCAAATTAGATAGATGTCAATCAAAACTAGGGTTCATACATATATGCTAAACACTCAAACTAAAAGGAATTAATTCATACTAAGAAGAGAAGAGAAAAGAATTACAAAATAAGAGGTTGAAGGAGACATAGTTGTTGTACTGCTCCTTCCAGGCTTCTTCTCTTGTGTTGCAGCTTCCTCTTGGCCTTAGGGTCTGGCCAAGGATGATTTTAGAGTGTTAAGAGGCTGTATTTATAGGGTATAGGAAGACCTAATTCGTTTTCTTGAAGGAGAAGGAAAGTAATAGACTCCTAGTCCAACTCAAATTCGTATGGAAATAAAGATAAACACTGCTGGACCGTTTTGAGCATATCTTCTTCGTTATTGGTCGGATTGAGCTCCATAAGATACCAAAAGAATCGCAACAGAATTATCTATACCCTTTAGAAGGAAATTACCATATTCGGCCTATTTCTTAGGTAAAAACGCATATCTTTGGACGTGTATGCAGAATCCCAGATTTAGGCAGCTTTTCCTTTTCCATCTTTTTAGCCTTTGTTTCCTTATCTCCAATTTCCATGCAAATCTCTTTCCATAAGTTGTAATCTTTGACTTGGACTCTAATTAATCTCCATAATTATCTTTAAATCTTCACACTAAATGAACAATTAAACCCAATATGCTCTAAAAATAATAATTCTACAAATCAAGACTCAAAATAGGAAAGTGTACTAAATTAAGCTAAGATCGACCTATAAACTAATAAATAAGCCTAAAATGATGTCCCATGAGTATATTTTATTATCACAAATGAGGAGACATCAAGACCCCCAACTCAAAGTTGTATCGTCCCGATACAATAAAAGTAAAGAACAGTAGGGTAGTCAAGAAGAAGAAGTAGGAGGAGAATAAGAACAGAACATAATGAATGATCCTAGAGCAAAATATCTAAAAAGTCTCATGTAGTCATGCTCAAGAAATAATGCACAAAGATGCTTAATATACATGTAATCAACAATCCATAAATTCAAGTCCAGATTAACTTCGCAATGCCAGAAGGAGAGGATGATAACTTAGTTCAGATTAATGGCTATAGGTTGTTCATAGGTCCCAAATACAGCATCCAATGGTCCACTTACCTATTACCTAATAGCTCAATTGTTTCTCCATCTAGCAGTTAGAAATCCTAAGGTCTTGGTTATAAATTGGCTTAAGGACGGGTGTGGTATATTTGGATAATGAAAAGTGAGCTTTTGGCTCTCTCCTCACTAGCCATCAACGAATCGCCCTAGAGCTTGAGTTTTCACTCAAATATGTTCTCACTCAACCCAATTTATTGATGCTTTGCATCCCCAATTAACCCAATTAAAACCTTTGATGATTTAAAATCCACTTTGCCGGTCCGAATATATATTCTTTTCATATCAATTTTTTTCTTTTTTGTATAGCTATGACTCTCTTTTTGATGTCGAGATATCACACTATTTTTTTCATATATATATTCTTCCTTTATATGCCCTTGTTGGCAAATTTAGCTCGTAGCTTCTTTTCCATTCACTATTACCCCGGCAAAGGGTTACAATAATAACAATTTCATCATCAATAAAATCACAAAGATAATACCCAAATCCCAAAGTTCCCTAATGATGAAACCCACCACCCCAAACTCAAGCTCTAAAACGAGTTGTCTCAGGTTTTGCGATTCGAGTGCGGGTCATATAGATAAGTCCTACAAACTAAGGGTATGGATTATAATGTGTGATATACTATATGCGTCCTAGAAGGGGGGTTGAATAGGATAATAGAAATTAATCGGCTAATTTTATTTCAAGTAAATAAAATTAAAAGCTAATTTGAATCCTATTGTATTAGCAATCTAAATAGTATAAAACTAGATAAACCTAATAGACAATAATATCAAACTATTCAAGTAGGCATTTTATCAAGCATATAGAGTGCGGAAATATAAAGAGTGTAGAGATAGAATACGATACACAACGATGTATAGTGGTTCGGTTTCCCTACATCCACTACCTAAGGAAGCCTCCTTAGGATTTGCAAGATTCTCAACTAATCTTCGTAACTCTTAACCGGGTGAGATACAAACCCTTACAACCACTTCAAAAACCCTTTGAAGGAAATACACTTGTGTTATCACCAACACAAGGAACCAAGCATAAACCTATGCTCACACTACTCTCTTAATCTATTACAAGAACTAAGAGGAAAGGGAAAAAGTGTTTAGGGGTGCTTATAAAAGCTTTGTAACTAAACTCCTAAATGAGTAGATAGAACTAATTAGCTTCACAATAAATATGACTTGAATGCTCCTTTGAAACCTCCTTGAATGATAGAATTAATTGCTCTTAAGATTGGTAGATGGAAGGCTTGAGTTGTGTCTTGAATGAGCTCCATTTTATAGCTGAAAATATGATCCAACGGTCATAAGGCTTCTCTCCAACGGATCTATTTTCTCTCCAACGGATATAAGCTTTGTCCTCTAGTAATAGTGCTGAAACCCTCTCGTGCGGTGTACCGCGGATATGGTCCGGTGCACCGCATGACTGTTCGACTAACTTTTGAGCTTACTGGTCGGACTATCTAGTGTACCGCAACCCTGGTCCGTGCCTTGGTCCGGTGTACCGCGCCTGGGTCCGGTGTACCGTGCAATTTCATGAGCTTACTGGTCGGACTATCCAGTGCACCGTGCTTCTGGTCCGTGACCTGCGGTGTACCGCGTAACTCGTCCGGTGTACCGCAGAGCTGCTATTTTGAATTTCAAGCTAAAGTACAATGAAGTAAACACAACTAATCTAATGAGGGGTTTTGGAAAACAACTTAAGTGATACAAAAATGAATTTTAGTGTAAGAGATGATTTGTCGAATATTAAAACGGGAATAAAAACAAGGTGAGGCTAACAATCTCCCCCTTTTTGATGTTTGACAAATCATAAACTTTTGAAGATGCCTAAGATTTAGTTTTGATCAAAAACTCCCCCTCAACCTAATCACTAGAGTTTTTATAAAAACTCCCCCTCACAAAATGCATTTGAAAAAGTTTAACTAAAATTTCTCCCCCTTTGTCAACAACAAAAAGAACAAATGATACGATTTTGAAAAATTAAGGGGTCAAAGCACATTTTGAGTAAAAACAAGGACTAAAAGAGATAAATGGATAACAATTAGAAGCTTCAAGGACCCTAAAACAACAAGAAAAAATTAGCAACAATATTATATACACAAAAAGTACTAAACTCTAATGGCATGAAAGAAGGGTTAGAGAATTTGCATGCCAATCTCACAACGAATTTTCTCAAAAAGATCTTGGGGTAGAGGTTTAGTAAAGATATCGGCTAGTTGGTTTTCGGAGGTGACAAATTCAAGTACAATATCCCCTTTTTGGGTGTGATCACGGATAAAATGATGACGGATTTCTATGTGTTTCGTTCTAGAGTGTTGAATTGGATTTTTGGTAAGATTGATAGCGCTAGTGTTATCACAACGAATTGGAACACGATCATACTCAAGGCCAAAATCTAGTAAGGTTTGTTTCATCCAAAGAATTTGAGTCACACAATTTCCGGCCGCAACATATTCGGCTTCGGCCGTGGATAAAGCAACACTATTTTGTTTTCTACTAGACCAAGAGACAAGGGATTGACCTAAGAATTGGCAACTACAACTAGTGCTCTTCCTATCAAGTCTACAACCGGCATAATCGGCATCCGAATAACCTATTAGCTCAAAAGAGGTAAATCTTGGGTACCAAAGTCCTAGACTAAGGGTTCCTTTCAAATACCTAAAAATACGCTTAACGGCACTAAGATGGGTTTCTTTAGGAGAAGATTGAAATCTAGCACAAAGACACACGGGGAACATAATATCGGGTCTAGAAGCGGTTAAATAAAGTAAGCTACCAATCATACCTCGATATAGTTTCTCATCAACATCCTTACCATCTTCATCTTTGTCTAATTTTGTGGATGTGCTCATTGGAGTTCCAATTTCCTTTGCATCTTCAAGTCCAAATTTTTTGATCAATTCTCTTGTGTATTTGGCTTGATTGACAAAGATACCATCTTTCATTTGCTTGATTTGAAGTCCAAGAAAGTAATTTAATTCTCCCATCATGCTCATCTCAAATTCCTTATGCATACTTTTAGAAAAGTTCTCACAAAGATTTTCATTAGTAGCACCAAATATAATATCATCCACATAAATTTGAACAAGAAGGATATCTTTTGAAGACCTTTTTATAAATAAAGTGGAGTCAATTTTTCCTCTTTTAAAACCATCATCTAATAAAAATTTGCTTAATCGTTCATACCAAGCACGAGGTGCTTGTTTTAAACCATATAAAGCCTTTGAAAGTTTAAAAACATGATTTGGAAATTTTGGATCCTCAAAACCCGGAGGTTGTTTAACAAAAACTTCCTCGTCTATAAAACCATTTAAAAAAGCACTTTTAACATCCATTTGATAAAGTTTAAAATTCATAAAGCAAGCAAAAGCAAGTAGCATACGAATAGATTCAAGTCTAGCTACCGGAGCAAAAGTTTCATCGAAATCAATACCTTCTTCTTGATTGTACCCTTGAGCAACTAACCTTGCTTTATTTCTAGTAATGATGCCGGTGTCATCTAGCTTGTTGCGAAATATCCACTTAGTGCCAATAATAGTGGGGCCAATTAGTTTCTCCATTAATGTCCAAACTTTGCTACGCTCAAATTGATTTAATTCCTCATGCATAGCATTAATCCAATGATCATCTAACAAAGCTTCTTTAATATTCTTGGGCTCAATTTGAGATAAGAATGCTTGATGAGCACAAAGAGCAATAATACGGGAGCGAGTGGTAACACCTTCTTTTGGATCACCTAGAATTAATTCACTTGGGTGATCTTTGATATGTTTCCAACACCTTGGTAAATCCGTACTAGCTTCATTTAACACTTGATCATTTTCCTTAAGAGATTCTTCATGAGATTTGACTTCTTGAGTAGGAGATTCTAAGGGTTGATCTAGTGGAGTATCTTCAACAACATCTACCACTTTCTTGATACAAAACGGATTAGTCTCATCAAAGTCAACATGCATAGATTCCTCAATGGTACGAGTACGTTTGTTGAAAATGCGATAGGCTTTTCCTTTAGTGGAATAACCAAGAAAAATGCCTTCATCCGATTTAGCATCAAATTTTCCCAAATAGTCCCTAGTGTTTAGGATAAAACATTTGCACCCAAAAACACGAAAATAAGCAATGGTTGGTGGTCTACCATTCCAAAGCTCATAAGGGGTTTTCTTAATAAGGGGTCTAATAAGAACTCTATTTAACACATAACAAGCCGTATGAACGGCTTCACCCCAAAAGTATGTAGGCAAGCTATGTTCTTTTAGCATTGTTCTAGCCATTTCTTGTAGAGTTCGGTTTTTCCTTTCCACTACCCCATTTTGTTGGGGAGTTCTAGGGGCCGAAAAATTATGCTCAATCCCAAATTCATCACAAAAATGCACAAAAGGAGAATTCACGTATTCACTACCATTATCACTACGAATGCATGTAATAGAGTAGCCTTTCTCATTTTGCACCTTTCTACAAAGTTTTGCAAATTCATTGAAGGCATCACTTTTCAAAGCAAGGAACATCACCCATGTGAATCTAGTGTAATCATCAACAACAACAAAGACATACCTAGACCCTCCTAGACTAGTGACATCAACGGGACCAAAAAGGTCCATATGCAATAATTGAAGTGGCCTAACGGTGATGACCTTATTAATGGATTTAAAAGATGAACGATGTTGTTTACCAAGTTGACATGCATCACATAATTTATCTTTATCAAATTTGTAAATAGGCAAACCAACAACAAGATTTTTTCTAGATAATTTTGAAATTAAATCCATGCTAGCATGTCCTAAACGTCTATGCCAAAGCCAACTATCATTAACCACGGATAAGCATTTAATATTTTTGCACATAAGACTCTCAAGATCAACAACAAAAACATTATCCGATCTTTTTGCAATAAACATAGTATCTAACTCATCATTTTTGAAAACAACACATCTAGATGCTTCAAATTTAACACTAAAACCAACATCACAAAGTTGACTAATACTAAGCAAGTTAAAAGAGAGACCCTCAACAAGTAACACATTAGAGATAAGTAAAGAGTCCATATTACCAATGTTACCTTTACCCAAAACGCGTTTCTTAGTGTTGTCGGCAAAAGTAACTTTATCACCTTTAGTTTTATATAAATTTGTAAATAATGATGGATTTCCGGTCATGTGTCTTGAGCATCCACTATCAAGTAGCCATATATTTTGCTTCTTGATGCTCAACCCCTACAAACAAAAAGTAATTTAAGCTTTAGGTACCCAATTTGGATTGGGTCCATGAGGGTTAGTGGATTTTCTTTTTAAGACCCATTTAGGTCTTTTCCAAATTGGCACAAGAGATCCCAAATCTAATAATTTACGATAGTAACAATGAGATGTATCATGACCAAGTTTTTCACAATAGGTGCAAGTGATAGAAGATTTTGAAGAGGATGGAATTGCATTTGAAATTTTTGATTTTACAAAGACATTTTTCAAAGGTTTTTGGTGAGTGAATGGATCATATCCAACACCACTTTTTTCACAAGCCATTCTTTGAGAACCTAAAATCAAATCCAAGTTTTCTTGCCCACTAGTAAATTTCAAAATAATAGCATTTTGATCAAAAATCTTTTTCTCTAATAAAGCTTTTTCTTCCAAAAGATTTTTCTCAATAAGATGAAGTTTTTCATTTTCATCTATACATTCATCACAAAGATTTTGACAATCTTCCAAAGCTTTCAAAACCTCTTTAGTTCTATTTTTCTCAAATTCTAAATCTTTTGTTAAAACTTTGTTTGTTTCAATAGAATTTAAAAAATCATTATAAAGAGAATCAAATGCCTCATGAATATCTTGTTCACTAGCATCATCATTAGTTAAAGAGAGTTTGGAATTAGGAGTTACCTCATCATGATTTGCCATAAAGGCAAAGTGAGTAGTACCGGTATCATCATCCGAAGAAGCATCTTCATCATTCTCAAGTTTTCCCATAAAGGCAACAAGATTAACATTTTCATTGTCACTTTCTTCTTCCTCCGAATTTTGAGTGTCCCAAGTGATATTAGCATGCATTGCTCTCTTAGGTTTCTCCTTTTGAAGAAGAGGACAATAGGTTTTGATGTGACCAACCTTTTTGCAATGATAGCAAGTGGGTTCATCTTGTTTGATAGCTCTATCATTCTTCTTGTAAGGTGAGGAAGAACTTCTTTTCTTGGCAAAGCGTTTGTATCTCATGAATTTTTTCATATCTCTTGCCAACATAGCTACTCCTTCATCTTCACTAGTTTCTTCTTCATGTGAATTTTCTTCTTCACTATCCTTCCTTTCTTTTCGTTCCTTCAACTTGGTACTCATGGCATGGAAAGCAATAGATTTCTTAATCTTTTTCTCCTCATCATCTCTTATCTTTTCTTCTTCAAGCACAAGCTCTTCCGTCATGAGGTTGCAAATGAGTTCATGAACCGTCATTTTTGAAAGATCTTTAGTATCCCTTATAGAGTTGATTTTTGTCTTGTATTTCCTTGGAAGAGCAAATAAGATTTTTCGGCATTGTTCCTTGTTGGTGTACTCTTGACCAAGAGTCTTCAAAGTGTTAACAATGTTAGAAAATCTTTGATGCATAGCATTCAAGGCTTCATCGGGCTCCATACGAAAAAGCTCATACTTAGTGATAAAGAGACCAATCTTGGTTTCCTTAATATCTTCCGTTCCTTGATATGATAGCTCCAAGAGTTGCCACATTTCATGAGCGGAATTGCATTCACTCACTCTAGCATATTCCGTGACACTTAATCCATTTATGAGGATGTTCATAGCTTTGTTGTTTTTGGTAAGTTTAGCTATGTCTTGATCATTGTAATCATCTTCATCTTTTACCTCCGTTGTACTTCCGGCAACATAAGGAATATAAGGACCCTTTTTGATAGCCATCCATAGAAAATAATCGATTCCTTTCACATGAATCTCCATTTTCTTTTTCCATCCAAAGTAGTCTTTTCCTACAAAAAGCGGAGGTCTAGTAGAACATGAACCTTCCGGTTGATTAGAGTCCATATCGTATTAACTCTATAAACGATTAAGTACAATAGAGCTAGGCTCTGATACCAATTGATATACTATATGCGTCCTAGAAGGGGGGTTGAATAGGACAATAGAAATTAATCGGCTAATTTTATTTCAAGTAAATAAAATTAAAAGCTAATTTGAATCCTATTGTATTAGCAATCTAAATAGTATAAAACTAGATAAACCTAATAGACAATAATATCAAACTATTCAAGTAGGCATTTTATCAAGCATATAGAGTGCGGAAATATAAAGAGTGTAGAGATAGAATACGATACACAACGATGTATAGTGGTTCGGTTTCCCTACATCCACTACCTAAGGAAGCCTCCTTAGGATTTGCAAGATTCTCAACTAATCTTCGTAACTCTTAACCGGGTGAGATACAAACCCTTACAACCACTTCAAAAACCCTTTGAAGGAAATACACTTGTGTTATCACCAACACAAGGAACCAAGCATAAACCTATGCTCACACTACTCTCTTAATCTATTACAAGAACTAAGAGGAAAGGGAAAAAGTGTTTAGGGGTGCTTATAAAAGCTTTGTAACTAAACTCCTAAATGAGTAGATAGAACTAATTAGCTTCACAATAAATATGACTTGAATGCTCCTTTGAAACCTCCTTGAATGATAGAATTAATTGCTCTTAAGATTGGTAGATGGAAGGCTTGAGTTGTGTCTTGAATGAGCTCCATTTTATAGCTGAAAATATGATCCAACGGTCATAAGGCTTCTCTCCAACGGATCTATTTTCTCTCCAACGGATATAAGCTTTGTCCTCTAGTAATAGTGCTGAAACCCTCTCGTGCGGTGTACCGCGGATATGGTCCGGTGCACCGCATGACTGTTCGACTAACTTTTGAGCTTACTGGTCGGACTATCTAGTGTACCGCAACCCTGGTCCGTGCCTTGGTCCGGTGTACCGCGCCTGGGTCCGGTGTACCGTGCAATTTCATGAGCTTACTGGTCCGTGACCTGCGGTGTACCGCGTAACTCGTCCGGTGTACCGCAGAGCTGCTATTTTGAATTTCAAGCTAAAGTACAATGAAGTAAACACAACTAATCTAATGAGGGGTTTTGGAAAACAACTTAAGTGATACAAAAATGAATTTTAGTGTAAGAGATGATTTGTCGAATATTAAAACGGGAATAAAAACAAGGTGAGGCTAACAATGTGGTTCAATAAAAGGCTTTAGAAAGGCTCAGAGGGGCTAAGACGGATAAATAATATCAAACAAAAGGGTGAAAAAGTATAAAGGCTTCAAGTGTTTTATCATGAAAGAACTGCCTTATTCATTTTTCTAACTACCGGATTTCGTTACTTTTTCACTATTAGTTCATAGCTAAGTGGGTTTTCAACTAATTTCAAACCTCACGTTCTACACACCAAATAACTATTCCTAAGTTTCAACATACTTCTTAGCATTGCTTATTAACTTTTCTATCTTTTATTTCCTGTTTTCATACATGCATCTAAACATACTTATGACATCTTTCAAAAACATACTACCTACTATCATTAACTTAATTAAATCATGCTCAATAGGTACATTCAAAGATATTCTATGCCTAATTCAACCCAAAAATTTTAAATTTTATGTAAAAACAAAAAGGAAGATGAGGGCAACGAATCCCCACCCCCAACTCAAAAATGAGCCGTGTCCCCACGACTCGAAAAAGACTCAAGAAAGAATAAAATTTAAAATTAGCATACATATTGCACATAAAGAAATGGTAGGGAAGAAAGAAAACATACTCTTCGAGGCTTTTACCTCGCCTTGTCGGTACTCAGATTAAATCTAATGTATCTTCTTCACCCAACTTCTTATTCGCTTTTTGTTCAGGACACGTGATCATAATAGGATATTGCATTATATAACGTCATGGGAGAGATCGAAAATTCGTATCACCTCCTCATAGATCAACTGTGCCACATCTTCTTCTTTTCCTTACATAATACAATTCACAAACAACCCAAGCATTTTAAATCTCCATGAATCTTCATGTATTCTCCTTCAACTTCTTCTTCAAATACTTTCTTATAAGAAAAAGGTAGTTCCTTTAATTGTTACTTAGGAGAAGCTATTAGGGCCCTTGAAGCTTTCTCTTTTTCTTTGGTTATAAGGTCTTTGATCTATAGAGGTTGTGTTGTCTTCTGCACTAAAGTTTGAATCTTTTTGCCCATCAACACAGCATGCTAACCTCTCTTCTCTTGACTTGTTTTACCCTTTGAATTGGAACTAGGACTTTTCTCACTTGATTTCTTCTCAATTAGATCCAATACCTTGATTTCTTCATCTCCCATACAGTAGATAATGTTCATGTTCTCTTAATCATCTCACTTGACCCCCAACTCAAAGCTTTAACCACTCTTGAAATTTGAAACTCTTGATTATTGGTTGTACAAGCTTTATTGGGTTCGGAAAGGTGATTGGATGATGATTCTCTATGTGGGTAAGATGGATTCTTCATGGATTGGCTTGGATTTAAGAAATTGTAGGATGAATTTTTGAAATTTAAGCTTTTGATTCTTGGATTCAAGGTGTTTTGGGATGATATAGGTGGTTGAATCTTCCTTGTAATGATGTGGAGAATGAATTGGATGTGTTTTCATAGTGATTGGGTAGTGTTTTGATGATTAGGGAAGGTTTTTGTGAAGCTTTAATGGAGTTGGGAGAGTTTTGGAGAGAGGAAAGCGGTTTAAGGTTTAATAAATTCGGAATAATAAGCTTTAGATCTTCATATAGCCTTGAAACCCTTTATTTTCTCTCTCTGGCGGCTCGTGCGGACTATCCCAGCGGACCATGGGGTGTACCGCGGGGTACACTGCAGCTTCTGTTGCTCGAAAATTTTTACCCACTGGATGATACACGTGGTAGGACCCCGTGGCACGTGTTTCTGAGCTGCGGACCAGGGTGCGGTGCACCGCGGGGGTGCTCCGCGCCTCCTACCTCAAAATACCCGTGGTAGGACCCCGTGGCACGTGTTTGTGCGGTGCATGGCGCGGTATAGGGTCCGGTATACCGGACCCATCAGCTATTTTTTTTTCGTTTCTGTACACAACACGTGGCTGCTACCCGTAGCACGGGTTTTTACCTTGCGGTGCACCGCGGCTGAGGTCCGGTGTACCGCACGTGGCAAAAACCTCCCCATCAGCTAGATCTCGAAAAGTTATGCATTTTAGGCTCAAAGATCACCTGATTCCGATATCCGAGTGCAAAGATATGACTTGCTGAAGTTTCTCCGTTCCGAAAAATTTGCTCGCTTCCCTAACTCGATTTCTCCAATACCTAATCATCAAAAACACTAATACCTTTCTCAAATATGCAATATCAACTAAAATTAACTAAACTAAACATAAAATTAAAAACTAAAAATGTAAAAACATAAAGGAATTTACGGGTTGTCTCCCGTACAGCACTTTTGTTTAACGTCTTTCAAAGTTAGACGTGTTACCTCGATTAAGGATGACGAAATTTCCACCCTTTGCCTTTAATTCCCACGAACTTTTCAGCTCGATTCTTAATAATCATGGATGGTGCCATCCAAGTTGTCGTGGGAAGCGGTGTTTCTGGTGGTAACTCGATTTCAAGTGTAGCATTACACTCCTCTGGTAACCCATTCATCTTGACTCTTCGTTTGTTAGAAAGAATGTCATTCATTAATTGACCGTATTTTGACATTCTTGTGAGAGATTCTACAAACGGAGTGCTGATCTTTAACTTGTTCATCATGTCAACGAACTTCTTGAATTCCAGGTCATTGTCCTTTCTGACACGTGAAGGGAATGGTGGAGGAGGACATGTATTGGTTACCACTGGGCTCTTTTTTTTTTCTGGTGTCTTCTCTTGGACACGTTCTTGTTCAACTACCTCTTCGACCTTATCTTCTGTTGCTTCTTCCCCCCTCTGATCTGGAATATGGACTGATTCTGGTTCTGGTCTTGGTGGAGATAGTTGTTTTCCACTTTCTAATTCAATTGCATGACAAACTTTGTTTGCTGGAGCAGTAGTATCACTTCGGAGTTGCCTTTCTGCAAGGATTTTAGTTTTTTCCACCATTTGTGACACTGCCTGCACCCTCTCCATAAGCGCATTCTGCGAGTTTTGAGATTCTTGCTGGCGACTCTCTATATTTTCAATTGTTTGCATCAGTCGAGCCAAACTTGAATTCAAACTCGGAGGTTGTTCTTGTACGGTTTGCTGCATTGAATAAGGAGGTGGTTCTTGATAAGCTTCATTATAAATTGGCGCTTCTTGATAGATAGGTTGTGGAGGATAGTAAGATTGTGGTCGTGGTTGATGATAATCATCATAATACTGGTTATTATGATAATATGTCTGTTGATTTCTGACCCCATTGTAACTCTGTGGTGGTTGATAGTCAGCGTGATTTCCTTGAGATTGATAATAACCATCATAATAATGGTCTCTTTGATAAGGCATGAAGGAAATTGAGGCTGGATTGTTCATGCAATGTCCCCACGAGTGATCTCTTGATCCACAACTAGGACATGAAGGTGAGGTATGTACTAGATTCCTCTGAGCTAGTTGTTGCGATTGTTCTCGTGATTCCTCAAGTTGTCGGGTTAACTCCTTGAGCTTTAGAGATTCCATCTTGTATTAGCTTCTTCAGGATCTAATAGCACGAAACCTTTATCTCCTAATAAATCTTCTTTCACCTAGAAAAAATCTGTAAAACAAAAACTAAAAAGAAAAGCGTAAAATAGAACTAACTAAAATAAAAGCACAAGATAACTGCACAAGGACTAACGATGTAGTCCCCGGCAGCGGCGCCAAAAACTTGGTGTGGCCTAAGGTGTGATAAAATAAGGATATAAATAAGTGCAAATACACACCCTAAACTAACACTGTACTTCAAGTATTACAGGACGTATGCAAGTTTTAATGATAAGAAGATTCGTTCCTCAGGGACTGACGAAAGTTAGAGAGAACTTATGCAAATTATCAAGTGCAGATATTAAAGATAGAAAAGATAATACACTAGTAGGAAGAAGAGATAGACAAATATTTATTTGATTTTCTAATAAATAAACTAATAAACTAAAGACAGCAAATAAATAAAAGAAAGAAAAGAAGATAGTATGAAAGTCTAGCTTGAGTAATTAGCATGCAATCCCCACTAGTTTTGCCGTTCTAAACATGTAAGGGTAAATTATGTAGTATTTCCCTAATCGGTCCCAATATGCTATCGGTAATTTAAAATAGGATTTACCTGTGTCAATAAGGCTTCCTAAGCAAACTTTTCCTGTAATTGGTAAATAGTCACAAGAACTAAACCATAGTGATTATCTAGCTAGGTTGGGTTGTCAGATCAGACCTAATACTAGACGTTATGTGCTAAACATGCAATTAAACACCGTTGTCAATGGTGACCTAATTACTAGATGGTAATTCTATATGGGCGCGCATCCACAAGAACACAGAATATAAATTCAAACACATAAACAGAAAATAAAAACTATAATTCAATTTAAAACATTAAGTTCCCAAATTAGATAGATGTCAATCAAAACTAGGGTTCATACATATATGCTAAACACTCAAACTAAAAGGAATTAATTCATACTAAGAAGAGAAGAGAAAAGAATTACAAAATAAGAGGTTGAAGGAGACATAGTTGTTGTACTGCTCCTTCCAGACTTCTTCTCTTGTGTTGCAGCTTCCTCTTGGCCTTAGGGTCTGGCCAAGGATGATTTTAGAGTGTTAAGAGGCTGTATTTATAGGGTATAGGAAGACCTAATTCGTTTTCTTGAAGGAGAAGGAAAGTAATAGACTCCTAGTCCAACTCAAATTCGTATGGAAATAAAGATAAACACTGCTGGACCGTTTTGAGCATATCTTCTTCGTTATTGGTCGGATTGAGCTCCATAAGATACCAAAAGAATCGCAACAGAATTATCTATACCCTGTAGAAGGAAATTACCATATTCGGCCTATTTCTTAGGTAAAAACGCATATCTTTGGATGTGTATGCAGAATCCCAGATTTAGGCAGCTTTTCCTTTTCCATCTTTTTAGCCTTTGTTTCCTTATCTCCAATTTCCATGCAAATCTCTTTCCATAAGTTTTAATCTTTGACTTGGACTCTAATTAATCTCCATAATTATCTTTAAAGCTTCACACTAAATGAACAATTAAACCCAATATGCTCTAAAAATAATAATTCTACAAATCAAGACTCAAAATAGGAAAGTGCACTAAATTAAGCTAAGATCGACCTATAAACAAATAAATAAGCCTAAAATGATGTCCCATGAGTATATTTTATTATCACAAATGAGGAGACATCAGATATAAATGGTGGATGATAACTTGTGCACGCATTGTCAGGCCAATTCAATTTTTTGTATTCCCTCCAACATATTTTCCTCTTTCTCGAAAAAGATCTAGCACGCAAAAGAACGGTATAATTTTGTTGGAATCGATGGACAATTTTAGGAGTGGGCAGAGATTCGGTTAATGGTACAAGAGGCTCCTTGGTGATCATGATAAAGGGGTTCTCATAGGTAATATTGAACTCTTTTATAAAGGTCATCTCTATCTTTAAACCGTTATTCTTACTTAATTGGTCAATATACTCATATAAGGAATCATTCTCTATATGTGGATAAAGCTCTAGTTTGGGCGGACATTAGTGATTACAAAGATAGGTCTTTTGTACTAGTGATGAGGGGATCTTTTCAATAAATACTAAGTTTTTTACTCCAGTGTCTTGTCTGTTTCTAGCATCTCATCCGTACTTAAATTTCCAACTAGTTTATCAAAAATCTCCTCATATGTATACCCATATATATGTTCCAACACTCGAAGTAGTAACCAAGTTGAAGAAATGCGTGCATCATTCAACTAGCAATCAAGTGTCTACTCTCAAACCAGGAAGTGGGAAAATAGTTTGATATTGATGAATATGGTACAGTCTTTGGTGAAGGCGGCGGGAACAAAGAGAGAACAAATGAACAAGTAAATATGAAAAGGTCAAGCTATATTACAACACTTATGGCTCAAAGAAGACCTATTGATCCAGAGAAGGTGAGATATGAATATACTTTCAAAGCAATCAAACATTTGCTATAATGTGTATAAATGAAAAGAAGAAAATTGGTCATAAGGCGACAACTAGTGATAGTGGGGGTGTAGATATGATTAAGGAAGTTGAATTGATATCAAAAGATAGCTCGGCATAAACCAACCTTCAGCTCTGAATCTTGGTGGTCTATGCTTCTATGGAGGGGCTTCCCCTGATTCCAAATTTTTCTATGTGTTGGATATACTCCCGAAGAATCCCATGATGATTTATGAATCATTTTTTTTTTTGTAATCGCAAGGTCCTGGCCAATTGAGCTAACCCAACTGGTTCAAATCCTTGTTGTTTGTGGATTACTGGGTAAGTTAAGGTTAGGTGTGGGAAGTTGTTAGTGTCCATTGAAACTAAAATTACCAAGGAAAATGTTTTAATCTGGTTGTTTCAAACTCCATTCTCACTGTCCTTCTGGTCATGACGAGAATATTCAGAAAATGAAGATAGCGGGTAATGATATTCATGTGGTTTGAATACTAAGTTGTGTTTGAAGGACATAATTTTCTTGAATGAGAATTCCATAGAATTTTTTTCTAGTTAAGTAGTGTTTGATAGCATATTTTTTCAATAGACCTTTTTCCATATTCATTTTTCATGTGTAGGTTTTTCAACCTTTTTCCCAAATTTGAGAAAAATATTTAGGGTTTTCTCCTCCGCCTCCTCCTACTCATCCTCATCCTCCTCCCCTCTCTCTCTCTCTCTCTCTCTCTCTCTCTCTCTCTCTCTCTCACACACACACACACACAGTACATAATTGACCACCATTACTACACCAACGCAATTCATAGATTTCATCAAGACAAAGATATTCTCCAAAATCAAATTTAAAGGTAATTAATCATTGTTTTAACATAAACCCTAGATCCTTCTCAAAAAATTTACTTCGTTATTGATTAAATCGCTTATATTATGCTATATAGTTCTAATAATTTGTATATTTAAATAAAAAGTCATAATATATTTGCTCCAGTTGAAAATTGATAAGTTCAGTTCTCTCATGAAAATTTGTTTTTAAAAATCAATACATTTTGATAAATATTCAATTTTTACTCTTTTTATGTTTTTTATTCTATTTCAAGTGTTGGTATTATATTTCGCATTTTTTAAATTTTCCCATTTGATACATTTTTAGCACGGGGATATTTAGCTATTTTGCATTTTCTAATTTTTTGAGACATGTATATTTGGCTAGTTTGCATATATAAGGATCTGTTGTGCAATTAATATGGTATTAAAAAGCTTGCTACGTTTTGAGACACAATTATATTTGGCTATTCTGAATAATATAGGGCCCTTTTTGTGCAATTAATATAGAATTAAAAAGTTTGCTATTTTAAAAAACAAAACTATTTGACTATTTTACAAAATATAGGGACCCCTTATGCATTTAATATAGTATTGAAAATTATTGCTACTTTTTTGGATTCGAGTACATTTGTCTATTTTGCATAACACGTGGATCACTTTGTACAATTTATTTTTTGTTCAATAATTTTTTATTATGAAAAATGTTTGATTTTTCACAAGAAATAAAATAATTAAATGCTCAAATAAAAAGACTTACAAAAATAATTGATTTTTAACAGAAAATTTAAAGCTATCAAAACAGTATTATGATATTTTTCGTAGAAAAAAATTCTTGGAAAAAAAACTGCACAACTTTTTTTTTTTAAATTCCACCAATTTTTCAAATGCAATCAGGCCCAACCTAATTGTTAAATGTCGTCATTTTTCGCGTTTCAATTATTGGTTTGATGAATAACTTGTTTTTGTTACATATTTTGTTCTTTGCCATTATAATAAAATGGATTCGGGATCCAGAATAAAAACTCACAATATATACCAACACTATATATACATTCCAATTTTTAAATGTAATGAAAAAAATCGACAATTAATTTAAGGGTAATGCTAGGTATAACCCGTTCATCAATCATCATTCATGATGTACATGTTAAATAGACATTTTTTAATATTTCTTCAACCTTCAAAAGGGTAAAGCAAGAGGTACCGGGTTTGAATCATCTCCTTGAGAATGCATGGTAACCTAGTTCTGATTAACTGAGAATATGCATGAAGAACCATGTATATTTTCATGGGATTAGTCGTGGTGCGCGAAAATTGACTCGAACACCCATGTATTTAAATTTAAAAAAAAAAGTGGAACATAAAAATATAATTAGACCAATTAATCTTCACATTATATGAATATTTTTTGAATAATTCATTCTTAATAATAGCCAGCATTATTTTTAATTTAATGGTTAGAGAATTCAAATGGGCCTCCAATATATTTTCAAAAATTAAAATACCCCATCAAAATCTTAGGTCCGATAAACCCAATCCTATAATTCTAGTAAAAATTTGGAAACGGTCCGGCCCAGCCCAAATCCACCCGTTAAAACAAACGGCATAGAGAACTTGATGCTGAAGTAACTCTAAGAGTTTTCCTTTCACCGCTACTTGCCTCTTATCAGGATTCAGGTGATCTCACCGTCTATAAATAAAGTCTAATGCGATTTTTCCCAAATTAGCGTAGGTTAATCTCAGTTTACCAATATACGTGTAAGACTTTACCTTAATGCAAAATAGTTTGTGACTTTATCATACACTGAAACTTTGTTCCCGGAGGACGTTGTTAATTATTCAACTTTCGCTACTGTAATTTAATATTTTAATCCTTTGACTGTTTTTGTTGATTTTAAGTTGATTGATCGTTATTCAATTGGGTTTTATCTATATTGATCTATTATCATGATTTTCAATTGTTTATTGGCAGGCTTTTCTTAGTTCTTTGGTGGTTGGAAATATATTTATATATAAATTCTGCAATCATGGTATAGTTCAATTCTTTATTTCATTTTAATTGTTATCAACCCTATTTTCTGAATTATTATGTAGTGAATTGATAGCTTTGAAAAATTCGTTAAGCTTTGATTACTGGAAAGCTATTGTCTAGTTGCATATTTATTCACTGTTAAGACTTTACGCAATAGGGATTCAATGTTACCCCATTAAAGCTTATATGTGTATTAGTTGACTTTAATACAAGTTGATTACTTGAGGAACTTAGAATTAATCTTTTTCCTTATTTAGTAACTGGTAAAGGGGGAATGATAATATAGTAGCCTTGCATTCACTATTTTGCCAAATTTATGCAAAAGAGCCCTTGTATAACTTTGCTCTAGTCATATATTACTTGTTAAATCCTGCTAAATTTTCTATTTCGGAATAGTAAAAAATCTAAAATCTCACTCTACTTGCTTATCTACAGTATCCTAATGAGTATCAGGATGATGATTCAACTTTCGAACAAAGTTACCGTTGTTACCCTGTCTCATTTATTGAAAAGGTTCGATATTTTTACCACAACATATCTTATTTTGAATTAACTCACTATAATGTTGAAGAATTAACTCATTATCGCTTTATAACCTTTGCAGTCACATTTGGAGAAGGGTGATAAGAGTAAGTTATATTTCAATTCTTTGCTCTCTTTCTAGTTTCTACACCTGTTTAACCATTTAATTTCTTTTCAGTAATTATGCCACCTTCAGCACTTGATCGCCTTGGTAAGCAAGGAATATTCTTCTAGCATCTATTTGTTAAAATTTCGTTTATCAAATTCATGTGTTTTTCTATGTATATGCAGCATATTTGCAGATCGATTACCCTATGTTATTTGAACTGAGCAATCCATCTGCCTCTAAAACTACACATTGTGGGGTTTTAGAGTTTATTGCAGATGAAGGCTTAATTTATTTACCTTACTGGGTATAATTTCTTGCTTAAAAGACAATTAATTACTTGGGTTTATTTTTGGTTTCTAACTTGTAATTAATAATAGATGATGGGAAACATGCTTTTGCAAGAAGGAGACATTGTTCATGTGAAAAACGCTAGTTTGTCAAAGGGAACATATGTTAAGTTACAACCTCATACTAAAGACTTTTTAGATGTATCTAATCCAAAGGCAATGTACGTATATATGTCTATTGAGAGTATAACTTATTTATAGTAACTAACTTATGCTCGTGTTTTTCAATTTGAAGCTTGGAGACAAGTCTTAGAAGCTACTCTTGCTTAACAACAGGTGATACTATAATGGTTGCGTATAATAACAAGGAGTTTTACATTGATATAGTGGAAACCAAGCCTTCACCAGCTATTAGTATCATTGAAACCGATTGTGAGGTTGATTTTGCTCCTCCTTTGGATTATAAAGAACCAGAAAAGCAACCAGAGAAACCTGTTCTGTCAAATAAGACACCCCCAGAAGGTTTTTATTAAATTTATTAAATGATTTTCTTTTATTGTTTGTTTATTAAATGAGTTGAAATTGTTTATATAGTGGAGGAAGAGCCAGCTAAGAGAATGAAGTTTAACCCGTTTACTGGTTCGGGTAAACGTTTAGATGGAAAGCCATCGACTCAATCATCATCTCCGATTCTTAAACAACATCAAGTGGAGAAGGATACAAATGAGACTAATGGTGGGCCCACTTCATCAAGCTCTACTTCTTCACGTAAGCGTTGTGGAAAGCTTGTTTTTGGTTCAAATTCTGAAAGTGTTAAGGAGCAAAAGGTAGAGAGACTTACATTTCATTGCTTTGACTCATTTATACTAACTAATGTGTCGAAACTGAGTGTTTCTTTATTTGTTACAGGTTGTACCAAAGGAGAAGACTCAAGATCCACCTGAAAAGACTGTGGAGACAAAGTTTCAAGCTTTTACTGGGAAGAAGTACTCATTAAAAGACTAATTTGTATATACATTTATAGTCTTTTTTCAAACTTTTAGTTGTTTTTTGCTTGAATTGGTGGGGGATAGAATTTAAACGTATTGATTCTGAAAAATTCTTTCCTGAGATGAAAGAATATGTGGTGTGGTGTAATTTTGGTGCTCCTGACCGGAACGGATGGTTAATCCAGATTTAACATTATTAGACAAATTTGTTTACAATTTTGTTTCATGATTGGTATTTATGTTCATTTATATCTACTAGAGTGTGCCGTTAAGCTTTATTTAACATGGTGGAGTCTGAATGTGAGTATAAAAATACATGAATGTCAAAAGAAAGAGAATATTTGCATTAGTAATCAAGTTTCATTTATCTCCCGACCATATTATATACTTTTTTTTTTTATATATATGGGCCAGCTTACGCGTACCACGACTATTTCCGTAAGAAATATATACGCATTCTCATGCATATTTTCGAAGTTTGCACCTCTTGCTTTATTTCCTTTAAAGGCTCAAGAAATAACAAGGTCGAGGGGATTTGAACCTTGTATCTCCTAGATGACCATTGAGCTAGCCCCAATGGTTATCATAACTTATATTCAATAATGGTTATTATATTATATACTTCCTTCGTCTATTTTTATTGAGCCAATGGTTGATTGATGCCTATTAAAAAACTTATTTAGAAAAAGATGCCTAGAATAAAATATTTATTGAAAACAGCCTCATCCCAAATTACCCCTATAATTAACAATTAAAAAATAAGAAAAAAACTAATAAACACACGCGCGCGTCCGTGAAATTTTTTTAAAATCGTCATAACTAATTCAAAAAAAATCAAAAAAATCAAAAAAAATTATATTTGGATAAATCAAATTAATATTTACGTCTATGATTTTTTTTCGGAATTTTCTGAATTTTTTTTAATTTTTTTTCGCAGACACGAAATTCCATGTTTAATCGTGTTTAAAACATGGAATTTCATGTTTAAAACATGGAATTGCATGTTTATTTCACGGTTTAAAACATGGAATTCCGTGTCTGCGAAAAAAAAATTAAAAAAATTCGAAAAAATTCAAAATAAACCAAAAAAATTCATAGACGTAAATATTAATTAGATTTATTCAATTTTTTTTTTTTTATTTTCTGATTTTTTTTGAATTAGTTATGACGATTTTAAAAAAAATTCACGGACGCGCGCGTGTGATGGAATTAGTAGTAGTAGGTGGCGGTGGTGGTGGTGGTGGTGGAGGTGGTGATGGTTGTGGTGAATGTAGTGGTGGTTACATACATGGTGGTTGTGGTTGTGGTGGTGGTGGTGGTGGTTGTGGTGGTGAAAGAAGTATCCTATTATTTGTTTAATATTTAAAAATTAATATAGCATTAAAATAAAATAATATATTTAATAATATAAAAGGGATGTTTTCTATAAATAATTATTTCATTAGGCATTTTTTTATAAAATAAATTATTGAAGGAAAAAAAACAATTAGCGAGTTTAATGAGGATGATATCAACAATAACCTCATTTCATTTGATCATATTTTTTGTGCACAAATATTAAAAAGAGTATTTAATATTTTTCTATTTTACACAATTGCCCATAATTAATATACATAGGGTCATTTATTGCAACACTTTTTATACTATTCAATTAGGGGTACTTTTGAAAAAAATAGAAAAAAATGTCTTGATATTGAAAAATAGATAAATAATATTGGGTACTTCTTTAGACGAAGAGAGTACATCTATCAACGGAAAAAATCTTTTGCTTCTATCTCTACAATACGCTCTCTCCTCTCTCTTCTTCTTGGGTACGATTTCTTCGTCGAAAAATTTCGGATCTTTCTCTTGATAATCATCACCTTGGGGTGCCGATTCTCGTGAGTGGTTGCTTGCTACACGCTTCATCTTTCCCCATCTTGGAATGGGGGTTTCGTCAGATGGGAGTTTAGGGTTCCAAATAGGTTTTCCCTTTTTCAATTTGGGGAAGAACAAACCTAATTGGAAGGAAAGGAAAACCATAGAACAAGCTTTAATTTGCAGATAGATTGTTGGAATCGAAATTAATGATGAGAATGTTCGAATAGAAAGGAAGCCGTCGGTTGAGATCTTCGAAGTCGAGTTCTCTGCAGATCATATTTCATCGAGTCCCGAGGTAAAGAAGGAATTAAATAATTTTATTTATATATTTGGTTTTCTTTCCGTGCAGGGATCAAAAACGACAAACACTAAAGCTACATGGGGGAGGCGAAGAGACGAACCTTGGCGTATCAGCTTTGCACGCTGTAATAGGTTTATCAGAGATAGCTATTACAAATTGATTTTTCCAAAATCAATTATGAAGCTAGGTAATAATGATAGAAAAAAAAAACAGAAGAAATTACAGCGGCTTAGACCTCTTCATTAACCGATGTTCTCGAAGATATAACCCAGCAATTCTTAGCGTTATTAAGAAGTTTAATGAAGATGTCTCTATATCTTGCCTATATATACCTCTTAATGTGGATTGGTTCTCCACACTCTCTACTCCCTTTATCTCTTGTCATTTCTTTTACCCTCCTGAAATCTCCTCTCCTGCTCAATACATCCTTTTCCCTTACACCGGCTTTTTTTCTTACTCTTTTACTTTATACTGTGTTGTATTACCGTTCATTGTGAGTGCAGGAATCTTAATGGCAACAAGAGAGCATCACGCTTTACCCATCATTCCTCTGAATGATCATAAAGCTCGAAAGCAGGGGTGATTAACATTGGTTCGAAGCTCGGCTATCTGAGAGCATGAAGGAAGAAAAAGCTATACTCATCAAAGCTATAGGGGACTCACCTATTTATGCAGTTCAACTCAGAAAATTTATTGAAGACAGATGGGGTATACAAGGGCATTACAGACTGTCATATGTCAAAAACAACATGTTCAAGCTCGAGATTTTCAACGAGAAAGAGTTCAAGCGAGTTTGGGAGATGAGGCCAGGACTGTATCAGAAGCTTCACTTAAGCATGACTATGTGGCCTCTAGTTGTCGACTTCAATGATCTTGTGACAGACTACTCCTCTATTTGGGTTCAAGTCAGAGGACTTGCATTTAAACAAAACAATTTAGACACGGTAAAGGCTCTTGAGGTGTGCTTCATTAGGATTGAAGCTGTGGATTTCCCTACTGCTCAAAATTGTGATGTCAAGATCTTAAGATTTCGAGCAAGGATTAACACCAAATACCCCCTTCCCCCTGGTGCTTACTTATATCAAGAAGAAGGGCCGGCTTGGGTGGTCTTTCAATATGAAAATACGGGTATCTTATGCTTTAGATGTGGGAAAATAGGCCACCAGTATGGAGATTGCCCAATCAAAAGCATCAAGCAAGTGGAAGATATTGACGAGCACAGGAAGGTGTCATGAAGCATCGATAATGTGGCGAAGTTCCCTCCTGTTAACCCGATTTATGGCTTACATATTAAGAATAATGGGGAATTTACTAACTATTTTTACAGTGATAAGATTATTAAAGATGCAGGTCCAAGCAACAGAAGCAATAACCCAATCCGACGTATTCAAATTCGTGAAGAAGAAGGTGATATCCTGAGCAAATTTAATTACACAAAAAAAGGAAGCACGAGCAAAGCAAAGAATCAAAGTCAAAATGATGAAGAGAAGGACAAAGAAGAACAGGAATGGGAGAACTGAAACAAACAAATACATGACCTTCGTAACGAACTGCATGAATCATCTTTGAAAATGGAGGCTTTCAAAAGAACTCATGGAATCACAGAAGAAGGCGAAGATGGTAACGAAGGCAGTATTCGAGCAGCGCTTATGGCGTTTGAAGAGGAGATGAGAAAGATAAAAGGAAAATATGTAGCTAATTCAAGCAATACCTCTAATCAGAATATGGACACTTCTTCAAACACTCAACAAACTGTGAAGAGAAGAAGAGATGCCAGAGGAATCCGAGTTGAGCCAGGACATGGAGAGGTAAATTCCAAGATGGCTGGGAATTCTAAAAAGCTTAGGGTGGTTGACCCCATTGAGGAATTTGTTAACAACAATCAATTCAGTATTCTGGAGAACGAAAAAGAAGAGGAAGAAAGAAACAATACGCCTAGAGGAAAGGGTAAGGATTTGAAGAATGTATCAAAAATTACTGATGAAGAGGACTCGCAGTTTGAGCCTGAAGAGGAAGATGAAGGTAATTTCGAAAGCAGTGAAAATTACTTTGAGAAGGACTATGAGGGTGGTGGTGAGGATCACGACATGAACTTTCAGTATGCTGACGCATTTGACGAGGAGGAGGAGGTTTTTGAGGTTAAAAATGGAGGCGGCAACTCCAAAAAAGCCGCAAAGATTAAGTGACGACTTTATTTTGGAATGTTCAGGGTCTTCGAGCGCCCTTAACATTGACCAAAGCTAGCTCGTTGGTGGCACGGTTCAGACCTAGTGTGATGGCTTTTTGTGAAACGATGTTGAGAGAAGTGGACTCTCAGGGTGTTTTGGCTCGGTTTGGTTACGATAACTCCTTTTTTGTGGAACCCACTGGAAATGCCTTTCATTCCGGGGGTTCTTGATTTTGTGGCACTCTAATGTGCATTTGCGTATTATCTTTAGTTGTAATTCCTTTGTTATTGCTCGTATTAATGAACTCTCTTTTGCTTACTACATTGTGTTTATTCATGCTCCCAATGATTTTAAACTAAGATTAGATACTTGGAGCGAAATTACGAAATGGGGTGAAAGTTTTAAAGAACCTTGGACAATTATAGGGGACTTCAATGAAATTCTCAATATTACAGAGAAAAAGAGCAAGAATCAGGCCAACATTGATCACATTAATGCTTTTATTGATTTTACTAATTGTAATTCTCTTGCGGAAATTAATTCTAATGGTTGTTTTTTTACTTGGTCTAACAGGATGGAAGGCGAGAAGAATGTAAAAACAAGAATTGATCGGGGATTAGCAACCTTCGAATGGATGGAAAGATTCCCGAGATCACAAATCTACATACCACCGGCAATTGGGTCGGACCACTCACCCTTAATCCTTCATTTTGATATTAACATGAAAATAGGAAAAAAATACTTTAAATTCGAAACTAGATGGCTTGATGACGAGAATTGCAAAAAAGTCATAGAGGATAGTTGGTTTGTTCCCCATAATAGTAGTCCTATACCTAACTTTATAAATAAAAGGGAATACACAAAAAAAGAACTTAGTATTTGGAGTTCGAAGAATTTTAAAAATCACGAAATAACCATTAAAAACTCCAGGATAAACTTATACATTTAAACAAAAATATTAACAAGGACACTACTATTGAGGAACAAGATATTAAAGAAAGAATAAAAAAAGAATATGAAAAAGAAGAGAAATATTGGTGTGATAGAGCAAGACAGAATTGGCTTATTTACGGGGATAAAAATACGAATTTTTTTCACTTAGCTACGATAAAAAGGAGAAAATTGAACAGAACTACTAGAATTAAGGATAAGGATGGTATTTGGATAGATGATTCAGATAATATCAAGGGATGTTTCCAAGACTACAATAAAAACCTTTTCAAAGAAAACGGAGTGGAGGAGGAAGCAATAAAGAGAGCTATTGAATTCATTAAACCACGAGTTACTGTTGATATGAATGAAGAATTAACGAAAAAATCAATTATTGAAGAGATTGAGAGGGCTGTCATTGACTTATCAGCTTCAAAAGCTCCAGGACCGGATGGATTAAATGGTAAGTTCTATAAAGAATTTTGGGAAATAATTAAAAATGATGTGACACAGGTAATTATGGATTTTTTTGAAAATAATTGCTCAGTTGAAACAATTAATGATACGCTAATAACACTGATTCCGAAAGGAATGACACAAGAAAATTTAGGAGATTACAGACCTATTTCTTGTGTAAACTTCATTTACAAAATCATTATAAAGATTCTCTCGAATCGGTTAAGAGAAATAATGAATCGCATTATATCACCTACTCAGTCAGCTTTTATAAAAGGGCGAGCAATACAGGATAACATTATAATCGCACAAGAAATTTCCTTTTTTATGAGTAGGAAACGGAAAAACAAGAAAAATTTGGCTGCAATAAAAATTGATATGGCTAAGGCTTATGACCAGGTAAGATGGTCCTTCCTTTTTAAAGTTCTAGAGAAATTAGGGTTTTGTGAAAAATGGGTAAATTGGATGAGAAACTGTATTACTTCGGTATCCTTTTATATTAACATTAATGGAGAGAGACTCGAAAATTTTAAACCAGGGAGAGGTCTTAGGCAAGGAGATCCTCTTTCTCCTTTCTTATTCTCTATTATGACCGAATCTCTCATCAGCATTGTTGATCATTTTGTTGATAATAAAATGATTAGTGGTATTAAAATTAATAGAAATTGCCCGACGCTATCTCACCTTCTGTTTGCAGATGACTCACTTTTCTTTATTGATTTAGACGGGACAAATATTGATTATTTCAAATAATGTCTTGATATATACTGTAAAGGATCAGGACAAGGAATAAATTTCAACAAATCAGCTATCATTTTTAGCAAAGAAACAACAGAAGATATGAAGGAGTTAGTATCAAAAAAATGGACATTAAAGAAACGGACGATTTGGGATACTACCTAGGAATTCCTTTATGCCATAAAAGGTCAAAGGTAGAGTCTCTAGAATGGATAGCAAAAAAAGTGTTCAAGAACACCGAAGGATGGAAAGCTAAGCTCCTATCAGAGGGAGGCAAGGAAGTACTTATTAAAGTAATTCTCCAGGCTATTCCCAATTATTATATGTCCATCTTTTCTTTTCCGATTAAATTCTGTAATAAACTTATATTGGCCATCTCTAACTTCTGGTGGAATTCAGGTGAAAGAAATAGGATACACTGGGTAGCTTGGGAAAAAATTATGGATAACAAACTAATAGGAGGACTTGGTTTTAAAGACTTCAAAAAGATATATACTGTTTTATTGGCCGCTCAAGCATGGAGTCTTATGAATAGTCCGACCAATCTGGCAACAAGACTTCTCAAAGGTATCTATTTTAATAAATCTAATTTTTTATCGTGTAAAATTAAACAAAGGAGGACATGGAGCTGGGCAAGTATAATGGAAGGAAGAGACTTCATAAAAAACATGGAATAAAAAAGATAGGAAACAGAAACGACACGAATATATGGAATGAGAAATGGATAGATACTGAATGGAAGTTAGAGAAACCGGAAGGATCTAACTTTAAGAAAGTAAATGAACTAATGAAAAAAGGAAGGGACGAATGGGATCTCGAAGTTTTAGATAATCTTTTTCCAGAACCGATTATCCACCTCATTAAAAAGACAAAGATTAAAGAATATGATGTTATAGATAGATTTATTTGGCCCTACTCAAAGGATGGAAATTACGACACAAAAACAGGGTATAAAGTAATAGTAGAAGAACAAAACAACAACAGAGCTACTACAACAAAAACGAGAGCTATGCAAGAATCAAAAATTTGGAAAACTATATGGAAATCAAATATTCCAAAAAAAATAAGATTATTTATGTGGAGGCTGGTCAACAACGCAATACCAACTAGAGTTAATTTATCAAAAAGAAATTGCGCGGATGGCACAAATTGCTTATGGTGTAACCACGAAAAAGAAGACATTGAACACTTACTGTTACAATGTAATATGTGTAAAGACATATGGGCGGGATCATTTCTACAAATTAAGATACAAGAGGCAATGGAAGATAAGGTAGAAGAGTGGTTCCTCAAGACAATAAAATCTTTTACAAAAGGGGGTTGGGATGAGAATGTAGTACGAGATTTCTTAATGATCAACCTGTGGAACATTTGGAAAGCTAAAATGAAAGACATTCATGAAGGTATTGCAGCGAATGGAACCGGGATTAACATTGCCTCAACAAAGCTAATGCAAGATATACACAGGATTAACTGGATTAAAGAAGGTTATAAAGGTTTTAATAGTATAGAAGAACAAAGTGGAGAAATGGATAGGAACGAACAGGAGGAGAAGACATAAAATTATACTGTGACGCTTTCTTTTCAAACAAATGGGAACCGACGGGAATCGCAGTAGTGTGTAATTAAACGGGGAAAAACTCTATGATTAAACACAGCCTCAGTACTAATTGCAATTCGGCACTAGAAGGAGAAGCGATAGCAGTTCTTGAAGCAACACAACTTGGAGCGAACTTCCCGGAGAAGAAAATTATTATCCATTCGGACAACCTTGAGATTATTCAAGGTATAAAGCAGGTGTCAGCAGCTCGTTGGAATATCCAACCCATCCTACGAAAAATTATCCACAGAACTGAAGAGCTAGGGCTTGTCTCATTTAAGCACATTAACAGGAAGCTCAACAGGGAAGCGGATAAATTGGCGAAGGAGGCTAGGCACACAGCAACTTTTGTTAATCGGAATACGCTTAGTATTTTCGATTTATCTGTAGCATTTAGTAGATTAGGCATTGGATAAACTTGTTTTGTTTTCCGCAGGGTGCTTCCGCACCCTTACTTTGTCAAAAAAAAAAAAAAGACGAAGAGAGTACTTATAGTCTTATATTCAATAATGGAACCAAAATGGTCCCCAAAGTAGTGATTATTTCCAATCATATCAACATTCATTTTTTGGGCTGAAATTATCTGTTATTATTATTTTATTCCCATTTCTTGTCATCGGCTTAAAAAGTAATGCTAAAACTAAGTGGGTGCTTGTTTCTTTTTTTTCTTTTTCTTTTGGGACAAGTGAATGTAATTGATTCTTTGAGGTATAGATATATCAATTAATAGTCAGTATGAATTGGTTTTGAACCTGGTTTTATCAAGTATATATATCAAATAAAAGTCAGCGGAAGTCAGTAAAACTTTTACTCATTTGTACACATCATTGTAAACTTTTGTTTTGAACCCCATTTGTTAAAAATCAAATAATTGCAGTAACTCTGCGAAAGTATGAATTGGTTAAAAATATAAAGGTTAGTTTACATTTTTATCTTCTTTTTAGTTAGAATTTAGAGTAAAAAAAATTGGTTCAGAAAGTCGTAGTTAGGGATTTTTTTTTGTTCGAAAGTCGTAGCTAGGGATTGAATGTGTGTAATGTTCTTTTTTTATCTAAGATTTTTGGTTGGTGTTGTATGATTATTCCTACTGTCTTAGTTTCGTTTTATCTTTTTTTTTTTTTTGTTTAATGTAAAGAGGACAAGTTGCATAGGAAGCAAACAAGGTTGCACAATAAGATGAATAAGTTGTACAACATGCTGATTGCAGACAAGACGTAAATCGAGTTAGTGACTAGATAGTAGTTAATGTTTTAGATGATAGTTTTTTCATGATTTTGGAGACGGAATGTTGGTTTTAGAGCCAAGATAGTCAAGTGACGCAACTTAGCCATCAAATCTTAATTTAATTACTAAACCAATTTTATTCAAAATTATAAAAAGAAGGCTGAAAGTGATCAATTATGAAACCACGCCAAAGCAAGAACATCAAGCTTTGAGTGAACATATGCCCAAGACCCTACCAAACCAAGTCAACAGTTCCAGACAATATACAATCACTCATGAACGGAGAATACAAATAACCAATAAAAATAAAAACCTTTCAAGAATAAAATATGTAGGACAACATGAAATCCAATCAACGAGAACCTGACACTAGAACCCGACCAAACTCCGCATCCTAGCCTCCACCCTCCAAACACGAGAGTCCTGATTTTGAAACTGAAATCCATGAAGCAGACCCACCCAAAACACATAGTAGCGACCACATCAGACCAACTTCGCAAGGCGTCACCACATATATTGCAACGTAGACCAAAACCAAAACCAAAAACATCAAAACAGACCTGGCCTAAACCTCTTTCCAATGGTTTCGAAGAAACAACATCAACCCGAAACAAACAAAAAAAATCAAATCTCGCAACAGGTGCTGAAAACCGAATCCAAAATAAGAAGCCCAATTTTTAGAGTCTTTCTCCAAAATGGAAGCGAAAACGGGAGCGACGGAAACTTGAGACATTTTAGGAATTGGATAAAGAAAAAGGGTCACCAACATCAGCGGCGGTAAAGGTTATATTACGAGCTAGTGCCCACACAATTTCCGATCTGGGAACTCGATGGGGATAAAAACATAAAATGGGATTTTCTTTGGCACTCAATAGAGAGATGCGCCCATAACAAAATCAATAAACTATTAGTTAACGAGGATACGAGTTTGGGGGACCAGATGGGGTTTACATGATTTTTAAAGACACTTGTTAGGAAAGATTATTTTTTTTTTTGTCAAAACTTGTTAAGAAAGATTGAATGCCACATTTTAACAAATGTTTAATAGCTGGCTTGGTACACTCATAGGAGAAAATAACGGGCAGCATTCACAGCCACGCCAAGGAAGCAATTTTAGAAAATAAATCAATTGAAAAATATCGTTAATGTTTGATAGAAAGCAAATCAGTACATAACTATAAAAAGATCTCAAAAGAAACAGCCATTATACAATACTTCTTTTTCTTCAATCTCCTAACAACGATGTGGCAAAATGTAAAAATCACACATGAAAACACAAGTCAAGCGCTGATGCAGGTACAGTATTAGCAGCAGCAATCTGAATCACATTTTGCTCTTTAAAGCAGTAACCATTAGTTTGTCTTAAAGGGAAGAAGATTAGACCAGTCACAAAACTACTGATCACTTAATTGTACAGGTCCACTTATTCAAAAGGGAAAGATAAGATAATCATATTCTTTATATTTACAAAAAATCACTCAAACCTTAAACAGCCGGAACAACCTCTGGTTCAATTGGAGGCTCTGAATTTCCACCACTTTCAGTTCCTCCTAAAACCTCCTCCACATTTTTCTCATCTTCAATAAACCCTTTCTTGAAAATATCATAATTTGTAGTATCACTCGATTTAAAAGGCCTTTCACCCAATACCTGAAGCAAATCATCTTGATGAAGTACTTCCTTCTGTAACAAAAGCTCACCAATTTGCGCAACTTGCTCCTTATGTTCCTCAATCAATTCCACTGTTCTTTTATACGCTTTCGCAACCCATTCTCGTACTTCCACATCAATAATATTCGCTGTTTTACTACTATACGGTTTATTCATTTCATATCCATCTTCTCTTTGCGGAAAAGATAAAAGCCCCACTTTTTCACTAAACCCATATATCGCTACTTGAGCATACGTCAATTTAGTTACTTTCTCCAAATCATTTTGCGCTCCAGTCGAAATTTTCCCCAATAGTACCTAAATATTAAATACATGTATTAAATATATTTATAATAATAATCATCTAAATATGGACACACATACACACCTGTTCAGCTGCACGACCGCCAAGTGTCATACAAGTCATATCAAAAAGTTGTTCTTTAGTCATGAGAAGATTCTCGTTAGGTACGTATTGAGCAAACCCTAAAGCAGCAGTACCACGAGGTACAATAGTAACCTTTAATAAAGGCTCGGCATGTTCTAAAAACCACCCAGCTACAGCGTGACCTGATTCATGATACGCTACAGTTTTCCTTTCATTTTTACTTACCACCTATTCGAAAAAACAAACAGTTATAACTTACACAAACATAATAAAAATACTAAAAATAATAAATTACTGACTTACCCTATTTTTCTTCTCTAAACCACCGATAATTCTATCAATAGCAGCATCGAAATGTTCCATTTTCACAAGTACTTCTTCACTTCTTGCAGCAATTAAAGCTGCTTCGTTACAAACATTAGCTATATCTGCTCCAGCAAATCCAGGTGTAAGTGCAGCAAGTCTTTGAGAATAATAAGAAGGTTCATGATCGAGTTTAATCTTTTTTAAATAAATCTGGAAAATCTGATCACGTCCTTTAATATCCGGTTTATCCAAACTAATCTGACGGTCAAATCTTCCTGGTCTCAACAAAGCTTTGTCTAAAATATCGGGTCTATTAGTACCAGCAAGTACAACTACTCCAGAAGTAGTTCCAAAACCATCCATTTCAACTAATAACTGATTTAAAGTGCTTTCACGTTCATCATTACCACCTGAAAAACCTCCTCTTCCTCTTGCTCGACCAATCGCATCAATTTCATCGATAAATATAATACTCGGAGCACATTGTCTCGCCTCTTGAAATAAATTTCTAACTCTCGAGGGTCCCACACCAACAAACATCTCCATGAAATCTGATCCAGATATCGATAGAAACGGTACACCAGATTCGCCAGCTGTCGCTTTCGCTAATAGAGTTTTACCTGTCCCTGGTGGGCCCACTAATAACGCACCTTTCGGAATTTTCGCTCCAAGCTCCTCGTATTTCTTCGGGGTTTTCAGAAAATGCACAAACTCCATTATTTCTTGCTTTGCTTCGTCACACCCTGCTACGTCTTTAAAATATATCTGCAAAGTAACACCAAAACAGTAAATTTACTTCTCCGAAGCATAAATAACCTTAATAAACTGAGTAAAAAGTATCTAACAAACCTTGTTTTTAGCATGTTTATCAACTTTAGTAATATGAGCTTTTCCGATATTGAATATTCCACGGCCACCTTTACTTCCACCACCACCAAGTCCACCTAATCCACCTTGCATTTTTCTTCCCATGTACATAATAGTACCCAATAAAAGTAAAGTAGGAGCAAATCTCATTAATTCTTGGTACCAAACCATTTCAGAAGCATATGTAACAGGGACAAAATCATGTGGATCTACACCTAATGCTTCTTGAGCTTCTTCTAACTTCTCCTCGAAACTCTCAACACTTCCGATATTAAAATAGTATTTATACGTACTATTATTGTCTCGTGTAGGATCAGTAGTAACAGGTGTTTGAAACTCATCATTTTCGACTTTTCTGTTCCCATCTATCTTTCTAGTTTTGGCTGTGTTTCGAACATATACTTTTGCAACTGCTTTATTAGTAACAACTATATGGTCCACAAACCCTGGTTCAAGTAGCTTGTTCTTGAACTCTTGGAAGCTTATCTGCAAAATATAAGGGCACAGCATTAATAAACCAAACCCTTTATTGGTGTTTTGTAATTGAAAGATACACTCACTTGTTGTTGTTTCTGAGGAGTTAAAGATGAAAATGATGTGAACAAAAGTCCAACCATTAGTAATGGAGTGATTAGGTTTTGAAAATACTTCATGAAAGTCTCCTGAAAATTGCCATTACCATCTGTCTTTGACTCCTCTGATAAGAAAAAGTATACATATTAGAGATGCATAATCAAGAATAATATAATCAATTTAATAAGATAACTTGCATATTAACTCTGTAAGAAGCACACAGCTATAAATAACCTCATTAAGTAGGAACCCACAAAAGTAAAAGACTCTTATAGTTAGCACACAGCTATATATTATCAGCTAACACGAAACTTTGTTATGTAACAAAAATTCTACCTTTAGACTCAGATTTCCCCTCATTCTGTTTAGGAATTTCCTTCTTATCTTTAGGAGAAAAATTCTGATAATCTGCAAAAATTAACCCATACAACATTCAAAAAACTCAATGTTACAGAACTGCTTTGTGCAAGCACTCAAAAACTAAGTAAACGAATGAATTACTTACTCCTCTTCTTAGGAGATTCAGTGGAGAAAAATCTGTGTGTACTGGGGTTCGCGAGAAGGTTATTTAAATTGGCTAAATACGCCTTTGAAACAAACCTTTTATTATTAATATCACCAACTGTAGCTAAATAGTTTCTGATACCCCCTAAAGTTCCATCAAACCTATAATTATTGATGTTATTGTTTAGATATGAAGCTCCAGAGTCTGATTTGTTCCAGATCTGCGTCCGCCCATTCGAAAATCCATTTATTACATTCTGCACAATCCAATATTAAACAAAAACCCATAACATCAGCTCACAAAATATACCGGAAAATGCATTTAATAAAGATTGCAAGGAAAGACTTACTCTTGAGCGTGAGGAGCGTGATAGCGAGCGGCCGATTTTGGAAAAAATCATGTCTTTTTTGTCTGATTTGAAGCTGAAACCAAATATACGATGAATTGTTGGGGAGAATCTGTGACAAGTTTTTAATTGTAGACTAGGGTTTTGGAGCTGGATTTTTTTTTTTCTTTGAAAATCACAAGTGACGATTGGAGGTGGAAGGGCTTACGGAGCTGTGTATTAGAGACGATTTTTTCATGTGGATTTCATTTATCTGTTTTTTCTCTTCTTAATTCTTTTTATTTTTTGGAGGAGAAATAGGAATTATATAAATCTAATAAAAATTGTGTACACTTATTGACCACAATTCTAAACTTGAGAGACACGATATTAATTATGTCAAATGTCAATGGAGATTAACCAACACACAAGATGGAGGCTTCTATTTTTTTTTTTATATAAATTACCTTTTTTTTTTTAATATGAGGGAGCTATTACAAGGCCAATCTAGCCCCTAATCCTGAAGAATAAATCAATCTTAGCGTTTTCCAGCCTATTCTATGTTTGGTAAATGTGTTCCAAATCCTATCTGGGGTCAGCCAACTTTGTGAACTCATTTACCTGTTTTAATCCTAAACAAGCTGACAAGTCCACACAAAAATTTGCCTCTCTGTAAGGCTGTAAATAACATTAATTGCAAAAAGAGTCTTTGAATTCATTATCTTACGAATTATGTCTATCCATGGAGCCGCGGGACCCCTCCTTCTCTCAAATTAGCGAGAGCGGTGAGAATATCATGTGAATCCATTTCAAAATCCTAATTCGTTAATACCCATATCAACTGCTATCTTCAATCCCTCGTATACTGCTACTAAATCCGTAATTATCGGCATAGAACATGAGAATTTGGCAGCAAAAACTATCACCCAATTACCCTATGAGTCTCTTATAACACCTCCTGCCCCACCTATCGCATGGTTTCCATTACCCCCTACACCTATCTAAATCTATAATATGCGTATGGAGTATTCATTTATTTACTAAGGTCCAAAGTCTATGGTGAATATTAAATAAAGCCATCTACTAACCAGCCCGTTAAAACCCAACTAAGACATAAAAAAAGACCAAAAATCCCACCATTCCTTCTTAATCACGATGAACACTAGCAAACCAAAACAAAAACCCATACTCTCTCTCTCTCTATCTCTCTCTCTCTCTCTCTCTCTCTCTCTCTCTCTCTCTCTCTCTCTCTCTCTCTCCTCTAAACAAGAAAACCGCCTCCTACGTGGACCATTATCCACCATCATCTGCATCACCATCACCACCATCTCCATCACCACCATTTTCACCACCATCACCGCTCATATCTCTCTTTCTCTAGAAGAACACCATCGCGCTGCCGCCCATTCGTGGCCATTCTCCACCACCAATGAACGATTTTGTTTGTGGCCATTCTTCATCATCAACAACCCGCCTCACCCTCTCTTTTCTCTGTAATCCAGATCGAAACCCAAAAAATGAATATCTTCACCGCTCATCTGCATAAGAAATCCTGTCGCCGCCGTGAAACTTCGCTGCTCCTCTGCACACCACCGATTGTAGACCATTTATTTTTTTGTTTTGTTTACAAATCCCACCATCACCTTCTCTTTTTTTTCCAGATCCCGCCATCATCATTATCACCTTCCCTTTCTTTTTATTTTTTTGTTTTGTTTCCAGATACCGGCAACGGGTATAGCCCAAGGCATAACTCCACCTTCACCTTCACACCACACCATCAACACCAGCCTCAACTTCACACATTCTTTTTCTTTTATTGTTTTGTTTCCAAATCCCGCCGCTGCCATGGGTACAACCCGTGAATGCAAGCACAACGAGCGTGAAGGGATTTCATAATATTTTTAAACTACAATTTCGTTTTGTTTTTTTTTTTATTGGGCCAACCCACTATGAATATATATTTTTTGGGTCATAGGTACATCCTAATGCGAATTGTGAATAGATGTTTTTAGCCAGATGGGTACGCCCACAAGATTTCTATGTTGTTTTTGTTCCTATTGGGTACAGACTACTTCACCATTGCACTATTTTGTGTGTGTTATTGGATGGGCCATGGATACTGTTGGAGATGGTCCAATTATGTCCGTACCCATATAGCCATTGTTCAAGATGGGTCCGTACACATATGAACTTTTAAATGGAGAACTGTCAATAATGACTTAATAAAATATACTAAACAAATTAATAAAATATGTAAAAAACGACATGGGTCGGTACCCATCACGATTTAATTTACTAAAATGGTTGATAGCATTTGTGGGTCCGTACCTTAAAAAACTAAAAAAATCTCTTTTCAGACTAAGGATATAAAAATAAAAAACCAAACCATAACATTAAAAATAAGACTTTAATAGAATTATTCTATTTTTCAGTTAAGATTTATAACATAAGTTGAGGAGTATTTTGTATTTTCCTCTAGCACAATACCTCCTTGGCAAACCCAAACTACTACTCTTACGGACTTGGTTTTCACGTTGGGCTCATATTTTACAACCAACAATCCACTACCCACTTATCCAAACCCGAAAACTAAACACATCAATAGAACAACCAATATCGTCAGCGTTACTGCTTCGTTGAAGCAAGTCTTGTTCTTGCAAGTTTGCTCCCGGAAATTAAATGCACCCGTGAAATCTGCTTCTATGTAGAATTCTGCTTCATCAAGCCGAACCATGGAAGCAACCTCTGTTTTCTCTCTCTCAAAGGTCACACCTTTCTCCTTACATTCTTCACAGCATAAAATTCATTCATTCAGACATTTAAATAAACATTTAGAGTGCAAACCTTCCGTAAAGCTTTTCCAATCCCATAAAAATTATACTCATTTGAGTTCGTCTCTTTCTACTTCTAAATTTAGAACCCTAAGCTTCTCTAGAAAACCCGTAGAAAGATTTCCGTTTTCCTCTAGTTTATACGGTGAAGGCTCGTCACTTTCCCCACTACGATGTTCATTTTCAAACACAAACACCACAGAATCAGATACCGACTTTACGAAAACCCTAAAAAATCTATCGTTGGACTCGATAAAATCTGGGTTATATAAATTAACCCCATTTGATATATGCAAGTTGGTGTTTGTATTCTCAACTGCAATCGCAGCATCAAAATGGACACTTAACGTGGTGTTTAATCCATTTTTCTGGATGTATTTTAGCTGGGTATGGTTATTTTGGCCATGGGTTGTAGCAATTGGTTTAGCATTGTATGGTTTCTATTGCTATAAGAAGCATTTACGTGGGGAGGCTAATATATTTGAGCAACTTACAGTTGTTACCTCAGCTTTTACTTGGCTAACACTAGTCCCACCTGCACATTTCAATGGCTTTCTCGAAGGTTGGCCTTTCGTGTTTTTCTTCGTGTATCATTACTTCTTCTTCTTCAACGTGAGTGTTCGCAAAAGATTATACGGTGATTACTATCCTAGAGAACATGATCCTAAATGGGACATTAGTTTACCTAATTGGCAAAAGCTTTTATTCTGTGTTGGAGTAATGACAGGGCATTGGCTAGCAGCATTTGAAGGGCCTGAATTACATCTTTTACCAGGTGGATTTAATAATTTGGGTATTTGGGTTTTGATCATGGTCACTTTATTTATGCAATATCACTCAACATTATATTTAGCTAAATATTCAGAGAAAGTTGTTGTACCTAGTGCTGTAGTGCAATTTGGGCCTTATAGATTTGTTCGCCACCCCATTTATGCATCAACTATGCTTCTGTTTTTGAGTTACTTTACTGCATTACGAGCACCTTTGAGCGGACTCTTTATTGTGGTGGTTTGTTCGTGGTATTATGGTTTGAAGGCAAATTTAGAGGAGAATTTGATGGTAGAGACTTTTGGGGAGAGTTACACTGAGTATATGAGTAAGGTTAAATACAAGTTAATCCCTTTTGTTTATTAGTTATGTTGTATGTTTTAAGTGTTGAAACTAGAAAGCATTTTAATTATACTGTATTACTTTTGCTATGAAGTGCTTTTCTTTAATTTTTAAATTTTTGAATTATTAAGATTGGTGGTTTGTTCATACAAAATGTAATTGTGGAGTTTTGGTTTGTCTATTTTAATCACGGGGCTATTGTTTGGCTATTATCAGGTATACTAGTAGTTAATTGGAAACATATATTTTCTTTGATATTCTTGTGAAAACATGGGTTTAGAAGGTTTCAGCAATTCATGGTCTGGTCAATTCATGAATAATCAAGAATGTTTAGGCGGTACTTTTAAAAGGCTAAATGTCACCAGCGTATGTATATTATCTCTATGTTCTCTTGTGATTTGTTTGGATTAAGAGAGTCTCAGGACAGGAATGTAACGAGTATACTTTGTACATGGTTAGTAGTGGTGTGGGCTGTTTTTTTTTTTTTTTGTTAAATTTTTCCGTTTAAGCAAAAATTTGTTGTCGGCAGATTTTACTGTAGATGTCATGTAAAGGTGAATGGCTTGGGATTGTGACTGCAGAGGCCACATATAAATGAGGCTTCTTAACATGACTAAAACCTACTTTTAAAGCCACACTTTTGGCATAAATTTGATAACCTAGTTTAATAAAATTAGTTGGGTTAGTTCGACATCTTAATATTTTTCCCCTGTATGTACTTTAAGGGTATGAATAGAGTTACTTGGTTCGGTTTCTTTCCTAAACATGTGTTAGATAACCGATTCTCCCAAAAGCTTAAGCTGACAGGAGGAGGGGTCATCTTATATATTATATATGAGTATTACATGCTCAATACGCCCCCTCACGTGCAAGCTAGATTCATGTCATTTTTTTGCATGTCTAGTCTTTGCTACGTGAATTTTTTAAATTGGGTGACGACGGCAAGACTCGAACCACCGACCTCTTTATGGATCTGGGCTCTGATACCATGTTAGATAACCGATTCTCCCAAAAGCTTAAGCTGACAGGAGGGGTCATCTTATATATTATATATGAGTATTACATGCTCAATCTAGAGGGGTAAAATAGGAAGCAAATTCTGTTTTTCTTCTTCGCCATTAATGGCACAGAATTGCTTCATTCCTCGCTTTCCTTCATTCTCTTCCGCTTAAATTCTTCCTCTTCTTTCTTGTTCTATTGTCTTTTAAGTCATATAATGACAGACTCATCTTCATCTTCTCACAATTTATCCCCAAATATCTCTTCCAGCACGTCGATTCCTGCTGGGTTGCTTCTTCTTCGCCAAAACTGGTCGAGCTTAGTTCAAGTCAAACTCGACTCCACAAATTATGTTCTCTGGCGTGCTCAACTTGAAGCTATACTAGAAGCTCATGGTTATTTGTCGCACGTTAATGGCGTCAATCCAAAACCAGACTCATCGAATCCTACATATACAACATGGCTCATTGAGGATCAACAGCTCAAAGTCTCGCTGCTGGCCTCTATGATTCCTTCAATCTTATCACAGGTTGTTAAACTTACTTATGCATTTGATGTTTGGCATAAATTAGAGGAGATTTTTGTTTCACAATGTCGTACACATGTACATCAATTGAAAATGAAGCTATGTAACATTCAAAAAGGTGATAAATCGATGAATGCATATTTAAGTGAGATTCAGGAAATTTGTGATGGTTTGGAAACAGCTGCATCTGCTCTACCACTAGAAGATATTATAATGTATACCTTGCGTGGATTACCTGCTGAATACAACCAATTTAAATCGAGCATTCGAATTTCCAATGCTCAATCGTCTACCCTAAGTTTTCATTCACTTGGTAGCTTACTTGTTTCAGAGGAATTACATATGAAAATGTCAGAATCGTGTGTAGTTAGCACAAATCACTCTGCACTTTTCACAAATTCTCAATCCTCAACACCTCCTCAGTTTATACAGAACTCAAATAATGTGAATAATGCTCGAGGTCGTGGATTTTCCTCTGGTTTTCGTGGTCGTGGTAGAGGCAGATCAGGTAGAGGTCCTTCTATTTTGGGACAACCATCCAATTCAGCTGCACCTCAGTCCTTTGGCTCAGTTCCTACATGTCAAATTTGTGCTAAATTTGGCCATTCAGCCATTGACTGCTGGTATAGAAGTGACTTTGCAACGTTTCCTTCTCCTCGTGCTCAGCGTGTAGCTTTAACAGCTCAAGCTTCTGTCTCAACACCACCTTCTTCATCATCACCATCATCCTCAACTTCTTCTTATGATCCTGAACTGTGGTACTTGGATTCTGGAGCTAATAGTCATGTTACTCATGACTCCTCATTGATTCAAACTACTACACCTTACAATGGTGCTAATGCAGTTTCAGTTGGGAATGGTAGTGCTTTGCAAATTGCTAACATTGGTAACAGTAAGTTCTCTACTCCTTCTTGTGTATTTCAGTTGAATTCTATACTACATGTTCCTGAAATTACCTCCAATCTATTGTCTATCTCCAAATTCACTCAAGACAATAATTGTGTTATTACTTTTACCTCTAATTCTGTGTCAATTTATGACATTCATACACATAATCTGTTGTTTCAGGGCCCTTGTAGGGGTGGGCTGTATTCTCTTCCCTTAGGTGGTCAGTTGAAGTCAAGTCCTCCATCTGGTCAAGTCCATTTCAAATGTCTCTCCTCTACCTCAAATAAGTCTTTAGCTCAGCTGTGGCATTTTAGACTTGGGCACCCTTCTCATTATGCTTCTTCCAAGATGTCTTCTCTACTCAACACTAAGTTAGATTTCTTTGGAGTTCAATGTACTGATTGTGCTGTGTCTAAGTCTCATAAACAGCCTTTTAATCTCTCTGTATCTTGTAGTTCTAAGCCATTTGATTTGATACACAGTGATGTTTGGGGACCTTCTCCAATTGACTCTTCTTTATTCAAGTATTATGTCATTTTTGTTGATGATTTTTCTCGTTTTACTTGGGTTTATCCTATCAAGTTTAAGTCTAATGTGCTTTCAGTTTTCAAATCATTTTACAATATGATTTTAACTCAGTTTGAGTCTAAAATTAAGGTCCTACGCAGTGATAATGGTGGTGAGTACATTAGCCATGACTTTGCCTCCTTTACTCGATCTTGTGGCATTGTTCATCAAACTAGTTGTCCTCATACTCCTGAACAGAATGGTGTCTCTGAGAGAAAACATAGACACCTAATTGAGACAACTTGTACTCTTTTAAAACATGCTTCTTTACCACCAAAATATTGGCTTGATGCCTTGGCTACTGCTGTGTATTTAGTCAACATTTTACCCACACCTGTGCTAAATAATTCAAGTCCTTTTCAAGCTTTGTTTCAGTCCTCTCCTTCTCTTTCTCATTTAAAGGTTTTTGGCTGCCTTTGTTTTCCATGGCTTAAGCCTTACTCTCCTCATAAATTGTCTCCCAAATCTGAACCTTGTCTATTCTTAGGTTATTGTAATACCTCAAAAGGTTACAAGTGTTTGTCACTATCATCTCACAAAATATATATCTCTAGACATGTCTTGTTTAATGAACATTCTTTTCCCTTCCAAGACTCACCAAATTCTCTTCAAACTCCTAGTGATGACTCCCACTCTTTATATATTGACATTTTTTACTCTACTATAAATCCTTACTCTATATCCCATCCTTTTGATTGTTCAGTTGGTCCTTCTCCACCTGAGTCCTCATCACCTATGGGTCACTGTACTCCACCAAATTCACCTGAGTCTTCACAATCCAACTCTTCTTCTCCCAGTCCTCCTCCTCCACCTAAACACCATATGGTCACTAGGTTACAAACTGGCTCGTTAAAACCTTCTTATAAGTGTCAGTCTTTGTTAGTTACTCCCCAAATTTCTGAACCTACCTCCTATAAAGAGGCTTCAAAGTTTCAATGTTGGCAAAATGCAATGCAAGAAGAGTATGATGCACTTATCAGTCAAAAGACTTGGGATTTGGTTCCACCTCCATGTAATCGTACTCCAATTACATGTAAGTGGATATTTCGTATTAAGAAACATGCTGATGGATCAATTGCTCGCTACAAAGCACGTTTGGTAGCCCGTGGTTTTTTGCAAGAGTTTGGTATTGATTATAATGAAACTTTTAGCCCAGTTGTTAAGCATCAAACTGTGCGTTTAATTCTCTCTCTTGCAGCTTCTTATGACTGGATTATCCATCAACTAGATGTATCAAATGCCTTTTTACATGGCTCTCTATCTGAAGAAGTTTATATGGCTCAACCACTTGGCTTTGTTAGCTCAGATCATCCTACCTATGTATGTAAACTTAATCGATCACTTTATGGTTTGAAGCAAGCTCCTCGAGCCTGGTATCAGTTGGTTACTTCATTTCTAATAGCTCAGAAGTTTGTTGTAAGTTCAGCTGATACATCTATGTTCATTCGAGGTTCTAATGATTCTTTAACAATCGTCTTAGTTTATGTTGATGATTTATTAGTCACAGGTGCTAACTCTTCTATTATTGCATCTATTATTCTTGCTTTAAAATCACGTTTTGCTATGAAGGATCTTGGACATGTATCCTATTTTTTGGGGTTAGACATAATCAAGAATGATTCAGGTTTTCTGGTTAATCAAGCTACTTATGCTAAATCAATCTTATCTAAGGCTGGTATGCTTGACTGTAAAGCCTCTCCTACTCTTTCATTAAATAAATATATTGTTCCAACTGTGCATGATCTCAAACCTTTTGAGAATACATATCTTTTTCGAAGTTTAATTGGTGCTCTTCAATATCTTACAATTACAAGGCCGGATATTGCATTTGCTGTAAATCAATTGTGTCAACATATGCACACTCCTCGTAACCTTGATTATGAAGCATTAAAAAGATTGCTTCGCTATGTTAAAGGTTCTATATATTACAGCATTTCGTTTACAAAATCACCAATTCAACTTCGAGCTTTTTCTGACTCTGATTGGGCAAGTGATACGCTTGATCGGCGTTCTACCACCGGTTATTGTATCTTGCTTGGTTCCAATCTCTTATCATGGGGTTCCAAGAAACAGTCCACTGTGTCTCGCTCTTCAACTGAGGCTGAATATCGAGCATTAGCTTATGTTTCAGCTGAATTGAAGTGGATTTCTTATTTGTTGAAAGACTTGAAATTGGCTGTTGAAACTCCAATTTTGGCTTGTGATAATCTCTCAGCTATAGCCTTAGCTTCTAATCCAGTGTTTCACTCTAGAACAAGGCATATTGACATTGACTTTCATTTCGTTCGTGAACAAGTCACCTCCAAAGAGCTTAAGCTTGTTCATGTATCTACTTCAAATCAAGTTGCTGATCTTCTTACCAAAGGGCTTCCAGTTGCTACCTTCTCTTTTTTAATCTCCAAGCTTCCTCTTCTTACGATGATCAGCTTGAGGGGGGATGATAAGCAACACACTAAATGTGCTGCAAATGCAACTACACTAGATGACAAAAACAGTTAGACAGTTAGTTGTATGTATTGTGTGTGTATTATATTCTCTTTGTACTATTATATATTGAGCTGTAAAACACAATCTATACACAATACAAAATATACATTTTATCAAATATCTCTTCCTTTTATTAACATGAGCAACAACTTAGTTTTGATTTATATTCAGAATATACAAGAAAAGTATGAATATTATTTTCTATGGGATTACTCGAGTTGCGTGCAAGGTGGCCTATGATTTCTTTGGTTGTATATTTAATACAGTAGCTTATGTAGATATCGTAGTTTCATGAAAGCTCACCCTATATCTTTGGTTGTATATTTAATACAGTACCTTATGCAGATATAGTTTCATGCAATTACGAGGTTTTAATATGGTATGGTGTTTTATTGAAAGAGACGCATCATGCCATTGCTCACATTTAATAAGGATTATTGTTATGACACTTAATATAACTAAATAAGATTGTGAGATATTTCCTTAAGCGGAAGAGATAAACTAAGAAAAGATAAATATATATTGATAATATATGAGTCATAAAGGCTTTAGAACAAGAATAAATTATGAATATTATGTTATCTAATACAATAGAATGGGATTATACTATAGGTGTAACTAATTAGTGAACAAAAGAATCATCAGAAAACCAGGAGGTTCCATTATCCTTTATAACCTTTTGCCTTGTCTGGTTTTGAGCATGGATCATCATTTGAGATTGAACAAGGTTTATTCTATTTTCGTCACCTTCTCCATCAAATAGCTCACTTATCATTTTTTGCATTCCTGAGTTGATGAGATTTGGGTTCCAAGGAGACATTGTACCGACTTTGTATCCTTCATTTCTGGATATTCCAAAACATGCAGATAATGAAACCCGTACCTCTCCTTGAATCCCACCCATTTTTTGCTTACATCTAGAAAATAGCGATATTCCAGTCACCGATCTTAAATTGTTGGTTATATAGCCAACCCTGATTTGAAGAGTGAAGTTTGCTCAAATTACAACACTAACATGGCAAGTAATGAAAATGTGCAAACCGTTTTGGTTCCCGAGTCGCACCACTCGCGAATATTATCCTTAGCACATTTTTTGGAGTAAAGATTCTTATTTGTCTGAATAGCCCTTTGGTGGGTCTCGGGGTGTGATAAAATTAAGTAATAAAATAAAGGATCCACAGACCGCAAGTGTACGGGTCGTTCAAGTAATAATCTGATAATCGGGTTTCGTTCTCATGGATTGGACTGGTATAACCAAAGTGTTCAATAGATAAGTAGTAGTAATTGCTAATACAGAAAATAAAATATGAAAGATATTTGTTTTTTTTATAAGCTACTAAACGCAAGATAATAAAGTAAAGACTAAAAGATTAGACGTAGATAAAAGATATACTTGAGTCCCGCTAGGGAATCACCTTAATTAACAATCTAATGCATTCGTTTTAAGGGTAAAACGGTTAATTAATATTAGTCGGGACTCTACAATCTCCTAACTCCCGTCATGGTAGACTTAGGAGCTATCCTACAGTATTAAAACCCCGTCAGGGCGATTATAAGCTATGTTCAGATGATTAAATGAATTACCCAATTGGTTATGCGGTTAGTCAAGCCCGTCAGGATCATTGACGAACACCACACGTTTCTATCCTAGTTTCGTAATTAAACCCCCCCGTCGAGGTGATCACCGCCACTAGTGAATAGCCTAAATACTACTACCTACCTTTGATTCGCGACGTCAACGATAGTAAATAAATATAAAGAAGAATCAATATGTAATTACGCGTCTTAATTTAGATTATCATAATCCCAAATTAGAAAGACATTAAATTAGAAATTAGGGTTCATCCCCAAAATACGAGTCTCAAGTAATTTAAGTTTAGCTCATAATTACATATAGAAAGGAAAATAAATTAGAAATATACAAGTTTCCCAAAAAACATAAATAAAAATAGGAAGAGCCTAATTAGGAGAATGTCTTGAGCTGTTGTTGAAGAAAAAGGATTATCCAGCTCCTGCTCTTGCTTTTGCCTTTTCACGCTCTCTCTAGAGATGATGTATTTTGAAGATTAATTGAGAGGTGAAGAATAATGAGGTCTAAAAGAGCTTATATAGTGCTTAAAATAGGATTAGGTCTAAATATGGGCTTAATTAAGTAATTAAGGCCCAAGTCCACTAAATAAATCCCGCATTTAATGTACACACTTTAGTAAAACATGCATAACTTTTGACTCGCTAGTCCAAATCACCTGATTCCAGTCCTCAATTCTTGCTAACTCAAAGGCACAACTTTCTTATTTCATGGCTCCAAGGCTGAAAGTTCAACAGGGCTCGAATTACCAATTAGTAACAGCTATCCAGAATTATGCTCCTCTTTATCTCTCCAAGTAGTACCTTTTCTTGCTTTTGACCTCTCCGCTTGATCTAAGACTTTAATTCTCAGTTTTTCTCCTTATCTTGGTGCTTCATACCATCTATAGACCTAAGAACTTTATACTAAAAACAAACAAATTAACGCACAAAAACTCTAAAAATGCAAATAGTCCAATTCCAAAGGGAGAAAATGTAATATGACGAAACAAGCATAAAAGTATATCAAATAAGTCAATTTTATACCTAAAATGATGTCTCCTAAAGGCATATATTTAAAACAAAACGGGAGACATTAAGACCCCAAACTCAAACCTTTGTCGTCCCGACAAAGTAAAACAAAATAGAGGTCCAAGGTAAGAAGCAACATGCAGAATCTAAAGAATAAATCCAAAGCAAAACTCAAAATAAATTTCATATAGTATAACCTCAGAACTAATGCATACATACACCTATCATACAAAATCAAACACATAAATAATTGCATTCCAAAATTAACTTCACAATGCTAGAAAATTACACTTGATACTTAGCTCGAGATGGTGGCTATAGGGCGTTCATCAATATTTACTCGCTTTGAACGCTCCACTTAACTTATTCCCTACTACTAGAATTTTTAATTCACTATGTATCTATAAATCACAAGGTCTTTACGTTTTTAGCGTGGCTTAGGGACGGTATGGTACATTTGGATAATGAAAAGTGAGCTTTTGTCTCTCTCCTCACTAGCCTTCAACAATTGTCATGAGCTTGAGTTTACACTCATATAAGATCTCACTCACTTGACGCACTAAATTAACGTCCCCAAATAAACCAAACCTACCAATATGATTACAAAAATATTTCACCCAACTAATGATGTTTTTGTTCTAAGTGACTGTCTTAATGTTATTAGTCACTTAGCCAATGGTTCAACCCTAGTAGATAGGAATATTTTGATGTTAGTCAATGACATTTGTAATATTGTTAAGGATATAAATGTTTTCTTCTTCTTTAGTCCTAGGGGTAAGAATATAGGAGCCGACTGGATTGCCAGACACTCCCTTCCGAGGAGTTTGTTTGGTAATTGGTCCCACAACATACCCTTTCAGTTGGCTAATTTTTTTTGAAGGATGCCATACCAACGTGTATTGGCTGAACACTTGTTGTAACTTAAGGGTTCCCCCTCTTGCTTTTATTATTAATTATGTTTGACTAAAAAAACCTATGAGGTCTTGGAGACAAACTTAGTGACTAGGTTTTTCTTCAAAGAGGTCACCACCCAATCTTATAGGTGACCAAATACTAAAATACCCTCAAATAAAAAAAAACTTAAATACATAAAAATAGTGGCATTTAGCCAAATTAGCGAGTCATTAGTAACAACTCATAGAGTATCAATACTTACCAACTCTGACCACAAGCCACTGACCACCGCCAGTGTCGTTAGAGATTTTACCAGAGTGCTCAAAAATTTTACTAACTGTAGAAAATTTTACTAAGAGCACAAATATTTTACTGAGTACTCAGACAAATTCACCGAGTATGATGGAAAATTCATTAAGTATTGAAAAAAATCATTTGGGTATCAGTTAAATTTATTGAGTATCGGGGGAATACACTGAGTATACTTAGTGAATTCCCTGAGTATGGTCCGGAAACACTGAGTAATAAAAATTAACCAAGAAAAATTGAATTAATAACACAAGAATTATTTATATACAAGGAGAAAATTAGAAAAATACAATACAAGAAAATAGAAAGTATTGAAACTTCGTGCTAGCTGAACATCGTACACTTAAAACTGTTTACCACTGCCCCTTTTCCGCTCGCAACATAATTACCACAAAATATTTTTCCAAAAAAGAAAAAAATACAAAATACTCAACAAAAAGAAAATGAAAAAACAAAACAAAAAAAGACTACGCTAGAGAAGAAGCTGCCAGAGCTGATGGAGTTCTCTTGAGAAGAAGCTCCTTCAGTTTGCAGCACAACCTTAGGTCACCAGATCTAGAGCTTCAAAGTGAATCTCCTTCCTTTAGCAGCGCTGGTACATGTCGTCAGATCTAAAGCTTCGAAGTGAAGCTTCTTTTGTTTGCAGCGCAACCTTAGGTCACCAGATCTAGAGTTTCGAAGTGGAGCTTCTTCCGTTCGCAGCTGCTGCTATCACGACCCACAACTACCGGAATTCACGATTGCTGTTGTTGTCCGAGCTCTACCGTTTTTTCTCTGGAAAGACTTCACTCTAGCGAGGCTTCGCTACTCAACTTTGAAGAAAACGAGTTCAGATCTTCATGCTTCTCATAGATACATGGCGAGGAGGAAGAGGAAGGAGTAAGATCTCCTTAGTTCAAGATGCAGTAGATCGAACATGGATGTGGCCTATCGAGAGCAATGAAAAAGGATAGATTAGAGAGGCAAGAGGAGAGAAAAGTTTTAGGGTTTAAAAAATAAAATAAATAAATTAGTATATGTCAAAAAGAAAAAACAAAAAAGGATAGGTAAGGAGATTTTTAAAAAATTTAGTAGTGTTAAATTTTATATGTAACTTTAAAAGAAAGTAGATTATATGAAAGTGTTTCGGTAATATTTAAAATTTATTGGATAAAAATCTTACTAGTGGAAAAAGTGGAATACTTGTATCTAGAGTTTTCAATACCTGGAGTAAATATCTCATATTTATATTTTATAATATAGAAATTTTTTAGCTTTCAAATTATTAAGAAGAATGAGGCTAACACATTTTATTTTCACCTTGTGGTATTAGCCCACATGTTTGCATGTGGGCCTTGAAGTGCTTATATTCTACCGTCACATGACTGCATTCATTATTGATCTATAGGGAAAGAATTATGCTAATGTGGACTACCTACTGCAAACCATGTGAGACAATAACAATAAGAAATTCTATGTTTGACTCCATCATAGTCATTTACTTCAAAATTATATACTTGTTTGACCATCGTCAAACGTCGGTATGGCATATAATATCTTTTGATTAATGTTGAGAGTTGATTTTGCGATTAAGAATATTTGCTTATGATTAATGTTGAGAGTAAATGTTGAGGACTGATTTTTTTGACTAATACTTGGGATATAAATTTTACTTTAATAATTTGTTCAATAAAATCTTCTTGTTTTTCTCTTCGAAATAACCAATCTACTTATTTGACATTCGAATGCAATAAATTAAAAAGAGTAATGATATATATCACCTTTTTATGTTTTATCCTTATATCACCTCTTATGTGGAGGTTTTAAGCACCAATTAAACCGTTTCTTTTTCCTAATTATGATTTTTCTCTCTCTTTTATTTAATTCCACATCAGGTACCACATAAGAGGTGATGTAAGGGTAAAGCAAAAAGGGGTGATAAATACCATTACTCAAATTAAAAAAACAAACACATTTCAATTGGCAATACCTCAATAATTACATTGCGGATCCAAGTTTAAATTGAGAATTTAATAAAATTAATCTAAAATTTGACTTAAGAAAGGCTATATTTTCAAATTGAGAGGAATGTAATTTTTTTATTTATATTTGTATCTATTTTTACAAAAAATAAGCTATATTATACTACTATCTCATAAGCTGGGGTGGGTATACCTCATCCTGAATCCGCTGAATTAATTATATAATTTTTTTGGTTATGCTTTATGTTAATTACTAATAAATATTATAAAATTAGGATAAAATATTCAATAGACCCCTCTAACTATGTATGCGGTATGATTTTTTTTATTCTTTTTCAAAGGTCATGGGTTAGAATTCAGTTGGTGTCAATGATTTTTCTACACTTCTTAAAAAGTCTTGAGTTCGAATTTTGAAATGACACGTGAAGGTCATTAAAATCAAATTATTAATTATGTTACAAAGTAAACTATTTATAAATGCAAATCAATAAGTAGTAAAATGTTATTGTTAAGTTATGAGAAAATTTCCATAACTCAAAAAGTTGAGTTACGAAAAAATTCTCATAACTCAAAAAGAAGAAAACAATAAGTAAATACTGAGTAAAAGATGTTATACAATTACAGGTAAAATCACATAACTCAAAAAAGTGAAATGGTGTTGTTGAGTTATGAAAAAAAAATTATAACTTGAAAGTTAAGTTACAAGGAAGTTCCCATGACTCAAAAGTTGAATTACAGGAAAATTTTAATAACTCAAAAAAAGAAACAACAATAAGTAAATAGTAACTAAAAGATGTTATAGAGTTACAGACAAAATCATATAACTAAAAAATGTTAAATATTGTTGTTGAGTAATAGGAAAATTTCCATAAATCAAAAAGTTGAGTTACATTTTCGTTTTAGTCCCTAGTGTTTGTTAAAACGGCTTTCAAGCCTCAGATGTATGCAAAAAAAATTGTGTTACAGGAAAAATCCCATAACTCAAAAAAGGGAAAAACAATGAGTAAACAGTAGGTAAAAGATGTTATTTGAGTTACTGATAAAATCATATAACTCAAAAAAACTAAGTCTTTGTTGAGTTATGGAATAATTTCCATAACTCAAAAAATTGAGCTACGTGATATTTTCTATAACTCAAAAAAGAAAAAAAATAATAAGGAAACAGTAAGTAAAACATGTTACTGAGTTAAAGGCAAAATTTCATAACTCAAAAAAATTAAAATGTTGCTATTGAGTAATGAAAAAATTCTCCCAAGTCATAAAGTTGAGTAACAAAAAAATTTCTATAACCCAAAAACAAAAAAAACAATAAATAAACTAAAAAAAAAAAAACCAGTCCAAAAAAAAAAAAACTAAATAAAAAAAAAATATTAATGAGTTACATACAAAATCCCATAACTCAAAAAAATTGAGTTACAGAAAATTTCCATAACTCATAAAAAAAGAACTCAAAAACTAAATGCCACTGTTGAGGTACATAGAAAATTTCATAACTCAAAAAAAGAGAAAACAATATGTACATCATAAGTAAAATATATTATTTAGTTACTAGCAAAATTTAATAACTCAAAAAAATTAAAATGTTGCTACCGAGTAATTGGAAAATTCCCGACCAAAAAACTGTTATTGGAAAATTCTCATAACTCAAAAAGTTGAATTGCGGGAAAATTTTTATAACTCGAAAGGGAGAAAAACAATACGTAAATTAAGTAAAAAATATTTTAAGTTACGGATAAAATCTCATAACTCAGAAAAGTTGAGTTACGGGCAAATTCCCATGACTCATAAAAGGAACCCAAAGCCTAAATGCCACTATTGAGCTACGGAAAAATTCTCATAACTCAAAAAAAGCGAGTTACGGAAAATGTTCAAATCCTAATGAAAATCCAACACTAGAATGTCGTTGTTAAATTACATGATAAATCCCATAATTTAGTTTGCACTTAACATCCTTGGTAGATTTTTAAATATCAAATAATAATTGGTGCATTTCAAATTAAGTGACATGCAAAAAACTAATGATGCGCCGCTTTCGTAGTTCAATGTAAGGGTATAATTGGACACGTTCAAATATGATGCCATTTTAGGAGTAAGAAAAATATAGTTGTGGTAAGAGGGAATGAAATAGAAAATGAGGGTTTATTGGACATTATTCCAAAAAAATTATCATAAAAAAACATATAAAAACTAACACAAGAATCAATATTTCTTTCTTTATCGTATGATCAATCTTTGGTAAAATATTAATGATGGATAGTGATTTTTTTTAAATTTCCAATATGCATTCGATGAAAAACTCTTTTGTACATATTTTGCTTTTTCGGTAAGATATACGTGAACATTGGCATACCCAAAAACATGAATGCCGATAGAATTATGATACTCAAGTTAATAGAGTATTTATCCGAATAGTCCCTTTGAAATAAGTTGAAGGAGAAAATTAAAGAGAACCCTCTGTAAAGTGTTGTAGTGTGTTGACAAAAGAAAGTGTTGCATTGTAAGATAAGTAGACAAAAGTTACCTCCATCAAAAGATTGTATTCACTCATATATTTTATGGTAATGACACTTCGAAATATGTATATATTGTTGGGTTGTGGCTTGAAGTACAGCTCAATAATTCAAGCAAACTTGGAGATCAAGAAAGATATTACTTGACTTAAGGTTCAAGTAATAATATATTAGGAAATTATTAGACTTGTTCCCTAAGTAATATTTTCTATATATATATGGGGCTCCATAGTTTGTTATTATGTGTATCATATTATCTCACCACAAGGGGTTGGGGTGGAGTGTGTATCACGGTTGTGTGATCATCAACCAAGAGAGTTGTGAGACCAACACAGTGAGTGTGAGTGATACATTGGTGAAGATGATTCTTGTAGAACATAGAAGACGGTTGTTCTTCTTGTTCAAGGTTTTCTATATTATAGTGAAACGGTGTGAACCTCAGTGGATGTAGCCAAATTGCCGAACCATGTAAATCTTGTGTATCTTTTATTATTCTATCATTACTTTCTTTGTTATTCTTGTATCTCCGTATTTTTTGTTTCCAACAACTGGTATCCGAGCTTTGGTTTAAGTGGGAGTAATGACATAAGAAGAAAATATTTGAATTGAGGGAGGAGCCTTATGACAAGTGTTCACGAAAGTAAAAGATTGAGTTCCTAAATGTATACGATCTAGGAGATGAAGATTACTTTAAGGGAGGAATTTAGCATTCTGAAGATCAAGAAGAGGTACACATATGTTGCTATGATGATTGCTATAGAGTAATAGGTCTCATATGAGTAAATTTGGAAGAGGTTCTGACATCTCCCCATTTGTGATGATTTAATATTAGTTGGAGACATCATTTTTAGTGTTTGAGGAAGTCATTCAGTCGATTTTCATAGGATATATTGCACTTTCCTATTTCTTGTCTTGATTTAATGATTTATTATTTTTAGAGCATATTGGGTTTAATTATTTATTTAGTGTGAAGCTTTAAAGATATATATGGAGATTGATTAGATGCCAAGTCAATTCTAAGAGATAAAGGAAAGAAGATATACATGGAAATTGGAGATAAGGAAACAAAAGCTAAAATATGGAAAGATAAAGTTGCCAAATAAATCTGAATTCCAGCACCTACAACCACAAAAAGGCTTATATATTAAGATTGATTAGGAATTTGTAAGAATGGTTAAGAGAAAAGTTAAAGAGCTTTCCGAGACGATCAATTTTGACTATTGGAACGTGTCAAACAGATAAGTATTGAAGCATGTATGACCAAAACAAAAACGTGGCTGATTGTTACCTTTTCTAGATTTAAAGGTTACGGAATTGAGTTGGGCTAGGAGTCCATTACTTGTCTTCCACTCCAAGAAAACGTGTTAGGGCTTCCATGACACCTAACCATTGTAAACATGTTCTTGCTCAGTACCAAGTATAGGCTTAGTCATTGCTTGTATTTTCTCGGTTTTAAATAATAGCTCAGTCCTTTAATTCATTATTCATCCTTAGTATCAAGCTATTCATCCAAGAAGCAAGATGACCTGTAGAGGGAGAAAAGAAGCACGAAGTTGGAGAGTGACAAAACTCCTCTTCTACATCTCACAATCTCTATATTTAGGGTAATTCGCTATAGATTTGTGGCTTCACCATATTTCTAAACTTTTATTCCGTAAGTTTTACTTTTAATTGTTGGGTTATTATTTTGTCTACATTCATTAATACTATTTTAATTGATTTGAGCTTGGCGTATATTGTTATTATGTGTTTTGACTTATTGTTACAGCCTTAAATTTGGCCAATCTTAGGACTATTCTTAGTTATTGACAACACCACATAATCGTCTAGTAGTGACCCTACCTAGATAGCCATAAAGGTTTGATTTAACCACCAATCATTACTCAAGGTTTCTTTACCCAAGATCCTAGTAGTGGAGAGGTTGCTCCTAAGTTCACCCTGACGGAGGTTAGGTAGAATTTAGAATCCTGGTTAATATATAATGCTCAATGCATGACAGATTAGAATAACTTAGTAATAGAGTCATATTAGTAATCCTAATTTATTTGACTTACATTCATATTTATTTATTTGCATTATTTATTTATTCGCGTTATATTATTAGTCATCTTATCTTATATTTTATTCTAAACATCTAAATTCATCTACGCTTATTTAATACAAGTAGATCTAACAGATTAAATCCCTGCGAACGAACTTGACTTATCATTAAAACTTGCAAAAGGTCTGTAATACTTGCAGTGAGTTTCTCGTGGTAGACAAGGTTGTGTGTCCTTTATTCCTATCTTTATTTATCTATTATTTTATCACACCTTTGCCCCCACCAGGTTCAAGTTGCTATAAATATTCTTGGCACTTCTCGCCAAGGGATGAATTATTTTGTTGTGACTTGAAGTCCAATCTCAATGATTCAAGCAAACTTGGAGACCAAAAAAGATATTACTTGACTTGAGATTCAAGCAATAATATATTAGGAAATTATTAAACTTGTTCCCTAAGTAACATTTCCTATATATATGGGGCTTTATAGTTTGTTGTACTGTGTATTATATTCCCTCCCCACAAGGGGTTGAGGTGGGGTGTGTACTGGGGTTGTGCGATCATCAACCAAGAGAGGTACGAGACCAACAAAACGAGTTTGAGTGATACACTTGTGAGAAAACATAAGCGTGATTCTTGTAGAACATAGAGGAGGGTTTTTTTATTCAAGGTTTTCTATATTATAGTGAAACAGTGTAAACCTCCGTGGATATAGGCAATTCGCTGAACCATGTAACTCTTGTGTATCTTTTATTATTCTGTCATTACTTTCTTTGTTATTTTTATATCTCTGTGTTTTTATTCCCATCATATATTGCATGTAGATAATGGGCATGTACGAAATACTCACATCACACAAAATGATTGATCTTGTGTCATTATAGGCCGAAGGCTAAGGGTTGATGGAAGCGTGACCTGAATATGATGATTACGAGCCATATGGCTTGACAATGGTTTGACCAAACACGTTTGTTTTATTATAATATCACGTGGTAAATATCTCTAGGACACTATATTATGGAAAACATACACAAGAGATTTTTTTGACATGCTAGTGGTGTGTATTAATGCTATTAATAAACCTTATTTACAGAGAACATTCAAAGTAGGTTATACAAATTTAGTTAGCAAAAAATAAAAATTAAAAGTGCATGTATTTCGCATTTTGCAACATTCACGCCTCTGCCAGCTACTGCCACATGTCATTCACCAATTACGACGTTTATTGTGTGTGTGTGTGAGAAACGAATCACCACATCAAGAGACACTTTAAGTGTTGAATTTTTTGAAAGGTTAACCACAAGTTGTACTAATGATCGTCTGACCACTATGATATGGAACTTTCACAAACATTGATTTAGATCAACCATCAATTCACCTAGACAAGGTTTCGTGAAGATTCTAGTAATTGTGAAAATTATGAGTTCTTATAATAACATTCATACATAGCAAATCATACTCTTATAAAACGATAATCAGTTATGGAAACATTCTAATAACCTATAATAAAAACAACCTATCAAACAACATGTTCGTGACAATGAATTCCAAGCCATTGGAAGTAGTTCATACTAAAATAAAAATCGTAATGAAAATATGGGAGCATGAAAGATCAAACCGTGAAAAAGGGCTTAATGAGTGCTCCTTGAATGGATTGTTTCTCCCAATCCCTACCTAAATTATGTTATCTATGTTATGTATACTTGATAGAGCAAAAATAATCCTCCTATCGAGCTTGTGAACCAGAGAATTGAATACAGGGAGAAGAAGATAAATTCCAAAGCTACCGAAGGTAGAGAAGGCAAATTCTCGAAGTCTTACAAATACCAACTGATGCAGAGCTTCTTCTTCTAGCCGATGACACCTGACACTAAATACTATGTCAAGATCACAGAGACTTTTGCTTCCGATGGAACTACGATGCCCAATACAATATTACAACCAAGGGTATTCTTACAACCCGAGAGAGCCATGGAGATTATAGACTGTATTTATGAGGATTGCCTTTTTAGAGCGATATAGAATGTACCCGTTCTGGGCTATGTGTGTGGATATTTATAAATGCCATTAGGAATGAAAATGAGACTTTTGGTGGGTTCTATTTCCAAGTATTATAGGAGGGATATGGATGAGAAGATATTGGGAGGAGAAAGAAGCTCCTCGGCAAGAGTCCCCACAACCCTGGATGTCCCGACTTCCATACACATCACTTGAGTCGAAAACAACCTTTCTTTTCTTACCCTTTCTACTCGACTCATGAAGAAGAGATTCAGAGACAAATTTCTTTCACTTTTTAGTGCGAGCGCGAATGGAGCTCGAAGGTGCAATGGATGTCGCACACTGTTAGCCCGTTCCAATAGGAGGCAAAGGTTTTTTGATAAAAATTGGCAAAAGTATAAGGCCATACCTAGAGCATCATCAAGGACTTCGTCATTGGGAGAAGAGGGACGAGATATACTTCCCATCAGAAAATAATATATCATGGGTAAACCAACTTGAGATGGATGGTCATCAGAATCAGAGCATGGGCTAATACCTTTGGCACCTTTGTAGAGAGGAAACCTCCCCAACTGAAGAACCACAAGTCTACTTGTAGCCTCGACGTACCCCATACTAACGAGGGGGATCTATTCTGGTGGTATTCCACTATGTTACAAAGTTGTCAATCTGGTCCACTTGCGAAAAGATGAGATATTTGGTAGCGTTGTCAAGAGGAGGGACATTTTTATCTTTGGCAACCACCAACCAAGTTTTTTTTTAAATTTCATGCTTTGACCTCACCCATCTTAATACACACCCAATGGTGCTGCCAACATTTTTTTTACTAGTAATGAAGTCGCTAGTCAACCAATTAGCATTCTTGTAATGAGGAGAAATCTGATATTGCCTCGGGCAACACTAGACTAGCTTATACAGATACCCGAACAAGAGGGTAGATGGCATAAAATTCAGAACATTGAAACACCCAGTATAAAATCTTACTATTACAACCTAGTAATTTGGGAGAATCTGGCTGGGACATATGCCATATTGATTTAACAAGTCAATGATAAAAAGACAGAAGGGAACCTTAAAGCCGAGCTCCAGGGCTCTAGTAAAGATAGACATCTCCCCTCCATTGGTCGGCAAACACACTCTTAAGGGGAAGGAAGTCAAAATTTAATATTGTTAGAAATATCATCGCCTAATCACCTCAAGAATTTTATCGAGATAATGCATACATTCGTTTGAGCTATTGACTGAAGCCACGGGCATGATGCTTCGGGGAACGACCTGCAACATTGTATTATGAACTGAAATTGTTTCCTCATCATCCTTGACATATGACGACTTCGAATCCAAAGAAGATGGTGATGACCTATTGACGGATGAAGATGACCTTGGTAAGGGAGAAGAAGAGTAGGCTATACATAGTAGGTAAGAAATCCCATTCGGAAGCAAAAGAAGGTAAAGGATTATCCTCAAGTCAAGTCTCTTGCGATTTCAAATATCATGTTGTATTTAAGCATAAAATCAAATAAGAAAAGAGAATTACTTGAAGCAAAGAATGAAGCGACCAACCAAAGGATCCGAGAATTAAAAGGGATAATGAGGGTAAAAAGAAGGAAAGATTAATGTGGAAAGATTGAAAAGGAAAAAGGTATATATATATATATATATATACTGAGGAAAAGAGAAATTTAGATTCTCGAGAAGAATAATCATTGCAAAGAAGGAGTATTAAAAAGATGACACGTAAGCAACATGTGTACATCAACCTAGAAAATGGGTGACAAGATTATTGACTGAATGATGTCTCCTCATTTGTGATAGATTTATATTAGGATGAGACATCATTTTTAGTGATTTAGAAGTCATAATAGTCAATTTTCTTGAGAATTAGTGCACTTTCCTATTTTGAGTCTTGATTTAGTAAAATAATATTTTTAGAGCATATTGGATTTAATTGTTTATTTAGTGTGAAGCTTTAAAGATAATTATGGAGATTAATTAGAGTCCAAGTCAAAGACTACAAGATATGGAAAGAGATTAGCATGGTAATTGGAGATAAGGAAACAAAAGCTAAAATTATGGAAAAGGAAAAGCTGCCTAAATCTGAATTTCTGCAGCAACGCCTAAAGAAGTGGTAATAACTCCAAAAGGAAGCCGATTTTGGAAGATTCCTTTCATAGGGACGTAGATAATTCGCTGAGGATTCTTTTGGTATATTGTGGAGCAAAAACCGACCAATAACGAAGAAGATATGCTCAAAACAGTTTAGCAGAATTTATCTTTATTTCCATACGAATTTGAGTTGGGTTTGGAGTCCATTACTTTACCTCTCTCTCAAGAAAACGAATTAGTTCTTCTAAACACCTATAAACACACCCTTATATCACTTGTAAATCATCCTTGCCTCATAGTAATTAGTTCTTAAGGTTTTATTCTTCCAGTTTATTGTAGAGAGCAAGATGATGTATTTTGTAATTTCTTTTAGTTTATTTCCATCAGGTATGAACTAAACTCCCCATAGCTTGGGTTTTGCATCATGTATAATCTATGAATTCTAATTCTTCTATTTAAGTTTCTTTGGGAATTACATGTTTTAATATGATATTAGCTTCTTACCTTTATATTTGTTTATGTGTTTTGATTTATTGTCTGTCCTAGAACTGATCACTTTAGGATTGTTTTAATAGTAGTTAGATGGTCACCTTAGCTGGGTGTTTAACTATTGAACCACCACATAACGTCTAGTGTCGATATTAGTCCTGACAAAACTGATTCAAACTAGATAGTCATTAGGGTATGATTTAATCACCATATCACCAATTGAATGAATTGTTTGCTTAGGGCCTTAGTAGCGTTTGATAACCCTATTTAAAACAGCTTCTTGGTTGTGCCGTAGCCCCCTTAGTCGCTCTCAAGGTCTAAGGAATGGGAATTTAGAATCCTGACTAAGTATACAAGAGCTAATATTCTCCCTTATTCACTAAATCTAATAGAAAGAATTAGAAGGATTAGTGCATACTAACAAAACCTAAGCTATATCTCTCATCTCATATTCTTCGTATTTTATTTTATTTCTTTTATTTTCTTAATTTAATTAGTTAATTCAAAATTCAATCTCTTTTATTTTCTGTCTTTAATTGATTTTTGCTTACTCGTTATTGCTACCCATTCGACTAGCACACTTAAGTTCCTGAGAACGAACTCAACTTATCAACTAAAACTTGCATACGTCTAGTAATACTTGCAGTACCGTGCCTGTCTAGGGTGAGAGTGCGTAGTTTTCTAGACTTTATTTTTCTTATTTTTATCACACCCTAGGCGACACCATTGAAAAACTCAAACGATTATCGTATGAGGGTAACTTAGTAAAGTTATCCTTTTAACCGCTACCACAGTCACACACGGGGTTCAATTCTTGATATTATCATCAACCGTCATGAACTAATTCAGAATGAGGATGTACAAAGAATGAATTCAGAATTAAATTATGGGTCGAACATAAACGGCAAAATAAGGGTATGCACTAAAAAGGAAGGAAAATCACCGACGAAAAGGAAACATCTATTTCCTAAAGCATGTCAAAAGGAAACATGATTTTACAAAACAATATATATGTAGGAAATATATCAATTACAAGCATAAAAAATATAATCTAACATAACACCCTCGCTATTGGAAGAAATTTCTATTGTCTTAGAAAAGATTTCAAGAGCAGATTCGAAACTTATATTTTTCAACTCCACATTTTCAACAAATCCCTAATTTTTTAGCATTAATAGTTTGAAAATGTTAAAACCAAATGCTTCATTGCTTATGATTTTTGTCATAAATTTGGGTTATTCAAATTTAGCATACACAGAATTTTAATCAATATCAAGTATATGTTCCTCTTACATCCCTACCCTTATCATTACTTATTACTTTTAGTGAAGAATTCCATGACCACATTAACTATAAAAAACTGTAACAAAATAGAATGTTGAGTAGAAAACATTAGGGAAGGATCAATTAATGAGGCTAATAAATGCAATCAAGATATTGATAGATAACAAAATCATTTGGTTAAAAGCAAACTTGGCTTGAAGGTTTATAATGTTGAGAAGAAAAGTGAAATAAAAACCATATTTAAAATAAAAACGAAACTGATCATCACACTAAGCTGGCCAAGACCCAAAGAATGGTGGTTGTCATGGCACAACATGGTGGAAAATGGAGGTGAAAGTAATTGTTTCTTGCTACGGGAAGGCCTCAAGGCGTGTCTGGAGAGAAATGCTACAACTAAAGTAGCACCGATTGCATTGGATTCTCTAAAACTTTGACAAATTTTTTTATTTTTATTTTTATTGATGTTATAATACCAAGTGTAATTATTCTTAATCTAACTCTTATATCGGATAAATTAACTATAGATATTATTTTAACGACAATTCTTTCTATTCGGTTCAGGCTTTACTGATCTGTTAGTATAAATATTGTCTGGGACTAAAAAAAGGTATAATTTATTGTTAAATATTACACCTTAGACTAAACTGAATCAACATCTACTATAATACTATATAATATCTACAAAATGCATAACATAGAGATTAGTTGCATTATAATTGTATATTTGGAACAATTCAGATCCTCGCTTATAGGAAGTGAATATTATCAATAAGCACCAACTTAACTAGCTATGTATAATGCCAAATTTAATCAAATCTCATTTCCAAGTGCAAATTTTTAATATTTTTTGGATCTATTACATTTACTTCATGGATACACGTTTTTTTAATCTTAAACCTTGTAGCAACATATATTAAAATACAACGATCTCAAAAGATAAAATCAGAATATAAGCAATTAAAAAAAAAAGAAAAAAATTCAATCAACTTTTGAATTAGACGCAACAACTTTCTTAACAAATCAATTAATGACACGATTTGCTGTTATCCTAACTCATCTTAAGAAATGTGAGAGATCTCGTCAATTAACAATTTGATATCTTTCAGGATCAATATAGATCTCTAATCCGTTACATTGGTGGAAAACTTGATGGTTTGGATCACAATTAGAGTATCACTTCAACGATGACACGGATAAATGAAGACTGTCTATCAAACAAAATATCACTTCTGATATCCGAACATACAACAACAAAAACGGTACAAGGACATGCACGACTAGTGTGTCCACGTACAACAACTCTCCCACGGTCTCTATTAATAAAACCTATAACTACATATGTGTATGTGTTGAGTTTGATGGTGTCCTACAAAGGAGGCGTCTAAATAGATATGTCAGTTTTAACCCAAAGATCATAGGAAATAAGAGGAAAATGGGAATGGGAGGGGGAGCATGAAAAGCGTGAGCAGACGACATTGTTATCACTTTACTAATAACGTTGATTAGTTTCCCGACAATATTGTCGGTTAATTCTTTCCAACAATACAGTTGGTCTTTTTCTGAAGCTACACTTGACTTAATTTGCCAACGATACAGTTAGAATTTTGTCGAAACTACGTTAGACTTAATTTTGCCGACAATAGAGTCAGACTTTTGCCAAATGCTACGTCAGACATAATTAAGTCAAGGCTATGTTGGGCTAATTACCAGAGTTATGTCGGTCTCATTTGGGCTAATTACCAGAGTTATGTCTGTCTCCTTACCGACACAAAGTCAAACTTATTACCTACGCTATGTCGGTCTCATTGACAATGATAAATTAGACTTATTAACAGAGCTATGCCGGTCTCATTACCGATTCTAAGTTAGACTTATTACCGGAAATATGTCTGTCTCATGTCTAAATATTGGAAGTATTACCGGAGTAATGTGGTCTCATTATTATTCCTTTGGACAACCCCTTAGCTTGATCAAGACTTCGGTGTTGGGTTGCCAGTAAAGTTAGTTTCTGAGGCCAAAGGAGTTAGTCTTTTTTTACCAGAGATTTTGGTATTTTGATTATGAGGCCATTGCGGAATTGGTATTATGATTTTTTTTACATTCAATAGATGTTTTGAGGTTGGGAATTCATTGGTTGACCCCTTAGTCAATGATATTAGGGAGCAAAAAAAGATTTTTACATTCTATCAATCTTTTAGGTCGAAAATCCATTCGTTGACCCCCAAGTTGATGACCTTAGGGAGTCGAGCATTTTTTTTCCACTCTATCGACTTCTTCAGGATGGGAGTCCATTGACCGACCCCTACTCGATGACCATAATGAGCCGATAAAAGTTTTTGCATTCTATTGACTTTTTCAGGTTGAGAATCTTTTTAAATCCTTTGAAGCTTTCAATTTGTCTTTATGATAGCCAAATATTCTTTCATGTTTCTCGTTTATATTTTAAAAATAACCCCGAGAGGGAAAAAAGATTGTGCCGAAGACCATATCGGGCCAGCTTGCACATGAGTTAATTCAGAACTTTGAAACAAAGCATTTAAAGTAGCTGACAAATTCTTATTGTTGTTTACCTTCGACCTCCTCCTCCCTCAAGGCTGATCCCCAGAGGAAATTAAAGTAGCACTCCCATGCACATTGTTGATCACCTCAGATAACGACTATGCCACATGGTGTTTGGAATTTCAGCGTAGATGATACGCGAGACTACAACTTGGAGTCTGTTTAATGTGGTTCTCACGATGATAGTATGGTTTCAATATCATAATCGTCCACTATGAATTATACTAACATATTTTTTGAAAGGTGCCCCAAACCAATACGCATTGGTAGCTTGATATAACATGTAGGGCGGAAACTTATGCCCCGTAAATCCCCTGATAAGGTCAGTGTATGGTTTCACAACCTCCAGTTCTATTTTTAGTTCATTAATAGCTCTTGCATACAATAGATACACTAAACTTCATGTATCATCCAACACCTGATTCATGAGTCCATTCGAGATGACTAAAGGTATTTCTAAAGGATCATCATGGGGGAAGATTAGTATACTAGCATCTTTATCAGTGAATTGTATGTCATCACCATGTGTAGGACTACCGTACTGCTGCCTAGTGCACGATGGTCGTAAGTACTTCTTTCTTTCGTTCCTAGAGTGACCACTCTCGGGGGACCCAACTGTTGTATTTATCTTAAATTTATAATCCCTAATCTTGGAAAATCTTGTAATCATGTTTACATCATACCCAAACTGTCATTATCCATGTACATCCCTACTATTGTTTTCACCTCGAATTCATATCCCTGACCAGTTTGATTGGGTTATGGATTTACAAACCGCTTTCAAGGATTTTCATCTATACAAATAGAATTCCTTCTTTTCAGCGTTATTTTTAGATGATAGGTCTTATTCTATCCTCAGATTCCTTATTTATCATATCACCCTCGGAAGGATAGGGAAATTTTCCCAAGTCTCTATACCTTTCAATTTCATGATCCAATTTCTTACAACGGCTAGTATCGTGTCCATGGCACTTATAGAAATTATAATACTTTTTGTTATCCCTCATGATTGCTTCAACAAACATTTTGGAAGGCCAACACACTTTGTCCTTTTTATCTCCTTTTCCATTATCACCAGATGATCATACTAAGTCTTATCACACACTCTAATATTATTACCTTCTCGAATTCTATCTTTATCCCTCAACTCAACTCTTCCAAACCCCTTATACCTTTTTATTTCTACATGTTTATGTTGTTGGTCATTTGTTACCCGACTCAGAGTATTGCTCACCCTGTTTTATCTTTCTTTAACCCGTGATGTAACATGCTTTCACTTTCCTCTTCTCAGATATACTTTATTGACTCGAATATTATGTCACATAATATAGATTTAGGCTATTCTAGCCAGACATATTTGAAAGTCGATAAATGCATAGTATATTATAAATGGTCCAAATCCTTGACATTATACGCAATTTCTGTGAACCTATCAACATATAACTGAAGGCTTTTGTTTTATTTTTGTCATATGTCCAATAATGATGATTTTGTCTAACCATTGGACTTGTTCGGTAACCTCATCTTAAACCTGCAACAAATTGTGATAAATTACTTAATGACTCCGACTCTAACCTGGAGAACCTCTTTTGGGCATTTTCGTCCTAGGTAGCAGGAAAGGCTTGGAATTAGTTTGCGCGGTTTCTATAATGAACTACATGTTCCTTTGGTGTGCGTATACATGAGCTTTGGGATTGGGAGTCACGTCAAAGGATTGCATCTATGTAGGCCTAAACGGTTTTGTCCTCAGAGCGTCCACTATTTCCCATGACAAAGAATTCAACTGATTTACCACTAGTGTACAATCAACCATTTGTGTTTCCCACAAATTTATCCTAAAACATGTTGGACTTTGTATTCATTGATGTATTTCTCGCGGATACCGTTCTTCCCTTTTTCAATCAGTTGCATGTCGATTTATATATAACCTCCAATCTTAAGGATGTGCACTTTCAATTATTCCTTCTGTATCATCCATAACTTGGAATATTAGAGGCGTCCTTCTCTATTACTCTGGCGGAGGCCTCCACTGATTAGCAAGATTGTGTAACAATTGGTCCAAGTACCGCAAAACTATCAGAGGAGGCTCATAACACCTAAAAATTATCGGCATATCCAAATTATAAGGTTCCACACCCATGGCAGCGGTCAACATGGTCGGGATATACAATCCTACATCTTCCCTAGCTGTATGAATTGTATACAGTTCAACAACTTCAATTATTTCTATTATGATTGGTGCTCGTCGTTCACCTTCATTTAATTGATTATTGACATGTAACTATTTTACTTCCTCCCCTTCCATTGATCGAGAAATTCTCACCTAGGAAGTAGATCATTTTCTCATTATTGAAGCAATACTCTCCATTTCTATAACCATATGTTTCGATACACTCTTCACATAACGCGTTAGAACCATATGGAATCCAAATAGGATTCAAAGTTGAATCCCACACATGTCGCCGAATTATAGGGCATTAAAATCATACCCTCCTCACACTCGGTATCACACTCAATATCACACTCGTGATCAAACTTAACCAGAATATAAAATACAGAACCAAGACACATTTACAGAGACTTGTATGTTCAAGCAGAAGAGGAGAAGAGTAAAAAGTAGATAATTGAACAATGAGAAATGTCATTAATTGGTACCTTAATCTCGATAACAATCAAGGAGATTTATATTAAGTTTCTCAAGGATCTGGATGAAGTTTTGAGGATCTACTCACTTCTGTAAGCAATTCTGAAACCAGACACTAAGTTAGGACCACATGGAGGTACGATCCTGATGGCACAGCGACGCTCAACATTAGCAACGTTGCTATTGGGGTTTACTTAACCCGAGGAGCTATGTAGACTTAAGTTGGCTGCATAATAAACACATCTATTTAGAGAGAGATATAGAGTTTTTAGAGAGTAATCAGAGTATATCAATTCTTTCATGGAGAGGGGTACTAATAGATGTCAAGTGAGCGCGTAAGACGCTATTGCTAGGCGTAGTATAACTCAGATATGGGTGCAAAGGATAAGATTGTAGGGAAACCTTCTATGTTGAAGTGATCTGTATATATCGTCTTGCTTTGACCTTTAGATGGCTCAAGGTTTCTACATTAAGAAGAGTTTTGGCACTTCTCTTACATGGGCAACCATTCTATTCCATTGCATCGTACCCGTCTACCATAAGCTTGAATTGTCGGGGCCTATTTGGACTGGACAAATTATCGATATTATATTTTGGCTTATCATCCACTGATAACACTCCCATAATATCCAAAAGAATGTGTAAGAAAGTTAGAGGAAATTCTTACTAAGTTCATGGTTCTCACGGGTGAGAAGATGAAGAAGACATATGCAAATGGCTAAGATGGATGAGTCCCTTAGCTCACAAGGGGATACTTTGAAAACCCTGGAGAGACAAATGTTGAAAATTATTCAAGCTATTCAATTTTAACAATAAGGTAAACCCCTAAGGTTTACTTGAGGTACCAATGTTGATGTCAATCTACTTTAAAATTGGGATATTCATTGTAATTTGGAATCATGTGATATTGTCAAATTTCAGATTTGGAAAGTTGTAGCACCACCACCAGTTGTTCTAGGTAAAGAGTCAATTATAACTAAAAAGGAAGTGATTACCAATGAGAAGAAGCCTCACAAGTTTAATTTGGATGAGGTAACAGTAGAGGACTATTGTAACAATGAGGAAGAAAAAGTGGGCGAGAAGGCGGTTAAAGCACCAAGGATGCAAAATAAAATAGATTCAAACCTCCACCACAAGACGTTCGTCCACCACCACCCTTTACATTGAGGGTAACAAATAACAATGATGATCTAGACTATAAAAAATTGATTGACATGATGAGTCAGCTTTAAATCAACCTTACTTTAATCAAAGCAACAAGAATGTTCCAAATTACCTGAGATTATTCAAGCAGGTACTCTCTAAGAAAAACAAATTTGAACAATACGATATTATGGCATTAATGGAATAGGTCACTTCTAGGTGGAAAAAGAAGTTGCCTTCAAATGTCAAAGGATATGAGAAGTCTTAATCTTACCATGATGATTGGTGTTAAATTTAAGGGGAAATACCTATGTGATTTATGGGGTAGCATCAACCTTATGCCTAAAAGTTTGTTTGATAAGTTGGGCACCAGAAAAGAAAAGCCAACTTATGTCATATTACAAATGGATGATCGTTCAATAACTTGCCCGTGGTGAGTGTCAAGGACATGTTTGTGAAAGTAGATGACCCTTATTATACATGTTGATTTTATGATCCTCGACTATGATGAAGATCAAAATGCCTCTCCTATATTGGGGCATCCATTTTTGCCATTGGACGAACAATGATAGAAGTACATAGAGGTGTGGTAACATTGAGTACCGAGGATGAATCTCAACCCTTCTATGTATTAGGTGAAGCTAATTGAAGAAAAGTAAAAACACCTACATGATATGAAGTGTTGCGAATCACGTGTCTTAAGAACTTGAAAGAATGTGGTAAAAAAAGAAAAGAAAAAGATAAGTTGGGGGTGGGAGACGAGGTTGTATAAAAGCTTCCAAACTCAAGAAAACCCCTAGAGAGTGGAAAGCTACGTGAATTATACCATTAACAGTCACACACGTCATATCAGATAGATTGGCCAAAGTGCAAGATTAAAAACCTGTGGAGGCGTTGTTTGGTCACTCCGGGTAGTCTCTCACATCAATGGGGAGCTTAAATCCAGGGAGATAATTTATGTGGTAACAACGTTGAACTATATGACGTTAAATAAAAATGCTCATGGGAGACAAACCCACAATTTATTACTTTTTATTTAATGTATACTATCGTATTTGTGTTCACTTTTGATTACTATATACTAGGTTTGATGAGAGGGTATAGTAGTTCTTATGGTGTGCGGGTGAAGGGAAAAGTTTTAAAAGGCAAATGAAGTTTATAGGAATGAAGAATGGAAAAAGTTGACAATGTGTGTTTGTGTGTGTTTGGGGATGGGGGCATTGGTGATTTCTAATGCACCAGAAGTTGGAAAAAAAATTGCATTACAAGATATGTCACACCCCGAAACCGCTATGCCCTCTCGAAGTTCTTTAGTTTCCATCTCCCTCACACTTAGGAACACTCCCCCACAATGTCATATATGAACACTAACTCGTAGAGAAGTCATACACATAAAGTCAATAACTAGAATAATACTACATAACAAAAGTTAAACAATAACTATAATTTTGTACAATTCATTTGTATTCATAGAAACTCGCTACCCAAAATATCATGTATATTGAACAAGGAAACATAAACACACTATATTCGTTAAACGAGTCATAGATACGACAAATTAGATAAAATAGCATTACACATCAACAATTTAAACAAAAGCATAAAACACACCAAAAACTTGATCACCATATCTTTAATATAACACAACATAACACAATATAAATACAAATATATGAATCTTAACATCATAAAAAATTTGATAACTGATTAACAAAATCTAATTGTAATGAAGTTTAAAGAATTTAAAATCAAAAAAATAGAAAATCAAGTTAAAATATAGGTTAATTTTTTAAAAAAATATACATTATTTAATTAAAGTTACAAAAAATCTATAATAAAATTCGATGATTAACTAGTTTCATTGAATTATAAGTAGAGAATTTCTTACAAGTACATGAGAATTTGAATTTAAAATAAAATTAACACATAATATGCAAAGAACGATCAACTGATGAGATAATAGAACATAATACAGTCTCTTATATGTAAAGAGAGTGTGAAATAAATTGAGTTTTTTTCCTCACTTTTTTTTGGTACATGGGTGGCGCATGCCAGGTGCGCGCACCACGACTAATCCCATAGGAATATACAAGGCTCTTTATACACATTCCAGGTAAATCAGAACTAGGTTACCCATAATCCGACCTCCGACCACCGGTCCTGAAAAAAATGACGAGTTTTCTACAAAAATTAACGAGTTTAAAAAAATGACGAGTTTCTTATAAAAATGACGAGTTTCTACATAAAATGATGAGTATCTACATAAAATGGCGAGTTTTCTACAAAAATTAAAAAGTATACTAATATAAAAAACAGAGTATTCGATAAAAAAAAGATGAGTATTATTAAAAAATGATGAGTATCACTTTTACAACACATTTATTACAACTGAAAAAAAAAACTAACTAATTACAATAGCTCTTGAACAAAAAAAAAAGATAAATGCCTAATTACAAAAAAAAACTGACTTAAAAATATGGTTTGACTAGATCTTGCAATACAAAAAAAACACGATGTAACACAGCACATGGAGCGAGTTGTTGGGGTCGTGACTTGCTCCGGTGAGCCCGAACAAGATGTCACCACCACCGAACTTCCATCTCCTTGCTTCGAGCCATCAGGATCCACCAGGAGCTTCGAGCCATCACGAACCACCAAGAACTTCGAGCCATCGCGAACCACCGTGAGATTTGCAGCATTCCCACCGCTGGTTTGCCTTGTTCGTTCATGGAGTTGTGAACGTTCACCATCATCTTCGAGGACCTACACGCCATAGTCGGAGTTCAAGGTTCAACTCCTTCATCTTCTGAGCAACGAGCCTCTTTCCGGAGATCCAGTGAAGATCTCGAAGCTCAACTGCACGGTGTGCGTTGTTTCCGCCATTCCAGCCTTCTTCGTGAGCAGCCATATAAGCATTGCTCAAGGTCTGTGAATACTCCGGCGATGTGAAATAACTTCGGCGGTGGATCTCTGTGGTAGAGATCTGCCTGGATCTCGACCAGTGCTCATCTAGTTCGAGCTCGCCGAAGCAAGACACGGCGGCTCGTGCAGGAAGACGGCGGGCCTCCCTTCATCGCCGAACAACTCGTGCAGGAAGACGACGACTCATGCAGTGGTGGTGGTGGTTGTAGGCAGTTTTTGCCGGAAAAATCGAGGGCCATGGGTGAGAGGAGATGCCAACGTGAGAGAGAGAGGAGAGAGGAGAGAGATGAGAGTATTAGGGTTTAATAAAATGATTTATGAAATAAAAAACAATATATAGGAAATGAAAAACAAAAGGAGGTGATTTTGTAAATGGGGATTTAACCTATAATGTTAAAATCTTATTGAGGTCCTTAGTAAGAAAAACAAAATGAAAGAGTTAGGTTAGAACTAAAGGATAGGTGTTCAAATCCTCTTGTATCCTAATCTTTAAATAAATATATTAGTTTTCTTTTTGGTCATTAATTAATAACATATAGTTTTTGAAGTATAAAGGTTAGTGTTTTTTGGTACAATATATTTTTTAATTTGGTTAATACAATCTATATAGATACTCCTAACAAAATTAATGTATCCAGATATGTTGCTCCGGCAAATATCAAAAAGAAATATAATTTTGGAAATGGCCAGACAAGAAAGACATAAGCATTAACATGTGATGCTTTCTAGTATTCTAGCTACTAATAATACTCCCTCCGTCCCAAAAATAATGTCCACATTACTAAATATGGTGTCCCAAAAATAATGTCCACTTACCATTTCAAGACAATTTTTTCTACTTTTTTCCTTTATTACCCCTACTTTTCTTTTAATTTAAAATAATTTGAATTATTATTTTTTACTTGATTGCATTTTCCTAGGCATAGGAATAGGTGTGCATTATGACATTTATTAGGGGTATTTTTGTACATATAGGGTGCAATAATGACATTTCTTAATCTGTGTGAAAATGCTAAGTGGACATTATTTTTGGGACGGAGGGAGTACCTTAGAAGCCGTCGTCAAACACCTCACTTCAAAACCCTAATTTGCTATAAATAGATAACAAATACCTTACTCTCTTATTCCGTCTCTCTCATTCTCTCACTTCATTCAAGAAACTAAAGTAGTAACAATGGAGTATTACATGGACGAGAAATGGAAACTATCAAGAGATGATCAAAGTAGTCGATCATCTAAATCATCTTTCATGAGGAGTGGTTCAACAAAGTCTTCTCTTCCTAGGAGTTTCTCACAAAAGCCTTCGTCTTCGTCTTCGTCTTCTTCCAAGCCGTCGTCTAGCCTCTCAAGAAGTTCATCTCAAAAGTGTTCCAGTTTTGCTCGCAAATGTAATAGCATGGCTAAGGAACAAAAAGCTAAATTCTACATTGTCAAACGGTGCATTAAGATGCTCGTTAGGTGGAATAAGAACGGAGATTCTTGATAAATGAGGAGTAATTGATGATGTTAAGTAACTCAATACTACGGATTAATGTTATAGTTTGTTCAAAATTTAAGCCAACAAATAGGGCACCCTGCCGGGCACGTCTCGCACACCTGAAGAGAAGAAGATCGAGATCAATTTAGGGGTTTCTAAAGTTTTCACTAAGCATTTTAGATCAAAAGGGTGAGCTCTGAGGTTTCATGAGAACAAATAATGAGAATTTTGTAATATATTACATAGATTATTTTCATTAAGGAAGATGGATTTGGAAACTCCTATGTCACATGGTGTGTCTTTTAAGTATTCAAATTACGTATTATAACCTTTTTTTCCCATTGTTTTTCCTTTTCAAGTAATGTTTTGTTTATGTGTATGTGTTCCAGTGGTGTCTGTCTCCGAGAGAAAGATTCTCTTCCAAGATGGGAAGTAAAAAAGTTACAAAGAGATATAAAATAATTTGCCTTGGGGAGCACAATATTTGTCCCCTTGTGTAAAGGAGAGATAAGGGGTATGTGAATTGCGGTATATCATAAGTATATGAGTGCAGAAATATTAACTACAAGTAAGACATGAGTAATATATTAACTATTGGTACTTGGGAACTCTTTGCTAATTTCAACCGTTAGATTTTCCTACATTTATGGGCCTAAAGTTAATGATATATACGATTCAAATCATCACGCTCAGTCACATTAACTTAGGTCTAATTATATTATCTCTCAGGCGACGATGGCTTTCACCCCCGCCCAGTTAGTTAAGCTTTTGTGCCTTGACTTGCCCTCTTGTGGAGTCGGATGAACTCTTTGTAATTCTTGTGACTTTATTATCTATCTATATATAAATATTTGACAAAAAAAAAAGGTCTAATTATATTTTAAAAAATTAAATAACAAATAACTCCGTACATAGTTTGAATTCTTTCTTAAATATTTGAATAATATAATTCTGATTATTCCGAATTATTTATAAAGAGACATGTATATATTTTGGGATATCAGTCGAGATGTATGCGTAATTTGATCTGAACCATCTATGTTATAAAAAAAAAGAGTAAAGATATATATCACCCTTTTTTGTTTCACCCATGTATCACCTCCTACGTGAAGGTTTTAAACACCAATGAGAAAGTTTCTCTCTCTTAAGTGATTATTTTCTTTTTCCTTTATTTAATGCCACATTAGATGACACATAGGAGGTGATAAATGGGTGAAGCAAAAAAGGGTGATATATAGCAATCCTAAAAAAAAATGACATTGATGGTCTAGACATACTCAATTGGTAAAAATAAAAAATATAATTATGATAATTGTTTTATTAATGGGTAGAGGTTCGAATTTTACATAAAATAAATCATGAAATTTTTATCTAACAAGTTTTGGAGATCCATCCTATAGGTCCAAATACTTCCACCTAATCTATTAATCTTACTAAATATCATAAATAAGATTTAACATTATAACCCTATATTTCTACTATCCATTATACTCTCATTTATTTTAACTACTATATATATACACACTAAATTAGATAAAAAAAATATTAAAACTCCTTTCCTCTCTCCTCTATCCTCTCTCCAACCTAATCCTTACACAACAACACTGCTTTTTCTCTTAAACTTTATCTCCCCCGAGACTACAACGGCAGCCATAAAGCACAAGTTTCTCGTCCAGTTTTCAAAGCTTCAACATGCCAAGAGTTCGTGTGTAACAACTTTTGGAATCAACTATGAAGATATGGATTTTTGAAACTATAAAGCTTTGATTTTCAGCCATGAAAACTAGGTGAGATCTCATCTTTGAGAATCTTCCATAGAAGCTTCGAGTTTCTGCGCCATTATCATCCTGCACTGAATTAGATCGGCGAAGACGCACAACATGTTTTGAACACCCCATAGATCAATAACCCATAAATCAATTGAGATTAGTGGTGACAATTTTGGACCTTAATTGATTTAAACACATCTTACAATTTGCCTCTCTTACCAAGAGTATAGACTGTCAAGGTAGAGGTTTCACCTTTTGATAACATGAGATTAAAGGGAGGGATTCCACCTTTAATATGAGATGAAATTTTTATAAATTTCTCTCTAAAATAATTATATTTTGTCTCTAAATATAATTATATTTTCTCTCTAATTTTTTTAGCTTCTTTTGGATTTCATATTGGGATATTTGTACTTTTCCATCACAATGTTCCAAATCTTCACCAAATATCGAGTTTTCTTGTCTCACCAAATGTATTCCAAAGTTCTACTCCGTAGCTTGATGATCTCCATGCTACAAAACTCAGTTTCATATAATAAAGCTATGATGGAGGTTATATTCGTGCTCTTGTTTTACTTTATTTTTTAGATTTGTGACACAAAAGACAAAATAACTCCCGACTAGTGAATGATTAACAACTTGCTTAAAAATTCTACTCGACACTAGCCGATCGAAATTATAAGCCCCTTAGACAAGTTATATGAAGTAAAGATTGGCCAACAAGAAAAAGGACGAAGCTTGATCGACCTCACCAACCATGCACCAAAATTCTCCATCAGCTTAGCTGAGTTTATAGGGTGGTGAGATCTTGCTAATAGGATACAACATACGACCGTAGACGTAGAACATGAATGAAACGTGAATGCTTTATCGATACACTTATAGATGAAATATAAGTATAAATACCTAGAAGGTCGCCCTTTGGGAAAAGCTAATGAGATAGGTTTTTAGTTAAGAGATAAGTATATGTGGGAATCCAGTTGCGAAAAGGATTATACTTAAGTTAGAAGTCCTCTACATACATGTAACTCACCTATATATAAATTTAATGATTTCACTGTAAATGTACACTCATTTATACTATTATACATCTATATACATATTTCACATCTTCTCTAATTGATTCCATGTGATTGGGGGCTCTTCAAGACGTTCAAAATACTAACGTGTAAGTCGAATCGTCCTCCGGGAACACCACCCTTTATCCTATAATTTTGTATTTTGCAGGTACAACGAGAAGCCGACCATGATCGAATAAAAGCGGCGCAGAAAATTTAATCACACACTTAAGCTAACTTTAAGGTCTAAGTCTGAAAAACTATATAAATTTATTTGGTTGAGTTTTACTCTTATCATATTGGCGTTGTCAATGGAAACAATACAAGTTTTTACAAAAGTTCATTGAGAAACACCATGATGATAAGAATCCCAATTAAGGGCCAACCTAATAAACACCCTTACCACTAGTGTGTGATAAAGAATCAATACTTAAGGAGGGTGACTTCCCATAAGTGTATGGGTCGTTGACAAGTAATAAAATTGATAAGCATAAGAGTTACCGTCTCCACATGGACTATCAAAGTTACAATTTAAGTGTTTCACGAGAGTATGATAATGTAAAATGACAATAAAATAAATATGATATTTGTTTGGTTTTTGTTTAAAGGACTAAATGCAATAGAATAACTAATTTTCTAAATAGCAAGATGTTAAATGAAAAGAAAGGGGATGAGAAGTAGGCTTAAGTATTTATGGTACTCTTCCTAATCAATTATTTAGTCCTTATTTAGTATAAGGGTGAATTGGGTTGTTCACATTAGCCGAGATTCAACAATTCTTCTAACTCATGTCGGTAGCTTAGAATTCAAACTTCCCCCATCAGAGACCTCTATATGGTGACCCTAGAAATGGTTTCCGATGATTTAAGTTCTAAACCTATTGACATCCTAGTTAGGATAGACCTGCCGGTTCAACCGCACACTAGGAATGTATATACTATGTCTGAAATCCGACCCCCCTCCCGGGTGTGAGCCAAAAGTCTCAAACTACCCAATACGTGATCAAGGCATGAATAGGAAACATTCATGCATATATAAGTCAATGTAATTACAAGAAACCTCAATTCAATTAAACAATGAAATATCTCAAATACAAAATAACATAAAAATACTCAATTAAGGTTCATACCCATGGCAAGCCTCAAGCATTGGAGGTTTAGTTCATCCTAATAAACTGAAAATTAAAGAAAACTAATGATAAAATAATATCTAAAATGAAAAACAAAATAAATTTACACTTTGGGATGAAGGGAATCGGATATGGGATGAAGGAGAATGGTGGAATTGGGTGAAAACCCTCCTCCTCTTCATCTCCTCCTTCTCCAGACGTTGTTGCTCCTCTTTCGGGTGTAATTTCTCTTCTCTGCTGATGGATAATGATTTCGGACCTGCTAGTAAGATTATTTAATAACATAAAAACGTTTTAGGGTCAAATGGTCTCACTTAAGCCAGTTACCAATGGCCCAACCCGTTTTTAGGTAGTGTTGTCCAGGTTCAAGTCACGGTGGTGCAATTAACATATCTTTCTTGTCTCGACTCCGAATTGACTTCCGTCACCTCTCACGTGACACTAACTTTAATATATTTTTAAATAAAAAGGAATTAAGTCTAAAGCTCTGATAAATTAATAGTGCTGACTGAAAAACTATGGCGTTAAGATTTCTCTGGTAAACACCCTAACATCCCCAAGTGACATTAAGCTCATTTCACGCCTTGGATTGGGGTTTATCTCTACTTTTTGACTTCTCCTCTTCATCTTGGAATCTTCTATCAACCATGTACCTAAAAGGTACACGCTGAACACACAATTAAGACATAAAATCTCTATAAATAGCAATATGACCAAAACAAGAGGCAAAAGTATAATATAGCAAATATTAGATAAAAATACCTCACTTAGGCCTAATAAAATGCCAAAAGAATGTCTCATGAGTGGATTAATTCATCATAAAAAGAGAAACATCACCTAGTTAGGGGATCAACAACAACAAAAAAAAAACCCGCCAAGGGATCAACCATTAGCTAACTCTTGCCTTGTTAGTTTACATGAAGAATCAACACCCCTTAGCTTATCCCAACATCATACTATACACATCTTCGATGGGTAGGATGCAGGTAATAGATGTCCCCTAAGAAAACATGATGATCATTTTTCTAGAATAGGCAACATCTTTACAAAGCACCTACGAGTAGATACTTGGAGTACATCGATGTCTTGTTCATACATACTTATGTGAAATTCAAATTGGATCATAGAAGAATACATCTGTATCATGGTCATGGAACCTACCAATGACAATTTGATCAAGTAAGTTTTCTAAAGCCCTACACACTCCATTTATGGTAGTCAATTGTTAAACATCCTACCATGTCATCCTCGGGTGTGTTACATTAAATGAATTATGGGTTGATCAATCTTGGGTTGCCTAGAAACCTGTTTTAATCAAAAAATGAAGAAATAAATCCAAATTACATGCAACAACCTATTTTAATTTGATTAGCATTAAATACTAAATAAATATAAAAATAATAAATATATACTTATAGTAAACACACACACACACACAACATACATACAATGTGTTTGTGTTATTAATGGCGAATTATGCGTCATTTTCTCATAAAAGGGAAATAGGTGAAGTAGTTCTTCTAAATATCAATACTCTTCAAACTTCTCTTGATCATTTTGATTTATCTCCTCTAACGCATTACAATATCTTAACAGTAATAGTGGCCTCATAATCACCGAAAAAAGGACTAATCATGGTGAAGTTTAACCACAAAATATGAGATGGAGAATTTTTTATTCTCCTTTAATATTCTCTTGAGCGGATGGATACACTTAGGGAGAGAACTTTTTTCTTATTATTTTTGTGTCTCAAAAGGTGAACAAGATTATGAGATTTGAAAACTATCGCTTCCTTTACCATCTGATAAGATAAAATATAGCGCTGATACTTGACCTAACTCAAAGGAAACCTGATGATCCAAAGCCGGGGATGTAGCAATGTGATCCAAGGGAAGAACACAAATACTTGAAGGAAAGAGAGAAATCAGTTCTATCTTAGGGCCAGCTTCCAGAGGATAGCATAACACGTAAGCATCATGGATGTGCATGTCAAAGAAGTAGAATAGCTTCCCATTACACTTATATTGCACACTCGTCTGCGAGTTAAACTATACCCAAGCATCATGTCGTGTGCCTCAAGACATCTATAAAATCCCTCTCTCTAGTAGTATTGGCACACTCTGATTACTATCTAAAAACTCTCCCTTTCTCTCTATAAAATGGACGTGGTTATTATACAACCGACTTAAGCTCCATAGCTACTCGGTTTAAGTAACCCCTGATAGCAATAATGCTAATGTGGAGCATCAGAGTGCCATCGGGAGCTTACCTCCCTATGGTCATGACTTAATGTCTGGTTTTGGGAAAGTTAGGAAGAAAGGAGATCCTCAAATCTCCATCCAAATCCATGGAAGAGTCAATAAGTATCTTCTCGATCGATATAGGGATTAAGGTATGAAGTTATTAACACTCCTTATTGTCTAATTTACAACCCCAAACTTCTCTCCTCTTCTACCTACACATATACATCTCAGTCACTATGTTCTGGTTCTGTTTATATTCTTGGGCCAAGTGCTATCTCGAGGATGATGATGGCTTATTTTCATTATCTATCATCTAGCACCATATGTGAATCAAATTTAAATCCCATTGAGATTCCACATACTTCTAACGTGAACCACGAAGAGTATTGTGAAACAAATTGATAAAAAAATGGAGATATGCTCCAATAATGAGAAAATGTCCCACTTATGAGTTGAGAACGCCTCGGCAAATGGGGATGAGGAAGGAAAATAATTACATGTCAACAATCAGACGAATTAAGGTACTATACATGACCCAACCATGCCAACAACAATTGAAATGGTTGAACCGTATAATCCAATTCCAGCAGCTAGGGAAGGCGTGGAACCGTATATTCCGACCATACCGAACACTTCCGAGGTTGTGGAACCTTACATTATGGCTACGCCGACAACTGTTGGGTGGGGGGTATTAGCCCTCCGTTGATGGTGTTGCAGTTTCGCACCAGTTGTTACACAAACATACTAATAAGTGGAAGCCACTTCCAGAGAAACATGGAAGGACGCCTCCAATAGTTCAAGTTCCAGAAAACACATAAGGAAACGTGCACATCCTCAAGATCCGAGGGTATATAGAAATCCACATGAAATTTATGGAGGAAAGGAACAACGATGTCCGAGGGAAATACGTCCAAGAATACAAAGTTTGTCAGGTTTTAGGATAACTTCGAGGGAAATACAGATGGACGATCATACGCTAGTGGAAAATCAACTGAATCCTCTATCCTAGTAGATTTTGGATGCTCTGAGGCCAAGAATGTTCAAGCCTCCATCAATACCATCCTTTGACGGGACTATTGATCCTGAAGATCATGTATATACATACCAAAGGCATATGTAGTTCATTGCAGAAATCGACATAGACTATTTATGAGATTTCCTACTACCTCGGCCATCAATGCCCAAAAGTGGTTCTCCGAGTTAGATCCCAATTCAGTAAATAATTCCTCACAATTAGTAGATGGTTTTACGATGCAGGTTCTAAAATAGGGACAATGGTCACACTGATTCGTCTTTATTTGACATAATACTAAAGGAAAACAAAAAACTTTCATCCATATGTCGACCGGTTCACTAAAATTGCATATAATATCGAGGATTTGGACCACTATATAGTATATTATGCGCTATCGAAGGGTTATTCAACAGTAACTTTCAAATATGGTGACAAAAAAGCCTAAATCTACATTGTGTGACATAATATCCATGTCAAAGAAGTATATTAGAGTAGAGGAAATGCTAAAATGTGCTATATAATGGGATAAAGAAAGAGAAAACATATTGAGAATTTTTTTGATGGGTGTAAAATGACTAATATCAAAAACATGTTGAATCAATTTGGTATAAGGGGTTTGAAACAGTTGAACCAATGGATGAAGAGAGAATCTAATAAAGTAATAATACTAGAGCATGGGATCAGACTCTAATGAGCTCTTGGTCATAATGGAAAAGGAAATAAAAAAGGAAGAAGTACGTTGGCCTCCAAAAATGTTTGTCGGTGTAAGCATAAGAGAAAACACAAAGTATTTTCATTTCCATAAGGATCACGTACATGATACTAACCACTGCAAACAGCTGAATTGTGAAATTGAAAGGTTGATACTTAGGCAGGTTTCCCTATACTTCTAATGGTAATATGAGAAATAAGGAATCCGAGGATAAAGTAAGACCCAGTCATCGGGATAGAACACCAAAAAATGGAATGTGATTCACAGAGATAGCGAGCCTAGAAGCATTTTGCAAATCCATGACCCAGTCAAACAAGACAAGGGTATGCATTTAAGGTAAATACTATCCCAGGAAGATCCGAGGATATTCAGCTGTTGGTCATGAAGTTAACATGGTAAAAGGGTTGCCTAAGAATAGCAGAGGTTACAACTTCGAGATAAACAGAATAGCTTGGTGCCCCGAGAGTGGGCACTTTAGGACAAAAGAAAACAGTAAGTGCAAGAAGCACACACTAGACATCAATATGGTAGTCCTAGACATGGTGATGTGATATATATATATATATATATATATTTGGTGTCGACTAGGGTGTGATAAAAATATGATATAAATAAGTGCAAATAATCACCCTAGCCTAGCACGGTTCTGCAAGTATACAGATCATATGCAAGTTTTAATAAATAAGTAAGATTCGTTCCTTAGATACTACGAAGGTTAGGAAGATCTTATGCAATAATCAAGTGCAAATATTAAAAGCTAGAACAAATAAAACGCAGAGAAATAAAAGACAAATAGATTTTTATTGGGTTTTTGATTAAGTAAATTAAACTAATAAATTAAAGACAGGAAATTAAATGCAAGAGAAGAAGATAGTATGAGAGTTTAGCTTGAGTAAATAGCATGTAATCCCCACTAGTTTTGCCGTTCTAAACATGTAAGGGTGAATTATGTAGTCTTTCAATAATCGGTTCCAATTGCGCTAGGTAGTTTTAAATAGGGTTTACCTGTGTCAATAAGGAGTCCTAAGCAAACTTTTCCTGCAATTGGTTAAATAGCAATACACTAAACCATGGTGATTATCTAGTTAGTTTGATTTGTCAGATCTAAACCGTACACTAGACGTTATGTTCTAAACCTATAGTTAATTACCATATATTTTTAAAACTTCACACTAAAAAAATAATTAAACCCAATATGCTTTAAAAATAATAAATAATTAATTCAAGACACAAAATAGGAAAGTGTACTAAATCATGATAAAATCGGCCTACACTCTAATAAATACACCTAAAATAATGTCTCCAAATAGGATTAATTCATGACAAATAGGGAGACATCAAGAACCCACGAATCCAAACACCTTTTGTGTTTCACAACAAACCTCCCGCACCACCAATTTCTTTGTTTTTAACCAACTACCACCCGTGTTTAATTTGAGACCCTCATTCGGCTTGATCTACCCAATCCACTCCACATAGCTTCTAGTTCTTGATGATCTACCCGGATGTGCTTGCCATGCGCAGAGATATTCTGAAGATATCCACTTTGCTTTTCAAATGATTTCAATATCACTAAGGAATCCCTTACCGTGGAACATTGCTTCATTCATTTCATGCAATATTACACCAATTAGAGCCCCAAAGAAGATATTCCAAGTCAAACCAGTGAATAAGCCATTTTCAGTCAAATTTTTGATCCTCCACTTGTACCCTCTGCGAGCTGCCGGAACCTGTTCGTCATTTTCTGCAACATTCACGCTAAATACGTATTGCTGCGAAGAGTTTGAGAATTCATTAGAGTCTTACTCATGAATGTTAGCTGCTGAGGTAAGATGGAAGTCTTCATCAAATCTGCTTTATTCTTCTCTACGAGCTGCTGTGTGTCCTTGAGGTCCGCTAAAGGGAAGCTGCTGCATGAAATACACTCTTTAGAGGACCTGGACTATAAAGGTCGAGCTGCTACAGATTGTCCATTTGTTGTAACCGAATCAGCCGTGAATGGATTTTCTTGAAAGAAATTCACTCTCCCCCTTCTGTTGTATGTATCCACCTCCTGACCCCCCCGATATTTCAATGCCCACCCGATTTTGATACTTATTTTGTTCCAAACTAATTTCAATTTACCATAGTCCCAAAATAAATGTAATTTCGTTTCGTTGGCGAGTCCACACCAAGGGCATAGACTCAAGATGCTCATCCCTCGCTTCGCTAAGTTCAGGCCCGTAACTATTCGTTCTTGAGCAAATCTCCTTATTAAAATCCGTATTTTTAGAGGACTTCTAGGTTTCCAGATGTGATCCTACTCGACCACTTCCCCTTTCCATTCGAAAGAAGAATCCAAAAGTGCCGATTTTACCGAGTAGATTCTGTTAGTCTCATTATCACATGACAATACATCTCTCTCCCCATTGGATTTGGAGCTTTCACATTCGTAATTTGTAATAGCTTCTTTATGGGTAATAAATCCTGAAATTTCTCCCAATCCCATCAACCATCCGCTTTCAAAGTCACATATCTTTCCCTTCTGAATCCCACTCCCAACCATTCTTATCGCGCTCTTGATGAGCGGCTCGTCACCTATACACACATCTAACTAGAAGGCTATACTAAACCCATTATGCATAATCCATCGGGATCCCCGTCTAACTACGTCAATACCTTCCATGATGGCTCTGCAAATATGGGAATCATGGGACTTGAGCAAATAATGAAGCGTGAATTCTTGAAATATTTTTTGCAGAAAACCGAAACCCAAAAAGTTGATTCATCGTGAATTACCTTCCAACCTAACTTGCCCAGTAGTACCCTATTCATGACTCTTGCCTTCCGAAATCCAAGACCATCTCTATGCTTCGGAACACACACTTTGTCCCAATGCGATCCAACTAACTTTTATGTGTTCCAGTGATGAACCCCATATTCTCTCAAAATACGTTCAATTTCCTTGCAAACTTACTCTTGTAGTACTTCAACCTGCATGATATATATTGGCATAACACAAAGAACAGATTGCGCAAGAGTAATTCTCCCAACAAGAGCTAAGGTCTTCCCCTTCCACCCTACAAGTTTTCTTCGAAGTCCGTTGGTGGCTGGTAATGTGTGATAAATAGTAGATATAAATAAGATAACTAATCACCCTAACCAAACACGTTACTCACTTCAAGTATCACAGATCATACGAAAGTTTTAATGATAAGTAGAATTCGTCCTCAGAGACTACGAAAGTTAGGGAGAACTTATGCAAATATAAAGTGCAGATAAAAGAAGCTAAAGAATAATACGTTGAAAAAGGAAGGACTTTGAAATATTTGTTTGATTTTTAAGACTCTAAACAGTTAACTAAATAAAATAAAGACAAGAAATTAAATAGGAAGAGAAGTAGTATGAGACTTTAGCTCGAGATATAGCAAGTAATTTTCACTAGCCTTTTGTTATAAACTATTTATGTAAGGGAGAATTGTGTAATATGCAATAGCCAGGATTCTATATTCCTCTTAACCCCCCTACGGGTAGACTTAGGTGGATACCTAACAATTACCAGGGGACCCTGCGCAATGATCGGTGGTTAATCTCAAACCCTAGTGACTATCTAGTTAGGCAAGCCCTTCCGGATCACTACCGCACACTAGACGTTTATGTGGTGTTTCAATAATTAGACACCCCTTCCGGGTGACCATCTAACTACTATTAAGGCAATCCTATATGTAGGCCTTTGCAAGAACTACAGATAATAAGTCAACACTAACTTCAGTTTAATGTAAAAGACATCCCAAATTAAAATAGATATAAAGAAAGATGAGCATTCATAGCCTTATGCTAATATCAAGCTAAATAGAATTAGTTCATACTAGAGAAAGAAAGAAAGTAAATTACAAAACAGAAGGGTTGGAATGGCATGAATGGTTGTCCAACTCCTTCTAGTCTTCTTTTCTCTTGATGTAAGCTTCCTCTTGGTCTTTTGATGTTTAGGAACTGACCAAGGATGATTTCTCTAAGGTAGGAATGGATATATATAGGCCCTTGGTCGATTTATTCAGTAATCTCCAAGTTAAGGAGTCCTGATCTTACCAAAATTCGTATTCCTAACTTGTAGGAGGGGATAAACCTTAGCAGATATTGATTTGGTCATATCTACTTCCTTACTTATCGGAATTTAATGTTCTTTATATGGAAACGACCGCCTTTAAAAGATGTATCTTCTCATATAAAAATATCCTCTTAATACCAGACCGAATTTCTACAGTAAATTAATTAGTGGACCTATGTGCAGTTTTTGCAGCTTGTTTACTTTCCAAATATATCCAAACTTATCCTTTTTTACTTTGACTAAGGGATTTCCTTTATTTTTCCACTTCAAATCAGTTTCCATAGGTGTCATAGTTCCCATATACCTAAGGTCTACACAAATAACACACAAATTACGCGCAAAAGCTCACAAAATACTAAAAGACCTAAAACTAGACAAGAAAGTGTAAAGTATGAATAAATGAGGAAAATCCCGAAATTAAATACTAAATACCCCTAAAATGATGTCTTAAGTATATATTAATATATAAAAAATATAGAAACATCATCTGTAGAGCGTATCCCCATAAAATCCTTTAGGTCTCTATCCCGATAAAATAGGTACCCCAAGATACTTTCCAAGGCCATCCACTACGACAATACCCACTTCTTGCCGTAATAATATCAGCGAGCTCTTTGCCAACATTTTCTGAGACGTAAATCAAAGATGTGGCCTTATTGATTGATTGACCCGCATCTCTACAAAATATATTAAGTGAGTCCTGCAAAAGATTAAAGTTTCGGTTTTTAGAGACTTTTGAAAAAAGTATAAGATCATCTGCAAATAAAATATGAGATATAAGAGTCCTCCCAGAACAGATGTGTAGTGGCCTCATGATCCCTCTTCGACCAATTGTTGAATGTGTAATGAAATCTCTCCATGCACATCACAAATAGATAAGGGGACATGGGGTCCCCTAATCTAATACCACTCTGAGGAGTGAAGGGTGCCAAAGGAAAGCCATTCCACAATACACTGAAATAATTCTCCTTCATCCCCGACATTCCTAGAGCAGTGAGCAAATCCTGAATAAAATCCCACCACACCCTATTGTACGCTTTTGTTAAGTGTGTTTTTATCGCCATAAAACTCTTCCTACCATTAGCGTGTCTCAAAACAAAATCAATTTCACTCATAAGAACCACATTATCAATATTAGATCACTAAAATAAGAAACTTCTTTGATATAAGCCTATATAAGCAAGAATGGGCTGCAATCGATTAGCAAGAACCTCCATGCATATTTTGTAATTAACATTAATAAGACTAATAGGCCTAAATAATGTGACCGATTCTGGTGACGTCGACTTCAAAATGAGATGTATTAGAGTACCCACAACCTTCTTAGGATATTTTCCTGTCTCCAGAACTCATCTTATCATACCAAAAACGGAGGTGCCTACTGTATCCCAACAAGATTGATAAAAAACTGCTATCATCCCATCTGGACCGGGGGCCTTACGAGGTTGCATATGGAAAATGGGGATTCAAATTTCCTCAAATGAGTCGCTCTCCCCTGGTCTAGAAAATCCCCCCGAGTCAAATGATCTCAATTGAGGTAGAGAAAAATGGACTCCTCCCCTTCCTCGATAGAATACAGTGATTTGAAAAATTCTCTAATCCAATTAGCTTCCATCGTGTCCTCCTCAAAATTTCGTGATCATTATTCCTAAGTCGATATTTTCCCCTCCTATCCTTCTTAACCAACATAGATAAATGATCGTGTATTATGCTTTCCCGAATAAAGCCAGTCTGAGCGGGACCTTTGGAACCAATGCAGTTCCTCTTGCTCAAGCAAACTCTCGTACTCTTTACCAAGTCGTCTTTCCAATCTAATTATTGAATCGTTATAGGAAGTCTGAACCTTTTTCTGAATACCCTTAATGCACGCCAATATCTGCTTCTTCTATTGAAAAATATTACCAAACACCTCAACCTTCCATTTCTCTAATTCTAGAGGAGAGCCATTTCACAATACACTGAAATCATTCTCCTTCATCCCCAACATTATAAGAGAGGTCCACTTTGGCGGTATTCCTAGAACAGTGAGCGAATATTGAATAAAATCCCAACACACCCTATTGTACGCGTTCGTCAAGTATATTTTTATCGCCATGAAACTCTTCCTACCCTTAGCGTGTCTCAAAACAAAATCAATTTCACTCAAAACAACCACATTATCAATCATAGATATCTTGGGTAAGAAACTGCTTTGATATGGGCCTATATAATCTGCAAGAATGGGCTACAAATGATTAACAAGAACCTCCATGCATATTTTGTAACTAACATTAATAAGACTAATAGGCCTAAACAATGTGATCAATTCTGGTGACGTCGTATTCAGAAAGAGATGGATTAGAGTACCCAAGACCTCCATAGGAAATTTTCCAGTCTCCAGCACTCATTTAATCAAACCACAAACCGAGGTGCCTACTGTATACCAACAAGATTGATAAAACCTGCTGTCATCCCATCTTGACCGGGGGCCTTACGAGGTTGAATCTGGAAAAGGGGGATTCGAATTTCCTCATTTGAGACGCTCTCCCCTAGGCTAGAAAGGCTCCCCGAGTCAAAGGATCTCAATTGAGGTAGAAAAAGAGGGACCCATCCCCTTCCTCAATAAAATACAGTGATTTGAAATTTTTTCTAACCCAGTTAGCTTCCATGGTGTCCTTTTTAAATATTTCGTGATCATTAGTCCTGAGTCGATATTTGCCCCACCCATCCTTCTTAACCAACATAGATAAATGATAGAATCTGGTATTACGCTCTCCCGAATAAATCCAATCTGGGCGAGCCGTTTGGAACCAATGAAATTCCTCTTGCTTAGTAAACTCTCGTACTCTTTTCTAAGTATTCTTTCCAATCTAAGTAGTGAACCATTATAGGAAGTCTGAACCATTTTCTGAATACCCTTAATGCATGCCAATATCCGCTTCTTCTTTCAAAAAATCTTACCAAACACCTCGACCTTCCATTTCTCTAATTTGTGGCTCATTATATCAATATTTTTCGCTAGGCTAATCAAATCAATCTTCCAATTTTATTTGATGAAATTTTTGAAATCTCTATGGGAGGCCCAGGCGCTCTCAAAACAAAATCGCCGCGTATTAGGAGTCTAAAAATTCTGGTGTCGCAAAGTCATTAAAAGAGGGTCATGATCAGAATGAATTCGCGACAGGTGCCTAACCGTCGAAGAATTAAAGTATTCTCTCCACAAATCATTTCCATATGCTCTATCAAGTCTCTCCAAGATTCTCAAACCCCAGGACCATGAATTACTCAAAGTAAATCTCAGCCCTTCGAACCCCAAATCAACTAACCCGCAATTACTTCTCCACTTCTCAAATTTCGTCATGAGTGTTGTAGTCCCCTCTAACCCTCCCAGTTTATCTTCTGTAAGATCTACTTGGTTAAAATCCCCACGACTAACCATGGCTCTGATACACTTTGTGATGCAGATTCTAACGCTACCTATATGTATTCTCTAATCCAAGCTCTCGTACTTGCATAAATAGCTGTCAAAATCCATGGAACACTAGTATTATTAGAGATTCTTACATTGTTGGCTTACTTAATATGTCGATAATAATTGAACAGAGATATCCTACTCGTTTCACATGATCCAAATGACACTCAAAAAATACGATTGCATTTGTCTGCAACGAATGCTTCATATAGAGTGATTAAATAATATTGGTTACCTCTGCACCTGCCGCTTTGGGTTTCACCACTATCGAGATTACTGGTTTGTGTACTACGACCATGTCATTAAATGCTCTCCTGAAACCTGAATTATTAGCTTTACTGTAGTTCAAAAATAAAATATTAAAAGGGTTTATGACCGAACTCCATCCCCCCGAAAAAAGAGTTTGTGTGCCAGACATAAAAAACATATAAAAGAGAGAGTAAGCAAAAGGAACTTGCAGAAAAGAAAGTAAAACTGATAGAAAATTAATCAGTAGAGACCTCAGATAAGTCCATCGGAACCTCTTTACCAATTGTAACCTTATCCTCAAAAGACATCCAATCTGTTGAAATTACCACAAAATCCTTACTAACTATCTGAGTTGAATGGGGAATCTTAGGTCCAATAACAAAAGCACATGTAACTTTCAATCTAGTTTCTTGGTAAACTTTAGGAACTCTCTCCCCCGTATTCCAATTCTCATTTTCTTTGCTGTCAGAAGGCCTATTGAGGTCGAGCTCCATGTTTTTAGCTAAATCCTTGGAAATGAGTTGTTGATGTTCGAGACCCACCTGATGAATCACGAGATCGGGTAGAACTAAGTTGGCGGCTTGTAGCTGCTGATCTGGAACAGTATTATCAAAACCAGAAGTGTAAAGGTTCATGTCATTGAATTTAGGAGAAATTGCATAATGGACCCTGGTATTTTGTTCACTAACTTTAATTGATTCACCCTCAAAAAGATCTACTGTAATAGCCGACTTGTCTCTACCAAGTTCTACATTCATGTTACGCTCCATCCTAGTCTCAGAAAGTGACTGCTCAAGACATAACCCCTTCTTAAGACTATCGATCGCGCTCTCTATCGATACATCCAACTGAACAAATGACCGTAAACGTCCCTCCAAAAGTTCACCTTCTTCCAATGGGCGATTATCGCTGATCTAAACTGTCTTGGTTTTGCGACTAGACGAAGGTCCCATGGTTTCTTCGTCCAACACATTTTGATCCTTTGCACCAAAAAAACCTCCCTCTAGACCGTTACGCATGGTTTGGATTACCTTGTGAAGTGCATTTATGTCATCCTTACTCTTTGCCCCACTAGTTTCCTAACTTGGTGCTAACCCAAATTCACTGACGGTCCCTTTTGTTTCCCTTGAAACACGACTCAAGTTTAACGGTTCCACCTCCGTCTCTTCTCGTTTGTCCATATCATTTAATATCTCGTACCTAGACGGCTAGACCCACGTTTCATATAACATGTTCCATCTAGACCTTCTTTTTGTTTTCCGGTGCACCCCCTTGTTTCTTTGGCGTCAAATTGCTCACCTTAGAAGTCGATTTGACTACCGTCTTAGAATTATTAACTCTCAATCGACCCCGAACCCTAACCACCTGATTTGATCTACTTGAGTCAAATTCGAAAAGGAGGATGGAAATCACTCTTTTGATGTCTGAATTTCCGCAATCGAAGCAAATTAAATGTAGACCTTCATATTCAACCTCCGGAGTTGGTTTTGGATACAAAATTTTACAACTAAAGGCTTGTCAAACTCTACTTCCACCGCGAGTCTAGCAAAACTCGCTCGTTGTCTCGTCTTAGTAAGTGGGCCAGTTTTACCCATTTTACCAATAGTATTGCCTAGTTTAGAGAGAATCTACCTGGTGTAGTTGATCAAAGGGAGACAGGATAATCTAACCCAGACTGTAGTTCGTAACACTGGAGTCGATTGGGGAATGAACCCCGGATCCCATGCTCTCACAATCAGGTAACTGTCCAGAACCATCCACAGACCCCTTAAACTTTTTCATAATCCTCCTTATTCATAAACGACACCACATAATATCCAAAACCAATATCGACTAATTCAATACATGCTTTAGGAGCCCAGATTTGATTTAATTTAGTAAACAAATACTTGTATCCTACATTATAACGAGTAAACGAATTATTAAAGGACTTTTCCAAACCTGGCATCCCTTTGCTTTTTGTTCATCTGATCGAATAAGTTGTGGATACGTCGTGTCTTCTATGATCACATCATCCTCCATTTTGAATAGTTCCCGAATTGGTTCAATATGTCTAGCCTCTGATTCCCGTTGTCCATTAGTTCCAGGTTGATTCGCGAATATGGTGTTATCCGAATCCACATTGCCGCCGTCTTTGGTGTTATTGATACCTGCCATCACTTCTTTGTATGATCTGAGGGTAGGTTCCGCAACCTCCATGTTTATATTCTCCTCTATGAATTACATGGAATGATCCTTTTGAGCGGTCTCCAATCTGTTACCTGCATCAATCTCACTGGAATTGGAAATTAGTGGAACAAGAAGAAGAACTATACCTGCACTGTTATGGATATTAGGCAAAATAATCTGCTCTAATGGGAATCAGATGGTTGTCGGCGGCCCTTGGATGCGAATTCTTTAGCTCGCCATCATGTCATCAAAGACCGGGGTTTACCACCATCCTTCTCCCTTCGATGTTGTCCCCTTGCTTCTCCCCGGACGTAATGACCATAGATAGGTTAGTATTCGAAATTTCTGCAGAACCTTCGCCCCTTGATTTCTGAATTTGACCATCTATTGGTGATAAGTCGTCTCTATCAACGTAGTGAATGTTTAGGTACCTGGATCGAATCATCACTCCTTCCGCGTAAGGCCCCCGTTCCTCCTAGTTTGCAGCCTCCGAATCGTCGCCGTCTTTTGTAAGAATTTTAATGTGCTTCGAAGACAGCTTTTCCACACTATCTGCTCTGTCTTTCTATGGATTAATCGATCTTCTAGGAGTATTAGGATTAGAGGATGTGAAATTTTTTGTGAAACCTGTGCTGATTAGGCTTCGCTTACCCCCTGAATCGACCAGAAGCGGCGGCGACAACCGCCGCAGGTGGCCCATGAAGCTGTCGGAGTCCAGTAAGAAAGGAAAGAAAGTTCGAAAAATGTAATTTAAAGATATTAAAAAAAGCTAAAATTTGACCGTTACTTTAGAGCATCGAGAGAACAAAATATTTTGAAAAGAGTAATAGATTTGCTTTCTACTTAATATTTTAGTAATAAATTATTTTTTAACCAAAATTACTTGTTACCTACCTAATAAATATCCATAAATATAACATTTTAGCGGTTAGGACGGGATCTCACTCCTAATTCATAATGTTAGAATTCACCTTGTTCCACTTTTCGTCATTCTAACTCATTAAAAAAATTATAGTTATATCATTTTATTTTTCGTCCTCATTCTTTTCGAGTACTATATAGTAAATATTCATTAACAATCAGAAAATATTCAGTATTTTTTCCCTAAATTAAACACTGATGTAACATGTTATATGATCATTCCACAGATCCAATGTTGATATATTGATGCAGCATATTAACTGACAGCCTTGCAATAGGGTACATGTCACACCATGTCATCTCATCCCTAACATATGGAGCCTAGCCAACTTACATATACCAATTTCTTCGATCTTCTCTTCCTTATCCCACATTAAACAATGTATATTTAAACGAAATTGCATCGTGAATAGGCTACCTCGGCTTCTGTATTCACAAATGCCTGCATCGGACCCCATAGATATTAGGCCGACCCGGGATGATAAAAAAATATCATATCTGAGGAACATAAATGTGTTGATAACCTTAAGACTCGAGCTTTGTGGTTCATTGTCCCGATCCAGGCTGGGCCGTGTGATAACCTTCACAAATAATTGTTTCCGTTGATTTCTTTTTGGGGACAAAATAAATAAGGTAGAGTTGTCTGTTTACTACATAGCCAAAAACGCAGTTGTCTGTTTGCTGACAAAGACTATGATATATACTGACAATCACGATGTCATGCAGCCCACATATATAGTTTCTTACTTTTTCATTTTAAATCTCAGTGGAAGGCGCAGAACAGGAGTAAAACCCGTGACTCCAACTCTACACATACACAACTTTACCTCATCAAACTTCCATCCGGACGGGCTCTCCAGGAAAATCATCTATACTGCATCTTTAGGCTCCTCACAATTTTCTCATAAAAAATTTATAATTAAGAAAAATTTAGGAGAAATTTTTTCGCGTTAGCTAATATATTTCTTTTAATTTTCTAGCTAGGGCTATAGCGTGCTCCATCTTAGCTGTCATTTCTATAATATATATTACTTTCTCAATTTCCAAAAGATTATCATTCATAATAAAAATAATTATTAATTTTACAAAATTAAGACATTGTTTATCTTTTATACCACTTTTACTTCTAATTAAGTAGTATAATTTGTATTTCTTAATTTGTAACAATCTTTTAAAAAACGAGAAAATAATTAGTAAAACTATCAAATAGATTATCATATATGAGGTAAAATAAGGTCTGTAATCAAGTTTTACTATATATATCAGTGTTCTAAAAATCGGCCTAGGCGGCCGTCTAGGCGCTAGAAGGTAGTTGAACTTCCAGAAATGGCCCAGGCGGTCCCAGAAGGTCCTAGGCGGTCAGAAGCTAAAAAAATTTATAAAAAATCTATTTTTTAATACAAAAAAATTAAAAAAAAATATTTTTTAACACAAAAAATTATATAAATTTATTTTAAAAATTATATAAATTTTAAAAAATATTTATATAAATATAAAGACCGCCTAGCAAGAAAACGCCTAGGCTCCGCCTAGGCGCCCGCCTAGTACCCTATGCGCTCGAAGGTGGTCGACCGCTCGCCTAGCGCCTAGCGCCTTTTAGAACACTGATATGCATTAAAACTTTCAGATATATTAGTATATTGTTAGGCTACCATCGGGTGGGATTGTAACTCGAAAGACCATCGGCTACCAGATCTAATTAATCAAGGCAAGTGCTCCATTTATTTGCTCGAGACTATAAGTTAGATGAGTGATAGCCGTAAATCTCGTAGATTGGTCGACTTCAAAAACATATGATGACATGACCTTGGAAATAAAGTTTGGATCTTGTCGCAATTATGGAAAATGTATCAATAAATTCTTTCATATTCTTTGTGTGCTAAAGTATAAAATTCCTTTTTATCCACTAATTGACACTAAATCTTAAATATGGAAAGTTGTTTGGGTTTTGGGAGTGTCTTACCATATCTATCGGGATTGTTCATCTTGGTTCTTTTTTCTTGTAGATACCGTGATATAAATATCAACGTCTCCTCTACAACGTATCCCTCGATGATTTAACCCTCAGGCTTAGTCGGATTCTGAATATATTCTTTCAGCTTCTTCAAGTACCTTACAAACGGGTACATTCAAACATTGGAACTGGTCCACCTAACTAAGATTTATCGTATTAGTGTATGACTAGGTGTACAATTATGTCAAAAAAGGTGGAGGAAACCTCATTTCAAGCTTGCACATAAGCACGCCCACTTCATATTTTCCGGCTTCTAGTTCTTTCATACTTAGATTTTTTATAATATTTCTAAATACGTTGCAAAACCCTATTATCAGATACTCACTGATTTATTGTCGATCAATCCTGGGATACTAGCCACAAAAAGAAACCGAACCATTATGTGACAATTGTGGAATTCCGTAACGATGATCTTTTTCGCATCACCCAAAATATTATTCATCAAACCAGACAACCAATCCTGGAAAAGAATGTCGCTTTTCCGGTGAAATCACATACTTTGCACGTGGTAGCAACACTGTACCTCGATCCTCGAACAAACACAACTCTTTCCTGATACTCAAATCTATCATATGCTTTCTTGCTTTCGCATGATCTTTGTTAACTTTCCTATCTAGTTCAACTACAATACCAATTAAAATATAACACACATACTTCTCACGATGCATAAAATCACTATTATGTTTTAACAAGTTTTCTGACCAATGTGGTAAATCGTAGAAGATACTCTTTTTTTCTAGTTAAACTCTCGAGACCCTGTTTGCTTTCTCACATTGCCACCAAAGTTCTTGTGTTTACCGTGAAACACATAAGGCAATCCATTAACCAGCGTTTGAATATATGTAGGGCGAAATTTTCTAGGTGGGGCCCTGTTCTTGCAATTAGTGTACAACGAAACGCCTTTTCTAAAACATTGTCGAATAGGTGTCCAACATCTATGATCAAAATACACTAAAAATTTACTCACCCACAAGGAAGAAGTAGAATCCATGCATTCGGGGAAAGCTTTGTAACCTTGTCCTTACCATCCAGAAGTGTATGACCTAAAAGGTTAATCATTAGGCGTAAACAACACACGAACCTTCATGATACATTCTTCATGAGTATGAGCATCATACATAAAGATCCTCGTATCCCACAGTATTTCCAGCTCATCTATTATAGGACAGAGAAAGACATACATATCTTTACCGGGTGAATGGAAACCCAAAATCAACTAAGTAAGCATAAAAATAGATGTTTTCACGCATAACCATGATGACAAGTTGTAGATGGTCAATATAAATGTATGTATACTATATGAGTTGTTTTTCATGTATAATGGGAAAAATCGTCGATTTCCAAAGTCCAAACCCAAGAGAACATTCTGCGATTCCCTAGCAAACTCATGATTATGGTTGTCAAACATGTTCCAACTAGTACCATTAGCTAGATGATGTAACACATATTCATTGGTAATCTTTCTATTATGGTGCCAAATCATGTTCTTGGCGATATACCTTGAAGCATACATTCAGTGCAATTTTGGTGTAATGGGAAAATATCGTAGTTTCTTATTTGGTATTTTTTTCCCATTCTTCAGATTTCACCTACATTCACCACATACTGGGCACTCCTTAAGTTTTTATTTGTATTTATAATACAATACAAAATCAATCAAACAAACATCGATTGTAATGTATCCCATACCCAAAGTTTGCAACTTTTTATTGCACTCCTCATATGATGAAGGTATGACCTTTGGACAAAATACGATATGACAATTGAAGGACATCGGTGAAATAGGTATTTATCCAGTCGTTCTTCACTTTAATGTGCATTACCTTAGCAATGAAATTCAAGGAACCCATTAACGTGGAATTGAGGTACAACTCACTATCCATTTCCTCAAACAAAGCATTGAAAAAACCATGACTTTTTCTTGGGACATTCTTGTCACCCATCTCGGTATCACTAGAATAACCCCCAACATGAAAATGGGTCTCAAATCATCAAATACATTCATCGTTTATACATCTACAATATAGGCAGGGTTATCCACGCGAATTTCTTCTTTTTCACCATCTTTTGTCCAAATCTCATACAATGACAAAAAACCCTTAAAATATGCACTTTAACATCGTTTATATGAAATTTTCAATTATTCAAACAACCCTTATACGGACGAAAAATAGGAGTCGTACTATCCATGTATTTTTCCGCAAATTTTATACATTTCATCATGCCCAACAACTATTCCCGAGTAACCAAATCCCTTAATTTAATCCATATCTTCTCAATAACCACATCCACAGTCTATATTATTCATACATGTAATTAAAACCAAATTCGTATAATAAAAAATATTAATCACGATTGATTCTATTATAATGCAAAATTAAAAACATATATTACGATCCTTAAAAATACCATATTAATACACATTATATTTCTATAGTCTAATCATATCAAAAACATATTTCAAAAAACCGAATTAAACAAGATTCAAATTTAGAGAATGCCTAATTTTGCCAAAATTAAGGGTTATTTTGATGTTGAATTGGACCCCACACGTGTAGGTGGAGGTTAAGTGCATCCAGTAATGACGAGGCAGAGAATGGGTTACAGTTAGGAGTGGTCTCGTTGCTCAATTAGGGATTGGGGAGGATAAATTTGTAGGTTGGTATTAAATGAAGTTTCTGCCCAATCTACTGCACTTATTTCACGAACATCACTAGCGACGATATTATGTAATCACTATTAATTTAATAGCAATGACTAATAGCCGATTTGGGATTGCTTTTTAAAATTACTACTTGAAGTGATTTTAGATTCCTAATAATACTTTAGACCTTTAAAATCATATTTAGGAAAAACACTAGCTAGATGATTATTAAAAAAATCACTTAAAGTGATTTTCGATGTCAATATATTTTAATATTTTTTACAAATATTAATTTTTAATTGAAAAGCGCTTTTGGCTCTAAATAAGTCAATCCCAAACGGGCACTAATTTCCGTCGCTAATGATTGTTATCTTTAGTAATATTTTTGTAAAGTCAATGTTTTGTTGCAAATAAAATTAAATAGCGAAGACACCATTTTGTTGCTACTTTTACTGATTATTAGCAACAAAAATTAGTCGTTGCTATACTATTTTTATTCTAGTCAATAACGACAACATATATATGTTGTTGCTAATGACTAATCATTAGCGACGACAATCATGTCGTCGCTATAACTGCTACCGTGAATGTCACGTTCTCTAGTAGTGAAAATGCAAGTGGAATTGGATTATGAATTTTCTTAAAATGTAATTTAATTTTTTTAAAAGGTTTATGACCAATATATATGGATGTGAAGGGTTTTGATTTAGATCAATTATTCCTAATGTTATTTTTGACATGCTTTTTGGCCACGTCCCATACTATACCGTTTCAATAATGCGATAAACACACGTGATGAGAATCTGGCCCTTGATCGTGATATAATCCTTAACTGTTTAGAAACATTATTTACTCTCTCTCTCTCTCTCTAGAACTGTAAAATTCCTAGGTTTCACATAATTAGCTTCAATTTTTTTAATCTTTGTATTAGCTTAACAAATTGATTGTTAATTGATCATTTTGATTCAAATTAGTAGCATAATCAGCATACTTGGCTAGGGTTAGTAGATTTACGTTACACTTTGAGATTTATAGGTTGATTCAGTTGTTGGTACATTGAGCCTATATCATAATATGTAATCTAAACTATATTATAGTGAAAGGGATACTCTCACGGATCTCAATATAGATGTAAGCTTGCCAAACTACGAAAATATTTTTCTGTTATTTTATATAACTTACTTTATTTTTTGTTCTTCATATTATGTAAACTCTAATCTCTATTAAATCTTGAGTAATATTTCCTAGCGTGCTATCAAATTTTGGTTTCTATTTTGATTTGAGATTAATCTGTTAGGATTTATTTTTCATATCTGATAGATCTTTAAAAGTTCTTGGTGGATTCAAACTTTTCTGGAATTTTTATATTTTTCAAAAATTAGGCTTCTTTGAAATACTTTGATTTCTTGACGACTTTTTTGTTTCCAAAATGTTTTCAGAATTTTACAACTTGCGATTTAAAAGTGATTGCTAATTTGAAATTCTATACAATCAGTACTTCATATATATATATATATATATATATATATATATATATATATATATATATATAGAGAGAGAGAGAGAGAGAGAGAGAGAGAGAGAGAGAGAGAGAGAGAGAGAGAGAGAGAGAGAGAGAGAGAGAGAGAGTTGCTAATTTGGTCCATAGCTCAACAAATCATGATCTTAGAAGTCCAACTCAAAAGTTTGAATGAATAAGGTCCAAAATATTATTTTAGATTTATGATACACCCAATATAACCTTACAAAATAAAATAATAAACAAAAAAAATATACAACCAAAAACGTTAAAAAAATTCTACACAAAATGAAAAGAAAAATAAAGGTTGAATAATAATGAAACATGAAACCTAAAAATCATCTTTTCACCGTGAATAAAAAAATCCCTCTCACACTCACCTTCCCAAGTCTCCTGCACATTCACAGCGAAAATAAAAAATCCCTTTGACTCTCACCATCCCACCAAGCCTTCTGCAAAAGAAAACTACCGCCAAGGGACCATTCTCCACCATAATTATCAACAATCTATTAAGGTAAAAAAAATTAATTTTTACCATTGAAACTTTACAAAAATGATTTAACTATATATTTAATCTCATCACTTTTACAATTTTTCAAAATTATCTAATTTAAGTATAATTACAATGTTGTTTATTATCTTTTTATACAAATCCTACAATGTCCATTTTATGACAGTTTGAAGCCTTAGACTGTATAAGAAGTGATGCGATGATAATAGCCTAATCGTATCTTTCCGTCTTCCTATGTCTTTTTTTGGGCTTTTATCGGGCTTGATTAATGGGCTCGCCGCGCGTTCGTCTAGAACGCCAACTGGGCTCATCAGACTCGTGCAACCATTTTTTGGACGCTTGGTTATACTGTAATTTTAAAATTGTTTTGCAGTAAATATTCATTTGACGCAACTGGTGAAGATGGTTACACAACTTAGTGAACTGTGTCGTACAACCAAGCGAATTGTGTTGCGCAACCCAGTATATTGTATCGCGTAACCTAATGAAGGGCATTATGAACTTGTATTGTTAGTGAAGTGGGCTGGACCTTATGAAAAAAGTTTGTTGGGTTGTGGACCTTTATATATATATATATAAGCGAGTCATTCATGAACAAGCTCGAACAAACATGTTTACTTAATGAGCTTCAATTGGAGATTGAGCTTGAACTTGTTAATAAAGGAACAAACTCGTATGAGCTTTTTCTCGAGCCGAGTTCGAGTTTCTCGTGAGCGTCTTGGTCTATTTACAACCTTACAATTATATGCTTATGTGAACAATATCACTAATTACCCTAAAAAGCCTGCTACTTTTAAGTGGCTTCTTAGGATCTGGTATATGAGCCAACAAGGGCTCATTTTGCTAAGAAACATGGTATGTTAGATGTAATATGTGATCTTAAATTTTGTGAATCATGTGTACTTGTTAAGCAACACAAGTTAAGCTTCAAGGTTAAGACTTATATGTCCCAAGTTCTTCTTAAATATGTACATGTACATGTTGATTTATGGGGAACTAAAAGGTACGATACTCATGGTAATTTCAGATACCTTCTTTCTATTGTCGATGATCATAGTAAAAGAGTTTGGACCTTTTGTTGAAAACTAAAGATGAAAATTTTATTATAATCAAAGAATGGAAAACTTTAAAGGGAACACCCTCTAGTTTGGTTTTAAATGTTTTAGAAATTTGCAATGAAAAGTTTGATTCGTTTTATAGATAAAATGGTTATCTAAGATATAGGACAGTGAATAAAACTCGTCAATAAAATGGTGTTGCTGAGAAAATGAATAGAACTTTCTTAGAAAAGGTTAGAAGTTTTTATTTCCTTCTTATTTACCTAAATTATTTTAGAAGGAAGCATTATACATTGCTACTTATATCGTTAATAGATGTCACAATAGATCTATTGATTTCAAATCCTCTATGGAACACTGAAAAGCAAAGAAGCCTAGTTTATCTTACCTTAGAGTCTTTGGTTATGTTCCTTATACTCACAATAAAAATGGAAACTTGACCCTATATCTTTAAATGTGTTATAATATGTTATTAACAATAACTCGGAGTTGGAAGGTATAGATTGTGGGAAAATTAGGCTAGATGCATTCAGATAATTGTGAGTAGTGATGTAACTTTTTATGAACTAACATTTTTGTGCAAAATGGTACACATCATGTAATGATGCATTTGTTGAACCTATAGTAGATTCAAACACTATAGGAATTGAGTTTTAGGTGAATCCTTCAACAACATACAACCTAATTGGAGACCTTCATTGTGATCAACCCAAACATGAGAATGATGATGGTGTATAACCTGGCCCTCATGAGAAGACTGATCATCGAAACGAGTCATCATAAGGGAAGCTGCAGAACTAACAATTGACAAGTGATAGTCAAAGGAAAAAAGTTAAACCACCTTCAAGGTACTCTTATACACATATTGTGTATAATAAACTTAGTACAGTTGTTGATGTAAAGAATGCTGAGCCTTGTACTTATATTGATGCATTAGAATCTAAAGATAGTAAATCTTGTATTAATGCCATGAAAAGAAATGCAGTCATTGATGTTGAATAAATCTTGGTTTCTTGTTAAGAAACCTATTGATCATATAATAGTTGAGTGTAGATGGCTTTGTAAACTAAAATAAGGGTCATTTGATAACGACCCCCATAGATTCAAAGGTAGACTTGTTGATAAGGGTTATACTCAAAGGTTTTGACGTGTTGTAAAATTTAAAACTGTAAGAGTTATGATTGCTTCAAATGCTTATTATGATCTTGAGAATGAACAGTTAGACGTAACAACTGTATTTACATGGTGATTTAGATGAGACTATATATATGAGACATCCAAAAGGTATTGTAAATAAAAATAAATTGTCATGTTTGTTTACTACAAAAATATTTGCATGGTTTAAAATAATCCCCTAGGAAATGGTACAAATAGTTCAATTTTTTTATGACAACAATTGACCCTAAATGGCATGAGTATAATGCTTGTTTCTATTATGCTTATAAGGAAATTTATAGTGTTTTTGTGATACTTTATGTTTATGATATGCTATTTATTTGTAAGTTTATTCAAGTTATTACTAAACTCAAGGTTTGGGGTATTTTTAAATTAATTAAGAAGTGTCAATGTTAAAGATATGGTATTTTGGGGTATAAAAAGATCTGTGTTGGGTTTATACATGATAAATCGAGGCTATAGGCGAGATGAATGAATTTCTTGTGAGTC